>OY728140.1:989412838-990662838 GCA_963277665.1 Viscum album
TAGTAAAAGTATTGGTATTTTTGTAGGTCATAAATAATTAAATGCAATTATTTTATTATTTTAAAAGAAAATTCATTTCCTTAAAAGTTGTTCATAAATTAAAAAATTTATTTCTTCTAGTTTTAAAATAATTTTATAAGACCTTATGTAATTTTTAAAAGCCTTATAAAATGAGTTATTGTTTTAAAATCAGTAATTTTCATGTAAATTATGATTTTAATTAAAAAAGTAAATATTTATATTTAGAAATTTACTTTTCAAAAATGGAGTTCATATTTGTGTTCAACACATTGAATAATAATTAGGGTGAATTATTTGAATTTTCCTGAAGTAAAAGAGTTTTTTGATGAATAGTAAAATACAATAAATTGCAAATCAAGCTAAATTCATAATTTATAAAGTCATGGATGTTGGACTTCTGTGTTAATACCAGTTGGTTCTTATTCACATGAACTTATTACTATTTTTTGTTATGTAATCATCGCTATTTATGGTCTTGAATAAAATTAATAAACTAAGGAATTAAATAATTTGAAAACCCTCTTCTCCTCCACTATAAAAATCACCCACACTCCCCTCTTATGATCACTAATATCAAGCCTTATTATGTTCCTAAAATCATCCTAAATATCTCCCCAATATCCCCCCATGTCCAAAATACCTTATTCTCCTCAAAAGGCCAAGTCCTCTCACCTTAAGAGTCCCTCAAGGAAGATTGAATCAAGAGGTAAATTCCTCTTTTCTTTTCATTCATTTTCTTTTCTAGTTCATTTGTTTACTTTTATATATATACCTATCCACATCAAAATGTTTTGAGAATTTCATTACTAAAAATTAACTATAATAATTTTATGATAATTGAATATGTTATTATCATATCTCCTTTACTCTTCTTTTATTTTAAAAGTAAATACACCATCTGAAATGTGTTAAATTGCCACATTCAAGGACGATGGGTTTTAAATTTATTATACCTTCTTTAATTCTGGTCATGAAACCATTTTATATGTTCATATAGACCATTTTATATGTATTATGGATTATCTATGGTTTTTTAATCCTTTTTTACACATGTTTTTTATTTATAAAAAAATACTTTTTCATTGGGGAAAAACGCCAATTAGCCAAAAAGGTTATCACCAAAGTTTTACATATTGAGTAATCATTACATAAAGTAACCAAATGAAATTTTCAACAATTTATCCTTATGGATTTTCAATAATAGATTATAACTCCAATTCAGGACAACCATTAACATTTTATATGAATCTTCGTTCAGGAATATAAGTAAACTGATCGTAAAAAAACCAAAAAAAATTGATCCGAACAATGATATTGAACCACATAACCCCTCAAATAGGACATTGTTGGTCAGAGTGGATACTCAATAGGTAGGTGAATTGAGTTCCAATTAAAATTTCTATTAAAAACATTATGATACAAATCCCCTAATTCATAACGGCCCAGTCAATTAAGGCAGTAGAGATATAAATGGTAAATTTCTCAACAAATTTCTCTATAGTTGAATAGTCCTCAATTGAGTTGATGTAAACTGATTAAAATATGAAACAGTTTTAATGAATTAAGCATAAATACTCAATAATTATAACTAACTATCACCGTTAAAGTAAAATCATTTTTCTGTCTTTGAAAAAATATATGAAGTGGAAAAAACAAAAAAGAGTAATTAAATATTGGAACAACAATGTAAACAAGAGGTTCGGTCTCAAGAAGATACATAATCATCTCCACATGGTGATCACCTACCACCAATATATTTAAGTAAATAAACTTTTTATCCACACCCTGGATCGGGGTTCACAATAGAACACTTGGAAGTCTAGGTCACACTTGACCTCTACCACAATTATTAGTGGGAAACAAATGTAATAAGTGATTGTGTATGAGGATAGTTTGGTATCTTCCAATTATGCTCTGGAGACAGTTTTTTTCATACAAAAAAATATACACAATACTCAAATAGTTATTATAAAACACAACAGATTTAAGACATATAATAGAGTTAATAATTCTTTGTGTGTTTTGAAGTAATTATCTAGACTCAATGAATGTTGAGAAAATGGTATTTGAGTCTTCTTCTGGAAGTTGTCTTCAGAACAGAGTACCGAAATTTTTTGTAGTCCAGCTTCGAGGAGTGAAAAGGATCATCTCTTTAATATCTCAATGTATATTGAGCCTTTTTGGAGAAGGTATCTTCTAATGTCTTCTTGTAGTCTCAAGTTCTTAGTTCTTCTATTTTTGTATTCGAATAGTCTGTGTCTCAGCATGTACTGCTTCATGAACTGCACTATATGCCACTTTTTAATGTAAAAGATGTAGTTCTTTTATACTCCAGGATCCTCTAGGCATAAGGATCTTCGCACGTGCATGTACCTCGAATTGTATATGGATTTTCTTACAGACAACATTAAATAATGTCAGAAACATTTATATGTCTAAATATGACCGTTATAAATAAATTTGACTTAATAAAATGGAAATATTAATTTATATCAATCGGCAAGTCATCTTCGGGCTGCTGTCTTCAGTTTGATAACATCGGTCTGTCATCTTTTGTGTGTCATCTTTGGTTTTTTGGACTCGGTGTGTTGAACTTCAGTGTGTCGACTTCAGTCAGTCGAACTTCGGTGTGTCATACATTGGTGAGTCAGACATCGGTGTGATAACATCAGTCTGTCATACTTTGGTATGTAAAAATTCAGTTTTGGTATGTCATTTTCTGTTTCGGTTTGTCGATTTCAGTTTTGTTGTGTCAACTTCAGTTTTGGTGTGTCAACTTCGGTTTCGGTGTGTCGAACTTCAGTATGTCAGGAAATCCAAAAAATATTATGAAGAGTATTTCTTACATATAACTTTATAAGATGAAGTGTTAATCAAATGTACATGTAAAAATACACTTGTAAACATATTTATCCATAACTATAAGAAATTTACTTATTAAAGTATATGTTGTTGTATGACATAATTCATTTTCATAGAGATATTAAAATTGCATGAAAGGGTAGAATTTGCATATTGAAATAATTTGTGATTTTGAAAACACCAATATCATGTAGGTTCCAACAATCGCCCCCTTTTTATAATCACAAATCATGGAATACATGAAAATTTATAGAATAAAGATAGATTTAACAAAGCGGAATGTAATTGTCCATTATAACTAATGTTTGGCATTGCCAGAATTTATTTAAAACCAATATATGCCTCACTAAATGGATTAAGGATAATATATGAAATACTTATATTCTCCCCCTTTTGGGGTTAAAAAAAAATTGTAAGGAGAAATAAGATAAATGAAAGACACCATAAGAATTTCCATTCAAAGTCTTAAAATTACAAGACACACAAAAAGACCAAATGCCTATCGAAAAGAAATAATCCACCTCTAAGGGTTTGGTTGCAGAGGAGCTTTGCCTTTTTTTGAAGGATCCAATGGAGAATGAGAAGTCTTTGGAGTGGAAGAGGATAGAGGAGATCTGATTACAACACCAGGAAGAGCAACACCAGTAGGAATAATAGTTGCAAGGGTGGGCTTTCTCTTTAACAACATGTGGCTTGGAGACTCCTCAATTGTGATCGGGAGAATATGACTAAGAGCTTGAGAGACTGCCATTGGAGAAGAAGGGCAAGAGGCAGTACCAATTGAAGCAGCTAGAGGGACCTCAATAGCCTCGGTCTAAACAAGCAGATAAGGTTCGAGCAGGTTGATGAAGTCATTAGTGATTTCTCCTCCATATTGCATTGCCTTCACAAATTCATCCTTATTTTCCATAAACTTACTAATCAAATATTTACACTATTTCAATTGGATAAATTTATTTTTGAATGCTTCGGAGAATAGGAGAATTTGATGATTTTATGCCATAAACTTGAAACCGTTGATGAGGTCATGCTTGGTATATATCATAGTGAAATACTTATCCACTTTTTCTCGAATTTTATTCTGAGCTGCAGATGATTCATTGGTGCACTGTCTGACGATATTTTATAGAAGATCGGTATTCCGATGTACTTTTTCAATGGTTTCCTTATCTGATACAATCTGGTGTTTCTGAATCTCCTCGATCATCACAGCCTTGAGAGACTCAAAATCATTAACAACACTTCTCCTACAACTGGAACTGAATGGACCAACAAACAATTTTCCAAGATCTTCTTTTAAATTTATCAAATCTACACTGAGTAGATGAGTTACCATGTAATTATGAATTTCCAGAACACTACTAAAGGAGGTCTGGAAGTTAGAGTTTAATGAATTTAGCTCATTTGTCATCTTTCTTACTTCCTCTCTCAACAATGTGTTGTGTCAAATAATGGTTTATTTTGTAGTAATAATATTTGGTTGAATATACTGAATCACTATTCATTCAATTTTTGTTACATCATTATCTGATATACTTATTGAGGTGTAGGATTCATGTCTGGATCCTACTAAAGCTATCACCAACTCACATAGCTCATTCCTTATCTTTTCCAAATCAGCCTTAGTGAAATTGTCATTGGGCACTGATTGAGAAACTGGTTCTACTGCTAAACCTGAAACTGGTGGAATAGGTGCAGCAGGTTCTGGGTCAACCTAGAGTTGTAGAATAGGAGGAGGTGGCACCCTTTCCTCATCTGGGTAATAATCTAAACCAAAAAGAATATATCCTGGATTACTATTCCACTCTCTAGCACAAGTCCAATCTCTTGGCTCAACGGTATCAATTCTTACACTTCTTCCCTCAGGTTTAGGTATAACATCAATATCATCAATTTCTTCATCCTAGTCTCTGGCCATAACACCTTGTCTAAGAATAGGAACAAACTGAACTTCAGGTTCTTCCTGAGCTCTAGCTTTTTCAGCTTCACAAGGTACTTCCTCAATTTGAGGCACTGGAACAACATCTTCTTCCTCTTGGCTAGCAGCCATAAGATCATTCAATTCCTGAATGAGATCTTGTTTTTCAGCATTGGCATGGAGTGGTTTGTCATCATGTCCAGAATCTCTATGATAATCAGCCTGTTGATCAGTAGGTTTAATTCCATCAATAGCTCCATGAATAGATTCCTCGCTAGATCTTTTAACCACTTATTGTCCCACATTTATAGAATCAATCACATTCTCAACACTTCTTCCGTCATCACTATTATCACCATCATCATCATCATCATCACAATCATATTCCTCTTCTGATTTTCTAACATAACCATCAACTCCAGTAACATCGGTTTCTTCTTCTTCTTCTTCGCCTAGAATATTTTTTCATGAAGGTAATTAAGTAGGTGGACTAGCTGGTCCATAATTCATATCCTTGGGACTTTCATAAATATTAGGATCACTATTATCATCAAAAGGAGATCCTTCTTCCCTAGGAACTTCATCCTGAACTTCCTCATCGGAATAGGCAGGAACTTCTCCTGGTGTGAGACCTAGATCGACTTGGTCCTTTGGTCTAGAAGGATGGTCAACTAGACTAAACTCCTCACACAACCTTTATTAATCTCCTACCCAACATTTCATCCATGGGTTCCAGAATATTTTCATCCTTTTACAAATGTCTCTCAAAAGACAAAAACCACTACAGGCAGTTATCATTTCATCTCCATATTCTACATAGTCTAATTTTTTCAACATGGTATAAATCATTCTCAGATTGTATAAGTAGGTTACCTTCTTAGATAGATTAATCAAATCGTAAATATGTACCATAATATATCAACACAAATTCACCATTATTCCATGTTATAAAAAAATATCAAGAAGACATCCTCATATTTCATAGCAGAGAAATCTCTTTTCCTTGGGCAGATTTGATACTGTGTGATCTTAAAAGAAATCTCACTTCCCCTTCAATTTCATTTGCAATAGTCCTTCTAGATTCTTCATTTCTAGTCATCTCCATCAGTGTATCTCCATATGAAAAAAAATTTGATGAAGGTGGAATATTACTAGGATAGTCAGCATTGACACCTTCATGAGGTACCTCTAAGCATTTGGTCTATTCCTTAGAGGAAAAATCTACTTCCTTTCCTTTTAATACATATTTCATCTTTTCTACCTTAGCTGCATCCAGTTTTATACTCAAATGCTGATAGAACTCATGAACTAGCTGGGGATAATATGTTATTTAATTATTGATAAACCAATTGATACACCCTTGAGATTCCAATACCTTTAGCAGAAATAATTTTCTTAATAGAATCCACTAAACAGACACTTCATTTTCAGCTATAACTACTCGAGTTTCTAATATTGGTTTCGCAGTACCAATGGTCTCACCTTTCAGATGCTTAGCAGGAGGATATTTTTCTTGTTCTTCCATTGCACTCTTAGTCCTTTCCATGGTGAACCTTCATATTCTAACTGTGTTGAGAGTTCGAGAGTCGAGATATAGAGTGAGTAAATATAGAAGGCATTAAGTCTATGGAGAATGTGAAAGGTCGAGAGGTATTGGACTTAATATATCATTTAGGGATTGTAAATCGTAAAGAATAAAATTGAAATGTGGAAAGTTTAAAGAGATAAAAAGATTCATTTTAATTAAAGAAGATGAAATTTACAAAACAAACCTTAAATTGATAGGTGACAGAGAATCTATTTCAACAAGATCGGTTTTAGAATGGTTTGTTTCAAAAAAATCGGTTTCAGAAAGATTGGATTTATAAAGACCGGTTTTACAAAGATCGGTTTTAAAAATATTGGTTTTAGAAAGCTCAGTTGTACTAAGATAGGTTTTACAAAGATTGGTTTTAAAAAGATCAGTTTGACAAAGATTGGGTTTACAAAGATCATTTTTATAATGATCGGTTTTATAAAGATCTGTTTTACAAAGATCAGTATTATAAATATTGGTTTTATAAATATAGGTTTTATAAAGATCAGTTTAATAAATAACATATTTAAAAAGATCGGTTTTATAATAATCTGTTTTATAATGATCAGTTTTATAAATATCGGTTTTATAATGATCAGTTTTATAAAGATCAGTTTTATAAAGATCAGTTTTATAAAGATCAGTTTCGTAATGATCAGTTTTATAAAGATCAGTTTTATAAAGATAGATTTTATAAAGATCAGTTTTATAAAAATTGGATTTATAAAGATCGGTTTTATAAATATTGGTTACTGATTTATCATGCCTTATTCATGTCTGATGTAATTAATTCTCTCAGAATTTAAGGGTTTAGTGAATATATCAGCAAGTTGATGTTCATCACCAATAAATCAAGAGTTATTTCCCCTTTTTGATAATGATCTCTCAAAAAGTGATGTCTTACGTCAATATGATTTGTTCTAGAATAAGATATTGGATTTCAAGAGATGTTAAAAGAACTTAGGTTGTCACAGTTAATGGATACATGTTTGAATTGATATCCATAGTCTAGTAAAGTGTGTTTCATCCACAAAATTTGTGCACAACAACTACCAGTAGTAATGTATTCTTCTTCAGCGGTAGACAATGCAACAAAATTCTATTTTTTACTGCACCATGATACTAGTCACTTTTCTAAAATGTGACATGTCTCAGAGGTGTTTTTTCATTCTATTTTACAAAAAGAAAATTCATCATGTGAAAAACATATTAAATCAAATGGTTTTCCTCTTGGATAAAATAGACATAAGTTGGGAGTATATTTGTGATATTTGAAAATCCTTTTAACATCAATTAAATGATATTCATTGGGATTAGATTAAAAGAGAGCACCCATGCATACACTAAACATAATATCTGGTATGATAGCAATAAGGTAGAGCAGAATCCCTATCATGCCTCTATAGTTGGTTTGATCCACTGATTCTCAATCTTCATCAGTATCCAACTTACAAGTGGTAATCATCGGTGTATTACTACCTTTACTACCATCCAAACAAAAACGTTTTAAAATATCTTTAGTATATTTAATTTTATTTAATGTAATACCATATTTATTTTGAAAAATATGAAATCCAAGGACAAATTTAAGTTCTCCCATTAAACTCTTTTCATTTCCATTTTGAATTATTTTTGAAAAATCAGTACCTAAAAAATGTTTTAGAAGATCCAAAAATTATATCATCTACATAAATTTGTACTATCAAAAAATAATTCAAATTATTTTAATAAACAATGTAGGATCTTCTATTCCTTTAGTAAAAGATTTTGAAATAAGACAGAAATTATGTCTATCATACAATGCTCTTGGATCATGATTTAAACCATATAAAGCGTTAGAATTTTTAAAAACATGGTTTTGTAAATGGTTATTTTTAATTCTAGGTGTTGTTCAACAAATACGTCCTCAACTATATACCCATTAACAAAACCATTTTTAACATCTATTTGATAATGTTTGAAATTCAGATGAGCTGCATAAGCAATTAGCATCCTAAAAGCCTCTAACCTAGATACAGGTGCAATGGTCTCCTGATAGTCTATTCCTTTCTCTTGACTGTAACGGTGTGGAACTAACCTATCTTTGTTCTTAACTGTATTTCCAGACTCATCAAATTTGTTCCTAAAAACCCATTTAGTGCCTATTGTCAAAGTGTCCTTAGTTCATTAAACTACTTCCCAGACATTGTTTCATTCAAATTGTTTTAATTCTTCATTCATAGACATCACCCAAAATTCATCATTTATAGCATCATTTATATTTTTGGGTTCAAGCTGTGAAAGAAAATCATAATGATCAACCTGGTTTCTCAAAGAAGTTCTAGTTTTTGTTCCTCAATTTAAATCACCTACTACAGAATCTAAATTACAATTCTTGAGATTTCTAATACCTCTTGAAAGAGTGGATGTAGACTCCTCATGATTGTCTATTGGTTTAGAATCAACAAGTGCATATTCTGGAAGATTCCTAGAACTGGTTAATTTTACAGGGGACTCAATATCATTATCATTAAGGTTTAGAATTGACATATCATCTTCAAGATATTCAAGAGAGGTTTTGGATTCATGTGGATCAGTCTCATCAAATATTACATGAACTAACTTATCCAAACATTTGGTTTTCTTATTGAATACTCTATAGGCTTTACTCAAGATTGAGTAACCTTGGAAAATTCCATCATTACTCTTGGAGGAAAAATTGTCAATATTTTCCTTAGTGTTAAGGATAACGACTTTGAAACCAAAAACTCTTATGTATTTCACCGTAGGCTTCCTATTGTTCCATAGTTAACAAGGGGTATTCATTAGAACAGGTCTAATCAAGATTGGATTAAGGGTATAACAAGCATTATTTACAGCTTCAGCCCAAAAATAAATAGGTAGATTATTCTCACTAAGAATAGTCCTAGAAATTTCTTGAAGTATCCTATTTCTTCATTCCATGACTTTATTTTGTTGAGGTGTTATAGGAGCATAGAAATTGTGACTGTAGCCATTGTGTGATAAATAAGAATCAAAATCTTGATTTTCAAACTCACAGCCATGATCACTTCTCGAGGTCTTAATTCTAAGTGCACTATGGTTTTCCACAGACTTGGAGTATTCTATAAAATACAAACAATCTTCACTTTTGTGATCTATAATGTATTCCTGAGTGTACCTGGAAAAATAATATACAAGAACATAAACATAGTGCTTCCCATTTAAACTTGAAACTCATGATTGTCCAAACAAATCCATGTGAACTTACTAAAGTGGTTGAGAATTATAAACCACTTTCTTTGGTTTTAAAGAAAATTTGTGTTGCTTTACCTTTTGACAGGGATTGCACACTTTGTTAAGTGGGAATTCTAGTTTATGTAAGTCTCTAACTAAAACATTCCTAGTTTTTTTCCTAATAGAGTGCACATTGCAGTGTCCTAATCTTCTGTTCCATATCCAGGATTCCTTATGAAAATAATTTAAGCAAGAAATATTTTTCTTAGCTAAATAATTTAGGTCAACAACATACACATTCTCATTTCTAAGAGTAGTAAATATTAAATAATATTCAGAATTAAAAACATTACATGCATCATTTTCAAATCTGACATTGAAACCATCATCACATAACTGAGAGATGCTAATAAAATTGTACTTCAATCCATCAACAAAAAGTACTTTGAAAATTAATATTGTACTAGGGTTACCAATCTATCATAGGACGACAATTTTCCCTTTAGCATTATCACCAAAAGTTACATCTCCACCATAAAACTTGACTAGGCTCTTGAAGAATGGGTACTCTCCAGTCATATGTCTTGAACATTCACTTCCCATGTACTATAGAGTCTTACAGGAACTCTTTAGGAAACATCCCTGTAAAACAGATTAGACATGGGGTAAATTTGGTACCATGATTTTCATGGGTCCTGAGAGGTTAGCAACTAAATATTTAGGAACTCATACTTTTCTAATAGATTTCATATAATCAACAGATATATTTTGAGACATAAACACATTATTCAGTCCTTTAGAGAATGTTTTTTCATGAAATTGTCCAGAACATGAACTTGCTGTGAATTGTCCAGATTTTGGAATAAATTTAGTTTTAATGATCCTTCTCTACCATGGTTGATATCCTAGACCAGTTGTATTTTTTGGGGCAATCTGTTTTCCTAGAAACTATGTCAAGGTATCTCTAACTGTAGTAAACTTATCAAGATCTCTTCTTAATTTATCATTGGATAACTTAAGTTCACTGTTTTCAATTAACAACTGGGAGAATTTTTCTTTTTAAATATCCCGACTTGACATATAATTGGCATTTAAAGCATGTTGTCTCTTTAGTTATTTATATTTGTCCTTGAGTGAATTAAAGGCATCCTCAAGAATTTCACAATATTCAAATAGTTCATCCTTAGTCATTTCATCATTATGTTACTCACTCTTATTCCCAGAATAATAGGCATCATGTATAGGAGAGTTAAGTGTTGCCTTAGATGTTTCTGTCCTGAAACATAAGTAGGCATGATTTTTCTGTTCACTATCAGAAGCATCAGATCCACTAGATCATTCTTCTGAAGCACTCTGGGTATATTATATAGCCTTTTTATATCCTGTCCACTTGTCTTCATATTTCATCATAAATTTCAACATGGTATAGTCTGCCTTCACAAGTCCTTTTTGTTTTCACTCATAGCATATTATATCCTTTGAGTTGTCATTCCATTTTCTGTCTTTATTCCATTGTCCTTTTCTATCATACTTTCCCATGTTTTTTGACATCCTGAACAATCTATACTTTCTGTATAACTTTTTGAATCTCCTTTCAAGATGATCCATCTCCTCATTATTGTCTGAATCTGACTCTTCACTAGTGTAGTTGTATATAGGAACTTGAAATTTTTCATTGTTTTTGATCATTAAGGTATCAGTCATGAATGCTACTGATTTATTCCTTGGTTCCTAATCTACTTCTTGATTCACCTTATGCTCATCCTCGTACATCAAAAGCATGCATACTAGTTCTTTTACTGGTATCTTTCTTGTGTCATAGGATTCTCATATGGAAATGGAAGTTCCCCTCCATCTGTCTAGTAGGCATCGAAGTAGCCTCATGATTTGGTCTTTGCTGTCCATTGGTTTTCCAGGAAGACTCATAGTGTTTACTATTTTGTTGAACCTGAGATAAATTTCAGAGATAAGTTCATCAGGCTTCATTTTAAAATTATCATATTTAATAGTGTATGTATTTAGTCTCATTTATTTAACATTAGTTGTTCCCTCATGAGAAATAGCTAAAGTATCCAAAATTTCATATTCAGTTTTACAAGAAAATATTCTATTGAATTCATCATCACCTACAGAATAGTACAAGAAATTCATTGCTTTACAGTTATTATTATATGTATCTTTAGTCAACTGTGACCATGTGTCCCTAGCATTAGTAGGCAATATATGTTTCTCATTAATTGTATCCCATATTTCAGGTCACATACACTCTAGATACATTTTCATTTTTAATTTCCACTTAGCGTAGTTATTACCATTAAACAAAGGTGTCATGTTTGTAGCAGCACCCTCAACTCTAGTTTCTATAGTTACATTGAATTTAAAGAACTGGAAATTTAGATATGATAGAAATTTAATGATCATTAATATACAACTAAAATCACAGTTGAAAATAATTTGAAAATTTAGAAAATAAATAATCCTCTAATACCAAATATTGGTCAGAGTGGATACTCAAGAGGGGGGGTGAATTGAGGTCCAATTAAAATTTCTGTTAAAAACATTATGATACAAATCCCCTAATTCAAAATAGCCCAGTCAATTAAGGAAGTAGAGATATAAATTTTTAATTGATCAACAAGTTTCTATATGGTTTATTAGTACTCAATTGAATCAATGTGATCACTAATTCATATTTTAAAATAGGTTAACTAAATTAAGCATCATTACTCACTAACCAACACTAACTATCAGAGTTAAAGTAAAAGCAATTTTCTGTCTTTGAAAAAGTATAAGAAGCAGATAAAATAATATAGAGTAATTGAAGATTGGATAAACAATCTGAACAAGAGGTTCAGTCTCAAGCAGAGACATAATGCTATCCACATGGTGATCACCTACCACCAAACTGTTTAATAAATAAACTTTTTATCCACACCCTGGATCAGGATTTACAACAGCACACCTAACTATCCTGGTAACACTTGACCTCTACCATAGTTATTCATGGGAAACAAATTTAATATGTTATTGAGTATGAGGATAGTTTGGTATCATCCAATTATGCTTAGGAGATAGGGTGTGTTATACAAACAAATATACACAATGCTCAAATAGTGAATATAAAACACAAAAGTGTTAAGACATTGAATAGAGTTAAGAATTCTCTGTGTGTTGTGAAGTAATGATCTAGACTCAATAAATGTTGAGAAAATAGTATTTGAGTCTTCTTCTAGAAGTTTTCTTCAGAACCGAGTATCACAGTTTCTATAATACAGCTTCGATGAGTGAAAAGGTTCATCTCTTTAATGTCTCGATGTATATTGAGCCTTTTTGGAGAAGGTATCTTGTAATGTCCTCTTGTAGAATCAAGCTCTTAGTTCTTCTCCTTCGGTATTTGAATAGTCAGTGTCTCAGTATGTACTTCTTCTTGAACTGCACTGTGTGATAATTTTTAATGTGAAAGATGAGGTCCTTTTATACTCCAAGATCCTCTACACATAAATATCTTCACATGTTCATGTACTTCGTTCTATCTACGGATTGTTCTACTGACAACATTAAATAATTCCAGAAACATTAATTTTTTAAATATGAATGTTAGAAATAAATTTTAATTAATAAAATGGTAATGTTTATTTATATCAATCGGTGAGTCATCGTCTGTATGTTTTATTCTGCTGGATAACACCAGTCTGTCATCTTCGGTGTGTCATCTTCGGTGTTTCGGACTACAATGTGTCAAACTCTAGTGTGTCGACTTCGGTCTGTCGAACTTCAGTGTGTCATACTTTGGTGAGTCAGAGGTTGGTCTGATAACATCGGTCTGTCATACTTCTGTCTTTCAAACATCAGTTTCGGTGTGTCATTTTCAGTTTCGGTTTGTCGATTTCAGTTTCGGTGTGTCAACATTGGTTTTGGTGTGTCAACATTGGTTTTGGTGTGTCGAACTTCGGTTTTTCAGGAAATCCAAAAAAGATTATGAACAGTCTGTCTTACATATACCATTACAAGAGAATGTTTTAATCAAATTTACATATATAAATATACTTGTAATCATATTTATCCATGACTATAAGCAATTGAATTATTAATATATATGTTGTTACATGTCATAATTTATTTTCATAGATATATTAAAATTGCATGAAAGGGTAGAATCTGTATATTGAAATAATTTGTGATTATGAGAACTACAATTTCATAGAGGGACCAACAGTCTTGAATGAACCTAAAAAAGTTATAATTAATAATTTACATATAATAGAGTTTGTTTAATTTTTAATTAATGAAAATAATTTGATTATTCCGGTTGTTAAGATCCAAGGAAGAACACCTTCAGACTTATGGGAAGGGATCCTCTCCATTTCACTTTTATTCAGGAATTTCCTCTATATTATTCCCATTTATGTGCAATCCCTAATGATGGGGTAATATTTCTCACCTCGCACATACTTCCCACAAGGTTTATAAGTGAATAGAAACAAATTATCTCTCAAATTAGTCCCTCTTAGGTACACTAGACACCATGCTGATTATTCGTAAGGTATTATACCTGAACCTCCATTATTCCGTCAGGTTGCCTTTTCATTCATTATTCCAAAGGGAGGTTATCTTATATATTTATGTGAATCTTAAAAATTCTTTTTTACATGTAATAAATATATTTATCATTACCCTTTCATCATTCTCTTTTGGGGATATTAGTGTTTTTATGTGATTCCCTCCCCAATCCTTCCCGATATGCAAACCTATTTTAAGGGAATTTACTATATTCTTATAATATTTCAAGTTCCCCTATCTTCTATTTTAATCCACAATTGTATTTTTAAAATAAGACTTTTTATTATGAAAACCATCTTTTTTCAGTAATATTTTTTTATAAAATGTTATTCCCTTTTCTGTTTTTAATGCTCTTTAGTATTTACCTTAAAACTGCTCTAAAATGTTTTAATTATAAAGTTTCTTTAATACTTTTTTAATGTTTTTACTTTTTCTCACATCACATATCTTGATGATTTTTTACTATATTAATGAACAATTATTATTTAATTCCTTTATTTCATGGAAACATGTATGCTATTCCCAATTGTTATGCTTTATGACATGATTGTGATACACATTTCATTCCATGGGTAACCTTATATTTATGTATGATAGATTTTTTTTGATTATTTTTGTGTAAAACATTTTCATGAAAATTATTTTATTTGTGCACCCAGATAGTGCTCAGATTCATTTGGTAAAGTTGAGTCTCATGAGACATTATGTGTGACGGTCTTGGTAGTTAGCCTTTGCTTGTGCTACCATGTGCGACGGTCTTGGCGGGTAGGCCTTGAATTGTGCTAAAATGTGAAATATTCAAGGTAATTATCCTTGAATCATACTAAATTCATGATTTATGTTTTTTACACATTACTATGATTCCATATTTATATGATCCCATGTTTATATATTATGATCCCACATGTTTCATGATTTTGTTATCAATATGTTGTGCCTTATAACACATGTAATAAAGCTGTATTCCTCTGTATAATCCATTACATGGCTTATCATGAACTGTCCCCCAGGGCCCGTGTCGTGACTCCCCCAAACCTGCCTTCCATAAGCTATGGGATAAGGACTAGCTCTGGAAAGGTGTATTCATAAAATAGAAAGGCATTTCCATTTAACCTGTACAGACACATAGTCCAAGAACAAAACAAGATGAAACCATTAGTAATTAGATGTAGTAAAAAAAGTGCTGAATGTTGGGGGGGCAGAATACATGCCCAACTAAAAAAGTACAAGTATAACTGAATAGTACAAATACATCTGAAAAGTAAAAGACATCTCCTAGATCACCCATTAAGGATCCTACCTGAATGGTAGGTGCAGTTCACCTCGAAAGCACTCCATGACCTCCCATCCGGCCATGGATCCTTCATGTATCTTCCCCTGATCATCTTCTCTACAAGAAACAACAAGGTGTCGGCGAAGCCTATGCATGGGTGAGTATAACAACACTCAGTAGGGACCCCAAGACCCCCGTAGGTCTCCCAAATTTCCACAAAGGAAATACCACAATGAAAGACCTCAATCACAAAGCATGAAGAAATATATATCAACTATACTTAGGTATATTCCCATACAGATACTTATGTTATCAAGACTTACTCATCTCATACGCAAGGAAAGAATACCAAAAAGGTAACACTATGAAGGTAGAAGAACCACATAGATAGAAGTATCGCACATGTAACATATGAAGATAGAAGTACCACACTGGTAACACCACAAAGATAAAACCACGAAGGAAGTACCACATAGGTAACACCACAAAGATAGAAGTTCCACATAGGTAATACCACGAAGATAACACCATGAAGGTAACACCATGAAGGTAACACCACAAAGGTAGAAGTACCGCATAGGTAACACCATGAAGATAGAATTACCACACAAGTAACACCATGAAGATAACGCCATGAAGGTAGTTGTGCCACATAGGTAACACCACAAAGATTGAAGCCCCACACAGGTAACACCAAAAAGATAGCAGTACCACACATGTGACACCATGAAGGTAGAAGTACCACACAGGTAACACAAAAATGATTGAAGTACTAGACAGGTGGCACCACAAATATAGAACCCCCAAGCAGGTAACACCATAGCGATATAAGTACCACATTGGTAACACCACAAAGATAATACCACGAAGGGTGAAGTACCACATACGTAACACCACAAAGGTAGAAGCACCCCACTGGTAATACAAAAAATATATAAGTACTACATAGGTAACACCATGATGGTACAAGTACCACATAGGTAACACCATGAAGATACAGGTACCACATAGGTAACACCACAATTATATAAGAACAACATAGGTAACACCACAAAGATAGAAGTACCACACATGTAACAACCCAAAGGTAGAAGTTCCACATAAGTAACACCATGATGTTATCACCATGAAGGTTATAGACTGAGGTCACACCAGGTATAACTTATGTACAGAAGTAAAGATGATTATTCATAAGATAGATTGTCTTATTCTGTTAAGAGACACTACTGCTGACCCACACAGGATTGATATGTACAAACCCCCACTAACCCAAACATGATCTATCCCATACGGGATCGATAGGTATTAACCCTCGCTAACCCACATAGGATCTGACCCACATAGGATCGGTATGTGCTGACCCACATAGGATTGCTAAGAGCTGACCCCCACATAATCTGATAGATGCTAACCAACAGAGGATCAATAGATGTTGACCCATACTAGATCAATCTTCTTTCTTCACGTTACATACAACCACTGGATTCCTTTCACCTGGTGTACATGAGTTCTGTAGAATCTTCCCCTCGAGATATCGGTTGTACCTCAACTACCCCTAATTGACATAAATGAGTGATACAAAGGAATTTAATGTCATAAGGGTTCCAACACGACAAGCAGTGCATCAATCGGACGTTCGGTCTGTGAGTTATAAGCGTTTTAGTTCTGAGGGCCCAATTGGATTTGGGTTTGATCCAACCCAACCATACTCCACCTATCTTCAAAACTAAAGTGGAGTATACCAAAAGGATAGTTTCTCTCCAAGGATATCATCACCTTAGAAGGATCTTCAAATGGACATCTGGTTCCCAGAAGTATTCCCTTTAAGTGTCACTGGGTCCTGTTGGGACCGGGTCCAGTCTAACCCGGTCGGACCAACCCGACCGGACTAGGTCGCGGTAGGCTCAGCCTGCTAAGTCATGGTCTAGCCCTACCCTCAAGGGGGGGGGGGGGGTTCAGCCTATCCTTTAAGGGGGTGGCCCATCCTTCATGGTGGCGGCCCGATCCACTAGGGGGTGGCCCAACCCGCAAGGGGGCGTCCTGGCCGCCTAAGGCAGGACCCACTAGGGAGCGGCCCACGGTCTGCCCGAAATGGAAAGGGTTAGAATTTTACTCTAGTATCCCAAGAATCCTAGAGATCGTTCGGCTTTGTGAAAGGGTGGTGCCACCTGGGTGCCACCCGGTCGCCACAGAACCCATCTAGTAGGCGCAGGTTCTACCTCTTTCGCGGCTTCACCCATGACCCTCTACTCACTAACAGTGCGCTGGTCGGACCATATTCCAACTCTTTGGAGGCATGCTTGTCATGACACATCCCCCTCCATGACCAGATGATATGCCAACTTCCTCCTCCGAATGTTGCGGCTGACGAGCTACTACCCTTTGCTCAACGGTGGCATGTGCTAGCACACCACACCTCTTTCACGGTAGGCTGGTGCTGACCTCTCAGATGACCTATGTGGCTTAGTTCCGTGAAATCCTCTATTGGTGTGCATCGGCGCGCCACCTCCTTCATAGCCGGTTGGTTCCCCTATCCCAGGGGTCCTCCATGATGGACGTAGGGTAGCAAAGTAACATAGGTTTTGGGCGGGGTTCATTAGGCACGCACCCTCCGCATTAGCTCATAATAATGAGGGGGTTAAAGGTTTCAAGAAATTCACATGAATATAAACAAGGATCAAACCCCTACATCTAGAACAATGGAGAAACGTTCGCAGTTGTGGGTGTAAGCCGGTGTTCGTTGTCCCCCGCAAATAGCCTCCAATGACGTCCCCTGATTTTCAATCTTCGGTTTGGGGTTTCAATGTCGCCTATCACCGCTTTCAGGAACTGACTCCATTATCTATGGTTTTAGTGTCTCAGTACTTTTTTTGCACTTCATTTCTTGGTGAAGCAGTGCTGATGCCTCCCCCAAACTCCATACAAATATGAGAGGGGGAGGGTAAGTAACAGCGGTGGGAATTAATTGGGGATAATTAATTAGGAACCTTCATAACTCTCCAATGACATCGTAAATTATGGTTGAAAGGTCAATAAATTAATTTCCTTGACACATCATTGGTCACAAATTTTCGTTTTTACATTGGAGGGAATGAAAAAAAATAAAATTAAATAAGTTATTTTTATTATTCTTTAAAAAGTCCAAAAACGTAACATTTTCTCCAGACCTACTATGGTCAAAGTGAAGCCTCCATTAAGCAAATCCTGACGTTATGGATTCAATGGTGCCCAAGAATTTTTAATCCAATCCCAGTTCAAATGCTATAAAACGCCACTCATGCATTTAATGAATCTACCTAAAAATGTTCAGAAATTCATTTTGGGCAAATTGGGCCTCAGAATCACGTGCTGTCGATTTTTTAGACATATAATAATTCCTCATAATTAAATTATATTACAAGGAAAATCCAGGTCTTTACATTCTCCCAACATTAGGATTTTTCATCCCCAAAATCCACAATAGAGACTAAGGAAACATAAGGGCATACTGAGCACGAATATGACCTACCTACTCCCATGTGCTACCTTGAAGGTTCCCATGCTACTAGTAATTGCACCCCATATATATCAACCAACCAATAAGGACCCACTCCTATTGATCCTCAATCTATACTGGAACCTCCATAAACATTGCCTCATCATCAATGACTTGCTATCCGTTGTCGATGGTGTGAGATAACTCATGAATGTAACACCTCATGTTTGATACATGGAAGATGTTGTGCACCCTCACTAACTATAGTGGAATTTCCATGTAGTATGACACCTCTCCAATCCTTTTAAGTATCATAAATGGTCTGATAAGCCTCAGTGATAACATGTCACGAAGTAAAATATCTTTAAACCTCGTCGAGGTGAGACCTATTGGAAGACATGGCATCCCTCCTCATACTCCAAAGGTCTCCACCTCCTATCAGCATAAGAATTATGCCAGCTCTATGCATTCTTCACTTATTGACAAATGTGGCATCATGATACAAACTCTACGACTACTTCCTTTATCCTTAGACACCAGTACTGACACTGGAGGTCTTGGTGCATCTTCGCCACTCCAGGATATAACATTAAAGTGGATGTATGAATCCCCCTCAACAAATCCAATCGAAGAATCACTGGCATTGTGGTGTGTCCTATAAAGTGGATTATGTGCTACCCACCTTCATAAAATTATTTAGGAGACCATCCTAATGATATCAAAGCACATTGGTCTTCGTATTCAACGTCCCATGTTGTGCCTCCATAATTCGCTGAAAAATTGGTGGTGTGATAGTCATAAACTGAAGGTATGTTTCTCCAAATTTATCCACGAAGGATATATGCAGCATGACTAGCTGCTCTAATGCCTCACTCAGCAGCTATAGACTAGGCCTCCTGCGAAGTGTGTTTGCTACCACATTCCCCTTCCAGAGAGTATCGACTATCTCAATGTCCGAGTCTTAGATGAACTCTATCCATCATCATTTTTTCAACTCTTGAAAGAAATGCAGACACTTCTCCATCCATAGAGAACACATTTCCTTCATTACCAAAACGTTCAAGTGTGCCACTAACCTAGAAAAGTCTGGTTCAAAACATCATTAGTAAACAACCAAAGCAGATGTACCTCTCCCTTCAGGGAGGTGATCATGGAAACCAATTTTGAAATGATTTCCCTACTCTATCCCACTCATGTTGGGAAATGAAAAATCAAAACTCCCGTTTCCATGAGGGTAAGGATGGCCTACACAAGAGTGATCAGCTGCACCCTCCATTGCAAGAGTTTATCCCATGCTTCTGGGGTTTCCCTTTTTTCCAACCAAGGAAAACCCCATTCCAGCATTATAGATAAACCACATCCTTTTTTCCTAATACAGTCAATCTGATTATGAACTGTGGATGTCCAGTCCATACCCAATGTAACTTCTTAAGGCCTTGATGCTGCAACCATGAGGTTCCAACAGAGAGTCTCACATCAAGGGTTAGATCACACCAACAACATAAGTGTGACTATCAAGTCTCCCCCCAATGGTATCTTCAGATGTGATGGACAAGTTGTTGGTTTAACAGAAAACTCTAGGAGTTGAACAAGATTCATGGAATAATTAAATGGGTTGTACATATGTATATTAATAAAAAATCTTCTAGTAGGCACATACCATACTTAAAATCATTCATGGAGCCCTTGGGTCACTCTCGTTGACTGTATGTAGCTACTACCTTACTTTATCCTCTAACTCCCAGTGCCTGGTGGGGACCGCTTTGGGGTGGTAGTTATAACATGTCAAAATGTATACCACAACTTTTTGCTCTCCTATATCCTATTCCACAGCTTCTTCCTTATAGATTCATCTATCCCTGTCACATCCTCTTCCTGAAACATTTTATACACCCATGTCTCTGAGACTGGCATCAGATTCTTACTTTTGCACTGCTAACATTCACTGGCTGTATACGCTCATCCAAAGAACATTCATCTTCAATGGTTCTCTCCAGCACCCTAACATTAGTTAGAATTCATAGATGAATATTTATGCCTCGGATTCCCATAAACACACCTCACTCGGATGTCCGAGACCTAAAGCACTGACCGTAATTTATTTATCGAGTACCTATAATTTTCGGTACGCCTCGATGAATACTCAGATACTGACAAGTCATCCTGCCGAAGCTGTAGAAGCTCTTGGTAACTCTCATACCTTAGATCTTTAAGGAAATAAACCCACTTCTTTTGTGGATGTTTCTAAAGTTTTTCCATTGATGAGACACCTATTCGCATGATTAGGGTAACCTAAACTCTGTCATCGTCTTGTTGAGCCATGTAGAAGGATCTCTACCAGGACTACCATATGATCAAGAGTTTCCCGGGCTGGATGGAAACCTGACCACCTCCTCAAGATAGTTCTTATCTTCCTGTGAGTCAGGATAACCTCAGAACCTAATGGATATCTGATTCTAAAACATGTGTAAGGAACTAATCCTACATGTGTCCTCAAATAGTACTGCCGATAGTAACTACTGACCAGTGAGCTATGATATAGTTGGCACCCTACCTGGAGGTACCATCTCGACCAACAGTCCATGTAGCAATGCTTCTTCACCCTACAGACCATACTAATGGTCACACACTGGAAAATACTAACATATAGGATCATAATCTACTCTATTGATTTCTAAACTATGAAGAAAACTCTAGCAACAACCTCCATCCAGTCCTCAGCTACTTGGGGATCTGTCTTGCCTCGAAGCCTCAGAGGCCACTGCCATTAGAACTTGTGCAATGCACTCAATTAGCTTGCACCTTACACCATTGTGGCTGGTTGTAACTGCTACCCAAATGGTGGTGGTGCTACTTGTACTCCACATAAAGGAGCCAACATAGTAAGAGGGCCCTAAATTGGAGCATCGTCGCTCAGTGGGCCCTCATCGTGTACTCTCTTGGGAAATCCTAGCTGGTTTTCTACATGGGGACATATTGATAAGGAATATATGTGCCACAATCATTAAGTTATACCAGGTGTTCTACCTCCAAATAAACCAATGAAAAATATTTCCAAAACACATGCAATCAGTGATTTCATGCACCGAGTTAGAAATCAGAATTCTGGGCCCTGGTGTATGGATACGTCAGCCACTACAACAACACTGGATTTCTCATACTAAAAACCACACTGAATTCACATATCATTATTTCCACATTGAAAAGATCAGAATTCTAGTTCTTTTTCTAGATCCAAATCCTCTGATTCCACTTTTTCATGACCCATCCCCTAGGGCATGTGTCGTGACTACCCCAAGCCTACCATCCATAGGCCAGGGGATGGTGACTAGCACAAGAAAGGCATATCCCTAAAAAAGGAAGGAATTTCCTTTTAACCTATACAAACACGTAGTCCAACACTCTAAGAACACAACAAGAAGCAACCATGAGTAATCTGCTATAGTAAAAAGTGTGTTGAAAGTAGAGGGGGCCCATAATACTAGCCCAACTGAAAAATTACATGTACAACTGAAATTTACAAAACAGATCCTGGATTTTCCACATAATATCATACCTGAAGGGTAGGTAAAGTTCATCTCCATAACACTCCACGTTATCCTATCCACTCTTAGTACCACCTGGTCCTAGCTTCTTCAAGTCTCTGCCCCGATGCTCATCATCTACACAAGACACAATAAGGTTCTGGTGAAACCCATGCAGGGGTGAGTATAATAATACTCAGAAGGGACTTTGAGACCCCCATTGGTATCCCAGAGTTCCAAAAAATAAATTCCACAAATCAAGACCTCAATCTCAAAGCAAGAAGCAATAGACATAACTCTACTTACGTATATGCCCATACATATACCTATGTTATCAAAACATACTTATGTCACACAGAATGAAAATACCACAAAGGTAACACCACGAAGATAGAAGTACCACACATATAATACCACAAAGATAAAAGTTCCACACTAGTAACACACAATGATAGAAGTACCACAGAGGTAGCACCAGGAACATAACACCACAAAGGCATAAGTGCCACATAGGTAACACCACGAAGATAGAAGTACCACATAGGTAACACAAAAAATATTACACAACAATGGTAACACCACGAAGGTAACACCATGAAGGTAACGCCATTAAGGTAGATGTACCACATAGGTAGAACCATGAAGATAGAAATACCTCATAGGTATCACCACGAAGATAAAACCATAGAGGCTGAAGTACCACTCTGGTAACACCACAATGATTGAAGCGCCACATAGGTAACACCACCAAGATATAAGTACCACATAGGTAATACCAAGAAGGTAGAAGTACGACACATGTAACACCATGAAGATAGAAGGAACAAACAGGTACCACCATAAAGATAAAATCACCACACTAGTAACACCACCAAGATATAAGTACCACACTAATAACACCACGATGATAACACCACGATGGTAGAAGTGCCCCATAGTTAACACCACAAAGATAGAATCACCACACAAAAACACCACAAAGAGAGATGTACAACACATGTAACACCACGTAGGTAGATGTACCACACTGGTAACACCAAAAAGATCATTATTCCACATAGGTAACACTAACAAGATAGAAGAAGCCCTTAGCTAACACCATAAAAATAGAAGTACCACAAATGTTACACCACAAAGGTATATGTATAACAAAGGTAACACCACGAACTTGTCACCACGAAGGTTAATGACTCAGATCACACCATGTATAACTTAACTACATATGTACAGATGATTTGTCATAATCAAGATAATTTTATTCTATTATGGGGGACTACTATTGACCCACACAGGATCTATAGGTACTAAACCCCAAGCACCCACAAAGGGTTTGACCCACACTGGATCGAGAGGTACTAACCCCCACTAACACACACATGATATGACCCACATTAGATCACTATGCGCTGACCCAAATAGGATCACTAAGTGCTGACCCACACAAGATCCAATAGATGGTGACCGACACAGGATTGATAGATGATGACCCACATAGGATCAATGTTCTTTCTTCACATTATTGCTAGCCACTGGATTCCTCGCACCTGATGC
Organism: Viscum album; assembly: GCA_963277665.1. Taxonomy (NCBI): domain Eukaryota; kingdom Viridiplantae; phylum Streptophyta; class Magnoliopsida; order Santalales; family Viscaceae; genus Viscum; species Viscum album. The sequence goes on from OY728140.1 coordinate 989,436,815, forward strand.
ACTCGAGTTCTATAGAATCTTCCCCTATAGATATTAGTCGTACCATTACCGCCACTAATATCTACAAAGGAGTAACCTAAAGAACCATTATGTCATAAGGGTTCCAACATGATAGACAGTGCATCAAACGGATTGTCGGGGTATGAGTTATATGAATTTTAGTTCAGAGGTCCAGAATGGATTCAGGTTTGATCCAACCCTGTCGTACTCCAACTGTATTCAAAACTAAAGTGGATTATACCAATAGGACCATCTCACTCCAAGGATTCCATCAGCGTATATGGTTTATCAAATTGAAGTTTGATTCTCAGGATCTGGCCCATTAAGTGTTTCTGGGTCTGGTTGGGCCCGGGTCCGGTCCAACCCGGTCGGACCGACCCGACCTGAGTCTGACCCGATTGGGGTGGGACATGGAGGACTCGACCTTCTGGTTTGTAGTCCATCCCAACCCGCTAGGGAAGGGGGAAACTCGAAAGGGGTGGCCCGACCCACAAGGGGGCGGCCTGACCTGTAAGGGGGCGGCACGTCCCACAAGGGGGTGGCTCGGCTGTGTGAGGCGTTTCCCTATAGGCAATAGACCGTGGTCCACCCAAGATGGAAAGGGGGAGTATTTTCCCCCAGTATCCCTAATATCTTGGAGGATATTTAACTTTGTGAACCGATGGTTCCACATGGGAACCGCCCGATTTCCACGGAACCTACCGGGTAGGTGTGGGTTTTGCCTCTACCATGGCTTTGGTCGTGACCCTCTTCTCGCTGTGGTGCGCTGGTCATTTTGCCTCCCCCTCTGTGGATGGAAAATGTGTCATCTTCCTCCAATGACTACCGCGACTGATGAGTCATGGACCTTTTCTCACCAGAGGAGTGAGACGGTGCGCGGCACCTCCTCTATGGTCGGTTGGTGCCGGCCGCTTTGATGACCGCCACGTCTTAGTGCCATGGCCTCTTTTTGTGGTGTGTGTCAGCATGCCACATTTTTTGTATCCTGTTGGTGCCACCAACTCAGTGGTCTTTCACGAAGGGAACAAGGGTAGCAATGAATAGGAGTGTTCAGTCCGGGTTCATTAGTCTCGCGCCCTCTGTGTTAACTCATAATCATGAGGGTGGATTATGGGGTTCAATAAATTCACTTGAATTTAAACAATGTTCAAACACCTAAATCAAGAATGAGGGAGAAATGATTGTGGTTGAGGAAGTTGGTTGGTGTTCACCGTCCCCTGCAACTAGCCTCCAATGATGTCTCTTGATCGTTGAACTTCGCTATGAGGTTTTGGTGTTGCTCATCACCACTTGCTGGAACTGACTCCAGTCCTCAAGGGTTTAGTGTCTCAGCACTTTTTCATCACATCATTTCTTGGTGAAGCAGTGCTGAGGCTGCCCCCAAGCTATATATAAATAAGAGAGGGGGAGGGTATGTAACGACATTGGGAATTAATGAGGGATCATTAATTTGGAACCTTCATAACTCCCCAATGATATCGTTACTTATGATTGAAAGGTGAATCCATTTATTTGATTGACAAACCATTGGTACAACATTGTCGTTTGTCCATTAGAGGGAAAGAAAGAAAATAAAAATTAACACAATTATTTTTATTATTCTTTAAAATTTCCAAAAACATTAATTTTTTCTCTAGACCTGCTGTTGTCAAAGTGAACCCTCCATTAAGAGAATCATGGAGCTACATATTCAATGGTTCCATAAGATTTTCAATCCGAGAACCAGTTCAAATGTTAGAAAATTCCACTCACCCATTTAATGAACATACCTAAAAAAGTTCAAAATTTTATTCTGGGTACACCGGGCCTCGGAATCACATTCCATCATTTTTCACAAACTCGTAATAATTCCATATAATTAAAAAAAATACATGGAAAATTTTGGTCTTTAAATGGATTTTTGGCTCATCCATTTTATTTATGTTATCCCTAGGTTATCATATACAGATGTATGATCATAATGTAAGTTAGGATCCCTCAATGAAGAATAAATATAAAAGTCTTTATTTAGTTTCCTATTTTCAAACTTATGAACCAAGTCATCAAAGTCACCAAACTTTACGATCCATAGCACATACATTGTTGTATGACAATGAATAAAATCATGTAATGTTATATGTAAAAGGGTAGGGTCCCTTTATTTCATAAATACCACTACCTCAGATTTTACAGCTCTTTATAGTATTTTCATGGTTTTTCCTAATAGTGCTCAAAACATGCACCTCTTGAAATACACCCAAAAACATTTCAATAGTCCTCCAAAACATCTAAAAATTCACCCAACAATCTGTATATAATTAAAATAAATAAATAAAGTGGTACATAATTGAAATTGGGGGAAAATATGATATCACATATACCATCAAAATTTTATTTCAAAGGGGGATACGGTAGTATCACTCGTGTATATGGTAGACTACCTCCTCGTGAAGTGACGAGATCTATTATCCATTAACGCTTTACTTAGAATTTTATATGAATAATTTATATGTATATATATAATTTAAATTAAATCATTAATATATCATGAAATATTTAAAATGATTAAAAATCATATATCAATTTATTTTTTTACAGTGAAAAAGAATAACGTGGTTCATGTATACATGTGGACAACACCCTATACGAAGCGATGTGACAATTTTTCATCACAAAACTATATGGATGGTATATATATATATATGTACATTTAAATTAAGAAAAATATATTTTTTATATTGATAAAATTAATTAATGATACAATAATAGCTACCTTCTTTCAAAAATGACCATTGAAAAATAGAAACATTACTCATGTATACACACAACCAACCCACTCCCTAATCATAACATAGTTCATTTACCTTAAAAATATTTCATTATTTTTTTGAAATAAATATATGATGTATAAAAATTATAATTATTTCATGATTATTATTCTAAATATTTTTAAATAACGACCTTTTAGACTATATTTAGATATAGAATCCTTTTTTTGAAATATATAAGAAATACTGTTAAAACAAATGATGTGAACTAAAATGATTAGTTAATTATATTTAGAATGGAAAAAGATTAAATAAAAGTAATAATAAAATTTAAAAAGTCCTTAATTAATATTTTTTACTAGTCTAGATGACAAGGAACATATGTGATGAATCAAACTCAAGGTAAAGCACTTCGTCTAAATTTCATTTCATTGTATAATATTTTGATGTTATGAACATATATTATTTTATAATGTGTATAAAAAGAAAATTTTAATTTTCTTATATAGAATTTAATTATTATAATTATATTTAAACATTTTATTGATGATTTTATTTCATGAGGATTGTGATTCAAAAGTTTCAATATGTGTTAAGGAACTTATGTATTAAAAAAATCATCATTAATTTTTTTTCTTCTAAACATGTTTTAAATTCCCTAAATAATTTTATAACGAGATTTTATTAATATAAAAATACGAACAATGATAGTATTATAAAGGAATTTTATTTATTTAATTAAATTTTTTGAAATGTAAACTTTTTAGAGAATGATTGACTTTCATTAGAAATGTGAAAAAAATTATATTTTAACATGTAAAGTGACAATGACTTTTCCCACCACCATAAAAATTATTCAATTTTTGGATTCTCTTATATGATTTCATGTTTTCATAATATAAAATTCATGTTTCTCTTTTTATATAAGTTTTATATTGCAAGTGGTTTTTATATTAAATGGGTTATTAATAATATGAAAACGATTTTCAAATGGGATTAATATTATAACAACAAATACATTACATATGGATATTAATTCAACATTTGAATAATATTTATTAGATAAAATTAAAAAACCATACCAGGACCATATAGGTTTAGTGCCTTTAAAAACTGGGAAACATAAACAACTCGTTCATAAAACATCTGCATTATCTCCATATTATTTCATCATAACTAGACTCTTTTTTGACATATCTTACATAATGATATTCTTCATGTGCTGGGGAAAAGAAACAAATGAATGGGTGAACTCAAATACTCATTAAGGTTAAATATGTGAAATATTATTCATATAATCATTACAAAATCATCACAATTGAAAACCTATCTTTCATATAAGAGATCATAAAATAATGTCATGGGAGAACTCATAAAAGTGAAATTTAATCCCAATAGTCATAAAATAAGACATTAAATTTCATTTCATACACACATAATAATAGAAAAATATTTTCTACTATTCAACGATCATTTTTGATACCATCAAAGAAGACAATGTCCATTACTGAACTGAGTTAACTCCTAGTTCTATCCCCATATTACTGAACTGGATTTACTTGTCATTCCAAACATGTCTATATCACGAGATATTAATATTTAACCAATTAAATAGAGGGAAATATTTTTCTCACCTATGTCAAAATGAAACCACTCTTACCTTTTCCAAAAAAAACATAAAAACATTCACAATGGCACCACCCATGAAATAAATGGGTTTATTAAACATCATTCAATGATAATTGTTATAAAACAAATGGAATTCCTAATAAAATTTCATCTTAATCACAATAAAATTATATTAATAAAAGGAAAATAAATATAACCCTATTTAAAGGGTGTTAGCTTATATGGATAATAATTTTGAGAAAACACTTGAAATTAATTCCTGAGGAAGATATCCATTCTTCTTCAAAAATGATTTCCTTCCTGAAAATGTTGCACAGTTTTAGAATAAATAATTTTATGTGAAAATAACATTGTACACGTGTAGGAGAAGCATCATGTAAATAAGTAATTATGAAAACAAAAAATTTCGTTCATGTTGTACATGTTAAAAAACAATTTTCTCGTACTTTTTCCGGAAAAGACAAAAGGCACCTTGTACCGAAAACAAAAAAGATACAATTCATACCATTTAGTAAAAGTTTACCTATGGGTAAAATTGATTTTTAACAATTATATAAGGATATAAATAATATTTTTAAAAAAATATTTAGGAAACATGGATGTGGATGATAATTATACCCCAGTAAAAACTTGTGAATAAACAATCTTAGATAAAAATTTTATTCGAAAAGCCATCAGTTACATATTTCCAATATGATTTTTATGAATTATAACCTACTGTATAATCATTTAAATAATGTTAATTATTTATTCCACAATCATAATCATTTTTATGATAAAATAAATGATCATATTTTCATCTTTTTTATGTAATATTTCATTATTACTTGTTATTTGGGTATTAGTTGCCTTATCTTCATATACTTGTTTTGTAAGATAAGTTATTGCTAATATTTTTAGGCTATAGTTATATCATATACATCATGAAATTTGAATAATATATTTCAAATTTATTCATTGAATTTTTTTATATAATCATCCTTTAATAAATATTATGTTGAACGAATCACAATGCACTGTGGAGAAGGTACGTCATACGTACGCACGAGCGAAGATATCGTTCTCATAATTGTTGAATGGTATTGAAATTAATGTTGTATAGTATCTAAGAATAAAAATAATTTATATCAATCATATATATATATATTTAATAATCCCAACCATTTATGGTTGTGGTGAAAAACGGATTACACCACATCGTGGAGATGGTAGGTCGTACACACACACACGTGGTGATTTCATTTATTATAAGATGGGTAAAAGGTGGAATATGGTTGTTTCATGTTAATAATAACATATAATTATATGAGTTATAATAATTTTTTTACATTATAAATAAAAAAACTAATTAAGATGAAGTAAATGATGAATGTTGTTTGAAGTAATCGGTAAATGATATTACATATTCTTTTATGTGACTCCCTTATATCCCCTATTAGAACACTAGAGATGGTCTTTTAACAAGACCATAACCTATCAAATGAAAATAGGGAAGTTTCTAAGGAAAAAAAATCAGGGTTTGGATGAGATTGAATGCTCAAAATGAAGTGGAGAGGTGATGGAAGAGGTTCCCTTTTTTAATTGAGGTGAGGGGCACTTTTTGAAACTCTATAAATAATAATTTATAATAAATTTAAAACATAAAGAAAAACCTCTAAATGTCCCAATTTATATGATGAGTTGATATATGGTTTTAATATCATCAACCAATAAATTTTTTACATGTTATTCTTTCAAATTATACCATATCTTTTTAATTGACACTTATTTATAATATTTAATTTTTATTATGGTAATAAAATTTAAAATAATTAATAGTCATAAATTTTAAAATATATTATGTTAATTGAACATAAATGGATATTTTATGAACCTTTAGATATTATAATTATCACTTGGTAATTTTTATATATTTTTCTGATTTTTAAATAATTTAATAAAATGTTATTTTCATTAAATATCATTAGGGTCAATGTTAATACTATTCTTTTATTTGACTTTTTAAAAAATAAAAATAGAAGATAAATTCAAAAAAAAATATTTAATATACTCTTAACAAGTCATAATCACCTAGAAAAGTTGTCGATCACATCAATTAGTTCATATTATATTTATATTAATATTTTTAAAAACATTTTGTAGATATTTCAACTAATAAAATAAGTTTTACAAAACTATTGTCTCATCATTAATTGTTATTATTTATCTTCTAAAATTATAAATAAATTCATATAATGTAGATAATTATTTTATCTTTCCAAATACTATCTATAGTTGATATTATCTCTTAGTTGTATATATATTAAAATTAAATACTTATATAAAATGAGATTGTGACATTTTGTCACATTCATTAGTTTTTATTACATTCATGTCATATTCATTGGTAAGTAGTCCTAAAGTGGTTCCATTTTGATACATAGAAGATAAGGGTTTAATTTAGTCATCCAATGGGATTATTACAGGTGTTAAGGTAATTTTATAACATTTTTTACCCCTAATTACCTGATTTACCATTAACCATGGCAATACAAATAATTACAAAAGTTACTATTCATAATGACAAAAAATAAATGTAGCCTATAAAAAAACTTAGACCTAATAACTAAAAATATGGAATCCATTTTTCAAAATCCAAAACACAGAAGTTGTAGTAATTAATTTTAAATTAATATCGTTGTTGAAATGAGAAAATGGTTTTTAAAATGTAAAACATTATAAAAGATTGAAATGCTTTTAGCTATGAATTAAATGTAAAATTAATGCTAAAGTCAAAGATTATATTTAATGATAAAAATATATTCTATTTATACTTTTAAAAAATTAAATATAATAATTTGACCATGTGAATTATCTCGATGAAATAAGTTGTTTTTAAATAACCTTTATTTCATTTTTACTATTGATCAAAAAATTAAATTTATCATAAATTTATCAAAAATAAAATTTATACCCCACTTCAAATAAACATGTTTATGTGGTCATATAAAATTTATTAATGTTTAAAAATACTAATTTAAAATTGGTTTTTCATTCAATGGTGTAAAATAAACCTTTAAAATAGGTTTTATACATCAAATTGGGGTTTATTGATACCGTGTGACTAAAATAAAAATTTGATGAATTTAAAAAAATATTTTAATTTTTATATAACCGGTATATTTATAAAAATAATTTTATTACCAAAACTAATTCACTCAAAAATATTAATGTCTAATTGATTTATTTTATTCAAAAATAATTGATATCCCATTAATTAATAATGCATTTTATTATATTAGATATAATTATTCCCATTAACCTAATGACTAGGATATAACATTAATTTTAAAATAAGTGAATCTCACATTTCATTTTAACTTGTCATTGCATGCAAATTAAAATGATAACGAATAAATATTATCCAAAGAAAATATTCCATAAAAACATATTGGTTTTAAAAATATAGTATTTAATGGTTTTTATGATAAAAATAGAATTATGGTTAATAGAAATTTTTTATGATGAAATATTTTTTTTATAGAACAAGTATGTTTGGTTATGTTATTAAATAATGATGGTTTCTTCCACAATAAACATTGGTGAGGTTGGTTCTATGAAAAACCTCGGACTGGTGGTTCACTAATAAACCAAGGAAGAGTTGGTTTGTGATATCCCTCAAATGTGTTTTGTACATCAGAGATGGAAGTTAAATATATATTCTATTACTTTTATAAAAATTATATGAATGATGATATTCCTTGTTACCTACAATATATATATGTTCCTCTATTAGGACTATTATTTTCCATGTATTACATTATAAAATTATATGGATTAGTTTCAGAACCACGCCCTATGTCCACATTAGATTCTGAGGCCTGATGGTCTGGTAATTAATATTGGTTAAGATATTTAATATACAAATATCAGGTATCTATATTTTTTCGTGAAAAGTTGAATTTCCCTTGAATTCTTCTTAAAGATATAAATTTGAGGCCACTGTTGAGTTCAAAATGTAGGTTTTACTAAAGGGATGACAAAATATTAGTTGGCATTGGTATTTATTCTTCCACACATTGAGGGACCAAAAATTAAATAAATCTCTTTAAACATATTAAATTATTTAAATTAATGACTGCAAATAATAATAAAAAATTCAATTCTATGAAAATTTTAAGGGTCAGATACCTATCTCAAAAATTAAGAAATATAGAGAACAAGAGACCATTGGAGGAGGTATTCATGGAAGACATTGAATAAAATCAATAACGGGGATCACTAAGCCATCAAAGATCATGGATCATACCAATGATTAAAACAAAGGACCGTTCAATATATATAATTGATCAAAACTCTTAGTAGGTTGTCAGATATATGTGATTCCATCCCATTTAATTATCCTTATTTAATGAGGATTAATTCCACAATCAAAAATTTCTTCACACATCAATTTTTTATTTCTTTTGGATGATTGAGATGTTCATTGTAGTTTATACCTCTTCATTCATCATTTTTACAAGAAAAACATAGATGATGAAAATGGAAAATAGTTGAGGTTTATTATGAAGATTTTTGGTTTTTGGTTTTCTATATCGTTTATTATCACATTCATTGGTTGGTATTTTTATTCAAAAATGATCAATCAATACCAGATATTTGATTATTGTGTGATCATTCTTCGGTGCAATGGATTATTACCATGGGTACTACATGAAATTTAAGATGTGATTTTACGATCAATGATAATGATGGGTGAGTCAAGGATTAATGAAACCAAAACATATGATCCTTATATCTTAAAATGGTGTGTGATGGCGATATTGTTGATAGGGTGGTTTCACTGTCCTATTTGGTTTCTATAATCCAATGAGAATGTGATGGTGGGACTTGGCTGGGATATATCTGAGATACATGGGAAATATTAATGGTGGAGGTGGAAGATCTGGGTGACATGTTGTACAATCGGTAATTTTTGGTTTATTACAGACTACACACCGTGTAGTATGATGAAAACATGTTATTTAGGTCTTTTTCATACTAAAATTGTTTCCAAGATGTTGTGGAGAAAACACTGTGTTGTCCCTACCACACACTACATGACACACCCCTAGAATCTCAGCATGTAACCAGGAGGTGTGTAGGTTGTTATTTGTCCAGGTACACTGGGTGGTACATGGGCTATTCATGACAACCCGTTCAAGGAAAGACAATATAAATATGTTTCATAAAATCTCAACACATTGTGTATACCTTAAAACAAATTGATTATAAGGTGACCTATATTTTGTGTGAAAAAGAAGCTGTAATGACCCGTAAATTTCAGGGGAATTTTTTTTATAATTTTTTTTGGGAATTTAAAAGTACGCAGTTTCGGACGACACCTGATTCCGAGGCCCGGTGTCACCAAAATCAATTTCCGAAGTTTATCTTGGGTACATTCAGTGAACGAACGAGCGGGTTTTCCTAACTTTTGAACTGTTTCTCAGAATCGAAATCTAACGGCACCGATGGAACCGCAGCACCGGTAATTTCTTAGGAACACCTTTTCTGGAGTTGCGTTTTCTTGGGAGGTGATGTTAAAAATGAAGTGGTTTAATTAAAGAGTGAAATAAAATACGTGCTGCAATTTTATTTCTACTCTGTGTAATTATAACCTACGTATGGAAGTTGAGCTAGGACCCACTAAATCCTAACTCCTCTTCATAGGATATTAATGAGGTGGGACCCACACGAGCCCCACCTTTTCAATTTCCTCAACCTCCATTAAAGTTGGAACCCCCCCCCCCATTAAATTGTATCTCCTCCTCATTAAAATACGTGCCAATAAAACGCATCATTAATTGTACAACACAAGTTAATTAATTTGGTGAATTCATTTTGAATTTTGAATACAGTTGGCATGAGTAATAAAATAAGGCAAATCCTTATTTTATTATGGTTGAATCGTTGTGTGGAGATTTTTGGAGTGGAGAGCTCTGGTCTTGAAGAACTTCATCTTCTTCGTGAAGAACGTCGAGTCTACGAAGAAGAACTCCATCACCACAAGGGAAGATCTTCGTGCCATCTCCTCTCCTCTCTGCAGCCGGTGAGAGATGTCTTCTTTGGAGAATGACGACGTGCCACATCCTTCATCGGGCGAACACCGACGTCACTTACAGAGCCTCGTTCCGTGACATCGTCTTCTGTGACATCTTTTTTTTCCCGCGACGATCCTCGTTCAACGACTTCTTGATGTAGGGGTTTGATTTTGTTCGTGAATATTCCTTTCCATTCAACGACAAATTCTTTAGCCGCTTGTTATCGAATTAACAGGAGGGGGCCGGACCGCACGAACACGGCCAACCATCCTCCCCCTTTGTTGATGGACTCGTTGCGGCTTGAATGAAGGTGGCGCAATAAAACGGCACTGCGCAGGAACGAGGAGGAATGTGGCGAAAGAGCGTGGTGTCGTCGCACCGCGCTATTGAGGCCGAAGGAAGTCACGACCGGAGTTGGGCCACGACGGAGGGGTGCGGTGCCATCGCGCCATGCTGGAGAACCATGAAGAGGCCGCGACCGGAGTGGGGTCGTGGTGGAGGGGTGAGGCGCTGTCACGCCATGCCGGTCGGACAAGGATGCAGCAGTGCAGGTAGCGGCGGCTGGAACCGCCGGCCGTCGGCGCTTCGAAGGTGGGACCCGTGGGGGGTCTCGCGGGGACACACCGGCAGGCCAACTCGGCTGGCTGTTTCGGAAGAACTGGGGGTTGTAACCCCCGGCTGGAAAAGCAATGGGCCCCCACATGGGGGACTCCATTATAAACAAGGGGGTAGCGCGCTCCCCCTTTACACTTCTACTCATACATCGCCGAGCCGCACCGCTCGGCCAACGCCGAGCCGCCCAGGTCGGACAGGCTGCACCGGGCCGGGCCGCCCGCGCCGAGCCGGGCCGCGCTGACGAGGCTGGGCCACGCCAGCCGCGCCGGGCCATGCCCTAATGGACTTTACCCGGACCCAGGTTGGGTCAACCTAGTTCGGGCCGACCCAGGGTGTCTCGGTCCGGGTCGGTCCGGGCCCAACACCCCCGAAAAACGGACAGGTTCGTTAAAACTCACGTAAAATGGGCTATAGAACTTTGATCGATGCACCATTAGTTTTGATGCGATCCTTGGATCGAGACTGACTTTTTGGTATATTACACTCAGGGTTTCAGAGAACATTGGGTATAACTGATTTGGTTCGAACACGAAACCAACCGGGCCCTCAGAGCGGAAACGCCTATAACATGAGCTCCGGAACTCCGATTGACGTGTCGTCGACTTTGTTGGTTTCCTCTTAGTGAGACGGACCATTTGGCTAACTCCGCACGATGTTTGGATGCAGTTGGAGTATGGTCGGGTTGGTTTTGACTTAAAAACTAACCGGGCCCCTAGGACGAAAAAACCAAAAACTCTCAGACTGGGCGTCTGATTGACGCACCATCTATCATATTGAGTTCCTATCAACGAGACAGAACTTTTGGATACATCAACTTCAGACTACGTGTCAGTTGATGTATCGACCCTTCGGCTCATGGAGCGGACCCTCCTGGAAACGAGCATACTGTATACGGGAACCCTAGAGCTGGTTGCAACTGCGACGACGATGACCACTATACTGGGATCCTCTGTGGGTTCGGCAGCGACGACGACTGTACTGAAATCCTCTATGGGTTCGACGGCGATGACTACTGTTCTTGTATCCTACGTGGGTCCAGCAGTTCGTGACTACTGTTCTTGTATCCTACGTGGGTCCAGCAGTATGTGACTCTGTACTTGTATCCTACGTGGGTCTGACAGAGTGGTTGGTCTTGTATCCTTTGTGGGTCCGAAAGCAAAGCTGGTCTTGTATCCTACATGGGTCCCAGCTTAGATGAATCAATGGATACATCTGATCATTCTATAACCTTACGAAGAAGTATATCTATGTGATATGAGTCTTGACGTTCAATCAATATCTTCGATATGATTGACTTTCTTTCCTGTGTGGATTGGGATGTGCTTTCCTGTGTGGATTGGGTTGTACTATCTTTTGTGGATGTGATCAAACATGGGATCGGATGTTGGAGCAGAACTGGGAATTGATGAATTAGGTATTTGCATGGGCATATACCTAAGTAGAGTTGGTTGTTATTTCGTGATTGTATCTTTCCTTTGTGGTTATCCTTCGCGGATTCTGGGAGACCTTCGGGTGACTTGGGGTCCTTACTGAGTAGCGTATACTCACCCCTGCCCCGTCAATTCCCGCACTACGTTCTGTTGGATGCAGACGACGGACAGCGCTGATCGTGGTTGAGGCTTGTGGGGCAAGTCGGTACCTGGAGGTGGACCATTGGGTGGGACGTACATGGAACGGACGGCTGGACCCGAGGAGCAGAGGATACTATCTGTACCCACCCTTCAGGTGGTATTTCCAGTGGACGGCTCGACATTACTACTTTACTTTTTAGTTGATGTACTTTCTTTCAAGTTGAACTTTACTTTCAGTTTGGGTTTGTATTCTAGCCCATTTACTTTTCAACACTTACAGTTGTACCCAGTTTACATAATGTTTACTTCAGCATACTTACTCCGTGGTGTTTGTTTACTTTTTAAATGCAATTCCTTCCCTTTTTATCGGGATTTACGCCTTTGGTGCTAATCGCAAGCCCTTGGTCTATGGAAGGCGGTCTTGGGGTAGTCACGGCATGGGCCCGAGGATGGTTCATGACAAATTGGTATCAGAGAAGTTCTGTTCTACCGCAGAACTCAGGACTCTGATCTTTCTTCTATGTGAAGATATATTGTTAAGGGTATTGAGTGTGGTTATCAGTCTAGGGAGTCCAGTGTTGGTGCGGCGGCTGGTGTATCCGTACACTAGGACCCAGACTTCTGATTTCCAACTTAGTGCACGAAAACACTGATTTCATGTGTGTTTCAAAATTTTCTTTGTGATTACATTGTGTCAGCTCACCAGGTATACTGTTATGAACATGGCATTACTATTACTTTTCAAGATGGCCCCACGATGGCAGCCAGCTAGGGTTCCTAGCTTTGTGCGAGACAACAACCCACTGAGTGACGAGGCCTCGGTGCAGGGCCCGTTTTCAGCAGAGGCACCGGTGGTAGCTCTACCCACCGAGCCACTGATGCCAGCAGCCCCAGCTGCTGAGAGTGCACGTCTCCTTAGTGCACTGCACAAGTTTCAACATCAGAGGCCGCCCAGGTTCCATGGGGAGACGGAGCATCAGGCAGTCGAGTATTGGCTGGAGGTTGTAGTTGAGTTTTTAGGTTAGTGGGGACACAAGCGGACCTCATGGTGATCCTTATAGCGAGTCTCCTGCACGTGGCACCAGGCATATGGTGGATCCTGATGCTCTAGGTGCACGAAGAGGCATCTCTCCTCTAGACGGACTTTGAGATCCTCTTCTGCTCGGAGTTCGTCCCAGACACCCTCCGTGCGGTGCGCATTCAGGAGCTACTACAGTTGTGGCAGAGCAGCATGACGATAGCCTAGTACTCGGCGAGATTTACAGATATCTCGTGCTATTTGATGGACATGGTATGGGACCCATTCGTCAGGGCCTGGACCTTCAAGTAGGGGCTGAAGCATGAGATCAGGGCATCGATGATCTCCCTCAGCATTCTGACGTAGGCATGAGTACTGGAGAAAGACCTTCTCATAGAGATCTTTCTTGCTGAGCTTACACCAACAGCGAGACCTACCGTAGGGAGGCACGTAGCTGAATCTTCTGCAGATGTCAGTCGACAGATGTCATAGGGGTCTAGACAGACTAGACCATCTGGTAGACGAACTCAGGACACTGGCTCAGAGGTACAGGGAACACGGCATAGAGCCAGCCTTCCGAGGAGCAGACAGTGCTACACCTGCAGCGGGCAGGGCCACATGGCTCGTGACTGCCCGACCCGCCATGCAAAGGAGTAGTAGACGGTTTAGGGACCACCCAAGCAGAGGCAGAGGGTCGACCGTGGCGGTCCGCAGGGAGTAGGCGGACGAGCCAGATGAGCTATATGAGCAACAGGTGGAGGGCGACGCTTTGAGGCTTTACCACCACTGCCACCAGGAGGTCCACCCTGACCACAGAGAGCTGGCTGGCAGAGGAAGGCTCAGATTCACGTAGCAGAGGCCTACAAACATGGAGCATCAAAGATGATTCGAGGTACTATATGTGTATACTCCACCCATGTTGTAGTTCTTATAGAAACAGGAGCGAGCCATTATTTCATTGTTGCTGCCCTTGTTCAGAGCTCGGAGATTCCGACGGAGCCGTTGGCTTGATCCTTATGGCTAGAGAATCCTATCGGAGCAGACTCGACGATTACGCACTAGTGCTTGCAATGTGGGCTTACTCTAGGATGCGAGAGCATTGGTAGGGATCTTCTTGTAGTGGCGTCGAGGCCTTACGACATCATCATGGGCATGGATTGGTTATCTACAGTCCATGCTCAGATCGACTGTATTAGGCGCAATGTGTGATGTGTTCGCACCGATGGGAGCAGGTTCACCTTCACCAGTGAGAAGGGATCCTTTGAAGTGAAGGATGGACTCTCGCAGAGGATAGGATATCCAATCACTCATAATTTGGCTAGCCTCATCCTAGGAGCAGTTGACGTGTGGAGTCCGACTTTTCCTGTAGTGGTGGATCAGTATGCATGCATTTTTCTTGAGGACATTCCAGGATTCCCTCCACACAGAGAGGTAGACTTTCATATTGACATGTACCCCGGGATAGCCCTGATATCCACTCCATCATATTGGATGGCTCCCGCTGAGCTTCGTGAGCTACGGGTACAACTGGTGGACTTGCAGGCTAGGGGTTCATTCGTCCCAATGTTTCACCCTAGGTTTCCCCGATTTTGTTCACCAAGAAGGCGGATGGGAGCTTGCGACTGTGTGTCGACTATCTTAAATTAAACCAGGTGACCGTGAGGAACAAGTATCCACAACCAAGGGTTGAAGACCTCTTCGATCAGCTCATGGGATCATGGTGGTTTTTGAAGATAGACCTCTGGTCAGGCTATCATCATCTTAGAGTTTGAGATGAGGATGTACAGAAAATGACCTTCAGATGTCGGTATGGACACTATGAGTTCTTGGTTATTCCTTTCGGCGTAACCAATGCTCAAGAAGTGTTCATGAGTCTCATGAACAGGATATTTCAGCCTTACCTCGATCGATTTGACGTAGTCTTCATCGACGCCATATTGATATACTCGACCACTGAGAAGGAGCATGCCTACCACTTGCGGGTTGTACTGGACGCACTCCGAGAGCACCAGCTTTATGGTAAGCTCTCAAAAGTGTCAGTTCTGGATTTGTGAGGTCCACTTCTTGGGAAACGTCATCTCTGATGTGGGAGTTTTGGTGTACCCGGTGAAGATCGAGGTAGTGCTATCTTGGGAGCCACCCAGGAGCATGACGGAGGTTCGGAGTTTCCTAGGTCTGGCTAGATACTACCGGAGGTTTGTGCCAGACTTCTCTAGAGTTGCGACACCACTTTCAGCTTTGAAGAAGTAGGGGAAACCCTTCGTGTTGTCAGATAGATGTTAGCAGAGCTTCCAGAATCTGAGATAGAGATTGACCAGCGTACACATATTGAGGCTACCGGAGGAGGGAGTAGGGTACGTAGTCTACTACGATGCATCATGGACCTGACTTGGATGTGTCTTGATGGAAGAGCGAGAAATTATCTCCTACGGATCACGACAGTTGAGGTAGTATGAGAAGAACTACGCTACCCATGACCTGGAGTTAGCAGCTGTGGTCTTCGCTCTGAAGAAGTGGCGACACTATCTAATGGGCGAGTGCTTTGTTGTCTACTCTGACCACTAGAGTCTCAAGTACATCTTCTCGGAGAAGAACATGAACCTAAGACAATGGTGATAGCTTGAGTTCCTCTAGGACTATGACTTTGAGATAGTCTATACTCCTGGAATGGGGAACGTAGTAGCCGATTCTCTTAGCAAGAGGACGAGCATTTATTTACTTGGGGAGGCGACAGAGCGGATAGCCTCTTTGTAATATCCTTCATGGATAGAGATGGAGCAGCCTTTCTACAGTCACTCACAGTCACTCCTTCACTTTTTCTGTGGGTCAGAGAGGCACAACGTGGAGATATTGACTGTGAGATGCGGCGTGAAAAGATATCCTCAGGACAAGCACCTGATGGATTCTCTATGGGAGGAGAGCACATCATCCTTTTTAGAGGACGTACCATGGTACCAGATATTTTACAAGAGGAGGTGCTGAGAGATTTCACACTTCCCCTTTAGTAGTACATCCAGGGGTAGCGAAGATGTACCAGGATATCAGACGACAGTCTTAGTGGCCGGGTATGAAGAAGGTTATAACAGAGTTCGTTTATCGATGCCTCACCTGCCAGCAGGTGAAGGCGGAGCACCAGGTACCAGCAAGTTTGGTATAGCCCTTGGAGGTCTCGGAGTGGATGTGGGATGGGATATCTATGGAATTCGTGACTGGACTACCACATACTTCTAGATGTCACGACTCCATTTGGGTGATTGTCGACCGACTCACCAAGTCGTCCCACTACTTACCCATCAGATTTTAGGGCTCAGTGGAGATCATGGGACGCCTCTACATTCAGGAGATTGTACGGCTTCATGGTGTGACATCATCTATAATCTCCGATCAATATGCTCACATTACTTCCCAGCTTTGGAAGGGGCTACATGAGGCATTCGGGACGCAGCTATGTTTGAGAACCACCTTTCACCCTCAGACGGATGGTCAGATAGAGAGGACCATTTAGACTCTCGACGACATGCTCCATGCACGTGTCCTCAACTTTGGTCGCACCTGGGAGGATCACCTACCCTTGGTCGAGTTCACGTATAACAACAGCTACAACTCCACCATTGTGATGACACCATATGAGGCATTATACGGCCGACCATGTAGGTCACCTCTGTGTTGGACAGACCCTATGGAGTCAGCACTTGTGGGACCATAGATGGTCCAGGCTAGGACAGAGAAGGTCCAGGTCATCCAGGAGCGGATGAGGACAACTCAGATCCGATAGAAGTCTTATGCTGACAGGAGGCGGAGACCACTGGAGTTCGAGGATGGCGACCATGTTTTCTTGTGGGTCTCACCTCGATGTGGATTAAGGAGATTTGGACGGGGCGGAAAGTTATCTACGCGCTTCATCGGACCATTCTAGGTTCTCAGCAGGATAGGAGAGGTGGCTTATCGCCTGGCTCTACCCCTTCTGTTGCACCGGGTGTACGATGTTTTCCATGTATCTCAGCTGAGGAGATACGTGCACGACCCGACGCATATCATCGACCATGGGGAGCAGGACATTGACGATGGGGAGACATTGGTGGAGGTCCTGGTGGAGATCGAGGATCGACAAGAGCGGGTCCTACGTGGGCGATTGATTCCTCTAGTGCGCATCATATGGAAGCACGAGAACCTTTAGGAGAGCACTTGGGAGCGGGAGGCTCAGATGCATGCTCAGTACCCTAATTTTTTTACCCAGTTTGTGATGTATTTTTACAGGGACGTAAATCCCTGAGGTGGGAGTAATGTAAAGACCCGTAAATTTAATGGGAATTTTTTTTTTCTAAATTTTGTTTGGGATTTTTTGAGTATGCAGTTTCTGACGGAACATGATTTTTAGGAACGGTGTGCCCAGAATAAATTTCTGATGTTTAGATTGGGTACGTTCAGTGAACGAACGAGCGGGTTTTCCTAAATTTTTAACCGGTGCTCGGAATCAAAATCTGAGGGCACCGACAGAACCGCAGCGCTGTTAATTTCTTAGGAACACTTTTTTAGGAGTTGCGTTTTCTCGGGAGGTGATGTTAAAAATGAAGTCGTTTAATTAAATATTGAAATAAAATATGTGCTGAAATTTTATTTCTACTCTGTGTAATTATAACCTACGTATGGAAGGTGAGGTGGTACCCACTAAATCCTAACTCCTCTTGATAGGATATTAGTGAGGTGGGCCCCACACGAGCCCCAACTTTTCAATTTCCTCAACCTCCCTTAAAGTTGGAACCCCCCCCCCATTAAATTGTTTCTCCTCCACATTAAAATATATACCAATAAAACAACTCATTAATTGGACAACACACGTTAATTAATTGGGTGAATTCATTTTGAGTTTTGAATAGATTTGGCATGAGTAAAAAAATAAGTCAAAGCCTTATTTTATTATGGTTGAATCATTCTTTGGAGATTTGTTAAGAGGAGAGATCTGGTATTGAATAACTTCATCTTCATTGCGAAGAACGCCGAGTCTACGAAGAAGAACTCCATCACCACAAGGGGAGATCGCCATGTCATCTCCTCTCTTCTCCACAGCTTGTGAGAGACGCCTTCTTCAATGAACGGCTACGCACTGCATCCTTCATCAGGTGAACACCGACGACACTTACAGAGCCTCGTTCCACGATGTCGTCTTCTGCGACGTCTTTTTTTTCGTGACGATCCTCCGATGACGACTTCTTGAGGTAGGGGTTTGATTTTGTTTGTGAATATTCTTTGTCGTCTGATGACAAATACTTTAGCCTCTTATTATTGAATTAACTGGAGGAATCTGGACTGCACGAACACGAACGACCCTCCTCCCACATTGTTGATGGAGTAGTTGCGGCTCCAACGAAGGTGGTGCGGTGTAATGGCACCGCGCAGGAATGAGGAGGAACATAGAGAAAGAAGGCAGCGCTGTTTCTCCATTCCATTGAGGACGAAGGAAGTCGCGGCCTGAGTCGGGCCGCGACAGAGGGGTGTGGAGCCGTCACGTCGTGCCGGAGAACCACAAAGAGGCTGCAGCTGGAGCGGAGTCGCAGCGAAATGGCACGACCCTGTCGCGCCGCCCTGGTCGGACAAGGCTGCAGCTTAAGGCCGCGGTAGTGTAGGGAGTGGTGGCCGGAACCACCGACGCATGGAAGGCGGGACCCGCGGGGGGGTCCCGCGGCGACCCCTACTAGCCAACTCGACCGGCCATTTCGGAAGAACTGGGGGCCGTAACCCCAGGATGGAAAAGGAATGGTCCCCCACATGGGGGCCACCGTTACAAAAAATAGGGGTAGCGTGCCCCCCCTTTGTGCGTCCGCTCAGCCAGCACTGAGCCGCCCAGGTCGGACCGGCCGCACCGGGTCGGGCCGCCCGCGCCGGACCGGGCTGGGCCGCGCTGGTCGGGTCGAGCTGCATCCTAATGGGCTGGACCCTGACCCGGGTCATGTTGACTCGGATCGGGCCGACCTAGGGGGTCTCGGGCTGGGTCGATCTCGGCCCAAAATCCCCTAAAAACAGACAGGTTCATTAAAACGCCCGTAACTTGGGCTACGAACTTCTAATCGATGCACCTTTAGTTGCGATGCGATCCTTGGATCGAGACGGTCGTTTCAGTATATTACACTCAAGGTTTCGGAGAAATTTGGGTACGTCTTGGTTGGTTCGAACACGAAACAAATCGGGCCCTCGAAGCGGAAACACTTATAACTTGAGCTCCGGACGTCTGATTGACGTGCCGTTGACATTTTTGGTTTCCTCATAGTGAGATGGACCTTTTGGCTTACTCCTCTCTATGTTTGGATGCAGTTGGAGTACGTTCGGGTTGGTTTTGACATAAAAACCAACCGGGACCCTGGGACAAAAATGCCAATAACTCTCAGACCGGGCGTCCGATTGACGCGCCGTCTATCATGTTGAGTTCCTATCGACGAGACGAGAACTTTGGGATACATAAAATACAGAATAAGTGTCAGTTGATGTATCTACCCCTTGGCTCATGGAGGGGACCCTCCTGGAAAACAACATGATGTGTGCGGGAACCCTAGAGCTGGCTGCGACTGCGACGACGATGACGACTGTACTGGGATCCTCCGTGGGTTCTGCAGCGACGACGACCGTACTGAAATCCTATGTGGTTTCGACGGTGATGACTACTATTCTTGTATCCTATGTGGGTTCGGCAGTTCATGACTACTGTTATTGTATCCTTCGTGGGTCCCATAGTATTTGACTTTGTACTTGAATCCGACGTGGATCTGACAGAGTGGATGGTCTTGTATCCTTTGTGGGTCTGACAGCTTAGCTAGTCTTGAATCCTACGTGGGTCCCAACATAGATGAATCAGTGGCTACATCTGATTATCTTTATCACCTTACGAAGAAGTATACCTATGTGAGTTGATTCTTTACTTTCAATCAATATCTTCGATATGATTGACTTTCTTTCCTATGTGGATTGGGATGTGATTTCCTGTGTGGATTAGGTTGTACTATCCCATGTGGATGTGATCGAACTTGGGATCGGATGTTGGAGTTGAACTGAAAATTTATGACTTAGGTATATGTGTGGGCATATAACTAAGTAGAGTTGGTGTTATTTCGTGATTGTATCTTTCCTTTGTGGTTATCCATCATGGATTCTGGAAGACCTTCGGGGGTCTCGGGTTCCCTACTGGGTAGCGTATACTCACTCCTGCATGGGCTATGCCCGCACTACATTGTGTTGGATGTAGACGACGGACAGTGCTGATTGTGGTTGAGGCTTGTAGAGCAAGTCAGTACCTGTAGGTGGACCACTGGCCAGGACGTACATGGAATAGACGGCTGGACCCACGGAGCTGAGGAGACTATATGTACCCACCCTTCAGGTGCGATTTCCAGTGGATGGATCGAAATTACTATTTTACTTTTCAATTGTTGTACTTTCTTTCCAGTTGTAATTTACTTTCAGTTTGGGTTTGTATTCTGGCCCATTTACTTTTCCGTACTTACAGTTGTACCCAGTTTACTTAGTGTTTACTTCAGCTTGATTACTCTGTGGTATTTGTTTACTTTATAATGGCAATGCCTTCCCTTTTTATCGGGATTTATTCCTATGGTGCTAGTCACCATCCCCTGGTCTATAGAAGGCAGGCTTGAGGTAGTAATGGAACGGGCCCAAGGACGGGTCATGACAGAAGCATATAGGAAGACTATTAGTTGGATAGACATGTCACGTACCCTGAGAACACTCAATGTAACTCCATTGAGGGAGTTTCGGGCCCTTTTCTTCTTTACATTGGACCTTTATAAGTTGAGGGTGTTCACGTAGTTCATCCCCTTGAGGGTAAAGTTCTAAATTCAGTCCTAAGATATTGATTGTAATACCCTCTCAAGAATGATTTTGTGGTACAGTATGTTGTGTCTTTTTAAGGTATTGGGTTTTGATACTCTATCAGTCACTATCATACCGAAGGTGGGGTTCATTGAATTGTCTTGGAATCATTTTACTAGGAATTGATACCATATCAAGAAGTATGTTCTAGTAGGGGTTTTTGGTAACATCGTAATTTGCTCCCCAATGTAGTGGTTTGATCAATATTGGGTTTGTGGTATCACCCAGTGGGGTTAGAAGTTATCCCTATCTATGTATTGAGGTATTCAAAGACCAATGAGTTTTCTTGGGGGGGGGGGGGAATGATAATTACCCCATGGAGGAGTTTTTATAGTGATATCATGGATTTTTTAGTGAGATATCCTCGTATAAGTATTTCTTAGAAGCTTAAAGTAGAACCATGTTGAAGGATGTTTAGTATAAACCACCTTGAGGCACAATTTCCTTCCCAATTCAATATGGGTTTTATTCATTCATTCTTTTCAAAATTACTAATATGATATGAAAACTCCTAATGATATTTATTGATTTTAGGGCGTCCTGTTGTGTATTTCTATACTCACCCCTTCATTGGATATTCTCAAACCAATCACGTCTTTTCCTGATGACCATCCTTTTGACAGAGTTCTGTAGGGGCCATGGCGATGAAGAACATAGTAATATAGAAATAATTGTGCATTTATCAGTGGATTTATTTGAAATAATTTCCCTCTTAAACTATTGTTTTCACTAGGTCAATGTTAATTTTTTTGGTCTTTATTTATATTTTTCTTTTTAGTACCTTGTTTTCATACTCTAATTATGATACTATAGATGTATTTATGCATGGTTATCAAATTTTTTTAAATTTCTGTATTGTATGTTCTTATAGATGTGTGAATGGTAATAGTTATAATGAGATAATAGCTCCACTTCATATGATATTCCTACTCTTCACTAGACTCTATCTCCTGTAATATTGGAAGTGATATTGGAGTAGTTTTGGCTTAGGACCCATTGGGATGATTTATGATAGAGTGTTCTTAGAGTGGTCAATTTTAACTTTGCACCAATATATTTTAGATTACTATGGGAGTTTAGTAATTATTTTTCATGTATCTTGAGTATTTATTTTAGGAGGGTGACCCTAATGTTGGTGCGGTGGAAAATTTACCCATTCACCCAAGCATAGAGAAACTAATTTTCGGCTTGGTGAATGTAAACATTGGTTTCAAGGGAATCATTGCTACATGTGTTATATATTAATGGGTTGCGATTTCTATCATTCATGTCTCATCTTTTGAGATATAATACTTGACCATGGTACATAAAATTTATTTTTGGATACCTCAATGATGAAAACATTCCATGATTTCACTACATGGTCACATGGTTGTTCTACTGAGTGATGTGTCTCTTGTATATGGGACTGTATGTGAGATAGTTCCACTATCTTTTTTACTAGCTATAACACAACCAGTTGAGAAATAGTTATCACAACATGTACTAGTCGAGGATGTACAATAGTTGAGTGAAATGTATGATTTATAAAGGTTGTGACATCCTATGATTCATAGATTTCTAGACACCCAAGTGGCTAAGCACAAGATAGAGGAAGTAACATTAGTTTTTTGCCTTGTGAGGACACCCAAATATCATATTGATGTCCACTAATTTAGTAATATTCATGGATCCCCATGGTGATGGTGGATTATAGTGACTTAGCCACATGACGTGCTAACACTGCACTGGTTAGACTATGAGCATCTATTTTGGGAAATGTTTTATCTGGACACTTTGTGATAAAATCACATATAAGAGGATATGCATATACACCAGGATGGTATAACCATGACGCATTATTTGGAGAGGGTTAGTGATCTCCCATAGTAATCCCTATTTATGGTTGACAATTTTTTCTTTAGAGAAGAGACCATTATACAGGGATTACATAGAGATATCAAGGATTCAATGACATCTCTATATATTACTGACTATAATGGATTTCTTGAGTGGGCCATAGAGTTGGAGAGAATCCTTGAAGACTATACATCAAATGTGGGTGATTGTAGTGGGGATCCAAGATCTGGGACCATGAATATAGGTAGATGATGGTAGTCATATGTATATGTAAATGTTATAAACTTTATGTGTTTATCATAGGATAAAGGATTAGTGGTGCAAGTTTATCAAGATGTATCATCTTTTCTAGGTATAACATTTGTTTCTACGGCGGTGGTTAGAGAAATATTGAATTGTATTATCAGACCGATTTTATAGATGATCAGATAACATTTGAGGGACTTCCTAGGCTGAAATAGATGCAAGAGTAAGGTTGTTTTCTAATTTTTTGACATGATAGAGTTGGAGGTAAAGAAGTAAGAGGGGGTGGGAAGTCTGACTGATTTCCACCACCACCATCAAGTGGCCCATACAAGGTATAATGAGATGGTTGTCACATATGAGGAACGTTGCAGTCTATGGATACAACTGAACCCATGGATATGGGGATGATATGAGGAATGATATATTCTTTTTGAACCATATTATTTTTTATACATCTGTGTGGGTCACTATTTTCATTCCACATATCTAGTTTTATACAATGAAATTATGGTTGATCCCATGGATTGACCATTATGACTCAATACACTGACAAGAGGTGACTCAACAGTTGTAAAATTATACTGATAGTTTGATCTGACTCTTAGTGGTAAGGGACTCATAAGAAATCTCATTCTAGCAACATTGATGTCTCATAATTTTATTTTTGGTATGGGATGGTTGTCTTCATTTATTACACAAATTAATTATTTGATAATGTGGATGAGGTGTGTCCACTATACTTGGATGAGGTTTTCCCTTATTGTTGAATAAGAAAACCCAGCCATGTAGGATGTGATTATGCATAGGAGGGTGAAATTGATCACTCACTTGATAGATTTAAAGACTCTTGAATAAGTGGATTATATGGGATAACACATTAATATCATGGTGGCAGAGTATGAGGAATTATTTTTCATGATGTTCTGGACAAAAATCGCCGCTAATAGAAAGAATTATCCATTGAATTACATCCTTGAATGACCCTAATATCTATGCCAGTATATCATATAGCTCTTATATAGCTTTGTGAGATGAGTTTTATTGATGGATGACTTTTAAAATAAGGGAAAATTATGAACCCCTATATCCCCTAGGTATCCCCAGTGTTATTATTCAAGATAGTTTAAGGGAGTGTGAGGTTATGTTTGGATTACCAATGTTTGAACCCGGTTATCGAAAGAATTAGTATCAACTATTGACGATCGATGACCTATTAAATTAGTTGAGAGGTATGTGATGGTTCATAAATATTAAACATAGATAAAAATATCAAAATATTTGAGTACTGGATGATGATATACAAAATAATTTTTTTTTTATTTTACTATGGTCACTATGATTAATCAGTGGTTCCATTCTGTATTATGAAATCACTATAAGCATTTGTGGGACTCATGAATGGAATCCTTCAGTCTTTATTAGACTATGATGTGGTGGTATTCATTAATGATAACATAGTGTACTTTCTATCCATGGTGGCGAACGCCTGTCACATGGAGATGGTTCTTATCACACTTTAAGACCCCTATATTTATGAGAGTATACCAATATTTATATTATTGATATGATATGTTATCTTTCTGGGACACATCATCCCATATGATTGAATTAATGAGGGCCTAGTGAAGGATAATACAATTCTATCATGGGAGACACCTCGGAGTGTTACTAAGGTGTGATGTTTCTTTTAGTTGGAAGGCTACTATAGGAGGTTTGTACATGATTTATCATGATTTGTAGAAGCTTTGAAAGAATCAAACCAAAAGGGTAGGATTTTAATTTGGACTGAAATTTTCTAGATTTTTTTTCTAGAGATAAATAATACTTTGAAGAGTGACTCCAATATTGAGATTACCGGAGGTAGAGTTCAAGTGAAAAGTAATATGTGATTCCTCATGGAATAAACATGGTAATGTTATTATGAGTAATTATATAGTGATTTAATATATGTCTATGTAGTAGAAATATCATGGGCTAAACTACATGACCAATGATCGTGAGGTAAATAACGAGTCTTTTCCTGTAACATTTGGAGACACTACCTTAACGGCATGTGGTTTATTTCATACTATGACAACATGAGTCTAAAGTTTATATTCAATAAAAATAACACATTCATGTGATATAGTTAATGAATATAGTTCCTCTAGGAACATTAAATCAATATATTGTATACTATTGAGAAAGGTAATGTACTAGAAAATGCTCTCAGTAGGAGATAGTGTTCTCAATTGTTGTATAAGGCATTAGAATAGCTATCCTCATCATTGTTTCCCTAATTTTACAAGGATGGGAATTCATATAATCTATTGAAGGATGTTACAAAAAACTTATTAGTTTTTTAGGGAATCTTAATATGTAGATAACGACTAAAATAACTTACATACTCAGATATCCAATAGATGTGCTCATGATAGATTTTATGATTGTGTGGAAAAAATTACCCTTTTGGGGATACATGACTATACCAGTGATCTTTTGGGAAAATTTTGTGTAGGTGTTTCATACATCCAATTTTATAGAACATCCAAATTTGGAAAACAATTCCCTAGATCTCTGAAGAAAGTTTTCATGTCCCAAAATTAATAAATGTGTTCTAGAATTCATATATTGATGCCACAATTATATGAATGTTAAGTGTAAGCACGAAATTACAATATGATTATCTCAAAACATGGACATTCTAGAGTGAATGTTGGTCTTGATATTTATATGTTGAATTATGGGGTTACCACATACATATAGAGGAAATGTTTCAAATAGGGTGATTATATAAATAATGATTCCTCCATCCCACCTTCCAGGTAAACGAGAGATGAGTTTTTAGAGGGATTGAGATTCTTGTATATCCTAGAGATAGTTCGACTCTATATAGTTATATTGGCAATGATTTTATATTGTGATACTATCATCACATCACGATTATGAAGATGATTTCATAATTCCATTGGGAATCTGTTTAATTTGATCATGTCTTTTTACCCCAAAAATGATGGATATTCATAGTGAAGCAGTTGGGTCATAGAGGAAATGTTGTACGATATCGTTTATGGTTTTCTTTGAAGTTATAGGATCAAAAAACCATGGTATATTTTTCATACCCCAAAAACTTCCATTCCACCATCAGTATGAAACCATTAGAGGCCTTCTATAGGAAATCCTATAGTTTAATAGTTGGTTGGACTAATCCATGTGAGTCAACACCGCTCGCCCCAATGTTAGTAGGTTTTATTAAAGGGGAGGTGTAGATCATCTATCGGAAGACATAGACAACATAGAGCATTCTTAATTCCTATGAAAATAGTTTATGGAAGACTTTGGAGTTTTAATAGGGATATAATGTGTTAATATAGGTTTTACCTCATATAGGATTATAGATATATAGATGGGGAAATAATATATCATAAGGATTATTTGGCCCATTCCAGATGATGCATATATTTCGTGAGGTGGTTTACCACAAAGATCTACTACAACTTTTAGAATGGGAACATGAAATCTTCAATGTGTCACAACTAGGAAGGTATGTGACAAACTCATTGCATGTTTTCAAAAAGGGTGATATATAAATTGAGGATGAGGATACCAATTTAGATTATCCAATATATAACATGGATATGTAGGAGAGGATCCTTCCTTGTGATAAATTCCCAATGTTCTTGTGATGTGGAAGCACAATAATCATTATGAGAGATTCAAGAAGAGGGAGACCCAGATGCGAGCTCAGTACCCTCATATCATTCAGTTGTTTTCTTAATTTTATCAGGATGAAAAGACCTAATGTAAGGAAGAATTACTGAATTTAATTTTCCATGAATTTAATTTGAATATTATATGTATTTTTCTGAGTTAGACACTATGAAAACATGGTATTCTGAGGCTCAATGAGCCCAAAATTGATATTTTAAAATATTAAATATACTAATATCCAGCATGAAATGTATTCTAAAAAAAGATGAATAAATCCAAATTCGATTCTTGTATTATAAATAATAGGACACTGTTGAGTTAAAAAGTGATTTTTACCATAGGAATGACATAATATTTGTTGGTAGGAGTTTTTGGATTTAGACCCTTCACGGGATAATAATTTTAAAAAGCATTTATTTTTTTATTTATTATATTTAATGTATAAAAATTTTAATCTCCAAATAATTTTAATTTTTGTAAAAATTTTAGGGATAGTTTCATAAACATGAAAATTTTATAGAGATATAAAGAGAGCATTAGAGGGGATGTTGGCGGATGACATCGAATCAGATTGAGATCGATGATCATTGCACCCTCAGATTTTGTGGATCTCACGAATAACAAAAAGATATAACCATTATTTATTAGAAATCAATATAAAATATATATAGGATATTTTATTAATATGATTCAATCCCATTATTTTATCATATCCAGATATAGATATATTACCAGAATAATATTTGATTCACACATTGATGGTTGGTTTATTTTATGGTTTGTTAATTTCGTTGTTTTTATTTATCTCAGTTCATTAATATTTCACTACAAAAATGGATTGAGGACGAAAAATAAAAAATTAATAGTTTTTTTCTCACATTTAGAGTTGATATTTTTCTCCCTCATTTATTCACACATTCATTGTTGATATTTTCTTCTCTAACAGTTCAAAGAGTAAATAATATTTGATCGTTGGTCATCTATTATTCAATGCAATGGATCATTACCATGCGTACATCTTGTGATATAAGGATTGATGATGATGATAGAGGATTAGAGGATGAAAAAGAACATATCTAAAGTTCTTCATTTCCCAAATTGGAGTACAATGATGATATGGGTGATAGAGGTAGTTTCTTTATCTGATTTGGTATCCAAAATCTGGTGAAAATTCTATAGCGAGACTCAACTAATCCATATCCCAGATCCTTGGGTGTTATTGATGGGGAATGTGGAAGATCTAGATCACTTGTCAAAAACCATAGATTTGTTTTGATATTCCTAACTATATTCCATGTTTTCTAATGAATAAAATCCTTGTGGTTGTTTTTCTACGGTTCTAGGTTATCCATGGATGTTAAGAATCACAAACTATGTGGTCCCTACCTCACACAGTCTGACCCTCTTCATATAGACTATTGTGTAACCCAATAGTTCTTGGGTCATTACACGACCAGGTACACGAGTTTGTAAACTATTAGACCAGGAGTACATGCACACAAACTGTAATGGAAATACTACAATGGAATAACATAGATCACCATTATAGGATTGAATAAACACTCCTGAAAACTTCACTAATGTGAATAAAAATAATATTAGTAAATGGGACAAAATTATAAAAACTGTAAACATTTTACCTTTGGAGGAATTGGTGTGAATAATAAATAATGGATTGAGGAGTTAATCATAAGAGAAAATGGGTCAATTAGAATAGTAATGTAACCATTAGAATACTAACCTTACTATTTTGAATAATAACCTTACCGTTTATAATAGTATCATGACTAATGCAATAGATTTTTTTATGCAAAATAATTAATTGTGATATAAATAATATTTTTAGGGTTAATTTAATTAAATAAAAAAACCAATTGTTGAAAAATAAATATCATGATTAAAAAACTCAATGAAAATTTAGAATCATTTTCCATAAATTGAAATTTACAGTATTTCCTAAAAAATCATTTTTTATATGGAAACATAAAACTAAATATGGGGTTTTTGATAAATTTAATATAATATTAAATTAAAATGTCAATAAATTTCCATGAGTTAGTTTTCTGTAATAATCTAAAGTAGATCATCATTTTGGTGGATTGTAGAAATAATTTTTTCTACATAGCTGGTGTATCTTAAATTACATCATTCAGGATATAATAATTACATAATAAATTCTAGAAATTATTGTTTGTCCATGATATATATTTTTCCATAAATTTTTCATTGAAATACAATAAACATAAATTTCATAACCGAAAATCACTTGGAAAAACCTAAATTCGAAACTAATTCGTTAAAATAAGAATTTATTTATTTACAGATTCCTTTTTAATCATATAATAAATGATATTGTAATTATTAAAACCATAATTTTATATTGATATATAATTTATATTTTAAAAAATTATCTATTATATTTTTAATTTTGTTATAATATTTTAGTCAAATTTTTTTTAAAAATACCCCTCTTATCAAATATAAATATCCCCTCTCTCATACCTTGGAGGACCCCTCATCAATGAATTATAAAAGTCTAAACTCTTCTAGAATCCTTCGTGTCAATCCCCTTATAATTTATAGGGATGTTCAAGGGTTATCCAACAAAAAACAGCAAGAATGTTTTATTTTCTTACAAGAGAATCCACACTGAGGATTACGTAAGTTTCACATAACTTTTCTATTTTTTCTTATCATTCTTATTTTAGGAAAAATTTCACTACCAAAACCTATAAGATAAATAATTTAGTAATTTAACATTATATAAATGAATTTAACATAATTTATGTATCATATTTACTATATATATATAATTTTTAAAATTCTTTTCCCCACTATTTACATAATTTCTAATCAAAGGTCAGTTAACCACCTACGTAGACATTTTCATGTCAATTATTATAACCACGTTCATTTATCGATAGTATAAATTATATATAATTTACTAAAATTTAAATAAATGTATTATATGACCATATATTTAATTATAGTTTTTTAAAAATGAAATTTAATGAAAATAGTAAAATAAAAAAATGGGAATCATTAATGTAAACATTATATCAAACCCATTCAAATAAAACAAAGAATCTTATTAAAGAGAACTAAATAATTATAATGAAAAATACTAGAAAAATGAACATAATTAAAATCTATAACTTTGTTTTAATAATATCAAGATTATTATTTAGGAGGCAGGAATGTGAAAAAATAAACTTGATTTAATGTGTGAGGATTCTAAAATAGAATTCATTTCATTAGGATAATTTTTCTTATATTGTATGAATTTTCTTATTATGTCCTTCAAATTACTTTTACCTATTATTTTAGGAATGTACACGCTCAAATCCTAACATAATGTATTCTAAGAAAACATTTCATTAAATGTGACTTTATTTTCCATAACATTGTATGTCACTCCTATTGAAATACTTATTTTCCATTGACAAATAACTAAGTTTTATGTCATTTTATGATTTCTATTATTGATTTTGGAACTAAAATTATTCTTCATGAAATTATTTTTTATGAAATAATTATGAAATCAGTTGTTATCCTTTGGTTTATTTCATTACTATTGGTGTTATAATATCTTTGTGGAATTCATGATTTTGTAACTATTATGGTGTGACTTTTGTGGATAGAATAATATATCCCTCTAATAGATTGGGTATAATAATGTATTTAATTATATTTTTTGTACTATTCATGAACACAATGCTATATAATTTTTTCATAAATATGATGTTATGATTATTCACATATATTATGTGTGAATGTGATGATATATAGTTCACCACTATGTGTGGTATTTGATCACTTTGACATGATGTTTCTTTTTTATGCATTTCCACATTGGATTCCTTTATAAAATTCATCCGAAATGATTATTATGATTATCATATTATTACGATATGATGATGATGATTATTATTATCATTAAAATAATATGGATTCATTTCCCTTAACCCAACTATTACTATGATTTTAGATCACTCCTTCATTTGATGTGTATTCCCAGATGACTACATGCTCTAAGGAGGACATGATATTTTTCAAAGACAATGAAGAATTATTTAAATGAAGTTTTATGTTTTATTATTTATACGTGATTTATTATCCTAATTTTCCAAATACACTAAACTTGTAATACATATTATAATGTTTTTATGTTATTTTTATTAAAATTAATGGAATATTAATCTAATAAATAGGAGTGACATTTTAGTTAGTATCATTAAATGGTATATTGAATTTGGGAATTCAGATAATAAAATATGAGTAAACCCATAAGTATAAGTCTATTAATAGGTAAAACATCCCAGAAAAATATTCGTAGAATAGGATAAAAATAGGGATCCCAAAAGATAATACATTAGTTCTAGTTTTATAAAATAATAAATTATTCATTATTTTTTGGCATAAATTTTGTTCGATCATTTTCTATTTTATAAAATTGTGGGAACCAAGAGAGACAAGGCCATCAACCTATCTCAGAGAAAATAGAAATATTTTCTAAAGTAAATCACAAAATCCTTGTTAGGTGGCATTGAAAACATTATTCCAAAGAATATCCAACTATCTTATGAAATAAATAATAATATGAACCCCATGGAATAGCTTCCCGTGTATAAGAAGTAGAAACTACCCATGGATTCTTTAATGCAACAATGACCAATGATGTTTATTTGATCTTTTGATCCACTTGTTATAGAATAGGTAGTTAACTCAATGGAAAATGCCATTTATGTTATGCATTATTATGATATGGAGAAATTTTGTCTACCCACCTAGAATTTATATGGATATTAGGATCAATGGTGGATGTTTATTTATAATAGCAAGCCATGGGATCAAATTCAAAATATATAGTGGTAAGAAATTAATAAAAAAATGTATTAACTATTGATTCCCATGATCTCATTGAAATTAGATGGAGAGATAACTTATAGGACCAAATCAAAAGAATGGTGAACATATCATAGAATATGAGGCATATATCAAAAGGCTTTCATGATACACCTCACATTTTTATCAGTAATGACATAAAAATAGATAGATTATTTCATGTTTTAAACCCTCACATTCAAATAGATATGGATATCCAAGAAAATAATAATTATGAAGAAGTGTATTGATGATCTCTCAATTTATAGATGGATTTTAGAGACTATTCCCATGTTTATTAATATAAGATATGACGAATGGAGTTTCAAATAAGTGGGTCTAAGGGAATATGTCGAAATAGATTCCAACCACCAACATGTTAAAAATGTGGGAAGAAACATCATTGAAATTTCCAAAATGGGATGGAGAAATGATTCAAATTATTGAGAGAAGTCCACCATTACAACTAATGACTAAGAGACATTAATAATATCAGTAAAATAATGTAGGAATAGAAGGATCCTCCTACTTCACTACCCATGGTTCAATTCTTCAATTATATAGAGTAAGGGGACCTTGCAATCCAGTGCACTAAACCATGAGACCATTAGATTATTCAGCATAAACAACCAACAGATACAAAAGATAAAGGGAAATATTATATAATCACTATTTCTAAAGTGAATCATGAAAATGTAGTCGAACAATTTACACATAAAATTCACCCATGAATGGAAAATATTGTATTTTATTCTAGTTCAATTAATTCCTATATATTCAATATGTTTTCTAGATATATTAAAAATCCACTAGGATTCCTTTAAGAAGATAAATCTATAAAAACACCAAATTACCTTATTAATGAAACCCAAGTGTTTAATTTTTATCCTACTAGAATCTATGCAATAATTCTTATAATGAATCTCATATTAATTCTCATGACAAAGATCTACACAATATTCGGCATGGATTGAATCTCATTATATGGAAAAAACACCATTTTTTCAGAAAATGAAATATCATTTCTTATTACAAACTATCCCATGATCAACTATATATTCATTGAATATCATTAGTCCTTTTCTTCAAATCACCCAATAGTGTGGGAGTTTATACATTATGAAGAATAATTCATATCCCAAATGGTTTAACTGAATAAAAGAATCAAACATTAGTAGGCTAGAAATTGAGATGGAATATGATGGTGTATTTTCTAAAGATTTATTCATACTTTCCCTAGATTATGAGGTATAGTTATCAATAGAGGTCATACCCACATTCCCTCATATCTCAATATGACCCTATTTGATTTACCTGATTGAATTTGAATAATTAAACAAGATGCTAAAAAATATTTTGGAAATAGGTTTCATATTCCCTAGTGCATTGACATGGGGTGTCCCAGTCCTCATTGCCATGAAAATGGATGGAATAATGTGGTTGTGTATCAACTGGTATGATTTTATAAAGACCATTATAATGAAAAAGCACAGCCTTCTAAAGATATATGACTTATTCCGTTAACTATGAAGAGATAAATGCTTGTCAAAGATGGATATTTTCTTTGGATATCATCAGTTGAAGGTGAATAAAGAAGATATTATGAGGCAACCTTACGTACATGGTATGGCCCCCATGAGTTCATAGTGATTCCTTGCAGACTTAATGATGCTCATTCAATATTCATGGATTTGATTAATATTCTCTACCTTAAAAAATAAGTGGTAGTTTTTATCATTGATATTCTCATTTACTCCAATATATATGAGGAACATGAAGAGAATATAAGGATTATTCTGGGAATATTAAGGAAGGATAAATTTTTTTTAATGTTTATAAAGTGTTACTTTTGGATATAGCAAGTCACATTCTTGGGGAACATGATAACATATGATGGAATATTTGTGGAACCATTAAGACAATTGAAATTAATGAATGATTGAGAGCCACAACTATCATGAAAATATACCATTTTATTATATTATAATTGAACTACAAATGTTTTCTGTGAATGCTCTCACGATTATATATCCAACTTACCCAATTTACATAAAAGGGGTAAATCATGTCTGGATAAATGAATGAGAGGAATGATGTATAGAGATCAAAAAGAGGCTCGTAACTATAACTATACTCACACTAATAACAAGTGAAGATGATTTTGGGATATAAAATTATTCTTCAAAGAAAGGCATGGGTTGTTTACCGAAGAAGAATGATAATATTATATCCTTTACCACATGAAAATCGAATATCCATGAGGTAAACTACATAATGCATGACCTAGAGTTAAAAAATTTGAACTTGACCTTGAGGATTTGGGGGAAAATTCTCTATCTTTATAAGTGTGACATATATAATGATCATAAGAGTTAAAATTATATATTCACATAGAAGAAGCTCAACATGTGTCAAAAATATTGTTTTATCTAATCCTAGAATATGATTCCCCTGTTTACTACTATAATATCCTTTATTTTCTAAGTATTTACCACATCATGTTTTTTGAAAAATTAATTTCATTATATTTTCCTTCATATTTAATCCTTAGGGGTTGGGTTATTTTTGGAGATGCATATATTTTTTGGGGGATAATGACCTAATTTTTCAGAATGTCTGAACTAATATAGTCTAGGTATAATCATTTAAAATGGGATTATGGGGGGTTTTCGATGCTTTGGAAGGCATTTTAGGTGGTTTATGTCTTTTTGTAAAAATTATATAAAAAACTATCAGCTAAGAAATTAAACATCATATATATTTTAAACGAGGAGTAACTAAATCCAAACACATGTCATGGACCAGAACTAGGAATTATGTGGTTAAATTCAATGTAAACCACTAATATATTTGTAAACTTTTATTAGGAAAAATATTATCCTTTGGATGTCGGGTTATTGTCATAACTTTTATGTGTTAAAATCATGATGTGAAAGGAGTTCATATACAGTGTATTTACCGGGATCACCAATATTACAGTTTTTGTACAATTATAATTTTAAACCGTCTTCCATATATTCTTCTTCCTATCAAAAATGGGAAAATTTCATTTGAATTTGGAATTAATTTCTCTATTTTTATGTCAAGTTTTTGTGATTGATCTTTGGTTTCTCTTTGGGATGGTTTACCCATCATCTCCCTTTGATCTCTATTAGGTCAGTTGAAGCTTTTGGAAACATTTGGTTATGATATTAACCTAGTTTGATTTCGGTTCTTCATAAAACCTTCAACACATTATTTTATATTGTAATTACCCTTTTAAAAGTGATGCATTAATCAACATTTAATGGTATGGGTTCTAAACATAACCCTATGAACGATTCAAATGGGATGTTTATGAAATAATATGATTGCACTAGGAAATCATGCACTCCAATTAATTTATTCATTTATAAAAGGTGAACCATGGATTTCAATATTGGTTGGATCTCCTTTAATTAAATTATTGATGGGACCTATATTTTTTCAACCTATTTGGTGTGAAAACACTTGATTAAAATTCAATTGAAAAAATTTATTTAGGTGTGTTTAGCATAAATAATACCATATGTGATTTTTTTTATATAATCACATGGAATGGCTTTCCTATTGAGATGGATGTTGATAAATTTAGGCAAAGATGAATAATTGAAGGAGAAATGGTAATTTTTTGAATTAACCATTATCGATTATTATTTGATATTTTGATTGTGTGATACTTCTTTTTTATTATGAATTATAGTATTATAATGATAAAAGTCGTATATGCAATGATATTTCTGTGTAAAAAATAAAATTATTATCCCTCAGGGTATGCCTTGATACATACTAAAATGATTAGGTTCTGGGATATTCACTTTCAGATGATAGCATTATTATACAGAACGATATACACTAACACACGCTAAAATGATTATATAGTGGGATATTCATAGTAACACATTATGAAATGATTGTGTAGAGGTAAATACACATATTTTTGATATATTTCCATGGAAATATGATTATGGATGGAATGGTTATGATAAATGCCTAGATACATACTGACATAAGACTGAAGACAGTTTTTTGGATATATGGATATGGTTTACATGGTTGTGTTACATTCTTAGAGACATTT
Organism: Viscum album; assembly: GCA_963277665.1. NCBI lineage: Eukaryota > Viridiplantae > Streptophyta > Magnoliopsida > Santalales > Viscaceae > Viscum > Viscum album. Next base: position 989,473,087 of record OY728140.1, read on the forward strand.
TTTAAAGGATCCAAAGCTAGTTAATTGTTATATTGTACTATTTGGTTAATTAATACACCAATTTATCACTCATTGTATATAACGAATTTTAGACTGGTAATGTTTAGACACATTGGTGTTGACCTACTGATCAATTCCCATACACTATTCATTCTCTTGTTTTGTACGTATTTAGATTTCATGGATGAAGGGTTGGATAAGGTTAAGGTACCATGTTGCTACTTTTACTACCTAATGGTCATGATAGATTTTATATATGGGAAAATGTAGTTTGGGAACAAAGTGAAATTCATTTTGTTTTGTTTCTACAAATTATTTTATTTTATTGTTTTTAGTTTAACATTTATAATCATCACATCATATCACTACATGACTCATTACCATTGGTTTATTTGTTCCTCCATTAATTTACTAGTGGTATGAGATATTTTTTCTTATTGTATATTTATATGATTATTATATTTTTGTATTTTTTATATTATTTAACTCTATACCAGGGTGTACAGTATCCTAACTATAGAGATCACGCCCTTGCTAATAGTTTGATGCCTCAAGAATACCTAGAGTAACATTTGAGTCCTCTTAACCAACACGTTAAATCCATATGAGAGAGTACTAGACTAAGGGATGTTATAATGTTATATTAATGTTGTGTGATTTTATTTTATGTTTATTTAATATTTGGAAATGTTTTAAAGTGGACTACGATGTGTCAGGACTTAGTAATGAGATCGTGCATATGAGGAGCTTAGCCTTCTATGGGGGAATTCCATGTACCCATGGATGGGATTGATAATTATTCCATTATTTGTTATAGTTGGTATTATTTCATATTGGGTGATTCACATGTTGTCAGTGTTAATTATATTATGATTTTATTGGTTATTTAGATGTATACTCATTGCACTATATGGCACGATATGAGTATTCATGCATCATGAATGTAATATTCGGATATATATTGACATGACATTTTCTTGAAAAGGACACAATTTTCTCATGTAAAATATACATTTCTATTAGAATTGTGATATAAGATACCTTTTATATCTGAGAAACAAAATAAATGAACTCATATGTTGTTGTAAAAAAATTAATCCATGTTTATAATGACAAGGAGTTAGGGGTTCTCCAAGGATGTCATCCATTGTGGTTGACCTTATTATATCCATTGTTCAAATTAGTGTGTTTATATTGTGGATAAAATGATCCTTTTTATCTCTGAGTTGATCATCGAGATAGTGCTAATAGTAATTCCCATAATAGATATGATCCATATCTTGTTGTATCTCCGGATGGTCGTAAGGTTGTTCAACATTAAGACAAATTTATGAGGGTTATGTTATCCATGTAATTAAAGATAATTTTCACTGTTCCAATGATGTCTGAGCTGAAGAGAGTGTTCCAGCTACAACATCTTACTACATTCATTGGGTAGCGAGTCACCCAAGTAGCAATGTGATTGATCAAGTCAGTCAGGATGACCATTAATCATCTTGATACAGCCATAATCTTCAGGGTGAAACATGATCCATATATGATTTATGGACTATCCCTATATTAGTGAAGCATTCTGGATAAGGCTTGAAAATAATAGGTGTTACCTTGGAAGGAAATCGAGTTGAATTTCACTAATTATTTATATCATGATTTGTGGAGTTATAAGAAGGATCTTGAGTTTATGAACCTTACATAGGAGGTAATTTCATTGATGGACTATGTCAGACGATTCACTGACCTACCATTATTTTCAAACTATTTAGCCACCGATGTGTTATACAGAATGAGACATTTTCAGGATAGTCATTACTAAGAGATATGGACACTTGTAGAAGTCTTTTGTATAAAAATATTTTAGGATGTGAAAAACTAGGCACTCATCATAGAAGGTAATCTGAGTGATTCCCTAATAATCAACCATAAAATTCTAGAATGGAATCCTAGGAACTCTTATTCTAGTGAAATGAAGTGGCAAAAAGAATGTTTTCAGTAATAAAGCAATTTGAAGATCATTCCAAGTAGGGAAAATCCATCCAAGTACAGTGTACCATTGTAGTTCTATATGTGTGGAAATAAGGCCCGCAGGAGGCCTTAGTGTCTGTACCCCACAATAGAGTTTCAAGCATGCCTCATAATGGGACATATAGAAATGGTTTTAGGGGAATATTGCAGTAGGGAAATTGAATGATATAAATATTGGTAGTAGTGTCTTGGAATGAATCATCAACTTCTCTATAAATAGGTATCTAAATTTCCAAAAAACATTCTAGTTTTGGCATGGGACATGGTACCGTTGTGCTATAATGGTTGTATTAGGAAGATGGAATTGATTAGGAGATTTTGGTTACAGACCATGGTAGAGGAGCTAGATTGATACATTATATCAGACTACTGTAGCTAGTCTGGATGTTATATGGTCTACAGTAATATGTGTGATTCTTGTATCATCAACAATTATTTTTTTTGATACATGATAATCACATTACATTATACCAGTTCATTTTCTAAATAAATTTTTATTGGATATATAAATAATATACTATTTTTTGGAAATTGATTCAATAATATGAAAGCATTCAGAGAATATAAAATGATGAAAGGTGCGTTCTGAAGAGATTGGTAGTTACAATTTAATTTTTCTACCTTTTTTGCATGAAATTAAAAGGATCAATTTATCCTTGAAATGAATTTGTCTGTTATATACCATGATCACATCAATTTTTACCAGGGAATATTTACATTTATATCTTTAGAGGGAGGAAATTATTCTCACTAGGGTTGGTGGGATCTCCAAGCTTGTTTTGGAGAACTTATTTTGTTAAGAGTGGATTGTCTCATGACTTAGATAGCCGATCTTTATCTAGTTTGTGGATGAATATATCTAAAATCATTTATTAAATTGGTATAAACTTTTCCTGATATATTTCATAAAAATTTATATGGATAAACACATGAATGAGAGATCAATTTCAGAATTGAGTTTATTTTTGGAGTAGAACTTGGTTCTATCTCACCTTACAGGATAGAACCAGTGGAGTTTCAAGAGTAGATAGTTCAGTTGGATGATATTGAAACTAGAGGTTTCATATGTACTAGTATATATCCATGGGGTTGTCTAGTTCCTTTCAACAAGATGTATGATGGTTCTTGGTGATATATGTGTATTATCGAAGATTGAACTAGATGATGTTGATGAAACATTATCCCATTCTACGTATCAACAATTTCATTGATTAGTTGAGTGAGGATATGATATTCTAAAATATAGATTTGTGATTAGAATGTGATCAGATGCGGTTGGGATGATTAGTCATTCCTCATACATCATTTATGAGAATGTATGGCCAATACATGTTTTTAGTGGTGCCATTTTTTTGACTAATGCACCACAATATTCATGGAATTGATGAATCATATCTTTCAACATATTCTATATCATTTTTTACAATTTATTTTAATGATAGCATTGTGTACTCATATTCAGTATAATTCTATTCCCAACATCTTAACATCATCATTATTACATAGATAGAGAATAAAATTTACACTGAACTATCAAAATTCAGTTTCTATATTGATAATGTCTTGCTCTTAAGACATGTCATCTCAATGGAAGGGGTTTTTATGGCCCCAAATAAAATTTTAGCCATGGTATCATGGGATCATCTCCCGAATGTCTTTGTGATTTAGTGACTTCTGATTTTAGGATATTATTATCAGATCTTTACCAAGGATGTCTATTATCTCGTAGCACTTATGTCTGGTCTGACTAAGAAATGTCTGAAGTTTATTTAATTACATTATTATGTGAAATATTTTTTAGTATCTAAAATGTTGGATCGACTCAAAACATATCATTAATTTTTATGTTCCACATAAATCATAGATCGTGTACTATGACACTTCATATGCTAGACACAGAGAAATCTCGATGTAGGAGGATCGAGTATTTTTTGATGGATCCAGACAGTTGAGACCACATTATAGTAATTCACATGCTCATGATTGGGAGTTAGTATTGGTGGTACATGTTTTGAGATATTGGAGGAATTATCTTATATGTGAGAGGATTTTGGTATCCATGAACTAGAAGTATGTTAGGTACATATTTGTTCAATAGATCCTAATCTTTTAGAAGAGATGGTGGGTCAAGAATATGTAGTCGTGTAACGTTGTGTTGGATTAATCATTAGAAAAGGGATAAAAATTTATTGATTATTTGAGCCAAAAGATGTAGAAATATTTATTTCAGTATTCTTGTGATCAGTTTTGGTTGATAGAAATCATTCCATACATGTATATAGATGTTTTGCAGAGTCTCTGGTATGAGTATCTCTAATTTAATAATATTTTATATTACTAATTTTGGAATGAATCAATAAAAAGAAGTTATCTTATATGTAGTTCATAGTTTGGGGATACAATATATATGTTTGGGATACACCCTCAAGACATTCTCTTAGAAATGATGTAACACCCCGAGCTTCCATAATACGCTTCTCTTTCAATAATGCAATAGCTTGCATTGTACTCATGTTCGAGATTCTAACACACCGCGACCAATCAAAATAGCCATTATAAATAGTAATAACCACTTTTTGAAATTATATATATTCAATATTTCAAAAGGGACATCATTTTTTGATTCAGAATATCGAAATTATCCTATGTTGAATTTTTGGTATTTTTCTGAGAACTTCCAATTTTTTATGAATAGTGAATCCACTAAGTGGTAGTTAAAAAACTGATTTTTTGTTTAAATGAAACTTTACCAATTCTATGAATTGAATTTCAAAAATCCGACATACATGGTTGTAATTAGGATGTAAAATGTGGTTCAATGGGATTAAAATAATTTTTGGTGAATATTAACTTTTATGTTTTATTAATCGCGATTAAAGGTAATTAGTGAAATTTAAGGTAAAAATGATATTATAAAAATATGAAAATATCTGGAAACTTGTCCTACCATTATTGGATGAGTCAAGGCCGACCAAGAAAATCCATGGGTCAACTTAGGGACCCCATTGAGCCACGTGGGTAAGAAAATTACATTAATAACTTTTTATTTAAAGTAAAAATAAAATTGTCACAAACATGTGTTGTTTTACTAAAACAATTATTACATGGGGTTATATAAGTTTACTTTTTTACTATAAATAAAAATTGGAAAGATAAAACGATTTCCTACATCATGATATTTTTTTTATAATTTTTAGACATTAAATAAATTAAATTTTTAATGACACCATAATGATACAGTGATTACCTCATTAATTAACAATTTTAATAAAATGAAAAGATAATGTAAAATCTAAGAATTTCACTAGTCAAAAACATATTGGATGGGTTGATTTCGAAACCTTATCACCTTAGCCTCAAAATATATTATTTTTGGTCCTTTGAAATCCTAAAAACACTTCATAATAATGTAACATTTCATGAAATTCCAAGATTGCCCCTCCTCTCCTCTTATAAAAGGCCCCCACCACAACCACCTTATTCACACCTTCCAAGCCATTTGGCCCGGCCAACCTCTATCAAAATACTCTATCAACTTCCCGATCTTACTCTAGAAGCCTCACTTTGGGCAGAAGTCTTCCCAAGGAAGCCTTTGGCTCAAATCAAAAAGAGTAACCCGATTTTAAGGTAATGTCTTCTCTTATGTTATTTTTTTTTATTTTGCTTCTCCAACCCCTTAAACTCTTTTTATTCCATTCTTTTGTAGCAACACCAGTATATTCAATATACTAGGATGTTTTTATGATAAGGATTTCATTTACACATACACTCACTTTAAAACCCCAGGTAAATAAAGAATATGACATCTTTATATTTATCCATATTTGTGAATAAAATATTGATATTACTTTAAAGGGGACGCTATGCACGATGGCGTACCCAATACGCAACAATTAGTTTTTGGGAATCTTACATTGCACTCTAATAATAAAATAATATTATTTTAAATGGTAGTTAACACCTAGCCGTTGTAATGGCGGGAATGAACATAACTAACTAAAAAATTATTATATATGTTTGTCAAATATTTTTACTCTTTACAATAAATGTTAGATGATTAAAAATTCAAATGAATTCAGTTTTTAAGCGTAAACATTCTAATATTATTTAAAAGGTCGATTAACCGCCTTTTAATGGCGAACCTCTTTTAAATCCACTTTTTGACAATTTTTCAAGCTCTATTTTTCAACAAAAAAACATATTATTTATGATTGGGACTTTGAAATTTACCTTGGGTTAATTTTTGTATTTTTCTGACAATGTTCATTTTTTAATGAATAGTGAAAAAATAATACATTTTACATCAAAACTGATTCTTCATTTAATTTAATTATATTCTTAGATTATCCTTTTAATTGGTATTAAAGTGTAATCTGAATATATTTTTACCATTGAATCCAATGGTGATCATTAGGATTAATTTCACTTTGGAATTGGTCATAAACTAATGCCAAACTTTTCATAGATATTGTTTCAAAAAAACCCTGCTATTTGTTTTGACAACGGGAATTATTTTTAAATAAATTATTTCAATTTATGTGTTTGTAATTTGGTAAAATGGATTATATATTTGGAATCAGGTGGTCCAAATTATGTAATTAAGACTCTTTTTTTGGATAGTATGAATAGTAACGACGGTAATTATCTTTAATTGTCTTGATTAATGAGTAGTCAGGTAATTAAAGATAATAAAATAATATCATAATAATGAAAAATTACCACAAAATGTGTCCTAAGGCTACTGGTTGTCTCATGGATTACCATGGGATTCCCTGTGCCAAACTTGGGGGCCCTATGGAGTCACTCTTGTGAGGAAGTGACTTTTTATCTTTTTATTTTTAAAGAATGTAAAATGTAACCAAGAATGTATCACATAAGTAAAATATTTTTAATTTTGTCTAAATAAATGATATTTTGGACTATAAATATTCCTTATAACTCTAAAACGATTTCCTACATCATGATATTTTTTATATAATTTTTAGACATTAATGTTAATAAATTATTTATGACATCATGATGATGCAGCGATTACCTCATTAATAAAGGATTTAAATAAAATGGAAAGATAATGTAAACTCTAATACCTACACATGTCCAAAACCTATTAGATGGGTGGATTTCGAACCCTTATCACCTTATCCTCGAAACACATCAATGTGGGACCATTAAAATTCGAAACTCATTTGAAAATTAAGTTACATTTTATACCTTCCCAAGAGTGCCCCTCCTCTCCTCTTATAAAAGGCCCCCACCTCTACCTCTTTACACAAACTTCCAAAGCCTTTGGCTCGGAATAAACCTTCCCATTTAATCTCTCAACATCGCTCTCTAACTCCTTGAAGCCTCACATTGGGCATAAGTCTTCCCAAGGAAGCCTTTGAGCTCAAACCAAAGGGAGTTACCCGATATTAAGGTAATGTTTTCACTTGAGTCCTTTTGTTTTATTTTGCTTCTCCAAGACCCTAAACTCTTTTTATTCATTTCTATTGTAACAGCTCTAGTATCTTCAATATACTAGGATGTTGTTATAAGAATTATTAGAGCTACACTTACACACACCTTCGTCTAATGGTTAAAGAACATATTGTTTCTGTGGTTGGCGATTTTCTGCCTCACGAAACGATGATTGTTCAATATTCTTTTAACACCATTAAAGGTGGTCATTATGACATCAATGTATTTTATATATGATATATGTGGTATTAATGTTTACTATATGCTTCTGTATTTTATAATTAAACCATACCTTTATTCTTTTCATGTTGTGCAAATGCGATAATTTCATATGAGGAAGTGCGGACTACCGCCCCCTCAAGTGATGTGACTCGTACATGAAATACATGGAATGTATAAAGAATGAAATTAATGAAAATATGTGACCTATATAACATATATATTATACTGGATGTATAATATATATATATATATCATTTATTTTTAATTCCATTAACATGAAAAAGAAAAAAATGAAAGTAGCGTTCATGCGTACGTACGGCCTACCGTCTCCATGAACGGTGATTTTAGTTTTTTATCTCCAAATGATATAAAATAGTATAAAATGAATATTTACTGGATATATATGATATATATGATATATACATCATGATTAAAACTCTGGATATAATGGATACATGAACAACTTGTAATTATAAAGAGCACATTTTGACTCAAGTACCAATGATCATTTAAACGACTGTTATTAACTAAAATAATTACATAGTGTTCATGACATGGTAATAAGTGATATAAAAGGAATAATTAACTTGAAAAAGGTTCTTAAGGAATTAGAAATTAACTCATGTTTATTATTCAGGAGATTAAAGAACGATCGAGTCAATTCGGACCCCAGGTAAGGGATCCTACTTCTCTCTTTCTTTTTAAGTACACTCTTTTATGTCATTACCTTAAAAGATCATATTTCTTGTTATTGGGATGTTATTTTATATTAATCTTACTGTAATTATTATGTTCATGTGATGATAGACCCTATTCTCTCTCATCAATCCATTTTGGAAGTTATATGTGGCGCCGTTAGGCTGCCGAGATTTCGTAAGGGATTTTTCATCTCACTTTTATTCCCGTGAGATTTATGCTACATTTTCCACAATTTCCTTTGAGTGGTGTATGTACTGCCCATTATTCTACTCTTTGTGTAATATACTTTCGTTTATGAGTATTTACATCAATGATGTATTGTCCTTCTTTCATGGGGTGTATGTTTTGAAGGATACCCAAGTCGGTAAGGTAACTTTTCACCTTCCTCTTTTTAAAAGACTTCTTTTGTTGGGTTTTTTAATTTACATATTGTTATGTTGGTATGTGTTCTTATATATCCTTATTGATGTAAATTTTATGTCCAAGTGATGAGATACACTTTTTATCTCTCATTAACTCATTTTGATGTGGCGCCATTAGGCTGTCAAGGGAACTTCTTAACCCAATTTCGATTTCTTTGGGTTCAACATGTAGTTATTGAATATGTCGTCATTTGAATATGTGTGAATGAACATTGATTATTTTACACTTAATATCCACTTATATTTGGGGTATTCGTTTGTCACACATAATTATGTAATTTATTTATCCTTAAACCAAGGATACCGTCTTTGTATGGGACTTCGTCTCAATCTCCTTTCACTGAGGCATATTTTATTATATAAACAACCTTCTTTTATACGGTGTATAAACCCCTTTGACTTTTAAGTATATCCAAAATGAATCTTTCTTTATACGAAGCATTTTACTAAATGACAAAAGGGAATGTTTTTTGTCATACATATGCGGAAACAACGACTTCTCCGCAGCCGTGATCATTATTTGAATTTCGGCTTCCTCTACAAGCCATACCTTCTTTTTAAAAGAAAAATAAATACCATGTTTTACTTTTCTTTTATTTTGGTATTGAGAATGGTTTTCATAATGTTTTTATTATATCAATGTGTTATATTGAAATCTTGTGATTGAAATGTGGAAATGTTATGTTTCCTTTATGCATGTTTTACGTGATACGATTATGTTATGGTTCTTGGGCATTATTATGAAGACGGGTGGTTCCGTGATAAACTAAGGGCGGGTGAGCCCGATATTGCTCTACAATGCATTGGGTAACGCGAAAAAGTGAAACGTTAAGGTTTCTCTGAAGAGATTTAGGGAATATACTGTGGTGGGTATTCTAAACGTAACCAAGAGGGTTACTCTCTATGTAAGAATGTTATGAATGCCTCAGGTTACCATTTATGTCTTATGATTTCTATGATTTATTCATGATTTGATGAGGTATGTTAAAGTGCCTATGTTTTATGGGTAATGTATGATTTCAATCTTATGTATATATGAACTCATGTTTCCTTTCCATATTTTTATAACCCTTACTGAGCTTTTTATGCTCATCCCAAGATTTTGAAATGTTTTTCACAGGTCAAGGGAAAGGTACATGATGTGATGATAGTGTCAAGGATGTGTCAAGAAAGAATCCGTGTTTTATTTTTAATATGTTTCCGTTGATGGGAAGAATGAATATTGTCTTTTATGTAACCACTTTGTTTAAATGTGGAATGTAATGCAAGTTTCATGATCTATTTCTCTAAAACTCTAAACCTGAAAAGATCCTCAATGTGTAATCTTGTAATAACTCAAGATTAAGTAAGGTTTTAGGCTGGGGCCTTATAGTTGGTATCAGAGGTCGATTTAGATACCATTAGAGGTTAGGGTATCCTCTAAGCATAGGTGACATTACCATAATGGTTAGGATTTCATAAAGAGTACTAGTTTTAGATAAAGTGAATGAGTAAGTATATAATAGTGTTTATCTTCCTCATTAGTACATGATGGTTTTGTTGATATACTCACAATGACCTTTCTGTTTTTAGTGAATGGATGGATCTAGCAGGCACCAAAGAGACAACAGGTTTGAAGGAAACTGTGGTGGTTCTCTGTTTAAGATACTAGATAAAATGGGTGATTCAATGAGGAAACTTGTGGTTGTTCTAAACCAACTATCAAGGAGTCATGATCAACAACTTGAACCTTGGTATGTTCTGTAATGCATCATGTACGAGGTGACCAATCGATGTGAAGTTCAGGTAATTATTATAAAGGAAACCATTAGAGTTTATATTATCCTTACATTGGAGGAAATTATGGGTTATTATATGATATGCTGGAAAATGAAAGGCATGAGATAAACTTGAGGTTAAAATATGTTATGATCGTTTTTGAAGATTTTATCTCATTTTGGGGAATGTTTTAAAATTATATAGTTCTGGAAAAAGGACAACACGCAGACCGTGTGACAACCTGTCTCGTCGGACAAAGCTGCGGTAATCAAACCCACAACCAAAGTGCGACTGGTATTTATCACCTACCACTCGACTACGTGAAGTCCTTGGTTAGTTGGCATGATTCTTTTTAGTTAGATGATTTTAGGAATTAAGAGTAGGTTGATTTTGGGTTATCTATGGAAATTTATTAACCTATCATGGAGGATATGTGATTAGGTTAATTACTTTTCAATACGAGACATTAAGAGAAACTGATGTTGTTTGGAGATAAATGTTACGATTTAACTTGGAAGACTATGTGACTAAATCCTTCAAATATTTGGGATTAAATCTTAGTTTGGTTTACTTTGAAGAATTTTATGTACAAATTGTTTATCGAATGTTCCTCGTTGAACTTTGGGTTTTGTTAGACAAATTTTGGAGATTAAGAATACATTTTATTTTTATAAAGGGTTATCTTTTTCTGGATTATCTGATCTTGTACTAACCTTTTTGGTTTTGGTTTTGGTTAGAGTCTAAAGACATGGGAAGTATATAGTTCCCTATTGTGGATTAGGTGATTCTCTAGAAATTGATTATAGTACTCTTAATGTGAACAATTCTTCCTAAAAACTCGTCTTTTGGAGAAAATATGAGTTTGTGTAAGGAATCTAATAAAAGTTGAAAGTCAACATGATAAGTGATTATGCTTCCATTTGGATAAATTCCTCAAAAAAAAGTAACTGAAAACAAAAATTTTGTCTATTAACTCTTCCTACTGGGGAATCGCATACCGTTTAACCCATCACAAGTTTGTGATTCTCTTATAGTTAAATTTCTCCTAAACATGTTTTCTATCACTCTCCATTAGAACATGACCCTTTGTTTTTTCCTCCATGTCCATATTTTCATAATTGGAATCCTAGTATGGGTTAACTCGGGTGACCTTTGTACTTATCCTTCTTTATTTCAAAGTTATTGTTTTACTGACTCTTGTTCCGATGTGGGACTTTCAATGATGTTTCCAAGATCAATTTTAAAATTGCGAGGACGCAATTCCCAAAAGGGGGGAAGGATGTAACACCCCAGGTAAATAAAGAATATGAAATATTTATATTTATCCATATTTGTGAATAAAATATTGATATTACTTTAAAGGGGACGCTATGCACGATGGCATACCCAATACGCAACAATGAGTTTCTTGGTAATCTTGCATTGCACTCTAATAATAAAATAATATTATTTTAAATGGTAGTTAAAGCCTAGCCGTTGTAATGGCGGGAATGAACAGAACTAACTAAAAAATGATTATATATGTTTTTCAAATATTTTTACTCTTTACAATAAATGTTAGAGGATTAAAAAAGCAAATGAATCCAGTTTTGAAGCGTAAACATTCTAATATTCTTTAAAAGGTCGATTAACCTCCTTTTAATGACGAACCTATTTTAAATCCACTTTTTGACAATTTTATAATCTCTATTTTTCAAAAATAAACATATTTTCTATGATTGGGACATTTAAATTTACCTTGGGTTAATTTTTGGTATTTTTCTGACAATGTTCATTTTCTAATGAATAGTGAAAAAATACTGCATTTTACATCAAAACTGCTTTTTCATTTAATTTAATTATATGGATAGATTATCCGTTTAATTGGTCTTAAAGTGTAATATGAATATATTTTTACCATTTAATCCAATGGTGATCATTAGGATTAATTTCACTTTGGAATTGGTCATAAACTAATTTCAAACTTTTCATAGATATTGTTTCAGAAAAACCCGCTATTTGTTTTGACAACGGGAATTATTTTTAAATCAATTATTGCAATTTATGTGCTTGGAATTTGGAAAAATGGATTAAATATTTGGAATCAGAAGTTCCAAATTATGTAATTAAGACTCTTTTGTTTTTGGACATTATGAATAGTAACGACGGTAATTATCTTTAATTATCTTGATTAATGAGTAATCAGGTAGTTAAAGATAATTAAATAATAATATAATAATGAAAAATGACCACAACATGTGTCTTAAGGCTACTGGTTGTCTCATGGTCGACCATGGAATGCATTGTGCCAAACATGGGGGCCCCATGGAATCACTTTTGTGAGGAAGTGACTTTTTATCTTTTTATTTTTAAAGAATGTTAAATGTAACAAAGAATGTATCACCTAAGTAAAATAATTTTAATTTTGTCTACATAAATGATATTTTAGACTATAAATATTCAGTAGAAATCAAAAACGATTTCCTACATCATTATATTTTTTTTTATAATTTTTAGACATTAAATATATTAAATTATTGGTGACATCATGATGATGCAGTGATTACCTCATTAATAATGGATTTAAATAAAATGGAAAGATAATGTAAAATATAAGACCTAAACATGTCCAAAACCTATTGGATGGGTGGATTTCGAACCCTTATCACCTTATCCTTGAAACACATCAATGTGGGACCATTAAAATCTGAAACTCATTTGAAAATAAAGTTACATTTTATACCTTTCCAAGAGTGCCCCTCCTCTCCTCTTATAAAAGGCCCACATCTCTACCTCTTTACACACACTTCCAAAGCCTTTGGCTCGAACAAAACCTGCCCATTTCATCTATCCACATACCTATCTAACTCCTGGAAGCCTCACATTGGGCTGAAGTCTTCCCAAGGAATCCTTTTAGCTCAAACCAAAGGAAGTTACCCGATTTTAAGGTAATGTCTTCACTTGAGTCCTTTTGTTTTATTTTGCTTCTCTGAGCCCCTAAACTTTTTTATTCATTTATTTTATAACAACTCCAGTATGTTCAATATACTAGTATGTTTTTATAAGAATTATTCGAGCTACACTTACACACACTTTCGTCTAATGGTTAAAGAACATACTGTTTCTGTGGTTGACGATTTTCTGCCTCACGAAACGATGATTGTTCAATTTTCTTTTAACACCTTTAAAGGTGGCCATTATGATGTCACTGTATTTTATATATGATATATATTGTATTTATGTTTACTATAAGCTTCTGTATTTTATATTTAAACCATACCTTTATTCTTTTCATGTTGTGTAAATGCGATAATTTCATATGAGGAAGTGCGGACTACCGGCCCCTCAAGTGATGTAACTCGTACATGCAATACATGGAATGTATAAAGAATGAAATTAATGAACATATGTGACCTATATAACAAATATATTATACTGGAATTATAATATATATATATCATTTATTTTTAATTCCATTAATATGAAAAAGAAAAAAATGAAAGTAGCGTTCATGCGTACGTACGGCCTACTGTCTCCATGAATGGTGCTTTTCATTTTTTATCTCCAAATGATATGGAATAGTATAAAATGAATATTTTATGGATATATATGATATATATATCATGATTATAACTCTGGATATAATGGATACATGAACAACTTGAAATTATTAAGAGCACATTTTGACTCAAGTACCAATGATCGTTTAAACAACCGTTATTAACTAAAATAATTACATAATGTTCATGAAAAGGTATTAAGTGATATAAAAGGAATAATTAAATTGAAAAATGTTCTTAAGGAATCAGTAATTAACTTAAGTTTATTATTCATGAGATTAAAGAACGATCGAGTCAAGTCGGACCCGAGGTAAGGGATCCTACTCCTCTCTTTCTTTTTAAGTAAACTCTTTTATGTCATTTCTTTTAAAGCTCATCTTTCTTGTTATTGGGATGTTAATTTATATTAATCTTACTGTAATTTTTATTTTCATGTGATGAGAGAAGCTATTCTCTCTCATCAACCCATTTTGGAAGTTTTATGTGGCGCTGTTAGGCTGCCGAGTTTTCATAAGGGATTTTTCATCTCACTTTTATTCCCGTGAGATTTATGCTACATTTGCCACAATTTCCATTGAGTGGTGTATGTACTACCAATTATTCTACTCTTTGTGTAATATAATTTCGTTTATGAGTATTTACATCAATGTTGTATTGTCCTTCTTTCATGGGGTAGATGTTTTGAAAGATACCCAAGTCGGTAAGGGAACCTTTCACCTTCCACTTTTTAAAAGACTTCTTTTGTTTGGTCTTTTAATTTACATATTGTTTTGTTGGGATATGTTCTAATATATCCTTATTGATGTAAATTTTATGTCCAAGTGATGAGATACACTTTTTTTCTCTCATAAACTCATTTTGATGTGGCGCCGTTAGGCTGTCAAGGGAACTTCTTAACCCAATTTCGATTTCTATGGGTTCAACATGTAGTTATTGAATATGTCATCCTTTGAATATGTGTGAATGGCCTTTGATTATTTTACACTTTATATCCACTTATATTTGGTGTATTCATTTGTCACACATAATTATGTAATTGATTTTTCCTTAAACCAAGGATACTGTTTTTGTGTGGGACTTCGTCTCAATATCCTTTCATTGAGGAATATTTTATTTTATACAAAACCTTCTTTTATATGGTGTATAAACCCCTTTGACTTTTATGTTTATCCAAAAGGAATCTTTCTTTATAAATAATTTTACTAAATGACAAAAGGGAATGTTTTTTGTCATACGTATTCGGCGACAACGACTTCTCCGCCGCCATGACCATTATTTGAATTTCGGCTTCCCCTACAAGCCATACCTTCTTTTTAAAAGAAAATTAAATACCATGTTTTGCTTTTATTTTATTTTGGTATTGAAAATGGTTTTCATAATGTTTTTATTATATCAATGTGTTGTATTAATTTCTTGTGAGTGAAATGTGGAAATGTTATGTTTCCTTTATGCATGTTTTATGTGATACGATTATGTTATGGTTCTTGGGCATTATTATGAAGATAGGTGGTTCCGTGATAAACTAAGGGCGGGTGAGCCCAGTATAGCTCTCCGATGCATTGGGTAACACGAAGTTGTGAAATGTTAAGGTTTCTCCGAAGAGATTTAGGGAATATACTGTTGTGGGTATTCCAAACGTAACCAAGAGGGTTACTCCCTATGTAAGAATGTTATGAATGCCTCAAGTTACCTTTTATGTCTTATGATTTCTATGATTTATTCATGATTTTATTAGGTATGTTAAAGTGCCTGTGTTTTATGGGTAATGTATGATTTCATTCTTATATATATATGAACTCATGTTTCCTTTCCATATTTTTATAACCCTTACTGAGCTTTTTATGCTCATCCCAAGTTTTTGAAATGTTTTTCACAGGTTAAGGGAAAGATACTTGATGTGATGATAGTGTCAAGGATGTTTCAAGAAAGAATCCGTGTTTTATTTTAAATATGTTTCCGTTGATGGGAAGAATGAATACTTTCTTTTATGTAACCACTTTGTTTAAATGTGGAATGTAATTCAAGTTTCATGATCTAATTCTATAAAACTCTAAACCTGATAAGATCCTCAATGTGTAATCTTGTAATAACTCAAGATTAAGTAAGGTTTACGGCTGGGGCCTTATACAAACCTTCGTCTAATGGTTAAAGAACATACGGTTTATGTGGGAGGCGAATTACTGCCTCACGAAACGATAATTGTTCAATCTTCTTTTAACACCTCTCATGGTTACCATTATAATGACACTATTTTTATATATGATATATATTACGTTTTTTTCCTTAGGATTCTGTATTTTTCATTTATGTCATACCTTTATGAATTCCATTATGGGTAAACGTGATAATTTCATTTTAGGAAGCACGGACTACCACCCCCTTAAAGTGATTTGAATCGTTAATGCCATATGTGGGATGTATAAAGGATGGAGTAAATAATATTATATATGATATTATACTAGAATTATAATATACCTTTATATAATTATGATTTAATTAAATTAAATACGAAATATAAATGAAAGTAACGTTCATGCGTACGTATGGATTACCGTCTCCATGAACGGTGCATTTCATTTCTTACCTCTAAATGTTACGTAATATTATGAATGAATGTATATACTGTATATATATGATATATATGATATCTACATCATGAATATAATTCTGGATATAATGTATATTTCACCACATGAACAACTTGTAATTATAAGATGTTTATTTTTGACTCAAGTACCAAAGATCGACAAAATGACCGTTATTAACTGAAATAATTACATAATGTTCATAACATGGTAATAAGTGATATAAAAGGAATAATGAAACTTAAAAAGGTTCTTAAGCAAATAGAAATTAGCTCTAGTTTATTATTCAGGAGATTAAAGAACGATCGAGTCAAGTCGGACACGAGGTAAGGGAACTTCTTAACCCAATTTCCATTCTTTGGGTTAATCTCCTACTTTCAAATAATGTCATGATTTTATTATGTACTATCTTGTATTTGTACATTCTTTATGTTTATTTATAGTGAATACACATAATAGATATATTATATTTAAAAAATGATCTTTGTAAGGTACTCCATCTCAATCTCCTTTCATTGAGGCATATTTGGTTTTATACACAACATTCCATTATACGGTGTATAAAAACCATTGACTTTTACATTTATTCAAAAGGAATCTTTTTATACGTAGCGTTTTTACTAAAAGACAAAAGGAATGTTTTTCTTACGTATATGGCGACAACGACTTCTCCGCTGTCGTGACCATTATTTGAGTTTCGGCTTCCTCTACATGCCATTACATTTTTTTTGATGAAAAATAAATACCATGTTTTAATTTTATTTTATTTTGGTATTGAAAATGGTTTTGATAATGTTTTTATTATATCAATGTGTTGTATTTATATCTTGTGATTGAAATGTGGAAATTTTATGTTCCCTTTATGCATGTTTTATGTGATATGATTATGTTATGGTTTATGATATGTTTAAACCTATTCATATGAGGAATGTATTGGACTTAATAAGTGACGGGTGGAGGCCGCTATAGCTCCTCGATGCATCGGCTGGTCTCATGAGACAAAGTAGTGTCTTGGCACGAGGCCTTCACAAAATCTTATTTTTAGTCTTGGCATGAGGCCTTGGCTACGTGGTTTTGATAGTCCAAAAT
This sequence comes from Viscum album, assembly GCA_963277665.1. Classification (NCBI taxonomy): domain Eukaryota; kingdom Viridiplantae; phylum Streptophyta; class Magnoliopsida; order Santalales; family Viscaceae; genus Viscum; species Viscum album. The sequence continues at coordinate 989,490,880 of OY728140.1, forward strand.
TACACATTCCATCATTATGAAAGTGGTTATTGATATTGCATGTGATTATTCAACCAGAAGAATATCCATGTGAATATGTAAATGGAATTATTTCAATTTACTTTTTCCATATTAAGCAAAAGTTCATGATTAAAAGGCTTTTGTTTTAGTTATACATTGCATTAAATGTTTATGTTTATTTATGAAAGCTTCCGCTATATTGTTATCCTTACTGAGCATCTGAGATCACCCCTCCAAATGGTTTAATTTTTCTAGGATGTGAAGAAGTATATTATGAATGACCTGCAGGGATAGTATAAGGGGATATGAAGAAAAGATGTTGTTTTAGTTTTGATTTACTTTATGATGTAATGTAAGACATATGATTATATCTAGTTTTTCATAGGCTACTAAACTAATCAGTCTTTCGAGACTTGATCATTTGTGATCATGCCAATGTTACGCAATAATCCACCGACTCTAGGTAACTGGGGTCGGGGAGTTACAGTGGGTATCAGAGGTAGTTTAGTACTAACCTTGGAAGCTAGATTTAGATAAACTCTGATTAGATCACATAGCCCTATGATATACTTTGAATATTAGTATAGAATAACTTCCTAGAATTTTGGTATTATAGAGATTTTGTGAGTTTTCTGAGAAATACATCCCTGTCTGGATATGAGCAGGTATAGGCGGCTCTGGTACAGATGTACCTATGGGTAAAACCCGAAAACATCACTTTGAGCTAGACTCGAACGGGAACTGGTGCATGACAACCGGCCTTATTGCAATCTTGGTTACGACACTCCTGGGGGATATGCATAGGATAATTATCATTTTCTTTACAAACCATTATGAAGGTTTTATGATTATATAATTCCTCAAAGAAAAATTTTCTTTTTATGATTATGGATTATATCCATAAATAGTTCAATTTATGTTAAGTGTTTTACAAGTATGGAATTATGTATTTTGATTCATAAACTAATCTAGTTTATGCCATTGTTTAGAAATGGTGCCTAGTGGGAGGAATGGAAACCGTATAAATGCACGCACTCCATGTAGGGATTGCCCTCTTGCTCAAGATAATTATTGTGGAGCTATAGATACAACTGGAGCGGATCAACTTATCACCATACATGGAAAACTCACCCAATTTATGAATAATAACCTTACTCGTTTGGAGAACCCTGATCCACAACATGGAGGATCAATATTAGACCGTTTCATGACAAAAAAATCACCAAAATTCAATGGAATTAAAAATCCCTTAGTAGCTAAGTAATGGATAAATTCTTTAGAGAAAATATTCCATGCCTTGGGGAGTAGTGAAAGCGAAAAGGTTATCATGGCAGTTTACCGCCTCACTGGAGAGGCTAATTAATGGTGGTCATTGATTCAAAATACAATGGAAGATGAAGAAGTATCAAGTATGGAATGGACAGAGTTCAATGATCTTTTCATAGAAGAATACTTTCCTCGTGACCATCAGGTAGATATGGAAAGGCAATTTCTGAGTCTGAGAAAAAAGGAGGATGAGAATGTCGCAAAGTATGAGGCCAACTTTACAATGTTATCGAGGTATGATGCAGATTATGTCTGAAACCTAAGAATTAAGATTGATCGTTTCTTTGATGGGTTAAAACCATTTCTCCACCGGGCATTAGTATCACAATCATTCTCAATATACGAAGAAATAGTCTCGTGTGCTATCAAGACAAAAAAGGAATTCTCTAAGTCTTATGACAATAAAGTAAAGCAAGAGAAGAAGAGAATGGTGGAACCAGAGATAGATAAAGGAAAAAAGGGAATGAAGGATTTTCCATTATATGATAATTGTGGGAAGAATCACCCCTGTACATGCCTAATAGGAATGGGAGTTTGTTATAAATGTTGAGAAAAAGGTCACCAGGCTCGTGATTGCAAGGGAAAGAAATAGGCTATCAATGTTGAATGCTACAATTGTAGAGAAATGGGGCATTATGAAAATTAATGTCCAAAGCGTCAGGGAAACATACCCTTGAAAAGGCCAAGGGATCAAGGCCAAGCTTATACTGTTACTACAGTTGAAGTGGAATAATTAATGTATTGGTGCTTTTGGACTCAAGGATTATATTCTGGTTATAAAAATAATGTGATATATATAAGGATTGTACTGAAGTACTTGTTGCTTTCCTTAAGGTTTTAATATGATGAAGGTAATCATATTTTTAGTATGTGAAAATAAGAGAAACTTTACCTTGTTTGGGGAATCTGATGTTACAATTGATTTTTTAATTTAGAGACTTTTTAGACAATGTCTGGACAGAGGTATTTTGGATAACTATAAAGGTTGCAATGGATTAATTTTAACCTTTGATAGTATTGTTTAATGTTAAAACATTTCTGAAGATTATTTTTGGAATATTATAACACTATAGTTTTAGGAAAAGGACAACCTGTAGGTCGGGGGATAACCCGTTGCGTCGGACAAAGCTGTAGCAATCGAACCCACAACTATAGTGTGATAGGCCTTTATTACCTACCACTATCCTACAAGAAGTCCCTGGTTGTTAAAAAATAGTTTTCCTAATCTAAATGGTATGTGTTAATATTTTTAACCTTGTACGATTAGGATAAATATAATATTTTTGAGTTCTATTATCTTTTTGAGTGAAAGAAGAGTTTGTGGTAGAAATTAGTTGATGGTCGAAACTCTAATCGTCAGGCATAAATATATATATACCTATCTCTTATTCTATGAATAAATTAATTCTTAAACTTTAGTAAAGTGATATTAAAACAAAAAATGTGTTATCCTAATACCTAATGTCTTGTTGAAATGATAATATTTTAAATCAATATAGATTGAAGGCTTTGAGGCCCTCAATTTTAAACTTGTTATTGATTGATGACCTCAATCACTCCCTACAAATATTTACATTCTTCCTACAATTATATGTCTCTAATTACCACCAATGTTCTCCTTATTGAGATCATAATTTTGTGGTGAATTTTTCATTTCCTTTTCCCTCTTATTAAGGCTAAATTTTATTAAACTTATTTCCGATGTGGGTTTTCCACAAAGATATTTTCTATTTTCATCCATTTATTTTCAAAAAAATTAAAATTATGAGGAATCAATTTATTGAAGGACGGGAGAATGTAACACCTTGAGCTTCCACGATATGCTTCTCTTTCAATAATGCAATAGCTTGCATTGTACGCAAGTTCGAGATTCTAACACACCACGACAAATCAAAATAGCCATTATGAATAGTAATACCCACCTTTTAAAATTATATATATATTATATTTCAAAATGGACTTCATATTTTGATTCGGAATATCGAAATTAACCTATGTTGAATTTTTTGTATTTTTCTGAGAACTTCCAATTTTTGATGAATAGTGAAACCACTAAGTGGTAGTTAAAAAACTGATTTTTCTTTTAAATGAAACATTACTGATTCTATGAATTGAATTTCAAAAATCCGACATACATGGTTGTAATTAGGATGTAAAATTTTGTGGAATGGGATTAAAATAATTTTTGATGAATAGTAACTTTTATGTTTTATTAATCGCGATTAAAGGTAATTAGTGAAATTTAAGGTAAAAATGATATTATAAAAGTATGAAAATACCTTGAAACTTGTCCTACCCTTATTGGATGAGCCATGTCCAAACAAGACAATCCATGGGTCAACTTGGGGACCCCATGGAGCCACTTTGGTAAGAAAATGACATTAATAACATTTTATTTAAAGTAAAAATAAAATTGTCACAAACATGTGTTGTTTTACTAAAAAAATTATTACATGTAGTTATATAAGCTAAATATTTGACTATAAATATTAATTGGAAATCTAAAAATATTTCCAACATCATGATATTTTTTTTAATAATTTTTATACATTAAATAAATTAAATTTTTAATGACCCCATAATGATGCAGCGATTAACTCATAAATTAACGATTTAAATGAAATGAAAAGATAATGTAAAATCTAAGAATTAAACTTGTCAAAAACCTATTGTATGGGTATATTTAGAAACCTTATCACCTTATACTAGAAATATATAATTTTGGAACCTTTGAAATCCTAAAATCACTTCATAATAATGTAACATTTCATGACATTCCAAGAGTGCCCCTCCTCTCCTCTTATAAAAGGCCCCCACCACTACGACCTTATTCACACCTTCAATGCCTTTTGGCTAGGCCAACCTCTGCCCAAATACTCTCTCAACATCGCTATCTTACACCTAGAAGCATCACTTTGGGGAGAAGTCTTCCCAAGGAAGCCTTTGGCTCAAATCAAAAAGAGTTACCCGATTTTAAGGTAATGTCTTCTCTTATGTTATTTAGTTTTATTTTGCTTCTCCAGCCCCTTGAACTCTTTTTATTCCTTTCGTTTTTAACAACACCAGTATCTTCAATATACTAATATGTTGTTATGAGAAGGATTTTATTTACACTTACACACACCTTATTATAATGGTTAAAGAACTTACTGTTTTTGTGGGTGGCGAATTACTGCCTCACGAAACAATGATTGTTCAATCTTCTTTTAACACCTCTCATGGTGGCCATTATGATGACACTATTTTTATATATGATATATATTACGTTTTATTTTTCCATAATATTCTGTATTTTTCATTTATGGCATACCTTTATGAATTCCATTATGGGTAAACGCGATAATTTCATGTAACACCCCATGCTTCCACGATACACTTCTCTTTCAGTAATGAAATAGCTTGCATTGTACGCAAGTTCGAGATTCTAACACACTGCGACTAATCAAAATAGCCATTATGAAGAGTAATACCCACTTTTTCAAATTATATATATTTAATATTTCATAATGGACTTCATTTTTTGATTTGGAATCTTGAAATTATCCAAAGTTGAATTTTTCGTATTTTTCTGAGAACTTCCAATTTTTTATGAATAGTGAAAATACATAAAAACAACATTTTTAGTCAAAATAATTTATTGGGATAAATTATAATATTTAGTGGTTTTAAAGTATAATTAGAATATATTTTTACCATTTTATCCAATGGTGTTCGTTAGAATTTATTTCACTTTGAAATTGGACATAAACAATTGTCAATCTTTTGATATATATTGTTTCTTAAAAACACGCTATTTGTCGTGACAACGGGAATTAATTATAAAATTAATTTATGAAACTTATATTTTTGGACATTTTTAAAATAGACATAATTTTTGAATTCGGATAATCAATTATATCTTAGGGTGAAATTTTGGCATTGTTCTGAAAAACTTTAATTATTGATGAATAGTGAAACCACTAAGTGGTAGTTAAAAAACTGATTTTTCATTTAAATGAAACATTACCACTTATGTGATTTTATTTTCAAAAATACTACATACATGGTTTTCATTAGGTAGTAAAATTTGGTTCAATGGGATTAAAATAATGTTTTTGGTGAATAGTTACTTTTAAGTTTAATTAATCGCGATTAAAGGTAAATAGTGAAATTTAAGGTAAAAATGATATTGTGAAAATATTAAAATACCTTTAAACTTGTCCTACCATTATTGGATGAGTCATTTACTACCATGAAAATCCATGGGTCATCTTGGGGACTCCATGGAACCACTTGGGTAAGAAAATGACATTAATGACTTTTTATTTAAAGTAAAACAAAATTGTCACAAACATGTGTTGTTTTACTAAAACAATTATTACATGGGGTAATATAAGTTAACTATTTTACTATAAATATTAATTGGAAAGATAAAAAGATTTCCTACGTCATGGTAATTTTTTATAATTTTTAGACATTAAATAAATTAAATTTTGTATGACACAATGATGGTGCAGCGATTACCTCGTTAATTAACGATTTAAATAAAATGAAAAGATAATGTAAAATATAAGACTTGCACTTGTCAAAAACCTATTATATGAGTCTATTTTGAACCCTTATCACCTTTTCCTCGAAATTTATCATTTTGGGACCTTTAGAATCTGAAAATAATTTCATAATAATGTAACATTTCAATCATTCCAAGAGTGCCCCTCCTCTTCTCTTATAAAAGTCCCCCAACTCTACCACCTTATTCACACCATCAAGTCATTTGGATCGGCCAAAATCTACCCAAATACTCTCCCAACTTCCCTATATTAATCCTATAGGCCTCACATTGGGCATAAGTCATCCCAAAGAATCCTTTGTCTCAAATACAAAAAGAGTTACCCGATTTTAAGGTAATGTCTTCTCTTATGTTATTTTGTTTTATTTTGCTTCTCCAACCCTTAAACACTTTTTATTCCCTTCTTTTGTAACAAAACCTTTATCTTAATTATAATAGGATGTTTTTATTAGAAGTATTTGATTTAAAATTACACACACCTTTTCCTAAAGGTTAAATAACATACTGTTTCTGTGGTTGGCAAATTTCTGCCTCACGAAACGATGATTGTTCAATCTTCTTTTAACACCTATCATGGTGGCCATTATGATGAAACTATTTTTATATATGATATATATTATGTTTTTTATTTCCTTATGATTCTTTATTTTTCATTTTTAGGCATACCTTTATGATTTCCATTATGGGTAAACGTGATAATTTCATTTGAGGAAGTGCGGACTACCGCCCCATCAAAGTGATTGGAATCGTTAATGCCATATGTGGGACGTATAAACGATGGATTAAGTGATATTATATATTATATTATACTTAATTATAATATAACATTATATCATTATGTTTAATCCCATTAAAATATGAAATATAAATGAAAGTAGTGTTCATGCGTACGTACAGCTTACCGTCTCCATGAACGGTGCATTTCATTTCTTACCTATAAATGTTATGTAATATTATAAATGAATGTATATACTGGATATATATTATATATATGATATCTAAAACATGAATATAATTCTGGATATAATGGATATTTCACCACATGAACAACTTGTAATTATAAGAAGTTTATTTTTGACTCAAGTACCAATGATCGACAAAACGACCGTTATTAACTTAAATAATTACATAATGTTCATAAAAAGGTAATAAGTCATATAAAAGTAATAATAAACTTGAAAAATGTTCTAAAGAAATTATAAATTAACTATAATTTATTATTTATGAGGTTAAAGAAAGGTCGAGTCAAGTCGGACACGACGTAAGGGAACTTCTTAACCCAATTTCCATTCATTGGGTTAATCTCCAACTTTCAAATTATGTCATGATATTATAATGTCCAATACGGTATATATACTTTATTTATGTGTAAATATAGTGAATACACATAATATATCTATTTTATTTTAAAAAATGTTCTTTGTAAGGGACTTCGTCTCAATCTCCTTTCATTGAGGCATATTTTGTTTTATACACAACTTTCTTTTATATGGTGTATAAAACCCTTTTACTTTTATGTTTTTTTCAAAAGGAATCTTTTTATATGAAGCGTTCTAAAAAATGACAAAATGGAATGTTTTTTTGTCATACGTATGCGGCGACAGTGACCTCTCCACCGCCGTGACCATTATATGAGTTTTGGCTTCCTCTACAAGCCATAACTTTTTTTTAAATGAAAAATAAATACAATGTTTTAATTTTCCTTTATTTTGGTATTGAAAATGGTTTTGAAAGTGTTTATATTATATCAATGTGTTGTATTGATATATTGTGATTGAAATGTCGAAATGTTATGTTTCGTTTATGCATGTTTTATGTGATACAATTATGATATGGTTTATGATATGTTTAAACCTATTCATATGAGGAATACATTGGACTTCATAAGTGACAGGTGGAGCCCGCTATAGCTCCTCGATGCATCGGCATGTCTCATGAGACAAACTAGTGTCTTGACACGAGTCCTTGAAAAAATCATATTTGTGGTCTTGCCACGAGGCCTTAGCTATGTGGTTATGATAGTCTGGCATTATGAATTCAATCATTATGAAAGTGGTTATTGATATTTCATGTGATTATTCGACCAGTAGAAAATCCATGTGAATAAGTAAATGGAATTATTTCATTTTACTTTTTCCATATTATGCCAAAGTTAAAGTTTAAAAGGCTTTTGTTTTAGTTATACGTTTCGTTAAATGTTTATGTTTATTTATGAAAGCTTCCGCTATATTTTTATACTTACTGAGCATCTGAGCTCACCCCTTTCAATGTTTTAATTTTTCCAGGATGTGAAGAAGTATTTTATGAATGACCTGCAGAGATAGTTGGAAGAGGATATGAGTGTGTACTATGGGGACCATGTTATTGTAGTTTTTCACTTTATGATATAATTTAATTTTTATGAATGTCTAGTGTTTCCAAGGCTACTAAACTAATCGGTCTTTCGAGACTTGATATTTTGTGATCAAGAAAATGTTACGCAATAATGCACCAACTCTGGGCAACTGGGGTCGGGGCGTTACCGTTGGTATTAGAGGCGGTTTAGTACTAAACTTGGATGCTAGATTTAGATCAACTCTGATTAGAGAGCATATATCAAAGATAGACCTTTAGGATTAGTATACAAGAACTTCCTATAATTTTGGTATTATAGAGATTTTGTGAGTTTTCCAAGGAATACATCCCTGTCTGGATACGATCAGGTAGAGGCCGCTCTGGCATAGATGTACCTAGGGGTGAAAACCGAAAACACTGCTTTGAGCTAGACTCGTACGGGAACTGGTGCATGACAACGGGCCTTGCGGCACTCTTGGTTACGACACTCCTGGGGGATATGCTTAGGATAATTCATATTTTCTTTACAAACCATTATGAAGGATTTATGAGTATATACTTCCTCAAAGAAAACATTCTTTATGAATATGGATTATATTCATAAACTGTTGAATTTATATTAATTATTTTACAAGTTTGGAATTATTCATTGAAATTCATAGACTAACCTAGTTTATGCCATTGTATCGAAATGGCACCCAGTAGAAGGAATGTGAACTCCATCAATACGTATGATCCAAAGAGTAAGAAGGATCATATATTTCACAGTATTAAGCCAAAATTTAGAAGGGAAATAGTCTCCCATGTGTTCTCAACATATGAAGAAATAGTATCACGTGTTAATAAGATACGTAAAGAATTATTTGAGTTTTATGTCTTTGAAGGGAAGAAAGAGAAGAAAAGGATGGAAGAGAGAATGATGGATAATGGGAGGAGGGAAAAGAAGAATTTTCCAATATGTGATAACTGTGGGAAGAAACACCTTGTAACTTTCCTGAAGGGAATGAGAGTTTGTTATAAGTGTGGAGAAAAAGGACACCAAGTGCATGACTGAAAAGGTAAGAAAAAGGTTTCAAATGTACAATGATTCAACTGCAAGGAGTGGGGACACTATGCAAACCAATGTCCAAATCATTAGAGTATGCCCCAAATGATGTTATTAGATAATAATCAAGTTATGCTACAATGACAGATGAGAAGGAATGATTATAGTTCTTTTGTTGTTATTAAATAATTTTGTCATTTTAGTGTTGTATCAATGATGTACTGGTTATAATAATTATGTAGTATATAAGGATTGTACTGCAGTACTATTTCATCAAAGAATTGAGATTGTGTGGAACCAAGAAAAGTGACTAAACAACAGGTTAAATTTATGGAAAATATATGGTTGAGAGAATGATAAACCATAATATGGTTCTGATACCGAGATAGTGATTTTGGAATAATACATGATTGATTGGGATAAATTATATTGGATATTCTTAACTTCCTTGAAACTAATTAATGATTTGTACACATTTTTGGATAGAGGGAGTATATCTAGTATTCTATAAGGAATAAGGGATCATGAATGTAATAAATAAGGATTTATGGTAATTCAGGATGTTGCAGGGTTTTAAAAGAATACCTGATGAAGGTTCTCACATGTTGTTACGCAGAAAAAAGGATCTTCATTATGTTTACCTTCATTATAAAATTTGGACTGTGAGTTGGACAGAAGTATTTTGGATAACTATAAAGGTTGGAATGGATTAAGTTGAACCTTGGATACTATTTTTTAAGTTTCAAACATTTCTGAAGACTATTTTTGGAATATTATAAAACTATAGTTTTAGGAAAAGGACAACCTACGGGTTGGGGGATAACTCATCGCGTCGGACAAAGCTGTAGGAATCGAACCCACAACCATAGTGTGACAAGCCTTTATTACCTACCACTATCCTACAGGAAGTCCCTGGTAATTACAAAATACTTTTCCTAATCTGAATGGTATGTGTTAATATTTGTAACCTTGTACGATTAGGATAAATATAATATTTTTGAGTTCTATTATATTTTTGAATAAAAGATGGGTTTGTGGTAAAAATTTATTAATGAATGAAAGTCTACATGAAAATTATGTATATTTCCTTACATTCTTAGTAAATATCCTAAATAAATTCCTCAACAGTATGAAAGGTAACTTAAAACAAAAAAGTTGTCGGTTAACTTTTCTTACTGGGGAATCAATGATCGTTTAACCAATCACAAGTTTGTGATTTTCTTGTAGTTTAACTTTATCCTAATCTTGTTTTCTACAAATCTCTATCAGACCTTGATGGTTTGTTTCTCCTCCATATCTATATTTTCATAGAATCCTAATATGGGATATCTCGGGTGACCTTTGTACTTCTCTTTCTTTCTTTTAATGTTATATATATATTAACCTTATTTCCGATGTGGGTTTTCCAAAAAGGTATTTTCTATTTTCAACGTTTTATTTTCAAAGAAAAATTTCAAATTGCGATGACGCAATTTATTGAAGGAGGGGAGAATATAACACCTCGGGCTTCCATGATACGCTTCTCTTTCAATAATGAAATAGCTTCCATTATACGCATGTTCGAGATTCTAACACATCACGACTAATAAAAATAACCATTATGAATAGTAATACCCACTTTTTGAAATTATATATATTTAATATTTTAAAATGGACTTCATTTTTGGATTTGGAATATCAAAATTATCCTAAGTTGAATTTTTGGTATTTTTCTGAGAACTTCCAATTTTTTATGAATAGTGAAAAATACTTAAAAACAACTTTTTTAATCAAAATAATTTTTAGTGACAAATTATACTATTGAGTGGTTTTAAAGTATAATTAGAATATATTTTTACCATTTTATTGAATGGTGTTCATTAGAATTAATGTCACTTTGAAATTGGACATAAACAATTGTCAATCTTTTGATATATATTGTTTCTTAATGACACGCTATTTGTTGTGACAGGGGGAATTAATTATAAAATTAATTAATGCAACTTATATGTTTGGAATTTTGTAAAATATACATCATTTTTGAATTCGGAAAATCAATTATTGCTTAGGGTGAAATTTTGGCATAGTTCTGAAAAACTTCAATTTTTTATGAATAGTGAAACCACTAAGTGGTAGTTAAAAAAGTGATTTTTCGTTTAAATGGAACATTACCACATAGGTGATTTGATTTTCAAAAATCCGAAATACATGGTTGTCATTAGGAAGTAAAATGTGGTTCAATGGGATTAAAATAATATTTTGGTGAATAGTAACTTTTAAGTTTAATTAATCGCAATTAATGGTAATTAGTGAAATTTAAGGTAAAAATTATATTATGAAAATATGAAAATTCCTTTACACTTGTCCTACCCATATTTTATGAGTCATGGCCGACCAAGACAATCCATGGGTCAACTTGGGGACCCCATGGAGCCACTTGGGTAAGAAAATGACATTAATAACTTTTTATTTAAAGTAAAAATAAAATTGTCACAAACATGTGTTGTTTTACTAAAACAACTATTGCATGAGGTTATATATGTTAAATTTTTTACTATAAATATTAATTGGAAAGATAATAATATTTACTACATCTTGGTAATGTTTTTTATAATTTCTATAAATTAAATAAATTAAAATTTTAATGACACAATGATGATGCAGCGATTACCTCATTAATTAACAATTTAAAGAAAATGAAAAGATAATGTAAAATCTAAGGAATAAACTTCTCAAAAACCTATTTGAAGAGTATATTTAGAACACGTATCACCTTATCCTAGAAATATTTAATTTTGGGACCTTTAGAATCTGAATATCATTTCATAATAATGTAACATTTCAATCTTTCCAAGAGTGCCCCTCCTCTCCTCTTATAAAAGGCCCCCACCTCTACCACCTTATTCACACCTTCAAGACATTTGGATTGCCCATTCTCTACCCAAATACTCTTAAAAATTCCATATCTTACTCTTAGAAGCCTCACTTTGGGCAGAAGTCTTCCCAAGAAAGCCTTTGGCTGAAATCAAAAGGAGTTACCCGATTTTATGGTAATGTCTTCTCTTATGTTATTTTGTTTTTTTTTCTTCTACAACCCCTTAAACTCTTTTTATTCCTTTATTTTGTAACAAAATCAGTATCTTCAATATACAAAGATGTTTTTATGAGAATTATTTTATTTACACTTACACACACATTCGTCTAATTGTTAAAAAACATACTGTTTCTGTGGTTGGCGAATTTCTGCCTCACGAAATGATGATAGTTCAATATTCTTTTAACACCTCGCATGGTGGCCATTATTATGAAACTATTATTATATATGATATATATTATGATTTTCTTCCTTATGATTATGTATTTTTAAATTATGGCATACCTTTATGATTTCCATTATGGGTAAACGCGATAATTTCATTTGAGGAAGTGCGGACTACCACCCCCTCAAAGTGATTTTAATCGTTAATGCCATAAGTGAGACGTATAATGGATGGAGTAAGTGATAGTATATATGATATTATACATTAATTATAATATAACATTATATCATTTTGTTTAATTCCATTAAAATATGAAATAGAAATGAAAGTAGCGTTCATGCGTATGTACGGCTTACCGTCTCCATGAACGGTGCATTTCATTTCTTACCTCTAAATGTTATGTAATATTATGAATGAATGTATATACTGGATATATATGATATATATGATATCTACATCATGAATATAATTCTGGATATAATGGATATTTCACCACATTAACAACTTGTAATTATAAGAAGTTTTTGACTCAAGTACCAAAGATCGACAAAACGACCGTTATTAACTTAAATAATTACATAATGTTCATAATTAGGTAATAATTGATATAAAATGAATAATAAACTTTAAAAATGTTTTAATGAAATTATAAATTAACTATAGTTTATTATTCAGGAGGTTAAATAACGGTCGAGTCAAGTCGGACACGAGGTAAGGGAACTTCTTAACCCAATTTCCATTCATTGGTTTAATCTCCTACTTTCAAATTATGTCATGATAATATTTTGTCCTATCTATTATTTTTACATTCTTTATGTGTAAATATAGTGAATATACATAATAGATCTATTTTATTTAAAAAAGTGATCTTTGTAAGGGACTTCATCTTAATCTCCTTTCATTGAGGCATATTTGGTTTTATACACAAATTTCTTTTATACGGTGTATAAACCCCTTTGAAATTTATGTTTTTTTCAGAAGGAATCTTTTTATACGAAGCGTTTTACTAAATGAAAAAAAGAAATGTTTTCTTGTCGTACGTATGCAGCGACAACGACTTCTCTGCTGCCGTGACCATTATTTGAGTTTCGGCTTCCTCTACAAGCCATAACATTTTAAAAATGAAAAATAAATACAATGTTTTAATTTTCCTTTATTTTGGTATTGAAAATGGTTTTGAAAGTGTGTTTATTATATCAATGTTTTGTATTAATATCTTGTGATTGAAATGTGGAAATGTTATGTTTCCTTTATGCATGTTTTAAGTCATACGATTATGTTATGGTTTATGATATGGTTAAACCCATTCATACGAGGAATGCATTTGAGTTAACAAGTGACGGGTGGAGCCCGCTATAGCTCCTCGATGCATCGGTAGGTCACATTAGACAAACTAGTGTCTTGGTACGAGGCCTTGACAAAATCTTATTTGTGGTCTTGGCACGAGGCCTTGGCTACGTGGTTATGATAGTATGGCATTATGAATTCCATCATTATGAAAGTGGTTATTGATATTGCATGTGATTATTCGACCAGTATAATATCCATGTGAATAAGTAAATGGCATTATTTCATTTTTCTTTTGCCATATTATGCTAAAGTTCAATTTTAAAAGGCTTTTGTTTTAGTTATACATTTCCTTAAATGTTTAAGTTTATTTATGAAAGATTCTGCTATATTTTTATCCTTACTGAGAATCTGAGCTCACCCCTTTCAATGTTTTAATTTTTCCAGGATGTGAAGAAGTATTTTATGAATGACCTGCAGGGATAGTTGGAAGGGGATATGAGTGTGGACTATGGAAACCATGTTATTTTAGTTTTTCACGTTATGATATAATGTAACATTTATGAATGTATCTACTGTTTCCAAGGCTACTAAACTATTAGGCCTTTCGAGACTAGTTCTTTTGTGATCATGCCAATGTTACGGAATAATGCACCGACTCTGGGTAACTGGAGTCGGGGCGTTATATTTCATTTTAGGATGTGCGGACTATCACCCCCTCAATGTGATTTGATTCGCTAATGCCAAATGTGGGATGTATAAAGGATGGAGTAAATGATATTATATATGATATTATACTGGAATTATAATATAACTTTATATCATTATGATTTCATTCCATTAAATATGAAATAGAAATGAAAGTAGCGTGTATGTGTACGTACAGTTTACAGTCTCCATTATGGTTCATTTTATTTGTCACCTCTAAATGTTACGTAATATTAGTAATGAATGTATATAATTGATATATATATATATATGATATATATGATATCTACATCATGAATATAATTCTGGATATAATGGATATTTCATCACAGGAACAACATGTAATTATAAGAAGTTTATTTTTGACTCAAGTAACAAAGATCGACAAAATGACCGTTATTAACTTAAATAATTAAATAATGTTCATAACATGGTAATAATTGATATTAAAGGAATAATGAACATTTAAAAGGTTCTTAACAAAATAGAAATTAACTCTAGTTTATTATTCAGGAAATTAAAGAACGATCGAGTCAAGTCGGACACGGGGTAAGGGAACTTCTTACCCCAATTTCCATTCTTTGGGTTAATATCATACTTTCAAATTATGTCATGATATTATTATTTCATATCTGGTATTTTTACATTCATTATGTGTATTTATAGTTAATACACATAACAGATATATTTTATTTAAAAAATGATCTTTGTAAGTTACTTCATCTCAATCTCCTTTCATTGAGGAATATTTGGTATTATACACAACTTTCCTTTATACGGTGTATAAACCCCTTTTACTTTTACTTTTATTCAAAAGGAATCTTTTTATATGAATCATTTTTACTAAACAACAAAAGGAATGTTTTTTCTTACATATGTGGTGACAACGACTTCTCCGCCGCCGTGACCATTATTTGAGTTTCGGCTTCCTCTACAATCCATAACTTTTTTTAGATGAAAAATAAATACCAAGTTTTAATTTTCTATTATTTTGGTATTGAAAATTGTTTTGATAAATTTTTTATTATATCAATGTGTTGTATTGATATCTGGTGATTGAAATGTGGAAATGTTATTTTTCCTTTATGCATGTTATATGTGATATGATTATGTTATGGTTTATGATATGTTTAAACATGTTCATATGAGGAATTCATTGGACTTAATAAGTGACGGGTGGAGCCTACTGTAGCTCCTCGATGCATCGGCAGGTCTAATGAGACAAACTAGTGTCATGGCATGAGGCCTTGAAAAAATATTATTTGTCGTCCTGGCCCGAGGCCTTGGCTACGTGGTTATGATTGTATGGCATTATAAATTCCATCATTATGAAAGTGGTTATTGATATTTCATGTGATTATTCGACCTTTTTAATATCTATGTGAATAAGTAAGTTGCATTATTTAATTTTACTTTTCCCATATTAAGCTAAAGTTCAAGTTTAAATGGATTTTGTTTTAGTTATACATTGCCTTAAATGTTTATGTTTATTTATGAAAACTTACTCTATATTGTTATCCTTATTCGGCATCTGATCCCACCCCTTCCAAATTTTTGATTTTTCCAGGATGTGAAAATTATATTATGATTGACCTACAGGGAAAGTATGCGGGGATATGAAGACAAGATGTTGTTTTAGTTTTGAATAACTTTATGATGTAATGTAAGACTTATGATTGTATCTAGTGTTTCCAAGGCTACTAAACTAATCGGTCTTTCGAGACTTGACCTTTTGTGATCATGCCAATGTTATGCAATAATGCACCGACTTTGGGTAACTGCGGTCGATGAGTTACAAATGAGAATTATCAAATTTTACATGGTTCATTAGGGGTTCCTATAGGATATTCGGAGATACTGATTTGATATTTTCATGCTTATATATGGGTGGTACATCCTGGTTTGATAAAGATGTATTATGATCTCCTTAGTGATTACTAGTGTTTTGGAATGAAGAAAGATGTGGCTGAAATTTTAGTGAGATTGTTCACTTTTCATCAGGTGAAATATGAGAAACATAGTGTAGCTATAATTTTATAGAATCTTCCCATTATAGAATAGAAAAGGATGTTGTTACTATGGATTTTATGAATGGATTTTCAAGGATAGCCAATAATAAATATGTATTATGGGTGATCGTGGAAATACTAATGAATGTAGAACAATTTTTGACTATTAGGGAGGCCTTCAGTGTTGATGATATGGGTAATCTTTATGTGAACAAGGTAGTTCAGCTAAATGATGTTATGAGGATTAATTTTTAATGAAAGAGATATATGTTTGAAATCATTGTTTTGGTAGGGTATTTAGAGGGCTCTGTGATCTCATGTTTTTTTGGTTCACAATATATCATCCTTGTACTAACCATCAACATGAGCAGACTATTCAGGTTCTGGAGGAGATTTTTTTGAGCCTATGTTCTTCATTTTAGTAGATCATGGGAGAAATATTTTTTAGTAATGTAATTTTCTAAAATTATCATCTTCCATGAATCTTTCCAGATGAAAGATTTCAAGTATTTTTATGTTAGTCCATGACGTTCATCTCCTTGTTGATTAGGGGAAGGTGTTTTAGTACTTTTTGGGTCATATTCTCATGTAGGAGACGTCTATGTAGGTTAATTTGATAAGGTGGTAGTTGGTAACTATACAAATCAGGAATAAATCATATTCAGGACATCATAGAAACCCACTAGAGTTTTATTTTGGAATTTTTGTGTTCTTTATGGTCTCATATAGGTTTCTAAAATTTTGCATCATGAATCATGGAAAAATAGTACCCAATTTTGTCAGGCCATTTGAGATTGTGGTTAGGGTCGGTATAGTGTCATAGTGATTAGACCTTGAATTATGTTATAATTCCATTAAAATGAATCATGTATCACATATTTATAGATGTTATCTGAGTCATTCTCATATGGTGGACATTGAGGACATAAGTCATTGGGATGATGTTTCCTTTAAAATCATATGTTATAGATTATGGAATGGAGTTGGATGTATATCCTGGGTAGGACTACACATATATTTTGAGTGAAGTGGAAGAATGGGCATGATTAGGATATGACTTGGGGGATGGAGTCTAATATGCCAGCATAATGGCCTGACTTGTTCACTAAGACCCCATAGTGAAACTTGGAGTAGCATGGGGATCAACTATTGTATGGTTGTGGGTTGTAAGATTCAAAAATATTATATATACATCCCTCTTTAATTTTTTGTATTAAACATATTTCCTTGTGTTTCAATTATCATTAAAACTTAGGGTAATAGTTTTTCTTGGATATGAAGATATTTTGTATGGGAAAATGAATTAATGTTCAGATATTTTGGAATTAATGGAGTCTATATTAAAATGTGTTAAATGAGTATAGCGGGGTTCAAATTATTAGGAAGGTTATAGATGTGATTTAGTTAGTCTTTTATGAAACATCACTAAAAACTATATACAAATAATTTACACATTTTGTGTTTAGTAAACTATGTGAAACTGCTTCCAGCCACATTTCATGAACCATTATAAAGAATAATGAAGATAGATATCATGAAAACCATTCAGGTGATGTAATTGTATAGCTGGATAAATATTTTCCCATGACTATGAGTTTTTATATGTAATGGTTAAGTGGTTAATATAGAATGTGAAACTTGGTTACACAACACTTTTTTATCAGGAGCTTTGGTTTTAAGGCATCCATGTGGATGGAATTTGTATTCTTCTTCTATGTAGCCTTCATCCTCTTAAAATTTGATGTTTCCTAATAAGGTTATATATATATATTGATATGGTAGGAATAGTTGTGTTAAATTCTAAAAGACATTTTAACAAGGTGATGGATTATATTGATTCTTATATTATATTAATTGACTAATTAATACATATGTTTATATACTATTTCATGATTTTATTATTATATTGATTATGATTACAGATGGTGGGGTGGTTATAATGAGTTATAGTCACAATCTATTCGTTTCATTGTTTGTTACATGTTATAATTTAAATGATATATGTTGGAGAAAATGAATGATATGTTGTAATTGATTTTATTTTTTACTAGTTAGCCTGGAGCAGGGGGACATAAAAAACATGGGGTTTGGGAGTAGCTTATTTTGGGTTTATATTGCGTCTGAAGATTATTTCATTGTATTGTTTCTAGTTTTACATTTTTATATATATCATCTACTCATTCCATGATTCATTACTATTTTTTTTTATTTTTTTCATTTTATTTCCCTTTGCAATATGATATTATTTCATTATATTTATTTTTCTAAATATTTTATTTATATTGTTTATTTACACCCTTGAGTAACTCCATATTAAGAGGAATAGACTCCTCGCAATACTAATCACACTCCCACTATAAGTCATCATCCTCTATAATACATAGAAGCATACATTATGTTTCATAACCAACCATTTCTAGCCACTTGAGATCATGTGAGATCAGGGGTCATTAAAAATTCTATTATGGAATGGTGAATTAGGTAACTGATTCTCTTAGAGGATAAAAAATGTGATACTCTATCCATGATGTCGATTAAGAAAGACCATATATTTACTAATATTAAATGATGGATCAATAAATCATAATACACGTAAATAAATCATTCCTTTCATAAATTTGTTCCCAACCATCAATCCAAAAATAAGATCATAGAGGTATGAAGTTATGATCTAGAAGCTCAAAGGAAGGTGTAAGAAGTTATGGAAGGGAAGAAACAATTGTCTCATATCAATGATTATGTTTTTATTCAATTTGGAATTAGAAATTTCATTCCTACTTCAACTGAGAAATATAATGAGCTATTGGATAATGACTATAGATCATATATCTATATCCATTCCAAAATTACCCAGATGTACCCGGTTATTTGCATGACCTTATTGTTGAAAAATATAAAGAAGGATATTGTTGAGTACACATCAACATGAATGGTATGGAAGAATGTTAATTAAAATATATATAAGTCTAAAAAATGATTCAACCATTTCTTATACCCATGTGGGAATGAGAGAACATCACCAGATACATTGTCATAGGAATCAGAAATTATTCAAAAGGAATAAATATGATAGGGGTTGTGGTGGATAGACTCACAGATACTACCCACTTTATCACTATTAATGATTATTTATATATGGTACAACATGATATGATATATGTAATGTACGTGGAGTGGTTGGTTCGGGTTAAAATTTCTATAGTTATTTATTGGGATCCATGATTACATCTATATTCTGCAAATGTCTTCAACATGATTTGATTACTGCATTGAATTTCATAATGTCATATCCTGCCAAACTAATGGTCAATTTGAAATAACTATTCTGAAGATTGAGGATATTCTTCAAGACATATCAATGGAATTTAAAAGAGGGTGGGATCAACATCTATCCTTGGTTGAGTTCACATATAACAAAACCTTCCAATCAAGTATTCAAATGACATAAAATGAACCTTTGAAGGGGAAGCGATGTAGAATATTAATTTATTGGGATGATGTTGGAGAATGAAAGCTACATATATTTGACCTGGTCAATGTGATTATATATGTTTTTTAATTCCTCAAACATCAAGTAAAATCATATCAAAGTAGATAAAAGTGAAATGATGACAACCAAATGGAGGAAAAGGTGGTTGAATTTGGAGGTAAAATTATCCTTCAATTATCACCATAGAAGAGTCATGAGGTTTGGAAAGAAGGGGAAGCTTACCCCTAGTCACATTAGCCCCTTTGAGATCCTTGATCCCATAGAAGTAGTGGCATATAATCATGGAAATCCACCACATGTGGTTCTGGTTCATGACATGTTCCATGTATCTATACTAAAGAAGTACATACCCAACCCCTCAAATGCAGTGACTTCCAATGTGGTAAAAATAGAGAATGACCTCTCATATGATGAGTAACCGGTGATGATCATGGAACAGATGGAAAATTTTCTATGTAACTTGTCAAATCAAATCGTCATAGTGTTTTACAGGAACCATAAGTTCAAATAGGTGACATGTGAACCTGAGGAAAGAACGAATGATAGGTTGTTTCACCTATTATTAACCAATAATATGAGATGAAATTGATGGATATTTTATAGACAAAATTGCTGATGACCTAATGAGTTATTCTCACACCATACTTGGGCCTCCATGGGGTACCCAAGAAGATTTCATGCTTGTAGGTTAGGGAAAGGGAAAGGGCCCTATACTAGGGAGTTGAGTTGGACATTGGACATGTACGGGTGAGGTTCCAGACTCAGTTTCTGTACTATTTGGGGGGTCCTGCATTTTTTCCTTATTTTGGGGTTTTGATCACATGGCACTATAGAATGACATGTAATATTTACTATTTTATATGGTTTTACCCAGTTTGGGAGTTGGTTATTTATGCATGTTATTTATTGTTCTGTATTATATGAGTTATTTAAACTATTTTCTGCTGTGCTTACTCTGATAGAGATGGTATAATCTCCCCATGTATCTTATTATGCCCCTACTAAATGTCAAAACCTTCTATCATATGGGTAGGTGTGCTTTAGGTAATTTGGTGACCCGATTCGGGGCACCAGTTTTTGGCTTCTGGGTTAGTGATTTTATGGAAACTGTAGAGTGTAAACCTCTAATGTTTCAATATTTCATTCCTCATTAAATAAATACTTTGATGAATGGCTTATTTAACGTGAAAACCCAAACTATAAAATTCTCTAAAGTATTTTAAGAACAATATAAGAAAATTTATTAAAATAATAAAAAATATACTAAATAAATTGCTTCATTGAATTAAAAATGATTAAATTATGTAAAAAAATAATTAATATTTTCTAATTATAAAAGCAATTTTTTTTAAAGATTATTTTTAAATATTTGTGTATTTTATCAAAAAAATTAAAATAACATCTTTTAAAAGTATATTATGATAATATTTAATATTTACTTATATGATATTGTGTACTATAATTTATATAAATAGTAATTGATGTTAAATAATATTAAGAACACATAATGTTATAAGGGACACTTTTCTTATAAAAGATGTTTTTGTATTTTTTATTTTAATTTTTGAAAATAAATTTCCAAATTTTCGAATTTCCATTTGATGAAATGAAGAATAATTTAATAAATTCTAAATTATCATAGGATAAATTCTTGAAAATGTTTTAGAAATATTTTTTTTAGGTGAATTGTATAAAACTGATTTTAACAAGTAACACGAATTTCATTGTATTATTTGAAAAAAACTCATTAAAGTTCATCTAAAATTAGTTAACTATATAAAAAGTAACATTGTATATTTAAAATATTATGATTAATTTTCAAATCTATAAATAAAATAATGTAACCTAATTTATATTTGTTTACAAAAAACATTTATGCATTATACAATTATTAATTTAAAATAATATATTTATAAATATTATAAATTTAATAGTGTGTTGTTTTTTATATTTTGAATAATAATATAAAAATTATTTAATAAGTCTAATATAAATTTTATTACTATACTATATTACTATTGTTTAAAAACTAGTTGCCATGGTAAATGTAAATTAAGGTAAAATATAAAACTAAGGAGAAAGTGCTAAAATTGCATAAAACCTTATCTATAAAACTTTGGTTATGGTTTTTAATAAATAATGGGTACTTTTTATAAATTATTTTCTAGTATATGAGCCACTTTACTTCAAAAGTAATGTGACATTAAAATAATGTCATATGTAACTGCCAAATTTTCACCCCTTTCACATATATAAAGTATTTTTATCTACCCACTTGTACAAACCCTTTAAGAATTTTATTTCTAACTATTTGTACCAAAATATATTGAAAAAATTATCTATTTTGATCTAGTTGTTTCTATATTACTAAAAGACAATTCTAAGGAAGCTAAAGTATTTGTCTATAGGATTATGGAAAAACTCATAATCATCTCTTTTAGATTTTTTATTCTTTTCATTAATTTTATGTCTCCATGAAATATATTCAAAAAATACTAAAACATTTAAAAAATATATCATTAATATAATATTTTATAAATTATTATATAATAAATTTTTACCTTCCTCAAAATCGTTTGTTGAATAAAAATGTCTGTTTTGTGTATGTACGGATTGCCACCTCTATATAGGATGTATTTTATTTTCCATCAAAAAAATAAATTGATTGTTATACAAAATAATATAATAAAAATTATTTTATGTGTATTTTTTTATTTCATTAACATATAAATTATTTTCTAAATTCATTATTTTAGATGATAAAATGAAAATATTTCATGTGAGGATGTGCAAAATAATGCCTCCATGATAATGCATGTTTCGTTTTTTCATCACTACCTTACATGGATGGTTATAAAATTTTATTTTATGAATAGATATGTTATTAATAAATATTATATGTCATGTATAGTGTTTATTATTTATTACACTATAATTAATGATCATTATAAAGTAACCCACTTATATTCGTAAGTTACCCAAAGTAAACTCACCATGGATTCCATTTCTTCAAACCATAACCATGAAATACATTAACTGAAAATAGGAAATAAATAATTATTCAAGGATAAAAATTATATAATATTGACTAATGTTGTATTTTTAAATTTATTATTAATAAATAGTGTTTTCCATCATTATTTCTAATCATTTATAAAACAATCAAAATCACTAACATCTGATTACAAAATAAACAATAATGAAATAATGTCAGAGTATTGATTTATGATAAATAAATATTATAAGAGGTAATATATATGAGTAAATTTCTAAAATAAGTGATTAATATTGTTATGTTTATTTTAAATGAGAATAATGATATTTCATGATAGCCATAAGTAAAAGTCAAGGGTTATTTCTCTTCAATTTTTTTTCATTGTTTCATTATATATATAATGAACTTATTTTCATTTACATTGTGTATACTGTTCCCATTTATCATGTTTAACTACTAAAATATTTTTCTTGTTATTTTATGTTCTATTTTATTTTATTACATTCATTTTGAATTAAATGTTTCCATAGACATAAGTGATTCCATTTTAATACTTCTTCGTTTTTTTGGAAACAATTATTCTATATATACATATTATAAATCAAATTATTTTCACTTATTATTATTAATTAATAATATTTATTATTTATTTTCTTATTATTATTTTAGTTATATATTTTTAAACTAAATAGTTAATACACTTTTAATGACGTGGGTATAAATAAAAATTTTTTGTAATATATTTTTTGATAATTTGTTTTTATTCAACTAAAAATTTGAGGACATAACTTGTGTTTCTTTTCATATTCATTTTTTAGATTTATTTTTTGAGATAATGATTTTTATATACTATTCATGTCATATTATTGAAAATTATATTTAACTATGTCTCATGGTTTATTTTTTAATTGAAATTATATTTATTTAAAAAATTTAAATTTAATTATCATTTAATTTTTTATATACTAAAAAAATTTTCCACCACCTTCATCGGTTTAAAATAAGTAAATTAGTCTCCTTGATTTCAAAAAAAACTTATGGAATCTTCTATTCACTATTATTTGTAAAATAATACTGTAACATTTTTTACAAAAAATAATTAAATGTTATTTCATATTCACTCTCAATGTAAATTTTTAATGATCTTATAAATTTATTTTTCATATATATCAGGATACATTAAAATTTATCATGTTTTACTAGGAATATTCTAAAATTATACCTCATGTAATCTATCTTTTGATGTTTTATTATCAAATTATTCAATTTATGGAAATGATAATGTATTGATATCACACATTATTATTATTATTCTGTGGATGTATTTTTATTTATAATGAAAGTTGATTTTGTATTTTATTTTTATTAATTTCATTCATTTGTTGAATGCATTGGACTATATTAATTGATGGATGGGTCTCTAAATTATATATACCCCCAATTAATTATTATGCTTTATGAGGAATAAGTTTTGGGTGTATGGTGTTTTTATACGAATATAATAATGGATCCACTGCATGGGATCATAAAGGTAACTTAATGAAGTCTTGGCATGAAACCTCAATTGTAGGAATTTGATATCCTTAAATGCAGCCATTATATTAAATTATTGATGTAACGGAATGGGATTTTGATTGTATTATCACAATTTATTGGTATGAGGTATTGATTGTAATATTAAAAAGTTCTTCATTATACATTTCGTCACTACGAAATTTAATTTAATTTTATATGTGATATATTTTTTCCCATTAATATATTATGAATGGATATATAATGATATAAATAAATTTAATTATAAGATTATTATTATTTATTATTTATATAATATTTGAACCATGATTAAGAAAGGATCTATTCTGCTATACAATACATTTTACTGAGCCTTAGATCTCACACATTTATTTTCATTTCATTCCACAGGGTTACCAGAAATGGTATTTTAATGAATTTAAGGATCTCAAAAATGAAATTATAAAATATTATGATATTTTTAAGATGTGATTTGTGTATTATTATAACAAATAAATAATTTCTGTATCCTATGTCCAAAATCTATTAAAAATATATATCCTCACTAAAAAAAGACCTTACTTAATATATTAATGTAATAAAGTGACCACTATCTTTGGGAAACTAGATTTGAAGTTAATAAAGTTTTTATTATAGAATGATTAGTATAATATATGGGATCTAGATTTATGAAAAAATACATTTTTAAACATAACTATATGATTTGATACCAGGAAAAACCTTCGTGTGTGACAATGTCCTTAAATTTTTGGAAAGTATAAAATGTGGGGTTTTCATTAAAATACATCCCTAATTGAAAAAATGGACATAGGATATAAAACAATTTCACCTTCGGGTAACAACAAAAAAAATGTCTAGTTTAGTGTTTACATGAAATTTACATGTTACATGATAAATTGTCAAATGTTTACACATCTTTTGACAGTCATGGTGGGTATTCTTTCGATCATTCTTGCACTACATCTAAAACATTGCTATGGGTTTGAAATTTATTTAGGAATTGATGATATTCCCAATTACACTAAGTATAAAATCGTGGGATTTGATTACGCATAGATTTTAATTTATGTTAAGTGTTACATCAAATTCAAAATTATATTCAATGACTTAAATTTCATTATCTCTTTAATGAACAAATTTTTTATACTCCATTTTTTAGATATGTATCTTAGAGAAAGGAATGGAAAATTAATTTACCACCATAAAACATGTATGGATTTTCATCATAATAGAATATATATGTCTAGAGTTAGAATTTACTATCTTCTAAATATAATGAGGTATGGAATATATAATAATCATTGTTTTATTGAGAAAACTTTTGCACCAACACATGATGAATCGATGTTAAATCGCATCATATTTTTAAAACATAAATAAATTAATGGAAATTTAAAACTATTAATTGATAAAATGGATTCAGTTCCCAAAAAAGATATTTTTATTTTTTTGGATAAATGAGAAATATAGAATTATTTTCACAGAATATGTTTTAAGGATAGATAAGTATCAATAGTGGAAATTTATTCGAAACTCTAAAGGGCATAAGTAGAAGTATGATATCAAATCGGAGTATTTTAGTGTGATAATATTTGAAAAATTATATCCACATGAACAGAATGATAAAATTTTAAATTCAATTTATAAATTAATAACTGTGGGATGGTTAAAATGTTTCTTTATATGATGCTAAATTAAAATTATTAGAGTGTAAAGTTTTCTAAAAAATACATAATCTTTAAATAATTATTGATCATTTATTTGATGGTCAAAATTATAGCCTCTAATATATTCTACTCTATATCAAATTTTAAGCATATGAATTTATATTTTTATGTGAAATATTGTTAGAGAAGTATTTATTCATGTATTATATTTTCAATGGAAATAAATAGAATAATAGAATTCATAAAAAATTAGTGAAGAAAAATGTTGAAATCGGGTAGAAATAAAAAACTGGAATATTCAACATGTGATAATTATTGATGGAAAACCCATGGTACCTACTTAAATTGAATTTTAGTTTGAAATAAGTTTTTAAAGAAGATCCATATGGATCATGAATTTATAAAAAAGGAAGAATCCATGAATATCTAGTGCATCAACTATAAATAGATGGGATAGTATTCAAACCAATGCCGCAGGTGTTATGAAAATAAGAATCCTTTATAGAATGGGAATGATTATAAATATATGAGTTTCCTCAAGATGATATAATTATCATATTTACCATTAATAAAAATCTAAACAATCCTTTATTTTCATTCAACTATATAATAACTTTATAATTAGTTAATAATATTGAATCATTCCCAAATACTATATGGAAGGAATTTTCAATAAAGATTGCAAGTGGGAATCTCATTAAAAGTAGAATGTATCATGTGGTCTTGGTTAATATAACTATATATTCCATACTTATAAATATGATTATTATAAATATGGTTAAATTTGATTTAATCCATCTGATTTTTGGCATTTGAAATGTTTAATCCAAAATTTGAGGATTTTTAGGATTTAATAATGTATGGACCAAGTTATGATTAAAATTGGGTCATATTTTTTATATTTTTTAGATTACTGTGTTAAATATTAACAAGATGTTTTATTCACATTTAATATTATATTAACATGTACTAATTGTTTGGGTTTTAAAAAATTTATATTCATAGGATAAATAACATTTCATTTATTCCATGAATTTATTGTCCAATAAATTATTATTTTCATGGTTATTGCATGAAAAAAATCATGAATTATCATTATTTATAATATATAACTATGAGGAGGTTAAAATATGATCAAAAACCCCAAGGGATAAAATTTAGATTATAGTGTAGAAGGAAATCAGGTAAGTATATATTCTCAAAATTACAATACTGAATATTTAAACAAAAAAATATGAAGAAAAATCTATTCAGTATTATAGGGAAATTCCACTAAGATATCCATGTATGATTTTGGAAACTCATCATGAGCCTCATAATGGGACATATATTGTTTTAGAGATATATAATCAATATATACTATGTTCTCTAGTAGTAAGATAAGAATTTGTTTTCATGATAAATATATAATTGAGATTATAACAATTGAAGGTTTAATTTATTTTTAGAAAAATATAGAAAATTATTTATGTCTACTAAATTTAATTTGGTGTGGGATTATGACATGTTGAGATTTAATTATGTAATTATACATTAAATAAATTATTTTTTCAATATATTTTATCACAAGAAACACTAAACTAATACAAGATGTTTGATATTACAAGAACACCATTTAGAAAATTATTACATTTATAAAACATGTTGTAAATTGTAGTTATAAGTAAATTCAGAAATGAATTTCATCTAATGTAAGTGTTTCATTTGTTTTCAACGAGTTAATATGTGTTTGGTGATATTAGGATGTGGTAATGATTATTGGACAATTTACATGTTATAATTTCATTGCATTAATTATCATTATTAGAAAATTATCTTTGTTATTGTGTCATTTGATAAACTCTTATTGATTAAAAATAAAAGTAAAAATGGAATTTGAAGATGATAAACATGATTTCAACAAATGAAGTCAATACTTAATTAGAAGAAAATTTTCATTAAATCATTCCAGTAAAATTACTAATATTTTAGGAAAAGGAATACAAAATTATAGATATATATTTGATGTCTATAAATATTTATTTATAATTTTTCATGATTTATTTTTAAGAAGCTACAAGATAATCTTGAAAATTTTGGGATCGTTATAAAAAGGTAACCATAACATTATACTACCTTAATAAAGGTAATCCACATTTTCTATTGGATGTATAAGGGTACATTTAATAGTATAAAGGTACACTACCACACATTATAAGGGTATCATATTAATACAATGATATGTAATGGTATATTTTTGGTTGCCTAAGGGTATCTAGTGACCCTTGTGAGGTTAATATATCATTTCCATTACATGAGTAAGGGTACCATGAATTTTTTAGAGTTAAGTAGCTAAGGTTGTGAAAGGGTGTCTAATCCTTTGTAAGGGTATCATGTGATATGTACAGCTCTTGGAATCACTACATAATGTTATATGATAACCACATAATGGTATATATAGAGCTATGTAATGGTTTCTATGAATTATAAATATATTTAAATATATAAACACTATTAATAAAATTAAGAAAATCCATAATTAAGATAATCAATGATTTTATATATAGGTTTCTAACGATAGAAACCTAATTTGGAATCTTACATAAGTTTTGTTGAATTATTCATTAGGATAATGACATGCTTGAATAATGTTAAGAAGGAAAAAACCACATAAAAATATATCATTATACAAAGAATAAGGTTGGATTTACCTATAAAATGAATTAAGAAAGGAACTAATAAAATATTATATCTATAGAATTAATGTTTTACCATTAGTGTTTGGGTTCTAAAAAAAATATTGGTGCTCTACCATCACTGTTGCGGTGATACCACCAATATTTGGATTCTACCATCATTTTTTGGGGTGGTACATTAAGTATTTATATGATACCACTCTAATTTGAGTGCTACTACATATATTTGGGTGCTTACATTTATGTTGAAGGTTCTAACATGAGATCTAATGGTAGGTTGATCTACAATGAACCTTCCTTTGTAAAAACATTTTGACACATCTACAAGGTATTCCATGCACATGTGACAAGAACATAGTGTGTTGTTGCCCACCATTTTTAATGAAAGTGATGTGTTTGAAATAAAGAATTTTACAGTTCTTTGTGAATACATGAAAGAGGAATGTGATAATTTAGTCAATCACATCCATAAGTCATCATGATATTCACTGTTCAAAATGAAATCTCCTTTATTAATTTATTAATATGAGATTTATAATTAAGAATGTATAAACTAAGGATATCATAATAAATATAAAGAATCCATAAAAATGTGGTTCATAGGATTTATAAGAAAAATTTATAATAATATAACGTGTGTAGTTAATATAAATTTTATACAGAAAGAGAATGAAGAAGTCATAAATTACATGGTTATATAATTTGAATAATTATGAAAGGATTTGGAGAATAAATATGTGAGAAATAAAAAGTACTTAATTTTTATTAATCCTGAAATAATACCAATAATAATATGGTGATTTTTATGATATGTGTTATTCGATTTATGTAATGTTTCAGAAGAAGGAAAAAAGTCTCAATTTAGTTGATTACATGTGTGATATTTTATATGATGAATTATTCAAGGAAATTAAACATTAAATCATTTCTAAATTAAATTTGAATACATTTATCTATTTAATAAAAAAAATTAAATGAAGAATGTGCATACTTTTAATGATCATATTATTTCCAAATCAACTGATTTTTAATAACAAAATTACTGAGTATCAAATTTAGAAAACTGATTTTTGGAATATAAATGCCATATGAAATAGTTAAATATTTATTTTTAATAAGGTAACACTTTGTTTAATATTTTAAGATCATATTTGAGGTCAATATATCCGGTATAGAAGAGAAAATGAGTCAAATATGGGAAATTTTGTAAGTACTATACCACATCATCCAGGGAATTTTTTTATCGATGATGAAGATAGTTTGGGGTATAAGGAATTCAATATGAACATATTATTAAATAAATGATAAACTAGGACAATAAAATCATGAATCACCTTTCGCATTAAATTGGTTTTTAGAGATATATTGTTTAAGGATGAAAATATTAATTAATTTGATGTGGTGACATCATTATAATTATTAAGATAAATATTTCATAATATTTTTGAATGATATGTTGAATAACTAGTCTTTTCAGAATAAACCACTCCAATAAAGAAATGGTGGTACTATATAAGAAAAATCAACTTTAGGAAATGGGAGATAAATACAAAAAAATTGTGTACAATTTGAAATTCACATTTAATAACTACAATTTTAATGATAATAAAATCAATGAAACTACCACAAGATGATTCTGGAAAGAAATAGCCTTTATTATTGGGGAAAAATATCCAAAAATATGTGTGTGATCCTCTTCCATTAATTACTGATATTACATGTGTATGTGACTTTTTCTATTGCATATCAGAGGCATTCTATAATGACCCACTTCTTCTCATTAGATGGAGAGTACAAAAAGTTATTACATGACTATAAGTGACATCCCCCAGACACCAAAGGATGGTAATAAACGTCAAAGGGTTAGAAATAAATTTGGGGGACGATTTTCCAGTTATGAAAAAAAACCATTATCCAAAAACCATGACCAATCAAACATCGTATGATGCACGAACATAGAAATAAAAACCAACAGCTTATTTTATACCTAAATCCAATCCATGTTTACCATAGTGGAAGAAAAAATACTATCAAAGGAAATAGTGTAAGGAAATAAATATTCTGAAAAATTACAACAAGAATTCATGCTCCACAAAATCAATTCTCCAATCACCAAAAACCCAAGTATCATGAGGTAGTGATAAATTTATGTGATATTTGGGTTTTTCCTTTTCCTAGAAGATAGAATCTGCAAACGATCCAATGTTACAAATCATGGGTGAGTATAAAACCTATTAGGTATTCCCCAATGACTTTTATACTCACACTGTTATGATAGAATGGTTACCATCATTTATATATAAAAGTAAGTATACAACAATTTCAAAAAACAAATTAAAACTAAATATAAACAATTTTAAAAACCATTTATTACCAAATGTCCACATGTTCTATTTCAATAATTTTTTTAACATGTCTTGCATCCATAAAAAAAACCAAAAATCTTTAAAACTATTTCTTAATATATTTTTCACATAGCCCTTCCATGGATCACAACTCACTAACCCATTCATGCTCAGTTTGATTGTTCCATACACCAGAGAGGTCTCTCATATTATATCCTTATGTGACAATGACACAAGACCCCGATCCATGGTCACAATCCTTTTAACCAATGCTATATGTCCCTTATTATAGGGAACATTGAATAGTAACTCACAAAACCCAAATATTCCAATCCATTCTAATAACCCAATTTATACTTTTTAAATAAAACTATTCTTGTATTGAAAACCATTAGATAATCCAATTACAATCAACCAGTCCATTTCAATAAAACAATTCCATTTATTGAAAACATTTATAAAACCATTTCCATAATTCTATAAAAATACCCATTTAAAAATCCATATTTTATAATCTAGCATTGAACACTTTAACCAAGAGCAATAATTTTCATGATTTTCCACAATCTACCAAACCATCACAAAAGATAGTTTCCCAAAAAATCAAAAAAGGAATTTCAATATAAATTAATAACAAATAACGTAATTTCAAGTCATTACAAGGATTTATACTAAAAATAGTGAATTTTGAAGCCACCTACTTTGAAGGTTTTGAAGAAAACCGGAAACAAACGAAGAACACTCACACAATCCGGGTTGATTCTCTACATAAATATCCTTACATCTCTTCTCCTTTAAAAAAAGTAGCCAGATCTCAACATATTTCTCATCCATAACTTTAGACCTACCTAAAATGGGTGTATATCTATGAAACCAAGAAGGTACGAGATGTATATCTAAGTAGATCTAAAAAATCATGACATGAATGATGAAGAACATCACTAACCGACAAAATCTGACAGGAAAATGAAATTGGAGGGCTCCATATTAGTTCTCAATTGAAAGGTAGAATATCCCCATCCTTCAATTGAGAGAAATATCTAATTAATGGTGAGTGAGAGAAAAGATGATGGAGATCTCTCAAAAACAAGTGATATCATATTTTTAAGGATCTAATTTTGACTCAGTGCATGGTTAGACAACACGGTTAGACAAAATGTGCTCTAACCATGTGTTAGATACTACTTTAGGGAATTACCTGCATAATCTCCATGCATAGTCTCCATAACTATTCTTATACCGTGCTAAAGATAATGCCTTAAAATTACAAATAAGGATGGTTTCTCTTAGGATATCTTCACAGTTAAGAAAAATTGTGTACAACCCATGCACATCTAATTTATAACTACAAACATATTTAGAGTTCACCCAACTCTCTCATCAAACACCATTACACTTTACGATCATGAAAATCATAATTTAATGGTTCCATACCAAAAATTGGGGTCACTAAATTCTCCCCACAATAGGACATTCTTCCATTGGTAAGTAAAAAACCCTCACATCCCTAAAAGACTTCCAACCATTTCCCTTTCATTTCCATCTCATGTTCCCATGTCTCTTCTTGAATCTGATCATGATTCCATAAAACCCACACTAGGATAATTATTTTAATGTGGAATAATTTCTATTTCTTATCCACAATCCACACTAGGATATGTACCAACGAATTATCTTAATCTCGGTCAATGTGATCCCATCTGATCACATGTTCTGGATCATGCTGATAATTTTTGAATTTTTATACACATTATGCACCACACTAATCTGTGGTGTAAATGAAAACCAACATTCCAACTCTCCAAACCATTCCAATATCTCGAAGGGTCCATTTCATCGAGGAGATAACATGATGTACTTCCCAAAACGATTTTTTCCAAACCTTGTAGATGTTCTCATGAACACATGATCACTCACTACGAATGACCAAGGTATCCGATGATGATCCGCATATGATTTATGATGACTCTTAGCCATCTATATCCTCATTCTGATCAGCTAAAACTTCTCTGTTGTTTCATGGACAACTCTAAGACCAACTACTGAGGTATCACCTGTTTCGACCGAAAAAAAGTGGAGAATGACAATGACAACACAAAAATATTCAAAAGGAGACATATATATCGAGGCCATATAGATGTAATTATAAGAGAACTCCAGTAAGGGTATATGATCATCCAATGGAAAACAAATATAATTTACACATTCCCATAATAAGTCTTGTAATATCTATATCACCCATTCAGATTGGTACTCTGTATAAGGATGATACACCGTACTCATATTCCACTTCTTGGATAATTATTGTGGATAAATCCTTCACCATATTCATTTCACAAATGGGATTGAAATTAGTCGACTTCATAAGCCAATCAACTTTCACCCATGTGGAATATTATTTCAAACCCATTCATGGGAGAACTATACAAAAATCCTTGGCTATCTACTCAAATTTCAACACTGAGATAAGTAAATAATCCAACATACACGTTGGTCATTGATGTTCTTCCTTAACATTATGACTAGTTATGAACTTTGAAATGAACTCAACCACTTTCCTTTTCATGTCGCTCCACCAAAATTGTTCCTTCAACTCTTTATATATCATCAGTAATCCTAGATGGAAAAATCCATCATGAATGGTGTTAATCTTGAAGTTGTTTTTCTTGACATGACATACATACAACCATCTGATATCTAAATCACAAAACCATAATACTATCATGTTTCCATTCCAAAATGATCTCCCCACTATTGTGATATGAACTCATAACCAATCAGTTTGCATATGATGTTTTTTCATGTTTAATCATCATTACCAACTCATGGAAAAGTATAGCTAACATGAAAAATGAAATATCACCTTGGTCTTCATATTCCACATGGATGTCGGCTTGGACCGACATCAACTACCATTCATTTAAATCTTCTTTTTATAACTGAGCATAAGACATTCTTCTGAATGCATATTTCATAGAATTCCCATTACTCAGTGCATACATCAAGTAAAATTAAAATATATGTAGATAATCAATCCATCTCCTATTCCTCATATTTAGATCTTATTTTGCGAAACTATGATTCATGCATTTGTGATTCGTGATCATAGTAAATTTATCGCCAAAGAGATAATGATGAACTGCCTTTAAAGCATGGATGAACAAAGATAAATCTAAATTGTGTGTTGGGTAATTATTTTGATGAATTATCAACTTCCATTAACCACAAGCCAAAACATAGTCTCCTTTCATGTGTACATATCCCAACCATAATCATGAAGCATCACAATACACTATGTACCCATATCCCGATTCGTGAAAAATCATTATAGGTGATGATGTAATTTGAAATTTCTGTTATTGAGAAGACTTCTGGGATTATTCAGTTCATTGGAATGGATACTTATTCAATGTAAAATCATCGATTGGGGAGTCTTGTCATGATAATTTATGTAAAAAGCATTAGTACTAAAATGGTTGACCATGGAAACATCGTATCTCAAAGTCATTCTTCACCAGTTTCCTTGACATCACAGCTTATATCAATTCAGGATCAAATGAAACACCTTTTTTAGTAAGTATGTTTCAAATAAAGAAAACCTATTGTATCCAAATATCACACTTTAATAGTTTGGAATACAAATGATGATCTCTAATGATTCCCAACTCTGTTGCCAAGTGTTTCTCATGATCATCCATTGTCTTTGAATACACCGAGATGTCATCCACAGACACCACAAAAAAATCTAGACATCGTGGAAATATCAGATTCATAAAATTGATGAAGACCACCAGTTCATTCATTAGACATAAAGGCATGAATAAATATTTATAGTGGCAAATCATAATTTTCTCAAAAATAGAGATTTTTAAATTTTAACGGATTTCATTACGCATTGATATTTTAAATACGGTTTCAAAAAATTCACTTAAAGTCATAAGAGAACTAAATATTATTTTATTAGTACATTTTATAAAAATTAATTTTCATTTTAATTATCATATTGATCATATAATTAAAATTAAAATTTTATTACTTATAACAATAACAACACATAATTAAGAAAATTTATAAAATTATTTAGTTATAATATAATATAAATATATATGATTTTTATTTAAAAGATTAAAAAATTATTTTTATTATTTCATAGGTAGGATTAATTTTTTTAGCTAGTTTACTATTCACAAGGGTCGCATTTATATTCCAATTTACAAGATACTATTCTGGCGTTAAATGTTACTTAACCACTAGAAATACCTCTTATTTCACCCATTCATCAATTATAATACTTGTATTCTATTGTTAATATGAATTTATATGATTATAATATGTGAAATAATTATAAGTAGGAAAGTTTGAATTCATAAAATATTGGGTCATTCATTTTTTAAAATAGTTAGGGCTTTTATGAGAATCTAGATACAATGTTTAGTTTGATGAATGCCCCCAACCTATTTTTTCGCTCTAGTGAATCATGTTTTTATAAAAAACATTGATTCATTTTTTGTAATATTAAAATAAGACATCTAGATTTTTTCGTATACTTTAAGAGACAATGTGGAAAATATTTTAAACATTTTGAATAAACAATGAGAGAAAAAATAACATTAAATATTACCAATTTCCTCTTTTTGATTGAAAAGGTTCACTTCCTTGGTCACATCATCTCAATGGTAAGATTTTTTTTATACCCAAAAAATATGTGTGTAGTTTTTTCATGGGGGTATCCAAGGGATGTTTTTCACATATAGTTTTTCTTGGGGTTTATTGGCTATTACAAGCATTTGATTATGGACTTCTTTCACCTATAAATAGATCTTACAATATTGAATTCGAATGGAGGAAAATTATTATTCTATGAAACTTTTGATATGGATATTTAGGTGTTGAAAGGGAGATTGGAATCTATACTAATATTGATTCAATGATATTTGGGTATTATCTATACAATTTATTATGATGAATAAGTTTTTGGACAATGATAATTCTTGATGGAAGATGATCAAGATGTGGACTATGTGTCACGTCAGTTGAGGACCCATTTAAAGAATTACCTTATGAATGAAATTAAGGTGGTTGTTATAGTTCAATGATTGTGTTATTAGATGTATTATTTAATGTTATAGTGGTTTGTGGTGTTTAGAATCCACAAAATCATTAAGTAATAATAAATTAAGAAATAATTATACATCTGGTAGTTTAGGTGCATCAAATAACTACTACCCATCAATTATAATTAATATTATATTCTAGGGAAATTAGATGTTGTAGACGATTCTCTATTCTAGAAAAAATAAACACATGATGTTTAGGAGTCCATTACTGGGTTGTAGTTGATGGACCTATTTTTAGATGTTAACATAGAGGTTCAATAGAATCCTGGAAACCATATTTTATAGATTTATTAGTGCAATGTTAACTTCATTTTAGATTGAATTTGAGACTACTTTCAGACATTAGGGGATTAGACGTAAGGGAGAGTGTTTTCTTCATTAACCTACTACAATCATGGGAAGTTAATAAGGATGAGTTATATTACACAAACTAATTCATTTGGGTTCCCAAAATTGTTTATGAGGAATTTATGTGGGAATATCATTCATTAAATTTGATGGTATATCATGGGATTTCAAATGTTTTCTATCAATTAGGTTGATGGTATTGATGTTCGGGGGTAAGAACGAAGATAGTGAGGTATCTCACTATATGGACCACCATTCAGTAGTTGAAGGTGGATCATAATTCACGAATAGTAATTTTATTTCCATTTCCCATTATGTAGTTTAAATAGAAAAAAATCACTATGATTTTTGGGGATTATATCTCCAAGATCATGTCGTGGAAGTTACATTGAATAGATGATTAGGGATATAATAACAAAAGTTTCCCAATTTATTTATTTTACAAATACCTATTCAGTGGATCAACTCCAATGGTTATAGGTTCAAGATATTTTATTATACTACAGAATCCCACAAAATTTTGTATAACATAAAGATTCTCATTTTACATATCATCTTTAGAATGGGATATAAAGGTCTATAGGGTCATCATTACTTTTGAGTAAATCATTCCACCATTAGACTAATGGGTAGATTGAATGTATAATTATAGTTTTAGATGATAGTGTATGAGAATGCATCCTTGCTTTTGGAAATTCTTAGGGGAAAAACCTTCATCATGTAGAGTTTTCCGATATTTACAATATTCATGAGGCAATAATCATGACCCCTTATGAGAACATTTATAGTTATCCATTTCATTCACCCATATGTTGATTCAAGGTAGGATATGTATTGTTACTATGAACGCTTCTCGTTTTAGAGCCATATTAGAAGGTATAGCATAGTAGGAAGATCATTGATACTACTTAGTTAAGAAATATGTCTTTTGCAGACCAATGTCAATCAAAAATGGAATTTAATGTATTAAATTGGGGAATCTAATTTAGTTTTCCTAGACTGGTGAATATATGGATTGAGAGACATGTTAATCCTTCTACTCATTATTTTATGCCTTTATACATACTAAG
This sequence comes from Viscum album, assembly GCA_963277665.1. Lineage (NCBI taxonomy): Eukaryota > Viridiplantae > Streptophyta > Magnoliopsida > Santalales > Viscaceae > Viscum > Viscum album. The sequence continues at coordinate 989,528,617 of OY728140.1, forward strand.
AATGTTATGTTATAAGCTTATCAGTTCCATTAGGTATCGATCCATGCATGATGCCTTCCATGTATACTAGTTTGATAAATATCATTTTTACTTATCCCACAATGTTGATATCGATTGATTTTAACTAGAAATTAGTTCTTATTTTGTGGATGTTCCAATTCATATAGTCTAGTAGTGAAAAAATATAGATGGGGAAGGTTAGTTCCATTAGTCTATGTGCTATAAAATAAGGATCATGTATAGGATGGGACATAGGTTAGGGAGGAAGGCGTATATGATTAATGGCTAGAATTATTCTCAAATGATTATTTTAAACAATAATTAGAGATTCTTGATTATTATTTTTCCTAATTGGAGGTGGTTGTAAGGTCATGGTTTCCCTATAGATGTACAAACAATTAAATATTAGTTTGAATCTCTAATTTAGAACACATACATTTCCATGAAATATTGAGGAAAGGTTTAAGGGAATATATAGATTTTTCAGGTCCTAGAGTACTCGTTTTTTTGAGAAATAATATGAGGGTCATGGTTGGTGAATGGTTAGTAGTAGTCTTGCACCTCATCCTTTTGACGAACATATATTAATAAAATAGTTTTTTAAATCCATGAATGGGAGACTGTATTCCTATGTGAGAAACTAAAGACCTATTTTCTGATATGTAGTTCATGGTCAAATAATAGATTGTCTAACCATTACCCAAACCATTTCAGGGGGTTTCTCCCTTGAAGAGTACTAATACATGGCTAGCACATGGTTTGTGAAATTTTTTGGCCAAACCATGTTACCGATTAATGATGGTCGAAAAGAATATATTTCCTTATTACACATAAAATTATTGTCTCTGTTTCCATTATTATTTCCCATATTTCATCCCTCCATGATATCTTCCTCCCCACCATTCATATGCTTTGAGGTAGCCACTCCCTTCGATCATAGATTTTATTATCATTTTCCACAATGGAAGAATCCCATTATGCTCATAAATACATTTCCATCCATTATTGGTTTATATCACTATAGTTGATGTTATTTCCATGCAAGATAATATTCCATAATTTAATGTCAATTTCTTATTTATTTTTTTCATACTCTCTAGTCCAAATATGAAGCTATTATTGGATGAGGTTTTATTAACATTCATATGGTTGGTGGTCTATAACATTCCGTCAGGTCTCATCATTCATATTTTTATACATTATATCACAAATTTTTTTCAACAATGTTATTCCGCTATAATACATTTCCTTATTTTTAGTTTCGTTATTTTTCACCTAAACACCATAAGAGTTCTCTATTTTATCATAAGATGTAACGAACTCAATCCCAGCCATCCCTTGGTTATTCTGTGTATATTCCTATGTGAAACCTTTCATATTATTAACCCAAATTAACGAGTGTATATTTGGCCTAAAATCCTTAAATGAATTAATTAATTAAAATATATTTATTTATTTCTATTCATTGGGAATTCATGTTTGTCTTAGATTATAATAATATCCAATGAAATGTTAAATGGAATGACACATTCTTTGACCCATGTCATTATGAATGAATGGTAAAATTATTGTATTAAAGGGAAATGGTAAAATGTTTTATATATCACATGGACTCGATTATTTTGTATGTGGAAGATTTATTTTTTTATTATGAACATTTTTCATGTAAAAGGAGTGGTAAGACATGAGCTAGAATTTGATACTTACTGGAATTCTAAGAGAACTAATAGAATGGAACCTCGATTCATTGTTTTGGTTTCTAAGGGGCATACCCACCTTATAATTCATTGAATATAATTTTATTACATTAATGCATCAGTACAATATTAATGATTCATTTGATTCGTATCTATATATCAGAATTCATTGGATATAGTCCTTTAATTCATATTTATATCCTCAAACAGGAGGTGCCTTGGAGACTTCCCTTGGTCCCTAGTCATACCTAGCCTGAGATTTATTGTGAACATACTTTATAGACACAGTTGGTAACATTACCAATGCAATTTTTTGGGTTATCTAAATGTATTAAACTAAGGACCATATGTATTGAAATTATGGTTTATCACATTGAGATGGATCAACCTTCTAATGTTAAGGATTCCTTAGTTTCATCTTGGGTCCTATCAACCAATTGTAACTATATAGTCCACCATGTTACACATTGGATCCCAATAATATATATTATTTCTACGTAGACATGATGCCTACATTATCAAACCTTGACAATAAATAGGTACCCTATTTAAAACCTTCTAATTTATGAGAATGTATGTATAGTCGTCAATGATTCCCATGAGGAGTTTAGCTTAGTATGGTTATTATATCAGAAAATTTATTCCATTTTCATGGATAATACCTTCACATTGTAAAATTTAAATTCACAAACTATACATATTACTAGAATTATTGTTGGTGTCCTAATATGTGTATCTCATACCATATTCAGACCATCAATTGGTGCATAAAAACATCTTAGATACAGGTAGGGACATAGGAAATCAACTAAACATGGATGATTTATTTTTATAGGGCATGTGATCTTATAGTTTAAGGGAAATATTATTACCATGATGATATTAGACATAGTTTTTATTCCATTTTTTAATTTTTATAATTTTTTGTACAATTACCTATTACCTTATAAGTATGTCCATTTTCTATTACACCATGACATTAACACAATTTTGTAAATAGTAGTCATTATTTTTGTTCATCCAATTTATATTATATGGATATTTATCACATCAGTTTATTTATTTGATCATTATTTTTATTATACATTTTATTTTATTTTATTTGTTTTTAATATTTTTATGATTATTTTTACTCCACTATTCTACACTATGTCCAGACGAAACAATATCCCCATAGAAACACATGTGATCCAAAATTCTATTCTACTTCCTCATCCATATGTGAAAGTTAAAATGAGTCCATTTGGAAACCAATTTGGATAATATTTTCATGTGATCTGGGCTCTTATGTCATTACTTTGGTATCCATATTCTTATGAATTTGGCATTAAATTAAAAATAAAATTTTGGGTATTGAAAAAAGTGAAACCTATCTAAATTAAAAATGAAAACCTTCACCAAAACAACATCTACACACCCTATATTCATTTTTATTGACCAAATTGTAGAAAAATATCTTGACAAATCCCTCTCGAATGTTTTATAGGTTATTTTATTACTAAAATACAATTCAAATGGGGGATAATTATTATTGTCAAGTAAGGTAAAAAATTATACTCAACCCATTTATATTTATATTTATTTCATTAATCTTAAATATACATAAATATTATTATAACCATATTATCAAGATTAAATTAGTATCATTAATATAAATATACTTTTTTATTTTTATGTAATTCCAATTTTTTACCTTTCTCTTAACTAATTAAAATAAGAAAACACCACTCATTCATACCTGAAGTCTAACACATCTATATATGATGTGTTTCAATTTTTATTGCCACATTAAAATATTGGTTATATAAATATTTTTTTCAATAAATATGAAGTTTTCAAATATTTTAAATTATTGGAAATTTTCTTCAAACCATTCATTCATTGGGAAATAAAACTTTTATCCTTGTGTACGTGTAGATTATCCCATACATAAAGTGGTATGTTTCATTTCTCATTGTTACCTTACATGAATTGTTATTTTTTAAATGAATATAAATGATAACAATTTTTATTATCTTTCATGCATAATTTTATGTATGTATAATCCAATAATTAACTATCATTATAATGTTACAAGATGATATCCATTAATTACCCAAAAAAATATCATCATAGACTCCTTTTTCGAATACCATACCCATGAATTCCTTGAATTAATAATGAGACTTCATAATCCATTTAAAGTCAAATATTATAATATCTTCAATCATATATAATGTTTTATATTTGAATCAATGTATATTCTCGGATATTGTTTTTAAAAACACATATGAATTAATCAAATTATAAATTTGTTAATATGAAAATAATCATTATCTAACATACATGAGTGTTATTATTGAGTATTATTTAATAATATAATAGTAAAAATATATGAATAAGGTTAAAAATAATTTATGAAGATGGTTGTGGTTATTTTACCAATTTTTAGATATCTTTTGTTAATGTGGGGAGTAAACAGTATGTGATCAATGTCTTTAATTCACATCATTGAAACAGGTTTTGTATTATGAACATAGTTTTATTTAAATGGGGTATATAAATCCCCATTAAAATATTTTAATAATAATAATATCATTATTATGGAAATATATTTTTATATTTCATATTTTTCAATTATATTCTATTTTTATTCAAATGTTACCAAAGCATTAAGGGATTGTTCTCCAACCTCACTTCTTTTTTGGACGATAACCTTTCTACCCAATATTGATATTCATACTCACATAAATGTAACCCGTTATTATTTTTAAATAAAACAAATATATCTTTTCATGTGATATTCATATTTATAATTACCTTTTCCTTAAAAGTAATTTATTTTACCCATTAAAAAATTTCTTTTTCAATAATGAGATATTGAATTTTTGTCTTTATATTTTTTTATCGCATTCCAAATTTGTTGAAATTGAAATTTTTTATTTAAATAATTCATTTCATTAAAATTATTCATTAAAGTGCATTTTGGAAAAAATTATTCGTATGTTAAACTTGTTGAAAATGGTTTTAAATCCTCACTTGTGACCCCATTTTTTATTAAATTGCACATTATTTAAAAAAATATTAATATAACCATATATTAAAAGTTATTTTTTACTAATAGAATTTTCCAAAAACGTCATTGCTTTTATTTATGAAACATATTGTAATGACCCTCCAATTCTCATTGGCTTGAGATCTCAACGAGTCATTAATTGGCCTTAAGCGACATCCCCAAGATGCCAAAGGCAGGCAATAAATGAAGAAGGGATTCAAAACAAGTGGGGGACGATTTACCCTTTAAGAATATACCACAGAGCCAACAACCATAACCAAAAAAATATACTAAATAATGCATGATAAAAGATAAGATAACTCAACCATTTATTTTATCAAAAACCAACCAAATGTACCACAATGGTAACCAACACTATATCAGAGTAAACAGCGGAAATACAAACTAAAAGACCACAAGATAACAACCCAACTCCATGCTCCACAATCTCTAAGCTCCAACATCACGAACTAGCCCAAGCATCATAAAGTAGTTCTATAAACATGTGATTATTTACCTTTTCCAACATCCCGGTATAAGACATCTACAAAATCACCAATGTGCCAAAGTAGTGTGTGAGTAATGAACTCAGTAGATTTTTCCCAATGGATTCCTAAACCATGCCTCTAGGATAAAACATGTTAGCACATTTATATAAAAAATTTATATAAAACAATTCCAAAACAGTTCACAATATAACAGGTTCCATGTCAAAACCATTTTCCAACAAAAACCATCTCTCTTAAGAAAAGCAGTCAAGCAATGATTCCAATAAAATTCCCATTTCCATTTTGGCACATTCATTCCATTCCACAAATCCACAAAAACAACCATGCATGCGACCTGTACCTCCCTATACTTGTGAGTGGTGAGTTATCCTTCCACTAAGTCGTCACTTAGTGAACTACCTTGACGGGGGTACTTCACGACCTTATCTGTCCCAACCTAGTGATGGGAGGACCTCTCGCCCTTATCCATCCCAACATTTTGATGGGGGTATTCTCACCCTTATCCAACCCAATGCATATGAACCCACACCACAACCCATGCAAATCCATGCACAACACCAAGTGTGTTCATAACCTTTCAATAAAGCATCAAACCTTTTATTAAAAACCATTCCTTTCAAGCAACAAATCCATTTTCCAAAACCAGCAAAGCCATATTTTTACAATCACTATTTTAAAATTTTGAAACCAAAACACTTTTCAAAACCCATTCATTCAATTTCCACAATTCCATCAAACCCATTAATCATCACTAAAGAATATTTATAACATGATTTGCACAAAAAATTTCACAATCAAAACCAGGAAATTAAATCAAATTGAACTAAGCCTTCAAGTTCTAAGAAAGAGTAAACGAGAGTGAAGCCACCTACCTCAATTTTTTGACAAAAACCCTATCAAATAGAGAACGCATAATAAAACCCCACTGATTTACTAAGGATCCTCCGTAGATCTCATCTCCTAACACAAACAATACCAAAACACATCATGTTTGGCATCCACACACTTAGATATACCCATAACGAGTGTAGATATAAGAAAATAAGATAATAGGAGAAGTAGATCTAAGTAGATCTGAGAAATTAAACAAGAACGATCACATACCTCAAGAATCTGTCATCGATTTGCCAAGAGAAGCCTTCAGATCGCCTCCGGAATGATGGGAAAACTCTCTTTGACCTTAGGAGAACCAAAATCCCTAGTTAGGGCCGCTTAGAAGCTTAAACGAGGAATTTAGTGTTGAAAATATGTGAGATCCACAATTATAGGATCTATTTTAAGTGGTTGCAAGGTTAGTTCGCACTGTTTGACAAACCGTGCGCTAACCATGCGTTAGCTACAGCCTCGGCCACCCTTCTCACATGGTTTGGCCGCACAGTTAGACAAACTGTACACCGAATGTATGGAAGCCACTGCCTCCATGACACACTATGCACAGTTTGGCCGCACGGTTTAGACAAAGCGTGCGCCTACCGTGTGACTTCCCCTTTGCCTTAAAACATCATTCCATGTTCTCCCGACCCTCCCATTCAACACCCTTAACATTAAATCCAAGAAAAGAATCAAGTAAGGGTTACACACCAGAAACTGGGAGTACTAAATTCTCCCCACCATTGGCCTTTCCATCCCCAAAAATTAGAAAACTATCACTTGCATGAAAGAGTTTTGGTCACTATTCTTTCATTTAATCCTCACGTTCTGATGTATCTTCCTAAATCTGACCATGCTGTCATCAAACCTACACTAGACCGATGATTTTTTCATGCATGAATTTCTCTTGTCAATCCACTATCCGTACCTGGATATGTATCAACGAAGCATCCAGTTCTAGGTCAACGTGATCTCATCAGATCACATGGTCAGGATCGATCTGATACTTCTTCAACTAAGATACATGGAACACATTATGTACTACACTGAACCATGGTGGTAATTCCAACTGATACACCACCTCGCTAACCCATTCCATTATCTCAAAAGGACCTATATATCGAGGAGATAATTTTCTCTGCTTCCCAAAACGATGATGTCTAAGAATTGGAGAGATTTTGAAAAAGATATGATAACTCACCACAAATGACAACGGTCTTCGGCGATGATCTGCATATGATTTCTGACGAATCTGATCCATATTCATCCTCTTTCTAATCAAAGGGGATGTCGTATTGGAGGTGCATAGTTTGTCTAAACTGTGCTGCCAAACTGTGCACAGTGGTTCATGGAGGCAGTGGCTTCCGCACGGTCGGTGCACGGTTTATCTAGCAGTGCAGCGAAACCATGTGAGAAGGGTGGATGAGTCACTAGCTAGCACACAGTTAGCGTACTGTTTTTCAAACCGTGCGAACTAACTTTGCGGCCACTGAAACGAGATCCTATAATTGTGGATCTCATGAGTTTTCACCTCTAAATGCCTCGTTTAAGCTCCTAAGCGGCCCTAACTCGGGATTTAGGTTCTCATAAGGTCAAAGAGGGTTCTCCCATCATTCCTGAGGTGATCCTAAGGCTTCCCTTGGAAAACCGAAGCCGGATTATTAAGGTATATGATCGTTCTAGTTTGATTTTGTCAGATCTACTTAGATCTACTTTTCCTATTCTCTCAGTTTCTTAGATCTACGCCTGTTATAGGTAGATCTAAGTGTGTGGATGCCAAACATAATGAGTTTTTTTCTTTCAAGTGTTAGGAAAAAAGATCTAAGGAGGATCCTTGGTGAATCAACAGGGTTTTCTTGTGCATTCTCCGTTTGATAGGGTGTTTGTCAAAACCTTTGAGGTAGGTGGATTCACTCTCGATTCCTCTTTCATAGAACTTAAAGGCTTTGTTCAATTTGATTTAATTACTTGGTTTTGATTGTGAAATTGTGGTGCAAAGCATGTTATAAATCTTCTTTAGTGATGATTTTTGTTTATGATGGAATTGTGGAAATTGAATGAATGGGTTGTGCAAAGTGTTTTGGTTTCTAAATTTTAAAATAGTGATAGTAAAAATATGGTTTTCCTGGTTTTGTAAAATGGGTTTTCTACTTGAAAGGAATGGTTTTCAATAAATATTTTGATTCTTTATTGAAAGGTTTTGAACACACTTGATTTTTGGCATGGATTTTCATTGGTTGTGGTGTGTGTTCATATGCATTTTTATGGATAAGTGTGAGAAGTACCCCCATCAAAAGGTTAGGATGGATAAGGGTGAGAAGTCCCCCTATCACTAGGTTGGGATGGATAAGGTCGTGAAGTACCCCTGTCAAGGTAGTTCACTAAGTGAAGACTTAGTGGAGGGATAACTCACCACTCGCGAGTATAGGGAGGTCCAGGTCGCATGCATGGTTGGTTGTTTGGATTTGTGGAATGGAATTAATGTTCCAAAATAGAAATTGGAATTTGATTCGAAACATTGCTTGGATGCTTTTCTTGAGAGAGATGGTTTTTGTTGGAAAATGGTTTTGTCTTGGAACTTATTAAATTGTGAACTGTTTTGGAAGTGTTTTATATAAATTTTTTTATATAAATGTGATAACATGATTTATAATAGAGTCATGGGTTGAGATGTCATTGGGGAAAATTTTCTGATTTTCATTACTCACCCCCTGCTTTCGCATGTTGGTGCTTTTGTAGATGTCATATACCTGGATGTTGGAAAATGTAAAGAGTCACATGTTTATAGCACTACTTCATGATGCTTGGGCTGGTTCGTGATGTTGGAGCATGGAGCTTGTGGAGAATAGAGTTGGGTTGTCATCTTGTGGCCTTTTAGTTTGTCTTTTTGCTATTTACTCTAATTTAGTGTTGGTTTCGGTTGTGGTACTTTTTGTTGGTTTTTGATAAAATAAATGGTTTAGTTGTCTTAGCTTTTATCATGCATCATTTAGTAGATTTGTTTGGTTATGGTAGTTGGCTCTGTGGTATATTCATAAAAGGTAAATCATCACTCACTTGTTTTGAAACCCTTCGGCATTTATTTCTAGCCTTTGGCACCATGGGGATGACGCTTAAATCCAAGTAATGACTCGTTGAGCTCTCAAGACAATGATAAGTGGTGGGTCATTAAAAATGGTTTCATCTTGTTCGATCCTTGCCTAAAAAGTGGTCATCGATGATCTTAGTTTTGAAGTTGAAATTCCTTTTTGTCTATTCCTGGGTCGGAATCTTAGACAAGAGTAGGATTGTAGGAACATGAAATGTATAGCATAAAATGATGTAGCTAACCCAATTATGCTGAAATTCAAGTTACCAGGGTGTTCGGTACATAAGTGTTTTGGATACACTTCTACAATGTTGGGAATCTCATTGTCATGGGTTTATCCAATGAGATGGATATGACATGAATTGTAGAGGAATGAATTCCCACTAGGATTGCAAATCTCATTATGAGAAATGAGTAAGGACTTTGGGTATGGTGCCAATTTTTTAAAAATGTAGAAATTATTTTCATCTGAAAGACTTTGAAAACAGGGTATTTGGTTTATTTTGAATATGGTTTGATTTTCGAAAAGTATGTTGAATATTTTAAAAAATGGATGAACATGGGAAAAGGTTGTTTTGGGAACAATGTTGTGATAGATGATGTGATAGAATTTTAAATACTAAGCATTCATGTACTAAGAAATAGGAATAGAGAGTGAAGCCACCGACCTTAAAGATTTTGATGAAAAAACTAAAAATGGAGAATACACAAGAAAACCCAGCTGATTCACCAAGGATCCTCCTTATATCTCTTATCCTAACACAACCAAGACCAAAACTCATCATGTTAGGAATCCACACAATTAGATCTACCCATAACGGACGTAGATCTAAGAAACCGAGAGGAGGAGAAGTAGATCTAAGTAGATCTGAGAAATCAAACAAGAACGATCAAATGCCTCAAGAATCTGGCTTCGATTGGCCAAGAAAAGCCTTCAGATCACCTCTAGAATGATGGGAGAATCCGATTTGACCTTAGAAGAACCAAAATCCCGAGTTAGGTCCGCTTAGGAGCTTAAAAGAAGAATTAATAGTTGAAAACACGTGAGATCCACAATTATAGGATCTTGTTTAATTGGTTGCTGGGTTAGTTCGCACGGTTTGGAAAACCGTGCACTAACCCTATGTTAGATACTACATCGGCCACCCTTATTGCATGGTCTTTTCGCACGGTTAGACAAACCATGCACCAACCATGCAGAAGCCACTGCCTCCAAGACACACTGCACACAGTTTGGCCGCACGGTTTACACAAACCGTGTGCCTCCCGTGCGACTTCTCCTTTGCCTCAAAACATCATTCCATGTTCTCCCAAACCTCCCATTCAACACCATTAAATTTAAAACCATGAAAAGAATCAAGTAAGGGTTACATACCAGAAACCTGGGGTACTACACATATTCTCAAAGTTCCCATGATCTTCCATGTAAATTAATTTTTTGTTTTCATTATAAAATATTTATTAAAACAATATACAAAATGTAGTTATTATTTCTACTTATTTATACAAGTGAATTTTTATTTCAACTATAAAGGTTTTTTTCTTCTATTTCGACATAATTTCAAATTTATAATATATAAATTGGAATATTTTTTAATTATATCATCAACATTAATTTTATATATGGTTAGGATTATTAAATTCCAATTTCTCATTATAGAAATTATTAACAAATAATAATAATATTATTATTATATTAATGTTTATTGATTAATAATAAAAGTGGATTATGCATTGTATGGTTATTAATTTCATTCATATAGTTAAAAATTGGACAAAATTTTTTTATGGCTCTGGCCTAGAATTATATATCCACATAGTTCATCAATGTGTATAATGATCCTAATGGATTAGTTATTTAGTGTACTCATTCCCACTTAATAATATTACGTTGAAACATAGATTTAATGATAAAATCATGATATCTTAGAATGAGGACAAGATGGTAAGAATATGATGTCCTGAATTATGGACTTGATGATATGATTATGATATTTTGGTTTTTGGTATTGATTCTTAGAATAATATGTATAACATTATAAATTATATCACAATGAAATCAATTATTATAATCCTTGGGATCCATTTATTTCAATTGTTTTATTATAAATGGGTTTTTTATGCAATTATATTCATATGATTATGGAATAATTATTATTATTTATTCTATCTATACTAATTATTTCATTATTATAAAAATATATCTTCTGGTATATACTAAACCATACAGATCATTTGAGCTCACCCATCTATTTTTTCTCCATTCCTCAAGGTACAATAAAAATATCCTGAATATAATTCAATGATGTTATAAAATAAATATGCAATTTTTTGACGTTTCAATGATATTAATATTACGTACAAGGTAAATTTGAATTGATATATTTATATGGTGAAATACATGTCGACTGAACTATATTCAAAAGGGGTGAAATGGATGAATCATGGATGAAATATATTATAGAATAATTTAACATGGTTGAAAAGAGATAGACATAACATTTGGAGAAAAAATAAATACCATAATGGGTTATGAATAATGTTTTTAATAAAAAAGAAACTTGATTAACATAGTGGATTAATCCAAAATGATGATATTCTCATCTGTCAATATTATCCATAGATCTATGGAGTTTTCATTATGAAAATTTTTTAATGGTGGTATAGTTGTATTAATTCATACATTTTATGGAAGTGATCATAAAAAAAGTGTATCGAATTAATGTGAAGACAAAATATATAAATTTAGTGTTAACAGAATAATTTTATATCAATCTACTGATAAGATTTATTATCCAAGATGATTAATCAGGAGTTTATATATTTATGAATTACATATATGGCTTAAAGTTAGAACCTCATTCTTGGAATTCATATTTCTACACATATATAATAAAAAAAGTTTCTAAAAGTGGGTGGATTGATCACAACCTCCTACCAAAAATGAATGATTGAGATTATTTGTTATGATAGTATACATTAATGACATCATCTTTGTTAGAAACAAGTATAATTAAATGGGAAGGAATAGAAATATAATTCATTTAGATTTTGAAATTACAAGGATTAAAGGACTACACTATAGATACTATATGTACCTGAAAAGGAATGAAACATACTATACTCACCAGTGAAGTACAAAGGATAATTATTAATGCATTTTTTAGTGGATCACCCTTGTCTAGATTCAAAATATATATGTATCTTGAAATTAACATATAAATGAAATGTATGTCATTGTATTTGGATATCTGTTATATTGAGAAATAATAATGAGTATACTTTATTACATTTCAACTATGACGAATGTATTTTATGTTAGGACCAAGATGATAAAGAACATGATCATATTCAGGTATTGTATTTTGTTTTCATGAAATATTTAAAAGAAAATATATCACCCCACATTATAAATTTTGATGATTAGACTGACCATTATATTTCGTAAATTAGAAGAACAATTGATACAAAATTATAGTTTTTTAAGAAATAAAATTGTTACTAGAAGACATGGATTCTACAATAAAATCCATGGGAAATATGACAATTCTTAATATGGTAGATCAAAGGTTAAATATCATGTAATATAAGGTTCGTGATAAAAACAACTAAGTGATTTTTGAATGAAGTGACTCGTTTATGAACTATTTGTGTTATTCTTGTTTCTCTTGTTGATCATAGATCATGTTGTCTTATATAATTAATTGAGTAAATCATTGATCAATATCAAATAAACAATAAGTTAATTTTGGTAATAGATGGATGAAGGATTAATGGTGTATCAATTTGTGTTTATTGACAAAGTGAGATGACTACCAATAATTATGGTTGGTGTTGTTGGGGAAAAAATTAACAGACCATAAAGCACCATTTGATAATCAAATTGAAGGTACATAGTATGATGAATGAAAATTCAAAAAGTATTATTTATACATAATATCACTATTTTGAGATTGATGTGCACTAAGATGGACATGTAGGAAAAAACAGCTCACAGGAGGCTGATAGAAAACCCCTTATACAGTCTCACAAAAAACACATCAAAATATATAATCATTTTTCTAATGTTTTGTTCGAGTTGAAAAATATGAATTTAGATTATATTGGTACAAAAAACAATTCATTGATGTATTTCCAAATACCCACAATTCACACAAGTTCAATAATCATCGATTAAATAGAAGTGTTTAGCTAATTTCGAATAGTATGAACCACAAACTCCATTGTAAGGAGATCCAGAAAATTATATATAATTCCCCATATTTTTATTCATTAGAATACTAAAAAACCACTAGGTAGTGTATAAATTTCATTAAAGAAATATGCATTTAATATTACATGTGTCTGAGTGGAGTAAACTGTAAGATTGAAATCCCATACTGTAAGATTCAAATTCATTCCCAAAGAATCCAAATTCATTTATAATATACAAATATCAATTATATATCTATTGAAAAAACAATATATATATATATATATATTACATTATATTATTATATAAGTCCTTTTATTACCTGTTCATTAATAATTCCATATTAAAGTTATTTTTCAAACAATGAAAAATCTCTTTTTCTGGTATGTTTTCCTCTGTTATTTTAATTCCTATTATATTTATACTAGTTACATAAACTCCAGACTATTCAAAAATATATCAATATCTTATATTTTCATTATTAATTAATTTATAGTTATCCATAAAAGGTATATATTGAAAATTAAATACATCATTCATGGAGATGATTAGATTCATGTACGCTTATACATTGTTTCAATTTTTCTAAAAGAAAGATCATAATAAAAGTAAATAATATATTAATATTTACAAATCATTTTTATTTCATGTAATCAACTTATTTTCATTTAATCAATCCTTATTATCATCTATGCATAGCATGAACAAATCACATCTCTTCACAAGGTGTCATCTACAACACACACGAACCACATTATCATATTTTAATGGAATTGAATTTAAGAATGAATATGTTATATAATGATTTAATAATCACTATAATATCTAATAAATCACAGATAAAAAATAAATACATAATTTTATATTTCTTTTATAAGTTGTAATGGTAACATGAATTATATCGGTTCATGAGGCGGTAGTATTCCTATCATATAAATAATTTTTTTGTAATACATTTTATATATAAAAAGAAGGATTTAAATTATACTATAAAAACAAAATATCTATTATCATGGATTATATCAATGTTATTATATCATTATGTTTTAATAATAAAAATTCAAGGAGGAGGAGCAATAAATAAAATAAAACGATTGATTATGGATGTTACCTATCCTCCATAATTGTTTATAGGTGTTCACCAAAAGGATTCATAAGTTGGATTTCCAATAAAATTATGGATTATGTGATGTTATGAGGGAATTAAATATGTTCTTTTGAAATTTATTTTATGAAAAAATTATTTGTGATGTGTGAAGTGGATAGGAGAGTTTGTGGCCTTCTATATGTTAGGTTATTGGAACACTTATAATTTTTGAAACAAAAAACATGTACACATATTTTTTAAATTCCATAATTCATGAAAGGGACAGTTCAATAAAAAATAAGATATAAGGTTTAAATATTGATATATAATGGGTTTTTTCAATGTTTGTGTTGATTTATATCCCTTATAATTTTTTTTAATCCTCCTAGTAGCCCATTTTAACATTGATCATGGCAGTAATGTTATTAATGTTCTTAATATTCATTGTGGTGAAAAATTAATTTGATAGAATTAGATAATGTAAATTTTTCTGATAAAAAAATATGAAATAATTTTTTTAAAATTCAACTCTTCTAAATGAAATATTTTAACTTAAAATTAATCCTACTGACATGATGTGAATGTGGGTTTTGAAAGAGAAAATTTTCAAAATTTTACAGAAAATCAAATTTTAAAGTGTCTCTTACTCACCCTTATTGTATACTTCTTCCTCATTAGATAATCATTGATCACCCTCGCAATTGGCCCTACCCATTCATTGGGGGAGGGACCATCATTGTCTCCCCACGATACTTAACCTACTCCCTTTCAACCCTTCCAAGACCTAGACATTATTCCCTCTCCCCCTTTTTCATGTTGCCTTATAGTCCCCGAATGGTTCAATGGTTCCTCGCATCTACTGACAACAGACCTTGAGTTACCTAATGCATCTTTTATTCTAAACATAACCTTGATTGTGAGATTCAAGAAGTTATGACCATCAGTGGATGATTTTGATCAATATATAATTAGCTCGCGGGGTTTACAATATCGCACTATCATGGGGTACCTTGACTCAAAGCACATTATGAATAAATTTATGCAGGAAGAGGATCTTGTTTTGATGTTCCCCAATAAACTTTCACCTACAATATATCTTGATTATTTATCTTCAAATGGGAATACAACATTCACATATAGAACGGTCTGACTATGGTGATTTGGGTGACTCTCCCTAAACTTCTGACTCTGTTTCAGAATCCCTCAGTACTTCATATGTTATAGAATATTGTATGTAATTATCTATGTTTGTATAGTAGGACCAGATCTATGTGTCATTCAATCTCACGTAAATTTTTTGTCAAAGTGGTTCTTTCAAAAATCTGTGTTGACCGTATTTGGATTGCTATTAGTGATGAGTTTTTCTATAAGCATTCAGAAATCATTGAGTTCGGATGTGATTTCTACACATCATGTGTGTAGTTTGGGAATATGTTTATTGATATTGAGGGTGAAAAGATGAAGTGGAAGTCACCTAGTTTTGGTTTCACTAATATGGCCCTAGTTTCTAATTAGGATAATTGTAGATTTCTTCTATATTTGGATTGTTCTGGAATAGATGAAGGTCGCAGACTAATATGGGTGGATCGATGAGTCTATTATAGCTTTATGATCCCATGTGAAACTATCAATGTGTCTAAATATCCACCAATAGATACAATGTATGATCAAAAAGTCTCAAATATCTTCTCTAGATTGAAATTTTTTTGGCCGGTGTTTCCTCATTGGAGGTTGTGTTTGATGTGCCTTTAAGTAATGTCATTGTTTCTCATTAAAATAATTATTCATCATTGAAAAATTATCATTCAGGGAGTGATCGTGTGTTATATAATGTTGTTATTGCTCAAGATAGATAATATGGGCATGATGGGAGGGAGGTCCTGTCTGTTGCAGATTTGGTCATGTAGTCAGATTCTTTAAGCCCAAGGTATGGAGCTACGACGATGAGAATTAATTTTTTGTTCATGAAAGTATTAATGATCCTCATGTTCTATTTATGGAGGATACTAATGTATGTAATTATTTTTTGGGACATTGTTTTTTTCAAGAGGTTCAGAACTGATCTCACAGAAGATGCTATCTTATGCTGATAAGGTCACATCTGGAGGAATGGTTAATAACTATCCAATTCGATTTACAATTCTTGGAGAAGGAGATATTAATTATTTAGAGAAAGGGAATGAAGAGGAGGAAAACCATGAATAGAATACCCATATAAGAATGTAGGTTCCTCAAGTGGATACAGATTCTACATCAGATTCTCCTGTTGAGTCCAAAGAAGTGTACTTATGCTAGTGAATATCTTAGATCCTCTTCAAGGAAGAGGAATAACACTATCATAGAATCATAGGGGTATAGTAAACACAAAATGGACATTAATAAGTAAATAAATATTCTAATTTATCCAGTCCTCCAGTTTCTATATCCTTATGTAATTTCATGCTTCCATTAAAGGTTACCACTATGGTAGAAAACATCTGTGCGAGAAAGTACAAAGTCTCATACAAACTTGCGGAGGAAGACTTCCCTAACATATAAGTGAACCACCTATCACTAATTTGCTGAATGAAGATAACAAGGCTTAAGTGTCTGATATCCCCCATATTAGAAATAAAATTAAGGATTGTGATGAGTTGGAAACCATCATCAATTGCAATGAAGAATTAAAATAGATGGATATATGGGTCGACACTAAAAAAGATGAGTTTGACACGATGGTTGGGAGGTGAATTCAGGTAAACATTAAAAACGAGAACAGTCTTAGAACCCAATAAAACATGGAATATTGTCTCATGGATTTATTGGAAATAAGATTACTATGGAAGAACTCATTTATACATCGGACAATATGGTATATCATTTTTAAGACTTCATCAAAGAAAATCCGGACGAAACAACATATACTCTACAATGGACTCTCCTCAAGGGTAAGGTCTCTAAAAGTCATAAACTGATATTCATAGAGTCATCTATTGGCCGGAGTGGATACTCATGTGGGGTTGAATTGAGTTCCAATTAAAATTTCTATTAAAAGGATTTCTAATAAAATCCCCCAAATTTAAACAACAAGCTAAACTGTAGTGAATTTGTAAAACAGTAAAGGGCCTGTTAGGTTCTCAAGAGATTGTTTAGTTCTCATTTAATCTAGTATAATGATTAGATTAGATTTTTAAACTAAACGACTGGTTTACTATAAATACAAAAACATCATATTTTAACTACCAGAATTACTTTAAAATAGATTTGTATTTAAAGTACATAGGAGCGGAATATTCAATATAGATTAAAACAATATAAATAAGCACATCAGTTTTATCCAAGAGGATCAGTATCAAGATGAGACTTAGTCCTCTCAAAAAAATTATATAAACTTTTATCCACACCCTAGATCAAGGTAAACAATAGTACACAGACTGTCTAGGTATTAAGACCTCTACCACAGTTCTTTGTGGGAAAGACAAAATAATAGCACACAGGCTATCCAGGTCACACTTTACATCTACGAATATCCATTGTTGGATACAAGAGTATAAGGAATAGATTGATATATGATTTATAAATCCTCTAGTTCACCACTGGAGACAGTGTGTGTCTAAAAATGCAGGGCACACACACTGCTAAAAATGTAAATAAATGAAACACAATAGAGCTAAACAGATAGAGGAGATTTTAGAATCCTATATGTGTTTCAAGTTAAGCTATGGACTCCTTGAATTGAAGAGGATGAGGCTTTGAGTCCTTCTCTGGTTTTTGGTCAAGAAATAGAGTTTTGTTTTTGTATTTGGCCTCCATGTCTAGGTTTATCAGTCTGATCAGGTTGAGTGCAAGAGAAATCATAGAAGCTCTCTTCTCCTTGAATGTTCAGGTTCTATCAATTCAGTATGAATTATTACTTCTTATTCTATGTATGTAAGTCCTTGAATATCTATAGAATATTTTCTTGTATGAGAATGGAAAAACTAACCGATCACCACCAGCCTTTAGTAGTTCGAGGTTCCCTTATATAGCTTCAACTCAGAAATTGGAATGATTATCTTTTTACAGGTATGAGGTACGGTTCTTGAAATTCCAACCACTATCATTAATTAATTTCAGGTTCATTAAAAACATCAAATATGACCATTACTAAATAAAAAAATAGAAATAGAGATTTGAGAAATAGTGACAGGTTTCCATTAGTAGTTGTTACTCCATTTAACGATAGCTTTATTGAATCAGTCACTCCTTCTATCGGTAGCTCCTTATATCAGTATCTCTTCTTATCAGTAGCTCATTCTATAAGTATCTCCTTCTATTGTTATCTCCTCTTATTGGTAGCTTATTTATAACGATATATGTCTGTGTCAGTGGACTGTGTAATGGTAGACTTTTTCTTTCTATATCGGTGGACTTCATATTAGTAGTTCTGTAGCGGTAGTCTTTGTCTTTGTATCGGTGGACTTTATATCAGTAGTTGCCTGTCTGTTTTTATTGGTAGCTTGTATCGGTAACTATATACCAGTGACCATGTGTCACTAGAATCTTGGTCTATTAGTGACCATTACTTATCGGTAGAATATGTACTTGTGGGTCTGTATCAGTCGATTTGTGCATACTGGTAGACTTATTCTATCAGTAGCCCTTATTCATTTGGTAGATGTTATCCATATCAGTGACCTTATCCATATCAGTAGACTTCTGTACCGGTGTACTTAGCCTTATCAGTAGCTGTGTATCTGTTTTTCTGTATCAGTAGCTATGTGAATATCGGTGGACTTATGCATACCAGTGGACCTAAGACTTATCTGTTCTATGAAAAACATATCCATATTGAGTTATAATTATTTAAAAGCTTGTATAAACATACATAAACATTGATTAACATATTCCAATGATTATTTTGATATTTTTATCCACTCAATAGTAGTATGTCATAGATTGAAAGAATTAATATATAGATAAACATTATTTGGGATTATCAAAGCATATTGAAACATAATTGAGATTATCAAAATAGGTGAGGTACAAAATCTCCCCCTTTTTGAAAATCACAAATTATGATTTTATAATCCAAAATAATCAGTAATGTACCTGTATAAAATACAATGGTTATTTTTTCTCAGTGTTTATAATGTATCAAAGGATATAGTATTAAATGTAATTGTATCAGAGGTAATAATAAAAACAATGTACTATAATTAAAAAACAAATGTATCACAGGAAAAATTATAAAACAAATGCATCAGAGGTAAAATTATAAGACAAATGTATCAGAGGTAAAATAATAAAACAAATGCACAAGAGGTAAATGTATTATGCTCATAAATATTAAGCTCATATTTCTCAGAATTCTCATGTTTCTCCCCCTTAGTATTATTTTCCCCCATTCCCATTTTATTATATCACCCCCTCTGTGATTAGAAAAAAATATGTAAACAAAGAAGAGAAAAGGAACAGAAATTGAGAGAGAATGAAAGAATTTATATATTTCTTGAGGCAAAAATACAAAGAAATACTGAATTGAATCAAAAAGAATACAAGTGATTCCTATCAAAGGTCCTAGCCACTAATCAATCCACCTTTTTAATGTCCACTTTGGATTTGGATTTGTGTTCAGAGGTAGACTAAGGCTAGGTAGATTCAGCATAAGGCTTGGGAATTCCAGATAGTAGTACTGGAGGTTGAGAAATAGATATAGTTCCTATCCTGTAGTGGGTATCTCTCTATGTGATCATAGGAGTGATGCTCTAGATTGCTTGGACTTGAGTCATATAAGGAATGGAGGAAAACTGAGAAAAGGTAGGCAGATCAGGAGGTGAAATGATAGGAGTACTATCCACATGAAAAAATAGTAGAAATAGATTCCTAAATTCCATTATGATCCCTCCTCCTCTTTCCATAGCATAAATGAAGTCATCCTTATTCTCCATAAATTTATTGAGAGTATGACTCAACTCCCGGAGATTTCTTAATTGTTCTTTGAAAGCCTGAGTGAGTGGGGGTAGCTTAATTTTTTCTAACATAATCTTGAAATGGTTGTTGAGATTTTTCATGGTATAGTCCCTTTGGAAATAGTAATCCAATTTGTCTTTGACCACTTTCTGAGAAGCAGTGGCTTCGCTCATAAATTTATGATCAATTTTCTCTATATCCCTAGTGGTAGTCACCACTTGGGTCAAGGTAGCAGAGCCTACAGAGCTATTGGTAGAAGACTATCCAACCTCTTCTCTCATCACAACTCAAATCTGATCAATATCTAAAGAAGGCTTGGAAGAACTCAGAGGTGAAATAGTAAAGGCTACTATTTCTTTAAAAGATTTAGTCACCCACATATGAGATTTTTCACAAGAGAGTCAAAGGTGCTGACATGCTGCTCCATGGACTTCTTAAATCCCTCAAAAACATTCACAAATTGACTTAGTACACCTTTAATGTAATTGATATCTCCACTCATTTGAGCTTGAGAACTACTCACAGTAGTTAGAGAAGCAACAAACTGCTTCAAGGCAACAACCGCTTCAGTCCATCTCTCAATCTGAGAATGAAAAACTCTTATCTAATTCATCATCTCTATCACAGGGCCTGACACCATACACCCGATAGAGAGTTCTAAAGATTCATCCATATCTCTCTTCTCTTCAACAAAGAAAATCATTAAATCTGCAATAGATGCAATCCAAGTATCCTTCAGTTTAGCCTAAAGACTCAAGATTAGTCTTAGTAAATAGATTGTCAAGTACAACTATAGGTTCTCTTTCTATCACAATAATAGCCACATAGTCATTCCTAACTGATAGAATGGATGATATTAAAGAGGATTCCATTGTTATTAACCCTTCCAAAAATGAGGTCTTAATATCAGACTTCAACTGGCATAGATCATCTTTTCTTACCACATCCTCAGGTAAAAAATCAGAAGAGATATTATAGTTAACATGTGGTCTATTGATGGGTGTCTCATTTTTAGAATCAGGATAGTCCAACCGACAATCTACAAAACCTGGGTCTTCTGCCCAGTCTTGAATTCCATCATCTACAGAAACATTTCAATGTCTAGTTGGATGCTCCCCCTCAACTGGTGCATTCTCATGTATATGTATAGAAATAACACCATCAACAAATATGTCTTCCTCAGAAGAAACCTCCACAACCATATCCATTTATCCAACAGTATGATGCACCTCATAAATATGTGCAGGTATATCTACTTCAACAACTACCTTAGTAAGCATTGAGGATTTCCCAATTAGTGGACTAAGACTCATGCAAGCAGAAGTAGATGCTTCGGCTTTAGATTCTTCTTCTTCTTCGTTCTCTAGAGAAGGCTGATCTTCCTCATCAATAGGGTCATCTTCATTGCTTACTCCCAATATTTTTTCCTTTCCAGATGATACAATTTCAGCAACAGGACTTGGAGGCAAGTCGACATCCCTTCCATCAGCTACAGAGGTATCCTAATCTTTAGTATCATCACTATACAGAGGTTCCTCTTCATCAGGTCCAAGACCTGGATCCCTCACATCATTAGGCCTAGAAGGATGATCCACAGGATTAAACTTATCATATAGCTTCTCATCATCAGTGACCCATTCTCTTCTCCATGTATTCCAATTGATCTTCATGTATTTTGAGATAGTTTTGGTAATACAAATGTTTTCTTTCATAACTATTGTCTCATCATGATACTAAGCGACACCTCTTACCTTTATCAACATAGAGATAAACCTTGAAAAAAATAGAGCTTTAGTTTTTTACTTTGGCCTAGTCATATCCTCAATCTAAATCATTAAAAGTATATACAGATTCACCTTAACCCCATGTCATAACAGATGTAGAAAATAAATATCTTGGTATTTCAGATTTGGAAAGTCCCCCCTTCTTGGAAATAGCACATATTGAATGAACTTGAATAGTAACCAATTCTCTCCATCCAGTTCTGTTGCAACTACCTTTCTTGGTGTACCATCCCCTGTTAATTCTTCCAAAGCAGCTTCATATTAAAATATGTCACTGGTAGGAGTTACTGATTTCGATAAATACATTAACTCTCCTTCATGTGGAACTTTCAGGCACTCAGCCCACTAAATAGATGAAAAGGATAATGTCATGCCCTTCACGAATAATACCATCATGTTCTTAATTTCTTATTTCTCAAAATAAACAAACTCATAGAATTATTTTACCGACTTTGTATAATAAGGGCCATTGTTATTCTAGAAGCATTCCACCCATATCTGGTACTCCATTACTTCTAGAACTAAAGATTTATTGGTCATCAACCATTTCAGGAATATCTCTTTCTCAACTACTATTTCCCTTTGAATGAGATGCGGATTTGTTGGTTTCTTCACTTCACTTCCACCACTAGACTCTCCTTTGAGTCTCTCATAATTCGGATCAACATCCTTTTCACTGACTGATGGTCTCTCCACTCTTACCATTCTGCGAATCACGAGGCTTAGGGTTCAAGAGAAACAAAGGTTTGGGGGCTATGGCTTGAAGGTAAAGGGTTTGAGGTGGATTGATATGAGGTTAAGTATTATTTTTTATCATTTAGGAATCACAAAATAAATAAATAAAATATAATAAGTAAAATATAAATGATACATATTCTAGCGGCTAAAGATACAGAATTTTATAAAAAGCGCAATCCTAATGGTAATACATACAAGTGAGGATTCGTAACGGTGAGGTATAACAGTAAGGTTCATACCAGTGAGGTATAACAGTGACGTTTCTGATAAGGGTGAGGTTTCTAATGGTGAGGTTTCTAACGGTGAGGTTTCTAATGGTGAGGTTTCTAACAGTGATGTTTCTAACGGTGAGGATTCTAACAGTGATGTGTCTAATAGTGAGGTGTCTAACAGTGCAGTTTATAAAAGCGAGGTTTATAAATTACAAAGCCTATCATTACTATATCTTGTATAATGTAACAAAACATATCGGAATGTAATGTCTTGGTGAAAATGTCAGCTAATTGATGTTCAATACCTATAAATTCACGAGTAATATCACTCTTTTGTTAATGATCTCTATAAAAGTGGTGCCTTACATGAATATGTTTGTTCCTAGAGTGAGACACGTGATTCTTAGAGATATTAATAGCACTAGTGTTATCAAAATGTATAGATACATGTCTAAACTTAAATCCATAGTCCAATAATGTATATTTTAACCAAAGAATTTCTGCACAACAACTACCAGCTGCAATGTATTCTTCTTTAGATGTAGACAATGCAACAGATATCTGATTTTTACTACACCATGATACTGAGGACTTACCTAGAATATGACATGTTCCAAAAGTGCTATTTCTATCTAACTTACAACCAGAAAACTCAGCATCTGAATAACATATTATATCAAATGATTGTCCTTTTGGGAAGAATAATCCAAAGTTAATAGTATGTTTAAGATATTTGAAAATTCATTTAACAGAAATCAAGTTTCACTCTTTTGGATTATCTTGAAATCTTGCACACATACACACACTAAACATAATATCAGGTTGACTAGAAGTAAGATAAAGTAGACTCCCTATCATGCCTACGTAGTTGGTTTGATCCACTGGTTTTCCAGTTTCATCATCATCCAACTTACAATTAGTACCCATAGGTGTATCATTATCCTTAATACTATCTAAACCAAAATGTTTGAAAAGATATTTTGAATATTTATTTTGATTTAAGATAATGCCGTTATCATTTTGGAAAACGTGAAATCTAAGGAAGTATTTGAGTTCTCCCATTAAACTCATTTCAAATTAATTTTACATACTCTTTGAAAAATTAATACACAATGTATTTTTAGAAGATCCAAATATAATATCATCCACATAGATTTGCACTGTCAAAACATATTTGGATATTCTTTTAATAAAGAGGGTTGAATCGGAAATTTCTTTAGAAAAACCTTTTAAAATAATAAACTTACTATGTCTATCATACCAAGCTCGTGGGGCCTGTTTTAAACCATATAAATCTTTAGAGAGATTACAAACATGATTTGGAAAATAAGGATTAGTAAATAAAGGTGGTGGTTCAAAAAAATCTTCATTTATAAAACCATTTAGAAAAGAACGTTTTACATCTATTTGATATAACTTGAAATTCAGATGAGCAGCATAGGCAAGTAGAATCCTAATAGCTTCTAATCTAGATACAGGTGAAAAGGTTTCCTCATAGTATATTCCTTCCTCTTGACTATACCCTTGTGAAACTAGCCTTTCTTTTTTTCTAACTATGTTTCCGGATTCATCATCATTATTTCTAAACACCCATTTAGTACCTATGGTAAAAGTGTCTTTAGGTCTGTCAACTAATTTCTAGACATCGTTTCTTTTAAATTGATTTAATTTTTCTTGCATAGCCATTACCCTAAATTCATCATTGATAGCATCATTGATATTTTTAGGTTCTAACTGTGAATGAAAGGCTTGATGTTCAACCTGATTTCTTATGAAAGCTCCAGACTATGTTCCTCTATCATGATTACCAACAACAATATCTAAAGGGTGATTCTTTAGAATCCTAATTCATCTAGTAAAGGTAGGACTAGAAATTTCAGGTTTTTCTCTAGGTTCAGGTTCACCAAGAGCAGATTTTGGAATATTTCAAGAACCGGTTGTCTTTAAAATAGGTTCACTATTTTTGTCATTAAGATCCAGAATAGACAGATCTTCTTCAAGATTTTCAAGAGAATACTTTGGTTAATGTCGATCAGTTTAATCAAATTTTATGTAAACAAATTCTTCTAAAAATTTGGTTCTTTTGTTAAATACTCTATAAGATTTAATGGTTATAGAGTAACCTAAAAAGATTCCCTCATCACTTTTAGAGGATAACATGTCATGATTATCCTTAGTATTAATAATAAAGACTTTGCAATCAATAAATATGAAGTAACTAACTTTAGGCTTCACATTATTCCACATTTCATAAGGGGTCTTCTTAAGAACAGGTCTAATCAAGAATCTATTTATAATATATCAAGTTTTATTCATATCTTCAGCCCAAAAAAATAGGTAAATCATATTCATTGAGCATAGTTTTTTCAATTTACTAATGGATTCAATTTCTTCTTTCTACTACACCATTTTGTTGAGGTTTCCTAGGTGACAATGTTATGAATAAAGCCATTGTGTAATCAGAAAGATACAAACTCACTATTTTCAAACTCACGGCCATGATCAATTCTCAGGGTCTAAATTTTATGTCCACTAAGGTTCTCTACAGACATGGATTATTTAATAAATTAATAACAAGATTCACTTTTGTGAGAAAGAAAGTTTACCCAAGTGTATCTTGAAATGTAATCTACTAAGACATAGACATAGTGCTTCCCATTTAAACTAGAAACTCTATAAGTTCCAAACATGTCCATGTGAACCAACTCGAGTGGTTGAGATGTTGAATCTTCTTTCTTTAATTTTAAAGAAACTTTATGTTGTTTTTTGTTTTGACAAGGAGTACAAAATTTTCCTGATGGGAATTCAAGATTAGGTAGGTCTCTAATTAAGTTCATCCTAGTTAGTTTTCTAAATGAATGTATATTTTAGTGTCCTAATCTTTTATGCCAACTCCAAGATTCTTTATGAAAATCATTTAAACAAGTATCCTTTTCATTGGCTAAAGATTTCTAATCTACACCATAAACATTTTCATTTCCCAAGGTAGAAAATACAAAAACATATTTAGAATAAAAAACATTGCAATCATCATTTTCAACTTTAACATTGAAACCATCATCACACAACTATTAAATGCTTAATAGATTGTATTTTAATCCATCAGCAAAAGGGACTTTAGAAATTAAAACTGAATCAGTGTTACCAATCTGGCCTAAGCAGATGATTTTTCCTTTTGAATTATCACAAGAGGTGACATGTCCTCCATAAAACTTGATTAAACTTTTGAAACATGAGTAATATTTAATAATATTCCTTGAAAATCCACTGTCCAAGTACCATATCTTCTTATAGAAACTCTCCAAGAAATTCTCCTACAAAACAGGTTTAAACAGAAAATAATTTTTGTAACCATATTTTCTGGGGTCAAGAAAGGTTTGCAAGAAAAAATTTTCATAATGAGATTTATATAATGGGTCTCATATAATCAATAGATTTAAAATATTTTGAAAGATAAACTTTGTTTGATCTATAACTATTTGAATAGCTAGTTGAAGCATAGGAATTTCGAAAAATGGATCTAGCAGCATACTGTCCAGATTTAGGAATGAATGTATTCTTAATAAGGTGTCTCTGTCTAGGTTGATATCCTAAACCAATAATATATTTTTGTGCAACTTGTTTTCCAAGAATTTGAGTTATATTATTCTTTTCATTTTTTAAATTCTCTAAATCTATTCAATGTTTCTCATTGGAAAATTTACATTCAATATTCCCCTTTAACAGTTGTGCATTCTTTTCCTTTTCAACATATAATATAGATTGTATAGTTCTAGTTAAAGAATGTTGTTTCTTTAATGACTTGTACTTATATTTCATCTCATTGTAGGTATCTTCTAACATATTACAGTATTCAAATAAATCTTCACTAGACATGTTTTCAAAATCAGAATCATCTCCAGAATAATCAGAATTTAAAGCAGGATATGTTACCTCAGATTTGTTTGTCATGAAACACATATTAGCTTTTTGATATTTTTCATCCTAAGAGGAATCAGAATAACTTGAACTATCTTCTGAAGCACTACAGGTTACATTCACAGTTTTCTTATATTTATTTTCCTTATAATAATATTTCTTCTTGAATTTTAATTTTGGATAGCCAGCTTTGACATTTCCTTTCCTCTTACATTCATAACACACTATCTCATCATCCTTATCAGATTTCTTCCGATCATTCTTCCAATTACATCGTTGGTCATAATTTCCCTTATAACTGGATATTTTGAAAAAGTTCTTCTATCTATATAATTTCTTAAATCTCTTAGCTATTTGAGCCATCTCTTCATCACTATCAGAATCTGAACCTTCACTTGTTGAGCTTTTAGTAGGTATGTGAACTTTCTCCTTGTCCTTGCCCTTTGAGGAAGTAGTCTTAAGTACCAGTGACATCCTCTTGGTTTCATTATCTTCCTCCTTGTTTTCTTTTAGTTATTCTTCATACATCATCAACTAATCAATCATCTATTTAACAGGGAGTGAAATTATATTACACGATTCTCTTATTGAAACTGATGTGCCTCTCCATCTGTCTGGAAGACATCTAAGTAATCTCATGATTTGTTCTTTTACAGGAACAACTTTTCCATGTGAGCTCATTGTATTAAAATTTTCGTTTCACCTGAGATACATGTCATAAATTGGTTCATCAGGCTTTATTTTAAAATTATCATACTTAATATTATAAGTGTTTAGTCTCATTTCCTTAACATTGGTTGTTCTGTCATGGGAAACACCCAAGGTATCCCAAATTTCATAAGTAGTTTTACAAGCAGATATTCCATTAAATTATTCATATCCTAAAGCATAATACTAGGATTTCATTGCTTTACAATTATTATAGTAAGTTGTTTAGTAGGTTCATCCCAAGTAGTTATTTCAGTTTTTGGAATCTTATACTGAGTTTCTATAGCATTCCATATGTCAAAAGTCATACTTTCAAAATGAATTTTCATTTTCAGTTTCCATTGGGTATAATTAACACCATTAATGAAAGGTGGCATGTTGGTAGCAGTACCTTCTAGTCTATTATACATATTTATATTTTAGAAAATATATTTAAATACATAAAATGTAGAATTAACAGAAATTTAAAATCTTTAAGATACAACTAAAATCACAGTTGAAAAACAGAGTATTTGGAAATTATTTACAAACAAACCTCTGATTCCAAATGTTTTTTTGGAGTGGATACTCAAGAGGGTGAGTGAATTGAGTTCCAATTAAAATTTATGTTAAAAATATTTCTATTAAAATCTCTTAAATTGAAACAAAAAGCTAATATGTAGTGAATTTGTAATACAGTAAAGGGTTAGTTAGGTTCTCACGAGATAGATTAGGTCTCAGTTAATCTAATCTAAAGATTACATTAGCTTTTGAAACTAACCTACTAGTTCACTATAAATAAAAAAAACATTATAGTTTAACTATCAGAGTTACTTTAAAATTTATTTCTATTTAATGTACTTAGAATTGGAATATTCAATATAGTTTAAAACAATATAAATAAGAACAGTAGTTTTAACCAAGAGTTTCAGTCTCAAGATGAGACTTAGTCCTCTCAAACAATTTATATAAACATTGATCCACACATGGGATCAGGGTAAACAACAGTACACAGACTCTCCAGGTACTAAGACCTCTACCACAGTTCTTAGTGGGAAAAAAACAATAGCACACAAGCTATCTAGGCCACACTTGACCTCTACCACTATCCACGGTGGGATACAAAAGTATAAGGAAAATATTGAGTGAGGATTTAGAAATTCTCTATTTCAACACAAGAGACAGTGTGTGTCTAAAACTACAGAGCACACACACTACTCAAAATGTAAATAAATAAAACACAGTAGAGAAAAACATATAGTTAAGAGTTTATAATTCCCTATGTGTTTATATTGAAGCTCTGGACTCCTTGAATTGATGCAGACGAGGCATTGAGTCCATCACTGGTTTTTTTTTCAAGAAACAGAGTGCCTTTTTTATTTGGATTCCAGGTCCTGGTTGATCAGTCTGATCAGCTTGAGTGCAAGTGAAATTGTTGAAGCTCTTTTATCCATGAATGTTCAGGTTGTATGGATTCAGTATGAATTCTTACATCTTCTTATATGTATATAAGTCCATTAATATCTCTAGAAGATTGTCTTGTATGTGAATGGAAAAACTAACCGATCACCACTAGTCTTTAGTAGTTTGAGGTTCCCTTATATAGCTTTAGCCCCGGAAATTGGAATGATTTCCTTTTTACATGAACGAGGTACGGTTCCTGAAATTCCAACAACTATAATTAATTAATAGTAGGTGAATTAAAAAATAAAATATGATTGTTGCTAAATAAAAAAATAGAAATAGATTTTAGAAAAACATTGACTAGTTTCCATCAGTAGTTGTTACTCATTGTAACAGTAGCATTCTGGAATCGTTCGTTTCATCTATCGATAACTACTTCTATCGGTAGCTCCACTTATCGGTAGGTCCTTCTATCAGAACCTCCTTCTATCGGTATCTCCTCTTATCGGTTTCTTCTTTGTAATGGTATTTGTTTGTGTGAGTGGACTGTGTAATGGTAAACTTTGTCTTCTTGTATTGGTGGACTTCATATCTGTAGCTCTATAGCGGTAGACTTTGTCTTTGTATTAGTGGACTTAATATCAGTAGTTGTCTGTCTATTTGTATTGGTAGCTTGTATTGGTAACTATGTACCTGTAACCTTGTGTCATAAGAAGCTTGGTCTATCAGTGAACTTTACTTATTTGTAGAATATGTACAGGTAGGTCTGTATCAGTCGACTTGTGCATAACGGTAGACATATTCTATAGGTATCTCTTCTTATATCGGTAGCTATTATGCATATCGGTGACCTTATACATATCAATAGACTTTTGTACCGGTGTACTTAGCCTTATCAGAAGCTATGTATATGTTTTTCTATATCAGTAGCTATGTGCATACCAGTAGACTTATTCATACTGGTGGACTTAACACTTATATATTCTTTGCAAAACATATCCAGATTGAGTAAGAATTATTTCAAAGTATGTATACAAATAGATACACATTTATTAACATATTCCAATGATTATTTTGATATTTTTATCAACTCAATAGTAGGATGTCATAGATTGAATGAATTAATATATAGATAAACATTATTTGGGATTATCAAAGCATATTGAGACATGCATATTGAAACATAATTGAGATTATCAAAACAGGTGAGGTCAACATAATCTACTACTTATGAGGTCGGTAGATTGTATTTTGTCTACTTGTTTGGTTTCCCATTTGTTTTTTAATAGTGATTGTCTTAATAAAAAATTTATTTTGGATTATATTAAATTTAATTGATTAATATTATCTAAATTAGGTCAATTGATTTGTGATTGAACTTATTAAATTATCAAAACCAATTTAAAATTAAATTTTCCTCGTTAATTCTTTAATAAATAATGTTTTTAAGTAAAAACCAGTATTTTTTACTATTCATCATAAAATTACTATTTTCATAAAAATACTATAAATTTATCAGAAGATAATTTTGACATGAACATTTTAATATTTTTATTTAATCCATTTACTTTTATATATACGAAAAAAAATATTTTTTTTACAAGGTTGAATTCAGTAATATAATTATTTTCAAAAAAATAACAACTAAGGAAAAAAAATTTTATTCTTATATCTTTTCTAAAATGAAAATAAGGTGAATGTTAAAAAATCTAATGAATTTATAATTTTAAAAAAATCATTATTTTTTTTCCAAAAAAGTGATTTCGTAAATTTATTTATGAAAAAAATACCTTTATGTGTTAAAATTGTTTTTCAAAAAAATATTCCCTTTATTTCCATAAATGTATTATTTTAATTTCTAAATAATTTCTCAAAAAATTATTTTTATATACTTTGGTAGACAATATATTTTCATAAAATAGTTAATATATTTTATACCTTCAGTTACAACCTCATTTTGTAAACAATTATTTTTAATAATGTTATTTTAGTAGTATGTCGGGTTTCATTTAAAATTGGTGGTGCATGTAACAAATACTACACTTGTTTATAGGAGTAATGATATATAAACACAACTTTCCATGTACAAAAAAATATATATAATTAATTTTATTTGAAAAATTTATAGTTCATCAAAAATTGTTGTGTTACATTCAACCAAAAAAATGATTTTTACCTTGAAATTCATCACTTTAACTCCAACAAATTCAAATATATTTTCCTCATTACATCCTTAGGTTTTAGCATTCATTCCTTTGGTTGGTGGTTTCTCCACCAAACATTTACTAGGTAACTGGTCTTGTTTTATAGAATCTTACATGAACAGTAATATCACCACGTTGTTCCTTATAAGAATAATTATTCCCTAGTGGTACAAGATATGGGTTTAGTACAAATGAAGGATCTTGTATGTAAATCATAATTAGGGAAACATTGAAAACCTCATGGATTTGGGATATGATCAATAGAAGAACCAATCAATAGGCTTCTATCCCTACATTATAAAAAATCTCAAAGGTACTATAATACCTAGGTCTTATCTTTTCTATTGTATTGTAACCACAATTTCATCATTTTTTTCTTCTTCAATAATTTTCCTCTCCATCACATAATCCAAAAAATAAATATGATAGTTATGATAAAGTTGTAAAAATGAAAATATTGATAATAGAATAATTATTTATTATTTCCACCTCTCACTATCCTTATTAAAAATTGTTCAGAAAAATTAGGATAATAAAAACAACTTTTCATATAGATAATAAATACATAAATATTTAAAAATGCATAAAATATTCAACTTAAACCATTTCATAAATTGATATCATTATTACCCTTAAAAATCATTAATATCAATAACATTAGAGAGATGGTCACTAAATTTAAATAATGATCTTATCACTAATCTTCTAAAAAATATGAAGTAGCTCTTAATTTTCACTTCACAAACATGTGAATACTTTCACATATTATTCTCATAGAATAAGATAATAACGTAAATTACCATTAATCATTATTGAAATCATTCATGCTTCCATATTATTTGAATTAAAAAATAGATCGGAAAATATATTCCATAAATCAAAATCTTTTTTCAATCCCGATCAATGATAACTGAAACCACTTTATCCATAAATAATTAAATAGTTATAAGTTATTCAATAAAATCCAATTAACTTTATCCATATCAATAATCTCATTATGCTAACTAAAATCCTTTTCCCCAACATCATAGACATTCTAATGGTTATCTTCTCAAAATCATGTGTTTTTTCATAATAAAATAACATTTCAATTAAGTAACATTATCATGACCTTTGTGACATTCAATATGCTGTTGAAAATATTTAAAAAAAAATCATATACATAATTATTCTTATATATTTCATGATTTATATAACATATAACATGAATTCAAACCCTTGAGCACTTTGTTCATCCCACGTCATTCATAAATCATTACATAAGCTTCATAATCATATTAATTAATAAATACAACCTGAAATATGAAATATGTATAATCTCCTAAAATTTATTCAACCTCAATTTAATCTAGATTTTAATTTTTCAAAAAAAATTACTATAAAAAATAGCACATATTCTTTATATTTCATTCTTTGTCTCAATATCATGATAACAATGACCATTTCTCATAACAACACTATTATTTTCACAATGATATTCTCTTATAGAAAATCAATATTTATAATTCCAATACATTACACATTTAAAAATTTCATATATTTATAATACCCTAAGTAGAAAAATATTCTCATCCATTCTGTTAACTGAAATTTTCATTTTACCTTAATAATTATTTATTTTGTTTTTTTCTCGACATTATTAAAATATTCTTTTTCTATTGATATATTCTAATGAGTTATTATTCATGAATTCTTGACATATATTAAACTAAATAATCTTTTATATATGGTCTCTATAAGCCTAAATTTAAAAAAACCATATCTTTCTTGTCTTTTTTGAGTTTGGGAGTTACTTATGGTTTGTGCGGTTGATCATATATCATGATAACTAATTAGGAATGAATATAATATTTATAACTCATGTTATTAACCCATTTCATTCCTCATCATCCCATTTTATGTCACATTTAACCTTTCTTTGATTCTTGATGGGATCTTCCATTGACTAATACCAAAAATTAATGTATGAGAAACAATATTCATAGTCGGAAATGATATAATCTTGAAAAATTACATATTGGATGTTTAAATCAAGAAATGTTCTTTTCAATATATAATTTCTGATTCATATAAAACATTATTATTGTTCATTATCATTTTAAATATTTCATGATGGTTTATAATTAT
Organism: Viscum album; assembly: GCA_963277665.1. Classification (NCBI taxonomy): domain Eukaryota; kingdom Viridiplantae; phylum Streptophyta; class Magnoliopsida; order Santalales; family Viscaceae; genus Viscum; species Viscum album. The sequence goes on from OY728140.1 coordinate 989,562,099, forward strand.
TTTTTTAATTTCCAGTTCATATCCCCCAAGGGTATCAAATCATGTGTGTATAAAGGAACCTTTTCATGCATATGATGATGTTGGAGTCCAGATAAATGAACCATTTTCAGAGTTATTACAACTATAATGATTTGTTTCAGAGTCACATCCACTTGTAATATACCCATGAGATGTAGTATCTTGGAAACCACTCACTGTACCCTTTATCAAAATTCATTGACATTTTCATATACATTCAATCCTATATATAATTTTTAATAGACATATTACAAGACATATATTTATGAATATCCCTATGTATATCATAAAACTTATTTCATCCTAGTTTCTAATTGTTAAATAATCCTTCCCTCTAACACCAATTTGTAGAAACCTAGGATTTTCTTACATTGATATTTTCAATTTTAGAGTACTTTTTATTACATTAAATTAATGAATGATTGATGATCATAAAGTTATATTTCTATTTGAATCAGGGGAACATAAAAATAGTTGTTAAGTGAGATACATCATCTCATTTTATTTTCCTCTTAATTGTAACCATTCTTATAAATATCATGTATTATTCATTTATTCATGTCCAAAGGAATGTAATCATAATAAAGGTTGACATGAGATAATATGTAACGGTAATTAAGGGATATATGAATGTAATATAGGAATATGGATATAATTACTTGAGAATAACATATGATAACTATACCCTTGATATTATACATGATAATCATGTGTCATGGAAAAAATATTGGAATTTCATAAGACATGAATCATAATATAATAAGTGAACATGAGATATGTGAGGATAATAGTGGAATAATACCTATATTTGTTGAATATATATAATTATAAAACATAATTTTTTAAGGATAACTACTAAAATAAATAACATGTCACATCCCAATATTCCACGGTATATTTCCCTTGGAATAATACAATATCTTGCATTGTACGTAACTTCGAGTTTCTAACACCCCACAACCAATCAAACTAACCGTTATGAATAGTAATACCATCTTTTTGAAATTTTATATAATTTATTTTTCAAAATGGACTTCATTTTTATATTCAGAATATCAAAATTAGGTTAGGGTGATCTTTTGGTACTTTTATGAAAACATTAATAGTTTTTATGAAGAGTAAAAGTACTATATTTTAATTAAAAAACCATTTTTTATTAAAATAATTTATAGTGATAACTTATACATTTGAGTGATTTTAATGTATCCTTAGATTATATTTTTATCATTTAATATAATTTATGTCATTAGATGTAATTTTAAATTTAAATTGGACAGAAAAAAGTGTCAATATTTTGATAGTTATTATTTAATAAAAATACGTTTCTTGTTTTGACAACAAAAATTAATTGTAAATTACTTTATTCCACTTCTGTGTTTTGAATTTGAAAAAATGGAATCCATATTTGGAATCATAAGGTCCAAAATGTGTAAATATGTTACCTTTTTTAGATATTATGAATATTTACTTCAGTAAATATTTTATTTACCATGGTTAAAAGGAAAATCTAGTAATTAATGGTAAACAAATATAATTATAATAATGTTAAATTACACTAAAATTTGTCCTATTCCTATTGGATGATACATGCACGACCATGGTCATCCTTGGGTCAATTTTAGGACCCCATGGTGCCACTTGAGAGTGATAATGAAACTTTATATTAATTAATTTAATATAAAGACCAAAATAACATAATCATATATATTATTGTAAAAGAATTTTATAATGGGTTTTATAAGTTATAATTTCGACTATAAATATAAATTTTAAAGCTAAAAATATTTCCTATATCATTTTATTTTTATTAATTTTTATACATCATATAAATAAAATTATTTATGACACAATAATGATGTTGGTTTTAACTCATTCAAGAATCATTTAAATAGATGAGATTATTAAAATTAAAACAATATATAAAACAAGTCCAATTCTTATTGGATGATTTACTTTCTAACATTAGTCATTTTATCTTAAAATATAATGTGTTTTGGACCTTTAGAAAACGAAAATTATTATATAATAAAATAATATTTTCGAACATTCTTAAAGATCCCAGCCTCCCCATTATAAAAATCCCTCACCTCTAACCCATTTCTTACACCTCTCAAGCCCCTTGGATCGTCTAAACTATGACCATTTAAGCTCCCAACATCACACTCTTCCTCTTAGAATCCTTAACATAGGCATAATTCACTTTAAAAAATCCTTTATTTCAATCCAAAGGGAGTTACCTTATTTTAAGGTAACATATCCTCTTAAGTTTGGTTATTTTATTTTACTTCTCCAACCCCTAAACTCTCTTTATTCCTTTATTTTATAACAAACACATAATTATAAATATAATAGGTTGTTTTCATGATAATTATTTGAATGAAACTTAAACAGACCTCTATCTAATGGTATAGAACATGATGTTTCTGTGGACGACAAACTACTTCCTCACAAAATTATGATTGCTCAATCATCTATTACCCCCTCTAATGATGGCCATTATGATGGAACTATATTTATATATGATATTTATGATATTATTTTTTCTATAATATTCTTTAATTCTCATTTATATCATACCGTTATTCTTTTCATGTTGTATATATATGATAATTTCATTTGAGGAATTGAGGACTACCGCCCCTCAAAGTGATATGACTCGTTCACACCATACATGGAACATATAAAGGATGATGTTAATGAACCTAAATAATGTATATAAAATATTATATTATATTAGAATAATAATAAACCTATATATCATTTGGTTTTATTTCCTATTAAAATTAAAAAAATCTAATAGAAGTAGCGTTTATGCGTACATACGGATTTCCGTCTCGAAAAACGTGATGAGATTCATTCCCCATTGTAACCATTCAAGAATAATTTTAATATTATTATTAAAAATAATATTTAATAACATAATATAATTCTGTATATGAATCAAATACATCCTATATGTAATATACATGACTTACGTAACAAAAAATATAATGGGAAATGAATCAGTTAACACGAAAAACAATGATAATACTAAAATATTATTAACAAAGCAATATTAAGAGATCCTAAAGGATATCATATTTAAGTATGTAGTTCTTAAATAATTTAATTAAAATGATTTAATTATTATATATGAGGTTAGCATACCATCGACCAAGGAAAAGTACAAGGTAAGGGTTAATTTTACAATCTCTTTATTATCCATGGTTGTTTTTAAGTAAGTATCTACTAGGACCACTTTATCATCCACATACGTGTTTCATGAAAAGGTATTTAAAATTTTTTTAACTATTTAATAGAATATGGTTTAAAGGAATTTATACACTTTTTTTACTTTTTATAAAATGGTTTTATAGGAATATTTCCGTTATTTTCCAAAAAATGTACTTAATGACTTATTCGAAAAATTAAGGTAATAATGTCTTTTTTTAACTTATATGGGGGTGCAGTTATTATACACCATTATAACACCTTTGAATATTCCCTTAAAAAATTATATGAATATTTTCAATATAAATGTTTCCTTTTATAATTACATTTCTTTTAAATGATTTCAAAATAGAAAGAGATATTTCTTTCCAATAGTTTTGATTTCATCTAGGTCAACATCCTTTAATGAATTTTATACTTGTTTGAAGTTGATTTACTATGATAAACATCTTCCATATTTTATTGAAGGTCTTTTGATATGCTTGATTTTGGATGTTTTATTTTAATACCATTCATGGTTTATGGAAAATGTAGTAACAATTTATATTATATTTTTAATAAGAATGTTTTTGTTTTGTTTTAAGATTTTCATATAATGAATGAATTTGACTTAGTAAGTGATGGTTGGATCCTGCTATATCTCCTCGATGCATTGTTATTACTCATGAGACAAACTAGTCTCTTGGCATAAGGCCATGACAAAATCTTATTTTTAGTCTTCGCACAAGGCCTTGACTATGTGGTTATGATGTCCGACATTATGCATTCCCTCATTATGAAATTAGATATTGATATTAAATGTGATTATTTGACTAGTGTAATATCCATGTGAATAATTAAATGACATTATTTGATTTATCATTTCCATATTACGCTGATTTTTTAGTTTAAATGAATTTTGTTTTTGTTTTATACATTTCCTTAAATTTTTATGCTTATTTATGAAGTTTCCACTATATTGTTATCCTTGCTGAGCATCTAATATCACCCCTTTCAATTTTTTATTTTTCCTATGATGTGAATAAGTATTTTATGGTTGACCTATAGGGATATGATAATGGATATAATTGTGTTCAAAGGGGAAAAAATGTTGTTGTTGTTTTTATCTCATGATTTTATGTAAAAATTGTGTATGTCTCTAGTACTTCCAAGGCTACCAAACTGAATGGTATATTGGGATTTGATCCCTTGTGATCATGCCAATGTTATGTCATAATGAACCAAGATGTGGTAACTAGAGTTGGGACATTATAGTTGGTATTAGAGGATGTTTATAAATAACCTTGGAAACTAGATTTAGATAAAATCTGATTAGATCACATTACCCTAAGATTGAATATTAGGATTAGTATAGAAGAACTTCCTAGAATTTTGGGACTGTAGAGATTTTGTGTATTTTCCAAGAAATTTATCTCTATTTAAATTTGAGCAGGCTGATGCGGCTCTGAAAATATGTACCTAGGTGTGAAAACTCTGACAAGGAGTTTCAGGCTTGACCCGGGGTATCCTGGTACATAACAATGGGCCTTGCAGCACTCTTGGTTATGAAACTCTCGGGGGATATTCTTAGGACAATTCACATTTTCTTTAAAAACTATTACGAAGGATTTATGAGTATATACCTCCTCAATGATAACAATTTTTGGATTATGTATTATATACATAAAATGTTCAATTTATGTTTATTGTTTTACAAGTCTGGAATTATGGTTTTCTATTCATAAACTAATGTAGTGGTTTCCCCTGATAAGATATGGAGCCTAGTAGAAGTAATGGGAACCATATCAACACACATAATAGATGTTGGTATTTTCCTCCCAATCCGAATAATAATTTTTGATCTGGTGATGAAACAAGTGTTGATCAGCTTATCACCATACTAGGTCAGCTCACTCAGGCTATGAATAACAACCTTACCTGTATGGAGCACCCCGATCCACAAAACGAAGTATCAATGTTAGAGAGATTCATGATTCAACAAACACCCACATTAAATGGGCTATAAATCCATTTGTATATGAGAAATGGATAAGTTCCATAGATAAAATATTTCATCCTTTGGGGAGCAGCGAAAGGGAAATCGTTTTTACTGCAGTTTATCGCTTCATGGGAGATGGTGATCAATGGTGGTCATTATTTAAAAACACAAAAGAAATTGAAGAAGGATAAAATATGGAATAGAGGGCGTTTAAAGATATTTTCATAGAAAAATACCTTCCCCAGGACCATCGATCAGATATGGAATGATAATTTATGGTTCTGAGGCAAAAGGAGGATGAGAATATCCCAAAGTATGTGGCTAACATTACAAGGTTATCAAGGCATGTATCTGATTATATACATAACCTAATGAGTAAGATTCATTGATTATTTGATGGGTTAAAACCATTTATTTATCGAGCATTAGTCTCACACTCCTTCTTATCATATGAAGATATTGTCTCACTTGCTATCAAGATAGAAAGTGAATTCTCTATGTATTATAACATTAACGTAATGGAAGAGAAGAAGAGATCTGTTGAACTCTCTTAAAATGGAAATTAGTGGAAGAAGGGAAAATTTGAATATCTATTCTATGATAAATGTGGTAACAAACACCTCGATTCTTTCCTGAAGGGAATGAGAGTCTATTACAAGTGTGGCGAAAAAGGCCACCAAGATTGTGATTCCAAGGGAAATAAAGAGATTGTCAATGTTGAATGCAGAAATTGTAGATAAACGGGGCATTATGAAAATGAATTCCATAAGAACCAAGGATAATTACCTCAGAAAAGGAGAAGGGAGAAAGGACAAGCTTATGCGATCACTACCGCTGAGGTTGAACCACTAAAAGATATAATGGGAGGTAATTTAATGGTTTCCACAAGTTTAATCAATGCTTTATTTGATTATGGATCATCACATTGTTTCATATCTTCCCAGTTTTTTAAAAAAATTAGAAATTTTCAATATTATTTAATAAGGGAATTATCAGTCAAAACTCACAATGGAAGTATCATTGCAACAAAATCATCTGAATCAATCCCCATTAGGGCATATAAATGTTCTTTATCCACTAATATCATCATCATACCCATGATTGAATGTGATATAATCCTCTTTGTGGTTTGGCTTTTAGACCATGATGAGAAAATTTATTGTAAGAAGAAGTTGGTTACAATTATTTATGATGATATGGTATATCTTATCATTAGAGTAGAAATGTCACCAGCTGATTCTTATCAAGATCCACCCAATATAGCTCTTCTAAATTTAATTATTGTGGAGGAAGGTAGTGAAATAACTATGGGTGAGGAATCAAATGTTCAAATAGAGGATATACATATTCTACCAGAATATGTTGAGGTATTTCAAGAGGATTTACCTGGACATCCTCCCGAGCGAGAAATTGAGTTTTCCATTGATTTAATTCCTCATTCAAGGTTCATATAAATGACCCCTTAAAGAATGGCCTCTATGGAATTAGTGGAGCTAATAAAACAACTAGAAAAGATGAGTAATAAAGGATTTATTCACCCCATATTCTCTCTATGGGGAGCCCCTGTTCATTTTGATAAGAAGAAAGTTGGATCTATTTGGTTGTACATTGACTATAGAGAGATCAATTCTATAATAATAAAGAATAGGTATCCCCCACATCACATTGATGATTTATTTGATCAACATCCTAAAGCTCAATATTTTTCAAAGATTGACAATTAATCTGGATATCATCAGTTGTGTGTGAAGAAGGAAGACATTCCAAAAACAACATTTCAAACCAGGTACAGGCATTATGAGTTTTCAGTAATGCCTTTTGGACTGACTAATTCACCCTTTGTCTTCATAGATATAATGAACATAATTTTCAATGTCTATCCTGATGAATTTTAAGTGGTATTTATTGATGATATGTGGGTATGTTCCAAAAGCAACGAGCATTATGAAATTCACTTGTGCACTATTCTAAAGACTCTTTGAAGAAATGAATTATATGGGATGTTCAGCAAGTGTGAATTTTGGCTTTGAGAAATTTCTATTCTGGGCCATATTGTCTCAAAATATGGAATCTCTTTTGATCATTCTATGAAAAGGGAAATATGATAATGGCCAGAACCAACAATTATAATTGTGGTATGTAGTTTTATTGGTTTCACATGTTATTATCAACATTTCGTCCAAAAATTTTCCTAATTGGCTAACCCATTAACCAAGATCAAACATAAAAGGGTCAAATTTGGTGGGAAAAAATAATGCGAAGAATGATTGAAAGAACTTAATAGTGGATTAGTCAATTCTCTTATATTGACCCTACCATCGGGGAATGATGGGTTTGTTATTTATAGATATTCTTCAATTAAAAGAATTAGTTGTGTCCTTATGAATAATGCTAGGGTTTTTTCCTATAAATAACAACAACTAAAAATTCATGATGAAACCTATCCCACTCATGATATTGAGTATGTAGCTGTAATCATTCCATTGAAGATAGGTAGACACTATCTCTATGGTGACAAATGTGAGATTTATACTGATCAAAGGAGATTGATGTATATTTTCTAACAAAATAACTCAATATGAGGAAATGGAGATGGCTCTAACCACTCAAGAATTATGATTGCACCATACACTACTACTCGGGGAAGGAAAATAAGGTGGTAGCTACTTTGAGCCGAAAGGATCATGATGTTTTGAACAAGATGAGAGTTGAAAGGGATATTGTGTTCATGGATCTTCTAAATTTGTATATGGGAATAATCATGGAAGGTGAAACCTCGATACATTTTCAAATGGTTGTGAAACCATACTTACTAGAAAGGCTAAATGATCTCAGACTGATGATGTGGAGTTTCAAAATAAAATTAAAGCTGTAAATGATGGGAGATTAATCAACTCCGTATATGAAGGTGGGATTTTGAATTTTTGGAAGAGACATTGTGTTCTTGACAAATGTGATCTAAAAGGGGAATTTTTGGATGATTCTCATAGCTCTAATTTCTATATACACCCTAGTATCACTAAAATATATAGATATTTGAAGGAATATTTTTGGAGGGACAACATGAAGAGAGAGATTTCTGATTATGTGTCAAGATGTATGGTTTGTCAACAAGTGAAATTTGGAAGAAAACATCATAGAGGAGTCATGTAACCTTTTCCCATAAATGAGTGGAAATGGGATGACATTATGATGGAATTTGTCGAGGGAATACCAAAAAATTCTAGAAGTAATGATGAAATATGGGTCAATGTTGATCGTCATACCATGCCAGCACATTTTCTGGTGATAAGAGAAGAATTAACACTTGAAAATTAAGCAAGACTCTATATTAATGAAGTTTTAAGACTTCATGGAGTACCCCCGATCGATTTTTTTATCATGATCCCCATTTTACATCAAGATTCTATAAAAGTTATTAGAACGCCTTGGATACTGAACTTCGTTGGAGAACTTCCTACCACCCTCAAACTGAGGGAAAATCAGAACAAACTATTCAAACATTAGAAGACATGTTGTGATCTTTCTCACGTTACTTTAATGGTATGTGGTATAAATATTTACCTTTGGTTGACTTTTTTTATAACAATAGTTTCCATTCAAGTATTCAGATGGCACCATATGAAGAATTTTATGGAAACAGATGCCGCAAACCAACATGTTGAGATGATGTTGGGGAATGAAAACCTGTAGGCCTAGAACATGTTGAGGAAATAATGGAAAGGGTGAAGGTTATCCAAACCCACATCAAATCATATCATAGTAGGAAAAAGAGATATATCGATAACCGAAGGAATGATTTGGAATTTCAAGTAGGATATTATGTTTTCTTGATGGTATCTTTATAAAAGGGTGTTATATGATTCAGTAAGAAAGGAAAATTATGTCCTTGGTACATCGAACCGTTGGATATTCTATAAAGAATTGGTGTTTTATTTTATTGTATGGCAATGCCACCATGTCTCTCTAAATTTTTTTATGTGTTCCACATATCACTATTGATGAAATACATGCCTCACACAACATATGTACTCACTTATGAAGAAATAGAACTGGAACCATATTTGCCTTATTGCGAAGAGCCTATCATAATTCTGGAAACTAGAGAACAAGTGTTGAGAAACTAGACAAATTTACTGGTGAAAGTTCTTTGGTGAAATTATAAGATGGAAGAGGCAACGTGGGAACCTGAGGAACATATGATGAAGAACCACCCTAATATTTTTATGTAATAAAATTATAGAAAATTTGAGGTTGAGATTATTTTGAGGAAGTAAGAATGACACACCCCAAGATTCCACAGTACTTTTCTGTTTGAATAATGCAATAGCTTACACTATACACAACATCAAGATTCTAACACACCATTACCAATCAAACTAGTCGTTATGAATAATAATACCCAAGTTTTGAAACTTTATAAATTTTAATTTCAAAATGGACTTCATCTTTGGAATTGGATTATCCAAATTATCATAGAGTGAATTTTTGGTACTTTTTTGAAAAATTTTAATTATTGATGAATAGTGAAAAATGTTGAATTTTAATTAAAAACAATTTTTTTAATAAAATTAATTTATAGTGTTAAATTATTTATTTTAAGGGTTTTAAAGTATCATTATATTATATTTTTATCATTTAATATAATTTTGGTCATTGGGTGTAATTTCACATTTAAACTGGACATAAAAAAGTGTCAAACTTTTGATAGTTATTATTTCTTAAAAACAGGCATCTTGTTTTGACAATGATAATTAATTTTAAATTAATTTCTGCCACTTCTGTGTTTTGAATTTGGAAAAATGGATTCCATATTTCAAATATTTTGTTCCAAATTTTTTAAATAGATAAAATTTATTTTTATACATTATGAATATTTACTTTAGTAAATATTTCATTTCCCATGGTTAAAAGATAAATCTGGTAAATAATGGTAAAAAAATATTTTTATAATAATATGAAATAACCATAACATGTATCCAATTCTTATTTGTTGATACATTTCTGACCATGGGAATCCTTGGGTGGATTTTAGGACCCCATAGAGCCACTTGAGAGTGAAAATGACACTTTATTAATTAATTTGATGTTAAGTCAAATACGACATAAACATATATCTTTTTATAAAATTATTTTTACAAGGGGTTATATAAGTTATCCATTTTAATATAAATATTAATTTGAAATATAAAACTTTTTCCTAAATCATTGTATTTAGTATATATTTTAGACATCAAATAAATAAAATTATTTATGACACAATAATGATGTAATGTTTACCTCATTAAAGAATGATTTAAATAAATGAGATTACAAAAATTAAAACAATATCCAAAACTAGTCCAATTCTCATTGGATGATTTTATTTCGAACATGAAATATCTTATCATCGACTTTAATTATTTTTGGACCTTTAGAAGCCAAAAATAATTATTTAATAAAATACTATTTTTAAATGTTCCTAAAGAGCCCCTCATCCCCTTATAAAATCCCTCACATCAAACCGATTTCTCACACCCATAAAGCCCCTTATCTCTTCTAACCTCTACCCAATTAATCTCCTTACACCCCTCTATTCCTCTTATAAACATTACCTTAATAAGAACGCACTTGAAGGTAGCCATTTGGTTCAAACTAAAGGAAGTTACCCGATTAAAGGCAACATCTCTTATTATGTTCTTTTCTTTTCTTTTCTTTTAATTCTCCAACCCCCTAAAATCCCTTTATTACTTTATATTATAAAAATTCAGTATCATAAATATACTAGGTTGTTTTTATGATAATTATTTTAAAAACACTTACACACACCTCCATCTAATGGTTATAGAACGTAATATTTATGTGGATGGAGAACTACTGCCCCACGAAATGATGATTGTTCAATATTCTACTACCACCTCTTATCGTGTCCATTATGATGGGTGTAAAATTATATATGATATTTATTATATTTATTTTAACTATAATCTTAAGTAATTATCTATTATATCATACCTTTATTCTTTACTTGTTGTATATATATGATAATTTCATTTGAGGGAGTATGTACTACCACCCCCTCAATGTAATATGACTCATTCAGACCATACATGAAATGTATAAAGGATGGTGTTAATGAAAATACATAAAAGATATAAAATATTTTATTACAAAGGAATAATAATGTGACTATATATCATTTGGTTTTCTTTCCTTTTAAAATAAAAAAATGAAATTAATGTCGCATTCGTGCGTATGTGCGGATTATGGTCTTCACGAATGCGATGAAATTCATTTCCCATCATAACCATTCAAGAATAATTTTAATTTGATTATTAAAAATAATATTTAAGACCATAATATCATTCTAATATGAATTGAATACATCCTATCCATAATAAACATGACTTAAATAACAAAACATATAAAGGAAAATGAATCCGTTAACACCCAAAACTATAATACTACTAAAATATTACTAGCAAAGAAATATTAGAAGATCATATATTATATCATATTTATATATTTAGATCTTGTATAATTTAATAAAAGTTATTTAACTATTATACCGGAGGCCAGAATACCCTCGACAAAATAAAATTACAAGGTATGGGTTAATTTTATAATTCCTCTATTATCTGAGATTGTTTTAAAGTAAGTATCTACTGGTACCTCTTTATCATCCACATTTGTGTATCGTAAAAATGAATTTCAAAAAATATACTATTTACTAGACTATAGGTTAATTTCACTTATACGCTTGTTTAAATATTTATAAAATGGTTAGAAAGGAATCTTTATGTTGTCTTCCAAACAATGTAATTTATAACCATTTTGAAAAATTAAGGTAACGATATCTTTTTTTACCTTATACGATAGGTGTGGTTATTCTCCGCCATCATAACACATTTGAATATTTCCACAAATTTTATAAGAATATTTTCAAAATAAATGTTTAATTTTATAATTACTTGACTTTTTAATGATTTTAAAATAGAAACAGATATTTCTCTCAAATACTTCTGATTTCATCTATGTCAACATACTTTAATGGATTTTATACTTGTTTGAAGTTGATTTATTAAGATAAAAATCATCAATATTTTATTGATGGGTTTTTGATATGTTTGACTATGGATGTGTTAGTTTTATACCATTCATGGTTTATTGTTAATGTATTAAAATTTTCGTATGCATGTTTTAATACGAATGATTGTGTTAAGTTTCAGCCTTTTCATATGAGGAATGCATTTGACATAGTAAGTGACGGGTGGATCCCGCTATTACTCCGTGATGCATCGATAGTTCACATTAGTCAAACTGGTGTATTGGCACAAGGCCTTGAAAGAATATTATTTGTAGTCTCATAATGAGGCCTTGACTATGTGGTTATGATGTCTGACATTATGCATTCCATCATTATGAAATTAGCTATTGATTTTACATGTGATTATTGGACTAGTATAATATCCATGTTAATAAGTAAATGTAATTATATGATTTATCTTTTCTATATTATGTTGATGATTATGTTTAAAAAAGATTTTATTTTAATTTTATACCTTTCCTTAAATGTTTATGCTTATTTATGATGTTTCTGCCATATGTTTATCCTTACAGAGCATCTCAGCTCACACGTTTCTATGTTTTATTTTATCTAGGATGTGAAGAAGTATATTATGGTAGACCTTCAGGGATAGGCTAAGGGATATAAGTGTGTTAAAAGGGGAAAAATAGTTTTTTTTATGTCATGATGTAATGTAAAACTTATGTATATATCTAGTACGTCCAAGGCTACTAAACCAATTGGTCTTTCTAGATTTGACCCCTTGTGATCAATCCAATGTTATGTAATAATGCACCAACTCTAGGAATTGGGGTCAGGGAATTACATAACATGATTAATTGGTATAACCTCCCATGTTCCTACATTCTAATTAGGATAACCTATAGTGTACCCCCACACAAGCTTGGTATAATCTCCCTTGTGGCCACTTTTGGGCTAGGGATAACCTCCCATGAACAATTTGATCTCATATTACATTCTGAATTACCCTATTCATTCATTAGAGATATAAATTCCACCGATAAAATGATGAAAATAACAAATATGTGTTCTATGAGAAAACAACACATTAATAACATCAGTTCCCATTACAGTAAATTTCTTTTATAATAATGTAATCATTTCATCAAATCAATACCCATGGAAAAATAAGAGGGGTTCATAATAATTGTATCATGGTATAACTGTTAGAAGAGAAAAATGTTTCACAAAAATATATTCATCATTATAATAAACCATATAGGGAATGACTAAGAATTTTAATCATGGTTTATATCCATATTCAAGTATAAATAATGTCAAATAATGTTATCTTTGACTGAAAATTATTTTTAGAGAAAATTTATATTAGAACATTTCATTATGAATATAAACTTTCATTGGAAGGTAAATTTTTAAAAAAAACTATACAATATTATTTAAATAATTTTCTATAAAGGTAACATCGATAAATTATATTAATTATTCAATTAAAATAATTTTTGTGATTGGATTAAATTTTCCTCATACCATACATATTAAAACGAAGATTCCTTTTATATTTTCAGAAAGATTAAAAATGTTATGTTTGGAAAATTACTTTAAGATTCCTTCTAAAAATATGTTTGAAATGTTATGAAAGGTGAAAATTATTATATTTATATAATTTTTTAAATTTTAATTTTTTTTTAAATTAATGTTTATAAACTATTGTATTCGTTGAAAAATAGTTTTTAACTAACGGGAGAAATAAAGAGGAGTGTTAAAAAAATATTTTTAACTATTGAATACAAAAATAGTGGAATATAAATAAAAAAAATTATTCTCTTGATGTAAATATATAATAAGATAAATAAGGAGTTTCATGATAGATATATCATAATATTTCCTCATTGGAATATTAATCATAAAAATCTAGATAGACGATGAGAGTGTAACATAAAACTCTTACAAATTTGGTAAAATTGAATCATAATCAACATGAAATAATAACATTAAATGAATCATATGATATCTTTAATATAACTATAATTAAGATATAACATTAAAATGGTTATGAATATAAACCTCATAGAATAAGAATGGTGCATAACTTAAGTAAGGTCTCCAAGATGAAAATATGAGACAAAAACCCATTACCACATTGATTAAATTTGAATGATAATCCCCATGAAAGAGATATACTATAATTGATATGTAAATCCCAAAAATTATAATGATAAAAATTAAAAATAATCATTAATTGGATGTTTATACCCAACATAAAATCAATTAGTGGTTCATATGACATGAGTTTCATAGATGTAACATGTGAGTTATAAATCCATTACTTTAAGTCTCGAATTCTATCATACACATTAGAAAATATTGTATAAAAAATATTAATTCATTATAAATATATTTTATAACCATTCATAAATATATAATACCATATATGATTTACTAATGACTATTTATTATCCATTTATTAACAATTCAATGTTAATGCCATGTAGTGGGAAATAACTACATTTTGAGTATGTTTTGAATTGTTAATTTTGGTCCTCTTACTTTTATCATGGTCCAATAATCCCAATAATTTTACCTATTATAATAATATCATATTTTTTAATTATTTATTTATTTATAGTGATACAATAACAGTATAGATGAAAAATTATGTACATTATTTGTGGAGATGGTGCATTGTACATACGTTTGAATGTTTTTTCCATTATTTAACTAAAGTAATAAATGAAATTAAAATAATATATTACTATTAAATATTATTTTTATGTGAATCATATAATATATCATAAATAAAAAAATCCATACTACCTTCCTTTTGATATGTGAATGAGTCTCATAACTTTCCAAGGTGGTCGTATATCATACACACGAACGACGTTATCATATTATGTTGGAATATGATGTTAGAAGTAAAATGTTATAAAATTATAATATAATAATATAATATAATATAAATCCAATGTAAAAATTATTCAATTATTAACACCATCCCAAAGTTGTGGTAATAGAAAAACAAATGACATCGATTTGTGGGGTGGTTGTCCTTTGTAGACACTAATAATGATTTCACAACCCATTTGATGGAAGAGGAGAATAATATATGTTATTCCATTTACATAATAATTTAAAAATAATTTGTAATATCCCTACTTAATTATATTATTATGGTTTAATAATAATTTAATGATGTATAGGGATACATAATATAGAACTCTTGATTATGGACATTACCTCTTATTTGGATAGTTTATTTTGGATCTCATTGTAAGGAATCTTAGGCTGGATTTATGACTAATATAAGGGTCATAAGATGTTATGTTGGATTTATGGGAGTTATTTGGTCTATAAATGACTAAACCAAGGGGTATTTAATGTGTTTAGAGGAGAGGATATTGGATGGCCTTTTAAAGGTGAGTTTATTTTCCCACTTGTAATTTTCTAAAAGAAAATTTTGTTTCCATTTTTTCACATGGAACAAGGATTAATAATGTTACATTCTATATAATTGAATATATAATGTCAATATATGTCCATAAAATATTTCTTGGACCATTTTGGATCATTAATATCCCATATTATTTTAGTTTAACCAGTAGCTAGCTTATTTTTACCTCAAACATAGTTAATAATTTTTTATATTTTTATTGATTATTATAGTCAAAAAATATGTAAACATTATTAGATAAAATAAATTATTCTAATTTGAAAATAGGCAATATATTTTTTAAACATCCATTTTACTTATGTGGAATATTTTATTTATAAAATAATCATAGAAATGTTTTGATAAATAAGGGTTTTAATGAAAAAATGTTCAAAATTATAAATTATTTTTATAACAAAATATAATATATAATTTATTAAATTCACCTAAATTGGATTATTTGTTTTATAATTTTACTAATTTAGGTTTTATAAATATTTTCATAGAAAATTAACATTATATAAATTTTCATAAAAATGAGAATTTATAAAAACCATTATTATTCACTACCTCTTAATAATTTAAACTTTTTATAAAAAATAAAAAAATAATCCCTATAAGAGAATAATTAAATGATTATTTCACCAATAGAGATTATTTTTTCATATTAATTTTAATAGGTATCAAAAACTGATTACATTATAACAGAACAAAATGAGATAAAACTTCTTTTAGTTTTATTTTTATCTCCTATTTTGAAATCACATAAGAAAAATTTTAATTTACATATTGAATATTGGAAATATATATTTTGTTAAATGAAATATTTTTTTTAATATATTTGTTTAAAACACATATGTGTACTTAAAAATAATTTTTTCATAAAATGAATTTCATTATTTCAGAATAATTTTTATTTTCAGTTCAGATTAATTATTCACTAAATAATTATGTTTGTATATGTGTGTATACCAAATATTTTGATAATTTAGTTAATAAAATTCATAACTTATATTCAAATGGCTAAGTGATAACTATCTTATTAAATAATAATATTTTAATAGTATATATCTTTTCATCTAAAAGCAGTGTTGTGTGTCATGAATGATAAATTTTTTGTTCCATGTAATGAAATATAATCAAAGGGTTTTGTGTAAAATAAAGGTAATATAAATTTTCATATATATAGAATATTAAAAATATTTAATTTTTAAAAAAAATAATATCTCAATATCTTATGGAATTACACTACTACTCTTTTAGGTGAAAACATAGAGCTATTATCGAGAAGAACACCTTGAAATTGATACATAATTGATAGAAAGTATCTAGGTTTTATGGAATAAATAGTTACTAATGTTACTAATTTAATGTTGATTTAAATATTCCCACTCATAGGTACCAATGTATTTCCCTTCTTAATATAATATCTAACTCTCCTTTAAAAATATTTTAAACTCCATCAAAATATGTAATGCAATCATATAGAAGAAAACAGTATATGTGGGTATTTATGTATGTTATCCAATGAATTCCTAAAATCATTTCAAATATGTATATGTTAAAAAGAGAAATATAAAAAAAATATCCTCTTTGATATTTATATAATACATTGCACACTATGTCTGACTTTCTTATTTACTAATAGGTGTCTGAAATTTCATGTCGAGAGGAATTGTTTCAATATGAAATATTATATGATCAATAACTGAATATAGAATAAAAGAGATTGATTCATTTGTATAAAATGATTCATGAGATTATAATTCAATTTAATCATTCATTAAACCATTGAAGAAAAATATTTATCCTCCATGATCATCATTATAGAACTATAAAACTATTTAATTCATTATCTAAATAAATCTTATTTTTCATTGTGGCTGTGAAGACTGGTGAGGGGTCAGTATGATATAATAGTCACCCGGGGTCACTCTTATTTGTCTTTTATTACTAATTTATATCGATAGAACTATGTGGTAATAAAAAACATGGACCAATTTTGTAAAATTTCCATTAATTATCCTTAAAATAATTATAGAATAATGATTTCTATTCCCCATCATTTTCTAGTTTTAAAATATCCATAAAGGCATTGTTCATTCTTTCATGAAATGATAATAAGATCTACCCTAAAAAATCATTGTATTATTACTATGGTTAGGTGGAAAGGATACTTAACCAGTCAAATTATTTCACATTACATTAAATACTTGAGAGAAATTGTCCTTATTCATTTTTTCCCTATGATGGAGTTCACATTTGTACACATAATTTTAATTTTTTTTCACAAAATTTCAAATTCAGAAGATATCCTTTTCTGCTAGTTACAACATATATTCTCCCACTATATAGTTTTTAAAAGAGATATTAAAAATTTAGGATCATATTCTAGGTCGTATGAATTACTCAAAGATAATGTCCTTTATGAATAAATTTGTGAAAAAGTCATTAAAAACACATTAGACTCTTTAATTGAGTTTTATACACATTAATAGAAATACATTCATGCTGAGGTTATGGATTCTAATTTCCTATATCAATGGAATGTAATTCATGGACTATTCTCTGGGAAAGCTGCTGATTTACTTCTTGTGTGGCTTGAATCACATTATCATGTACTCCCTCCCAAGGGTTACCAAGTCACTAAACTAGTTCCATTCATTTTATATGAATAATAAACCCCCAATTTTTCATAATTCACTTGAAAATTAAGACTCTGAATATTAAAAATCATAATAACCAATAATAATTATCATTTATTTTGTATAGTCATATAACCCATTATAAACAGGTCATCCAAGTTGGTTGTATCTCCAGTAATGCATTATAAGAAACACTCAATGGGTAAACTCATGATGATGAGATAAAAACAAAACAATAAGTATATTATATGAAACTTTTAATATCTTTCAAGACTGGTAACATTATATTCAACATAAAAACATTATCAATATCTTTTTGTTTTATACAATTAATGTTCTAACACTCCTATCTTCTTGCTTCTATCCCAAGATGTGGGACCAACCAAGATTTATACCATTTGTAATATCCTTCCACTCACCCATTTTCTTGGTAATATGTGGAGATGATAATAACCATATGTGATATACCAAGGCCAATAAAGGTAGGAAATAATTTCCAAGGAAATGGAAGATCATTGTGGGATGATTGTAACTTGAACATAGACAGTCTACTAAATAAGAATCAAATAAAAAAATGTTATATAAATCATATAATGGAATAAAATACAACATTATATATAATGAAATATCAATGTATAAAATTAATTATAAATTTAGATCACATACAAAAAAGTGGAAAAAAGAACTAAAGACACTAAAGTTACCTCAAACAAGCCCCTCACAAATAATTTTAAATCTCCAAGTCCAAGTTTGAGACCCAATACATCATTATTCCTCACTGTAAAAGTAGAAAACTTTCATCATCTATGTCTTAATACACAATATCTATAAACCCATAAAAGATTCCAATAAGGTGTGATAGTACTACTCATTAGTTAATCCCCAAATACATCCCAACATACCTCATTTGGAATAAGATTAATTTTTCAAAATTCATATAAAACATATAATATTAATTTAAAAATAAATATCAATAATAAAAATTGTTTAAGAAAAATAGTAAAAAATAAATTTTTCATTTTTTTCATCCATATAGAATCATCATTATAAAACTCACACACCCATGCATTCCCATTGACAGTCCCAAAACACATGAGATATGACCTATCTCGTCACCAAGTTTTCAGTTGATGGGATCTCATGTTAAAATTTTCACCAACCCCATGTCCAAAACATGAAGGTAGAACTAATTATATTTTATAAACTCACACCATGCACAAATGGAAAGTTCTAAAAAATAAAATTTATATAAAAAAATAATTTCATTTCATAAATTTATCGATCACCATAGTTAAATAAGTAAAAAATAAATGACATAAATATAAAAAAAATATGTCTTGAAAGGATAAAATATAGAGTGATTAAAAAATAAATAATTTATGTTTATATTTAATTTTAGTATAAGAGAATCCACTTACCTAATAATAATTCATGAAAATGGATAAATACACTTGAAACATCCCTATCCATCCATTAAACTCCTTTACTTTATTAGATCTAAACAATATTTCATTTAAATAAACATCATCACAAATATATCAATTTATATATAATTATGTCTATTACTCAATTATATATGATATAATTAAATATTTAATTAATAAGAGATGATGAGGAAATTATTTTGATTTAAAAGATCCAAAAATCAATCATTCAACCAATATTTCTTTAAGTTTGAAATTAATTATCATGTTCTCATACGGAAGGAAATACATTAAATTGAGTGGGAGAATAATTTATTATTTGAATTTTCAGGTGAAAATATGATTTAAAATTTAATTTCAAGATCATTTAATGCATGCCTCAAATTTAAGATGCATGGTTTATAAAACCTTGAATTGACCATGTGAATGATATTATACATAACTCAAGTATTCATATGGTTATTCCACATGATTTTTCAAACCATTCACTCTCTCTGCACATTAAAGTATCCAAATATACCAATCTATTACAGTTTACCTTTTTCATACACATGTTTTGGAAATCTTCTATACCATTTTTGATCCATACAATTGTATCCTATCGTCTCATATCATGGTTATATATAGATATTTCATGGTTTAAAAAAAACAAATCACCCTAAAAACAATTAAAAAGTCAAAAAACAATACTTATGTTCCCAAAACTCAACACAATTATTATATAACATAAAAATAAAAAATAAATAGAAAAACTACATTAAACAATGGTTGCAATAGAAAAATACTACAAATTAATTGATTGTTATAAATTTCAAGGTAGTTGTTAATTTTAGGTTTCATCTAATCGAATAAAATTATATAAGAGTAACAATTTAACATATTTATTGTAATATAAAGAATATATTGAGGAAAAGAACTAGGGAAGGTACATTAGTTGTCAATGAAAAATATGTAAATGAATTGTGGGTTACTATATTAAAAATAATTCAAGGTTAGGACATGGATGATTCTATTTATTACATGAAAATGTTGATATCATGTTGTAAAGATCAAAATATCTTCATGAACACTCATTTATTATGCTCTTTTTTCATTTCTCAATTACTTTTCAAAAAATTAAATATATGTAATAGAAATAAAACAGTTAACCCCACTTTAATGTTTTTATTTTATTAGATGAAGATTTTTTAGACCTTATATGAGTAGTGAACTTGGCCTAAGAATTTAATCAACAACTATAGGAGTAGCGGTTATTAATTGTATCCATAGGTCGATGATATATTTTATTTATATAATTACTAGTATATGTCACAAAGTAAAATTTCATTATTCATGTTCATTTTATTTTTGACTATATTGGTTGGGTGGGTTTTAATATTTTGTGAAAAATAATTTGACATTATATAAATATAGACACAAGTTCCAGATATGTTCAATAAAGGTAGAAAACATTAAATAACCATAATTGACCCCCTTAGGTTGAGTTTTGGGGTCATTACATTAAAAAATAAAATGAATCACATTACACTATATATTAGTGATTCAACGACTTGTTAATGAAGTGTTCCTATAATATTTTAGATATATAGTAGAAAATTTGATAATTTTTAATGGATTCTATCAAATTAAATGATTTATAAGTATTTTTTCGTGGGATGATCTGTAACAAAATAAGTTCTATGTGAACTAAATGATTATATGGATGAAACGGTGTTAATATTTTCTAATAAAAATTTCATTATTTTCAACAAAATAAATGAGTTCACATTATAGATAAAAATTAATGTATGGATAAAAAATAGATCATGTAACGGAAAATGGATGTGATGGTGGTTATGAACAAAACCTATGATACAAAAACTATGATTCTAATTATATTGAATTCGATCAAAAAAATATTCAAGGATATATGAATCGGTAAATATATAATTTTAACATGGAGGATGTCCATAGAGTTTCAAATAATAACAAAAAAAGAATATATTTATAGGAAAATATGTTTTTGAAAAAAACCATATAAAATTTCATGACAAGAACCAGGTTTGACATCATAGTGTTAAAATATTATTCTAGAATTAAAATTAATTCAATATATAGTCTTGAAATTTTTGTTGGGAAAATATTAAATTAGTGAATTAAGAGACAAATATAAGTTTGATTTTATTGCATAATGATAAAACCATATGGGTATGTGAAATATATCACCCAATTATGTATAAAAACCTGAATAAACTGTTATATATAAGAGAAGATACTAATAAAAATAATAATGTTGAGGAAAAGTGGATGAAAAAATTTATTGGAATAAAATAATGATATTATAAAAGAAAATAAAAAACTATAAAATTAATCTCATATGTTATTAAAATTGATGAATAAAAGGGGAAATGTGGAATAAAATACTATTTATATGGTAATTCATAAAAAATTAAACATTAACATTTCATTTTTAGAATATCTTGTGATGTATCATTTTTTAGTGCCTTATGCTTTGTGTTCCAATCCATGGGAGTAGTTGTTGATGCTCATAATTTCATGAAATAAATTCATATTGTGGTAGAATTATGAAACCTAAATAATTGTTCTAATAAGGGATTAAGGGTTTACATTATTCAAATTTAATCAATTTTGGTCATTTATGAATATAAACTCCCTCTGATGGAGAATTATTACAATCATGTAGAATTTAGTCAATCTCATTTTACTAGGACTACTATTATTGGTGTTACTATTATTGGATATTGGGAGGAAAATTCATGGAATATGGTTTATAACCATGAACAGGGAAATTTCCTTTTTTTTTAATTTTAAACTCAAACTCATCACATTATATTTGGATGATAATATCTAATAATTTTAGGTAGTTTTTATTGAGGAATATGAACTAGTTCATTGGTCATTGAATCATTCACATTGGGTTATAGATCATTTTTTACAAAAATCATATTGATGTCTTCGCCATGTATTGATTTGAGGGTATTGATTCCAATTGTTATAATTGTTGTGGGAACCTAAATTATCGGAATAATATATTATTCCTAAAAAGTATGGGGATTCTTTTTGGTTTTTAGTCCATAATAAAGTATATATGAAGGGTACATAGATTCTTGACTTTATATATTTCTGTGGGAAACTTGATGCAACCATTGATATTCTTAAATCAAATCCCCTATTCGATATTATTATTGTAGTAAAATGAACTTAGATATCCCAAGGATGGTGTCTTTTTTCAATTTCCTTTTTAAGATTACAAGTAATCAATCCCTGAAAGACCAAGAGTTTAGTAGTCCTAAAAAATCATATACATAAATGGGTCTGGTATTACAAAATAATACATTAATTACAATATAATATTTTCTTAATTATAAATAAATAACATAAAGGATAACTACAATCCATATAGTATATCACTTCATATCATTTGTAGTATTATTATTTTATTCATGGGGAATGAAACAAAATAAAGTTCAGTTCGAATGATAAGTAATGAAAAAATGTAGCCTAAGAAATAATGAATCATTGATAAAAATAATTAGGAAATGGTAAATAACATAAATCACAAGCCTTATAATAAATAAACTTAGAGGGAAGTGTATAAACAATATTTAAAGGTCATAACTAGAAACATATTCCCTTCTAATAAATAGATAAGTCAAAATCCATATAGAAAGGTAAGAAACTAAAACACAAGACACCTAGTCAATGAATTGAAAATGAAATTTAACTATAGATATGTCAATGAAGAATCTCATTGATGAATAATAACTAGAAAAAATATGGTGGAAATTAATTATTAATGGAGGTGATGTCGGAGGCAGAAAAAAACATATATTTTCAAGATCCATCCTCCATATAGTTTAAAACTATGGATAAAATATCATTTAATTTTCACACCATATATGTATCATGAGAACCTCTCAATGCATTATAGAGAATTAAAGTATAGGATCCATCTATCATATCATTTCCAAATCATTATTCATATCGAGTAATCGATTTAATTATTAAACACTATTCCCTGTAAAATATCTTTATGCAATAAAAAATACATATTTATCAATAATTTTTCAGTATTCCAAATAAATGTCAATGTAGGCACCGTTTATAATATATTATATGTTTTAGGTAATATTAATATCCATGATAAATGAAATGGATATTTTAGGGAACTCCAATTTTCAATGGTCATAATATATCGAATATTTGAAGGGGACTGACAAATAAATAATATAATTGAATGTAAATATTATCCTAATCTAAATCAATCATTAATAATCCATAGTAATTGTTATTTTGGTATCAATACAACATATACTCAGTGGTTTAAAATAAATATTTTTTTGATGAATTCAAATATTATAAAAAGACCATACAAATATTCTTTTAGAAAAAATCCTCTTGTTTTGTAAATCCTTTTGAAAAAACATTTCATTGAAATAACTTTTGAAAAAAATTTATTTTAAAATAATCATGTTAGACATGAAAATGATGCTTCAAATATGTTATGGTTGATAAATTCACACTTTTAATACGATGTAATTGAACATTCCTTTTTGATGGTAAAAAGGTTTGAAAAAATTCCTTACTGTGAAAGAGTCAAGAAGAATCTTTTGGAAATATTATTAAAAAATAAAAAGTGTAAAAATATCTATATCAAGTCATTTTAAATTAATTTTTGGAAACATTTTAAAAAAATCGTTTTTAGGAGAAAATATGTTCTCTGACTAAAGATTGAAATGATGTCTGATTTGTTTAAAATATTTATAAAACACATTGAGTACTAAATAGTGGAAAATGGTACTAATAAATGAAAAAGATAATGAATTACCCGAGGAGTGTAAAATTATTAGGTTTATAGAACAATGGTAATATAATTTCCTTGAATGGATATACCATTGAAATATCATTAAATTTATTATTGAGGAAAAAAATTAACAATCAAAAGGGTCTCAAACCACTTTGGAACCTTTAAAATCATAAAACTCATAAAACAATAACAATAAATGTAAGAAATAAGTACCATGATGATACATGATTTCATTACAGAACATATAATAAAGGTCAATATTGACACTATATTAATGATTTGTGTGGTGAACATGTAATTTATCTCATAGATGTAAAAATTGAGATAAGAATACCTTACCTTGAGTTTCCATTTGGGTGATCATCATTTAAATTATTTAATAATAATATTATATTAGTTTTTTAAATTATTTAGAACAATTGTATTTTTTATCATTACTTTTATTTAACATTTTACTATGTTGTATAAAATCACTTAAATAATTACTTTTATGTTGGGTGTTTAGACCAAATTCTGTTTCTTTGCCAAAAATAACAATGGTAGGTAAATACGGTCCAATGGTACCTTATATGACATTTTTATAATAATAAACATCTCATAATTATAATATTTATACATGAATTTTATTTTAAAATCAATCATAAAATTTTATTATGAAAAATGAATCTACGTTATGATCATGGAGATGGTAGGTTGTACACGTGCTTGGGTAACATTTTCATATTTCAATTATCATAACGGAAAAAGGAAAGTAACACACTATCTTTAAATAATGATCCTCATATCATAAATGCCATATTAATTATTCATATATACTAATATATATAATTATTGTGGAAAAAAAGGAATCACATAATGTCGAGCAGGTTGTAGTCCACATGTCTACAAACGATGTTATTAATTTTTTAGTGTGTGAAAGGGTAAAAAAAAATAGAATACTTATAGAAATGTAATTTACTTTAGAATATCATATATAAGGATTTTATTTAACAAAATTTTAATTAAAAACATTCTTTATATGTTCCATGTTTAGTGTGAATGAATCACAACACTTCGAGGGGGCGATAATCCACACTTCCTCAAACAATGTTCTCGTATTAATGTAAAATTGAAAGTATTAATGGTGGAATAATATAATTAATGAATATGTAAAAAGACATAACAAATATCATATAAATCATATATAAACATATATTGCAACATAATGGCCACCATGAGTGGTGGTTAAGGTAAAATGAACATTCATCGTTTCGTAAGGCAGTAGTTCACCATACACAGAAACAATATATTCGTTACCAATTAGTTTGGAGTGTGTAAATTTAGGTTCAAACATTCACATAACAACATCCTAGTATATTTATTATACCTTTTTTTACATAATAATTGATTAATATTATATGATAGATTATAAAATGTAAATAAAATCCAAAATATTGAGAAAAGACATTACAATTTAATTGGGTAACATTTTCTGGTTTGAACCAAATGGCATCCTTGGAGTGATTTATTCCCAGTGGGAGGATATAAGGTAATTTTGAGCGATTTTGGGAAGTTATATGGTCATATAATCTCCAAAAACATATGGTTTGATAGGTTTGAGAAATGGAGAGTGGTGGTGGCCTTTTATTGGGAATGAAAATGACTCGCTTGGAATTTAAAAGAAAATCCCTATTTAAACATGTTCTAACCTAACAAAAGTCACACCAAACCAAAAAAACTCAATTATATAATTTTATGACCTATATATGGCCATAAAAATAGTTATGTAAATGATTCTAGGTTGTTTACGGACATAGGATAATGGTTTGGACCTCTATGAAGCTTAATTTTACTTTAATAATTGTAAGTATTTTTTATTACCTTCACTTATATTTTGGGTCCAAAACTAATTTTAACATATTTGAGATCATAAATAATTCTGATTAGAGACATTTAATACATTTTTAAAAATTATAATCATAGAATGGTCAGAAATTAATATAAATTTAATCTCATAGATGGGATTACAAAACAGGTTTTAAGCTACAAATATCCGCAAGTTTTCTATCTTTTTAATCAATTTCAAAGTCAAATTGATCCTAAATGAATAGATTTTAGTAATTGATAATTATATTTTCTAATTAATAATTATAACCTATTAAAAATTTAATATAACCTTATAAATAAATTATATAAAAAATCATTTTTGAACTAAAATTCACTATTTGAAACTATTCATTAAAAGTATGAAATGTTTCAAAAAGATATCAAAACATCACCCTAACCTAATTTTTATGTTTTTCTTATAAATATGAATTAATGTTTTACATATTAACTTAATTAAAGTCTTAGTATTCATATTTAAAATGGGTTCTTCATTAAAATGTGGTAATATTGCCTTTATAAAAATATTGGGTTTTATGTGTAATATAGGATTTGCTCTTGTTTTATTCATATCATACATAATGAATGAATATAAAACATTTAAATTTATAAAATATATATTTCATTAAAATCATTAACTGATTTTAATTATTGATTTTAATTATGAAAAATATATTTTAGAAGCATAATAATTCTTCTTTTAATTTCTAATTGGTTATTATATCTATTTCTCATTAATTAGTTAGTCATTAATTAATTTTATGTTTATATAATCCATAAATTTTCATAAATTATTTAATTTAATTAATAACTTATTACATAAAATATACTTTATAAAATATTATATTACACAATAAAATTTTAATAATACATTTATATTTGGTGAAACTTGGTCCTTTTTGTAACACAACCTATCGAGGAAGGTTTCTCCTATGTGTAACGTAACGTATCGAGGAAGGATGTTCTTTCGTGTAATGAAAGAGAACTAATTGTTTCATTCATTTAAATATATAGAATATATTTTTAAAAGTGCATATATTATAAAGCATATGAATATTATATAACATTATGCACTTGGTGCCTCATGTCATACATGCTATAAAATACAAGATTCATGCAACTGCTTTTCAAGGCATCACATTCTCCCCACACTATTTAAATTTTATCCTCATAATTTAAACACAATCAGGGTGATAATTTTTTAAAACATGCAATTTTAAAATCCCTCATCCTGAGAAGGGTTCATAAGTCATCTTCTATATAAGATATAATGGGATGTACAAATTTCACCTGGACTACCATTTAACTTGGTCTCCATCTAAGAGAAAATCAGTTGCATGTAGAGATATTTACTTGGAGGAAATGTGTGAATATTTATAGGGAGTGTATGAGGTCATAAATAATAAACAATTGAATGACCAGAATATAGTTGAGGGCCTCAAAAACAGAAATATGAGACGATATAGAAGACCATTTGTTCAATATAAGTAATTTTATTTGGAAAAAATTTAATTTCTAATCCATTTTATTAATTTTAGGTAATTATTTTACTACCTATATATATAAGAAAATACTATTACTTGATATGATTCAATTTAATATGAAAAATCCTATATTTTGGTGTTTCTTGAAGAAATTGTAATTCATAAATTTACTCTTATAAATGTTTTACCAATATTGATTTCTTTCCTGAAGAACTAAAAGATATATTTAAATTATCAGAAGGAAAATAAGAGATTGAAAAGTATATATATTTTTCTTTAACTATTTTCCAAAACAAAATTTTTTATAGATTAATCTATAATTCTTTAATAGTTATACTATCAGTTCATCGTGAAAATTTATTTTTAAAATTACTTAACTAAAAATAATAAAAATTTGACCAGTAAATTACATAGGTCAGTGGTTGGAATGAAATCCTTATCATCCTTAGATCACGAGTTCTAGACCTACAGATTTTTCAAATTTTATTGGTTGTCACCCAGCTTATAGGTTTCCCTTTTTCTAAAACCAAAATAACATTTATTCCCAAATAAATATTATGGAATTATTTTCAATAAGTTAATCCCTAAATGGCCTTTTAATAAAGGATTAAAATACAAACCTGACACATAAATACGTTATCCATTTATTTTCACATAATTCCTTCCTTGGACTATGGATTATACATAATATAATTTATAGGATTTCAAAATCATGATACCTTTCCTACAATCTAAAACACATTTGGTTTAACCTAGGTTTTTCGTTGTCATCATCCTTTATAGTGATTTGTAATGAAAATGTGAAATATATGGCATATCACCCCGGAGTGTCAAACCAGGCTCGTAGTAAGGATCATGGTCGTATTACAAGTTACCCCAAGCCAGAATGGGAACACCTTGTAAAACTTGTTACTCCTAGTTATGTCTAGGCCAGAACCTTGTCCACTTAAGTATCTAGATAGAAATGTATTTCTAAAAAAACCCATATAATATCTACCTTAGCAAAACTCTAGGATTTTGTTCTGTACTAATCCTAAAATAGTTACTTAGGGTTATGTTCCCTAACCTATGTTTTCCAAAATATATTTCCCCATGTTTCTAATAAACATTATTTAATGCCAAATATAGTGACCCGACCCCAGATATCCCCGAGTTGTTGTCTGATATCAATTACATTGGAATTATTACAAGGATTTAAGCGTTGAAATATTGATAGTTTTGTTTTCTTGGTAAAATAGATACATAATTTATTCTTTTATTAAAAAAGTACACTAATTACAACAAATTGTTTTTCTCTTTTTAAATAAATAACATCAATAATAACTATAATATATATAGTATATCACATCATATAATTCATAGTTTTCTTCTTGTATTATTGAGAAATGAAAATTAACCAAGGTGAGCTAAAATTATCAATAAGGGAAAAATATTGAAAAATAAATAGTGAATCAATGATGATAATAACTATAACATGGTAAATAACTGAAATAACATTCCATATAATCAATAAATTGACACAGAAGGGCATAATAAATATTCAAATTTCACTACTATAAACACATGAAATCCCAATAACTATATAAGAAAAAAAATCAATATGGTCAGTGAAGAAACTAAAAAAAATTCACTTAATCCTTGAACTGAAAATAAAATATAACCATTGATATGTCTATGCATAATATTATGGATGACTAATAACTGGAAATAATATAAGAAAAATTCTATATTAATGGACCTCATATATTAGTCACTTGAAAACCTACACTATCAAGATCTATCCTCTGGGCAGTTTAAAATAATAAGTGTAAATATATTTAATTTCACATCTTTTTTTAAAAAATTAGAACCTATCGATGAATATTGGATCTATATAAATTTCATCTTCCACATTTCATTTAATTTCCAAATAATTATTCATATCAAGTAATTGATTTGTTAAATAACAAATATTCCTTTTCGAATATCCCTTTTGAATAAAGAATATGAATTTATAAATAATTTCTCTATTAATAAAATAAATATCAATGTTGGAATTTTATGTAAAAGGGAATAAAATTTATGAAATATCAATATCCCTGATTAAAAAATTGGATAATCTACGAAAATTTAATGTTCAATGATCATAGGATATCTAATATATCTAGGGGACTAAAAAATAAATCAAGTAAGTGAATGTGGATACTATCCCTTACCTCATCAGTCAAAAACCATACATATGAATAGTATTTATGGTATCAATAATACATATCCATATTAGAGTAAAATAAATGTTTGTTTGTTTTTATGAATTGATATTTTATAAAAATATCATAAAAACATTCTTGAGGAAAATATCCTTTTGTTTTGAAAAAAATTTTGAAACCCCTATTCATTGAAAATAACTTTTTAAAATAATATCTTTAAAATTTAACATCATTGACTTGAAAATTATGCATAAAATAATGACGATGGATAAATCCATATTTTTTGTACAAGGTAAATAAATATTCTTTTTTCACAGTAAAAAGATTTGAAAAAATGCCTGGTTGAGAAAGCAACCCAAATTCTTATTTGAAAATATTGGTAAAATAAAAATCATTAAAATATAATTAAAAAAACATCTTAAAATATTTTTGGATTTTTTTTAATAAAACATGTCTTTCAGAAGAAAACAGGTTCCCCAACTAGAGAAATGTAGTAGTGTTTTCTTAATAAAATAAAAACACATTGAGTACCAAATTGTGAAAAAATATATTAATAAATAAAAATAACACGAATTACCAGAGGATTTGAAATTGAAAGGGTTTATTGAAATATTGTAATATAATTTCCATTCATGTAAATAAAATTGAAATGTCAATAAAGTTATTGTTGAGTGAAATAATCATTAAGCATTCCAAAGTGTCCCATACAACTTTGAATCATTTTAAATCATAATCCTCATGAATGAATAATATTAATTGTTGGTATTAAATATCATAAAGATAAATTAATTCATGATATAATATATAAAAATTGGTAGTAGATACACCACACAAAATATGTAAGTGGTAAACCTAACATGTATATCAATGATGCAAAAAGTGAGATGAGAATCCCTTACATTGAGTTTTCTTTTTGCTGAATGTCATTAACTTCCTGTATAATAAACAAATGTTAATTTTATACTTTCATAACAGAATATTTCATGTTTATCATTAATTTTACTTCACTTTTTACTATGTTGGATACCACTACTGAAACGATTTAGTTCACATCATGTGTTTTGGCCAAATTCAGTTTATGTTAGAAAAATAACATTGGTATATCAACTATGGTAAAAGGGTTCATTATATTACATATACAGAATAACAACCATGAAATAATTATAATATTTATACATTAATGATACATATAAAATCTATCATTGAATATTATTTTGAAAAATGAATCAATGTTATGACCATGGAGATGGTAGGTCGTACGTACGAATTAGTAACGTTCTTGTTCTCTAATGATCATTTTAGAAAGAATATCAGTAAGACCATATCATACAAGAATTTTCATTATATAATAAATTAAATATTATTTCAACTTATATACATATATCTAGAATTATTTTGATTAAAAATGAATAACATCATGTCAAATAGGTGGTAGTCCACATGTCCACAAACGACATTATAACATTTCAAGTGTATGAAAGGGTAATAAAGAAAATAAAATATATATATATATATGTATGTGGTTTATTTATGTAATTTTAATTATGTAATTAATTTCATATAGAGGTTTTTATGGCACATATTATAGACTAAAAACACACTTTAAACATTATATGCTTTGGGTGAACAAATCTCAATGCTTCGAGTGGCTGGTAGTCCATACATCCTCAAATGATGTCTCCATATTAATGTAAAATGGAATCTATTAAAGGTATATATAAAAAAGGATTAAAAAAGAAGAAATAAATAATATATATAATATATATCACATATAAATATAGTTTCCACTATAATGGCCATTATTAGTGGTGGTGATGGAAAAATGAACAATCATTGATTCGTAAGGTAGTGGTTCGTCGTACATGGATATAGTATGTCTGTTACACATTTGATGGAACTGTGTGTATATTTAGGTATGACCCATTACATGACAACAACGTAGTATATTTAGTATAATTTATTTGTCATATAACAATGTAATAATAAGATATTAGATTTTGGAGAATAGAAATACTGTTAAAAATCATGAGGGAAGATATTATCTCTTAATCGGGTAACAACATTTGGTTTTGAACAAAAGGATTACATGGAATTATTTTATTTAAAATGGGAGGAATGAAGGTATATGGGTATGATTTTTAGAATCTATATGAGCTTATCTTGGATGATCCTATGTGTTTTGAGATGAGTGGGGAATGTGGAGAATTTGTGTCCTTTTATTGTGATGGAAAATGACTTACTTTGAATTTTTTGGATCATCTTAGGTTTACACATGTACATACATAAAAAAAGTTATAAAAACAATCAAAACTCAAAATTGGAATGATTATGGATGATATATTGCTATAAAATAGGGTTTTTTCATGTTTCTAGGACATTTTTATACTTATGTTTTATGTTTGGTCCTTTAGTAAGATTAATTTCACCTTAATAAATTGTAATTAATTAATATTACATTCAAAAAAAATTTCATCAAAAAAGATGAACTTATTAGAAATTATAAATCAGTATGTTTCCAAATATGGAATCTATTTTTTCAAAACTAAAATCACATATATTCAGAGAATTAATTTAAATTTAATCTCGGAGAGGGGACGAAAATACATCTTTTATGTTAAAAATGTAAAAAAATGTTTTTATGTTTTTATAGTCAGTTTAGAAGTGTAATTGATACTAATGAACAAAATTTATTAATCAATAAAAATAATATCTAATTAATATTTTAAATAAATTAAAAACATAATTTTACCTAATAAATAAATTAGATTATACAGATGTTTTGACCTAAAATTCAGTATTTTCAATAATTCATTAAAAATGAAATGATTCAAAAAAATCACATTAACCTAATTATTATGTGTCATGTTAAAATATTATGTTTTGTTTGACATATTAAATCAATTATAGTGTAAAATTAAAATTTAGAAGGAGTTATCCATTAAAAAGTGGAAAAACTACCATTATTAATATATTTGTTCTTATGATTAATGTAGGGTTTGTTCTTATTTTATGCATATCAAACCTAATGGATGTGTATAAAAATAAATTTAATAAAATATATAACTATTATATTTAATTATAATAAATAACTGATATTACTTAATAATTTTTATTAAGAGAAATCTTCTTTGGAATCATTATAATATCTCTTTTATTATCCAATTGCTTCTTATTTTCATCTCTAATTTATAAGGAATCCATTAATTCCTTTTATATTTATATAAAATATAATTTTAGAAGATAATTAATATTATTAATAAATTATAACATAACTTCTAGGGTATATAATATTTTATTAAATAATAAAATTTTAATAATACAATGCAATTTTCTGAAACTCGGTCTTTTGTGTAGCACAAGAAATTGAGGAAGGTCGATCTTATGTGTAACACAAGATATCGATGTATGTATTTCTTTTGTATAATTCAACTTAACTAATTTTTATGTTCATTGAAATATTTAAAATATATTTTAAATATTACATATATTATAAAAGTTTCTGAATATTATATTACCTTAAGCATTTGGTGTCGTGTGCCATACACCCTATCAAATTCAAGGTTCCCACTTTGGATTTTCAGGGCGTCACAATAAGGTATAATATTTATTATTCTATGGGTATGTATTTAGTAGAGATAAAGGGAAATAAAATAAATATACTTGAATATAGTTCACATTATATCAAAGTAAAAACTATATCTCTGAATGTATTACTTCTCCTCTCAAAGAAAACTTGTAACCAGAACAATGACTATGTAATTAATCTTGATGAATCTAAATCCAATGATATAAAATTTAGATAAAATGAGTTTTAATTTTTATAAAAAAATTGATAGATGTGAATCCTAAATTTCATCTAAAGTAGGAATAGATAAAAAATGGAAGGTTGAACCTCCTTCAAAAGGATTTTTATCAAATAATAATAATTCTATGGACTGATAAGACTCTTATACAACATGATAATTTAGAGAACAATATTTGATTTTTTTATTAGATTTTAATAAAGTATTTATTATATTTATTGGTGGATGATTCTATAAAAATATACTCATCGACTATTGAATATTCCCACATATTAAAAGATAATATAGAACATGGTTTTAAATAAAATGATTCATTAGGATATGGGTAAAATACCACTCATAACAAATACATGAATTATGGTATCGAGTTTTCCCCCATAGAAAAATTATGATCCTGATAGTTTTTTAATTTTAATTAATTATTGAACTAATCTTGTTGTAATATATTCCTCTCATTTTTCGTAGTGTCTGAAAAACATGTCATACTCAATATTAAAAACCTTTTGATTAGAGGATATGAAAAACATGAAGGATTCAATTCTAATGGTGGATTTTCTAGTGAGATATCTACATGATTTTATTGAATTTTTTGGTTAAAGTCTATATATAAATTTTACATTTTATTTGATTTTACTATTAAATATATAGATGAATTGAAAACATCAATTTATAATTTTATGTCCATTTTTAATAATTTAAATGTAATTGACTAATTATAAATTTAATAATTTATCTCTGATGGTTTTTGTGAGAAATATAATTTAATAGACATATACTTATGAAAACAAGTTCTTGAAGATGATGTTAGAAGAACTACTAAAAAGTTAAAAAATAGTTGGTCAACAAGTGTACATAATTTATTGAGTAAATATTTATTTTATAGAATGAACTAAATATTATTGGGTGGGTCCAGTGGAAGTATACAATGAAGTACCTGATTTTAATATTAAATCATGTTTTAAAAAAACAAAATAAAAAAATCTTTGTCGTGAAACATCAACGTAGACCATTTATTGAATCAGATCAACTAACCCCATTCAATTATTCTATTGCATCACATGATGTGGTAATGAAAATATAAATTATTTTTAATAAATCAATCATAAAATTAATAATAAATTTTTTTACTTTTTTGTAATTATTTTAATAATTTTTTAAACACTTATAGGATTATAAATTTTCAATCTCTCAAATTGAATTGATATTTAGTGGAATTATTCTTGAAATATCACTTGTGGATTTTTATTTTATTATTTTTTGATGAAAATGATGTCATAAGATGATATAGAGATTATGAGGATATGAAACAAATGAAGGAGGATCATTATAATCAATTCATTTTATTTTCATTCCCTATAGTTATATATTAATGTATAAATTTTTCGTTATATGAAATTACACAATACACAATGATATATTGATATGTTTTTTATCTATGATACATATAATTTCATTTAAATACACTCATATATTTTTCCAAAGGAGTTTTTATTAAATTTTTGACTGGGAGGGATTTTGGGCTTATGAAATGATATTAGCATTTCTTCCTTCTTGAATTGTGGTTTGGAATTATTGATTGACACATGTAAAGTTTTTCAAAAAATTTCATAGAATGATTTCATATATATATATATTTTATGGATTATATTTGGTTGGGATATATATCATAATTTTAAAAATATGTTTGGGATTATTAATTTGAAAAATAAATTTGCAATTTATAGTTCATGAACATGATGGAAATACCAAGGACATCACAAAATCATGATAAAATTCTAATTGTTATTATAAATGTTAGCAATATTTTCATATGGATAATATTGATGTTGATATGGGTGATAGTTTTAAATTACATTCAGTGATATATTTCATATTCTATGATTATCATTCACACCCAAACATTTTTATTTTTCAAACAATTATAGTTACTATCAAGAGAATATTTATCAATATTAATTTAGTGGATATAACAAATGTTACTTGAATAAATTCTATTAAAAAATAATTGAAGAAAAAATAAATCAAAAAATGTTATTTTTAGATTCCTATGTTTTAGTTAAAATGAAAATAAAAAAATTTCATAAATAAAAAATAATAATTTTATTCCCTATATTTGTAGAAGTTAAAATACTTTTTTGAATAATTCAAATAAGAATTGTTGATTGGTTATCCTGAACTACTATTACTATCTAGTGATTCATAAAATTCCACCCTCATTGATAATTTTAATTGCTGATTATGTTGTTTAATTATAGGTTTTTTCATTCTTTTATTGATATGAATTGGAGATATATATGTAAGGAAAACAATGTTTCTATATTTGGTTGATTTTATGGATAAAATATATTAGTGAATATATATATATATATAATTATTGATAAATGAATTAATATTTTCTATTTTAGGATTTCTTAAGGTTTTATTCCAATTTTAAAATTAATGAAGAATTTAGAGAGCATTGGATTAAATTTTAGGAAATGTGGAATAGTTTTTTAGTATAAACCCTGATGTACTTTGTGAAAATGATAATTAAATAAGGTGTTCAATGTACAAACAATCAAGGATTGTATTGGTCTTGTTATACGTAGTGTATATAATACTAAGATAAGCACAATTAGTAAAACTATATCGTGGTTATTGAATTCGTGTTATCAAAGAAAATATGGAGATAAAAAAGGGGATAACAATGTTGGATTACAGTTGATTTTCAAGGATGATAAATCGTTGAATATTAAATATAATTTTTTATAATCACCATGTCATGGTAGATGTTAATAAAACTGCATTATCTCTAGAAATATATTTTTAAGTATAATAGATTTTAAAAAAATGTGTAATTATGTCATGGTGGGAAATAGTTATTCTTGGTTTGGATATTTTATAATATTATAATATTTAATATCTCAATAAATATATAAACATGAGTATATATTTTAAAAAGGCATTTTTTGAATCCTCATAAATTTGTAATGGAAATTTTAATCGTGATTGAATTCTAAAAATTCATGAAATTATCTGGGAAATATTTTAATATTTAATAATTAGGTATCTCAATAAAAATGATGGTGAAATGTATAATTAATGAAATAATTTTCTATGGTACATTGATGGATGTATGTGAAGTTAAATAGACTATAGGTTATTCATAGATAGGATTTTAGGAACCACAATAATATCACATATGGATTAATTCATTATTTCATTTAAAAATATTGGGCATTTCCATACTACATTGGTTTTAACGAAAGTATATTGAATATTAATGTTATGTTTTTGTTAAAGATATTTTTTTTAACACGACATGATTTTAAAATAACACTATATTTAATACCACACATGATTGACAACACTCGATATAAAAAAATTATTATTATTTTAGTATTACCAATATATCTGGACCATTGAATTGGAGGGTATGTATATTATTTAGTAAATTAAATAAAATATATAAAGTACCTACCTAATAGAAATTCATTGGTTAATTCTTTGGAAATAGGTACTGAACTTTCTGGGAGGTTATCTTTTCCTTTCGTAATATGTTTTCTTTAACAAAATGATTATTACTTATTACAATGCGTATGTAAAAACCCAATATTTTATGATAAGTATTCTTTTTAATTTATTTGATGTCATGTGTTTTATGCTACAACATGACTATCTTGTGCTATACGCAACACCGTATTAGCTTGCAATATACGCAACACAATTCTTGGATCGTGTTATACACAATTTCAAGTTCATTTGATAGAAGTTATTCTACATAACATTGAGTGTATATATATATATATTCAATGTATAAATGAAATATGGTTGGATTTTTTTATACGCAACAACAAAGTAATCTTTCACTACACGCAACCCTGACTTGGCTTTCATTACACGCAATTGCGACCATCCTCGATAGCATGTGTTGTACGCAATTCCGGGTTTTACTAAACAACGATATATTATTATAATATTATTATGAACTAGCAGTTATGAATATTATTAACTAAATTTTGAATTTTATAACATTATTATTCATCTTACTCATTTTCTAGAACATGGTATAAGAACAAAATAAATTTTTTGGGTAAAATAATTATTTTTCAAAAAATGCAGTTTTGCCGCCTTTTGATAGTGAACCCACATTAAATCTAGTTTTTGACATGTTTATAAGTTCAATTTTACAAAATAAAATTATTCTTTGGAATAAGGATATAAAATTTAACCTTGGATAAATTTTTCATATTATTCTGATAACTTTTATATTTTAATGAATAGTAAAAACACACTATATTTTAATTAAAAACAAATTTTTTATCGTAATAACTTATGTGGTTAAATTATAATATTGAATGGTTTTAAATTATAAATAGAATATATTTTTACCATTTAATATAATGTATGTCATTAGCATTGATTTTACCATGAATTCGTAGGTTAAATCAATTCAATCTTTTGCAATGTTTTAAACAAAAACTTGTTTTCTTTGGACAACGGGAATAATGTTAATTTAATTTATGAAAATTTTTTGTATTAAATTTGGAAAAATGGATTCCATATTTAGAATCAGTGGGTCCAAATTATGTTAATAAGCTACTTTTTTTTGGGCTTTATGAATAGTAACTACGGTAAATTTTATTTACCATAGTTTAAGGTAAATCGGGTAATTAAGGGTAAATATAAGATTATGAAATTAACCTAAAACCTTCCAAAATCCTATTAGATGAATAAACATAGACCCATATCACCTAAGTGTCGTATTACAATCATTTAATGGACTTTTTTCCATGAAAATGATTTAATTACTAATAAAGCCAAAGAAAGTGACAAAATGTACTTTCTTATATCTTATAAGTATAATAATTTTAATTTAGTGATAAAATTAATGATACTTCGAACATGAATAGTCTCCGGAAATATAATAATATTATATACATCATATGAATTGATTTAGAATTTTTAGGGATTAAATAATTATCATTAAAGGTGACATAATAGTGATGCTGAAATTAATTTATTAAGAGAAATATCAAATAAATCGTATTAAAAATATTAAAATAAATATTATATGAACTATTTAATGTTCCCCAATAATTTTTTAGATAATAATGACTTGTTATAAATTTATTATATCTTTTAGATGGAACATATTCTGTATATTGATTATTTAAATTCAAATAAATGATTAGTCTCAAAATTGATACTATTGTTATTTTATAAAAATAACATATTATAAAAATGATTAAAAATCACAAAGATATTTAAAAATTATAGATTTCAATTTGTATGGTAGAAAATGTCATAAATTGTCAAATTATGGAAAATTTACAACACATATGTAATTATTTATAATAATTTAAAATTTAGAATATTATTACCACAAATAAAATTAAATTGATAAATAAGGATAAATCAAGTTGATAATGTTTAAAATAGATTCCTAACATGTCTAAATTTTATTTTTTGATGATATTACAACCCTATATTATCTAATATTCGGATATTAGTCATTTTGGAAGTTTTTATGTGGGGTTGGGATTTAATATAAACTAACATTTCTTATATTTCCAAAGGTGCCCCTCTCTTCCCTTATAAAAGGGAATCTCCTCCCTCTCTTCCTCACACCAATTTGAGAATTTAAGCCCGTCCAAAACCTTCCCATTTCCCTTCTCAACTTCCCTAGAAACATCCTAGAGGTCCTGGTCTTCTTCAAAGACCAATTTTATTACCCTAAGAGGAGGTTTCAAAGAGGCGTGTCAAAAGAAGAGGTAATATCTGTTACTGATTCTTTCAATTTTCATTCTTCTTAAACTTCTTCTTATTTAGTTGTTTCATTATGAAGTAATAACATCAGTATACCTCATATAATTATATGTTATTATAAATATGAAACAACTCAATTTCACCTTCTATCCATCCTACGGAAAACAAAATCACTGCGCGTGCGTACGTACGGAATACCATCTCCACGCCGTGGTGTAATCTATTTTTCCCCAAACACATTACATGGATGGGTATAATGGTGTAAATAATAACTATATATGGTTATTATAACATCATTATGATTATGATATATTATACCATCCACTATAATTCTATAATTATGGTAACGATATCATCGCTCGTGCGTACGTACGGACTACCCTCTCCACGACGCGATGAGATTCATTCTCCATGTTAACCATACAAGAATGATCAGAAAGTTTATATATTTAATAATAATGAAAAATAAGAAATAATAATTCTATTTGATTTATGTATATATATATATGTATGTCATCTATTTAGTTTCGTTCAATTCAATAAGGAAACAAAAACAACGTTCATGTGTACGTACGACCTACCGTCTCCATCAACGGTGTATTTTATTCCCATTATCGATCTATAATATATATGTATATGATGAATATATATTATATATAAATCATGTTTTACATTCTTTAATTACGTAAATCAAGATATAAGTAATAATATCAAAAACGACAAGTCGAAACACATACGATAAATGAAATGATTTTACCCAAAACGCTACTTTAACATGGAATTTACAAAAGAACGGTTAATATAAAGTCATAAGTGAAACATATATGATATCATAACAATTAATATGATTATTTAATAATTCATTGAAATTATTTAAATCATTATACAGTAGGTTCGGATCCATACAAAGCTTATCAGACCTAAAGTAAGGGAGAATTTTGCAAATCTCATTTTTATCTGAGATTCCTTATTCGTAAGTATTTACTGGGGTTATTTCTATCATCCATGTCCATGTTTTATAAAAATGTTTTCATGTATGTTTAAAGTCCTTTTTACCCATTTTTGAATTTTACTACATGTTATGTATGGAATCATTCTTTTACGAGGTACTTTTTGATTTTTCCGGAAAAGGTACGAGAAGAATGTTTTTTATCTTATACGGCACGAACGGATTTTTATGGTTTCATAACGCCTCATTTTCATGAAGGTTAATCTACATGATTTTATGAATATTTTCAAAAAAATACTTTTATTTTAAAAGTGCATGGCATTTTGTGAAAAGAAAATGATTTTTAAGAAGAAAGGATATTTTCCTCAAGAATTGATTTCAAGAGCTTTATCAAAACCATTTTACATCTAAGATGACATTATTTCATATGTGTATTTTTCAAGT
The DNA here is from genome assembly GCA_963277665.1 of Viscum album. NCBI lineage: Eukaryota > Viridiplantae > Streptophyta > Magnoliopsida > Santalales > Viscaceae > Viscum > Viscum album. The sequence continues at coordinate 989,603,115 of OY728140.1, forward strand.
ATAATGTCTCTATAATTTACATAGTTTCACTTTTCCTATGATGAAATGATATCCATTTTTTTGTATGGATTATGTTATGATGGGATGATGTTTATGAAACCCATTTTATTCGTTGGGTTATGATGAATGATTTATGTTTATGTTGTGGCACAAGTAAAAATGATTTCATTATGAGATGGGTGGGACCTATATCTCACTCCAATTAATTGGGTAAAGATTTATATCTCATGAGATAGACATGGATGGAATGGAAAGTTAAACCGGTTCAGTAATGTAGGACTGGAATGAGGAGTTAACTCGATTCAGAAAGGGACTTTGTCCACTAAGATGGTCTTGGAAGAAATTCCTTGGATACTATAGAAATAATATCATGTGCTTAATGGTTTCCACAATTACATGTTTTACTCCCATGATATTTTATCATGCTTAATGTTTCATTATGATCTATGCCTTACGTACTTCCATGTTTTTTGTCATTGCTCAAGCTTTTGATGTTTAAGAATTATGTTCATGTTTTTAAGCTCAAATGTATATGATTTGTTTTATTTTATCCATGTTCACCCTTACTGAGCATTTGATCTCACCCTTTATATGTTTTCTTTTCCCCAGGATATTAAGAATGGTTTTAGGTAAGAAAACAAAATGGGAAGATCAATATGGGAGATGTTGAAGATCTTTCAATAGGATTAGATGTTTATATTCCAAGTTTCCAAAGACACAAAACTATTACGGTCCTTGTGTGTCTGTGTTTGTTATGTATTAAGTATTCCACAAAAGTAATGTAATGTCCATGTACATTAAGCATTTGTGTCTCTACAGTTGGTATCAAAGGAAAGGTTTAGTCAACCTTTGGAAACTAGGATGCGAGAACTTTACTGAGATCTCTAGAGATATTTCTATGGTATGTCTAGGGATGTCCCTAAGGTTACGTACACGTATAATATATAGTCATAGAATTGCGCTAACGTTCATAGAATTAAACCTAAGATGTTAGATATTGAAGGTACTCCCCCTTTATTATGTTGTTTTCCTAGCATGATTTTTGCCTCTCACACTATTCTTTTTAGGTTTTAGACAATGGATGGAACCCGAAGGAACCATATTAATCAATGTAATGGACGATGCAATGATTGTCCTCCTGAACAAACCAACATTATGGGAGATGGAGTGAAAAATCTTATCTCTATACTTACAATAGCTATGAATCATTCTGGACTTCCAAATGAGCAGAGGAGGGAACAATATTCTATTGAATCCTTCATGAGGCAACGCCCATCTTCTTTCAATGGGTCTTCTAATCCACTTGTTGCTGAACAATGGGTTAGTACCATTGAAAAGATATTTTCCATAATTCGTTGTTCAGAACATGATAAATTCATTCTAGATGTTTACCATTTAGAAGGTGAAGCAGACCAGTGGTGTACTCTAATTAAGAATACAAGGCCCCGATATGAAATTGAGTCCATGGAATGGGACGAGTTCAAGAACTTATTTTTCAATAATTACTTACCTCGTATTCTTCGAACAAAGATGGAGAAGGAGTTTCGTGAGCTTAAGAAGAAGGATGATGAATCTTTTGGTATATACGAAGTGAATTTTACAAGACTTTCTAGGTATGCATCTGGTTTTATCATCCAACCTGAAAGTAAAGTTGATTGATTTTTAAGTGGCTTAAAACCAAGTCTTCAAAGGGAATTAGCTATAAGAGACTTCAGTAGCTATAAAGAAATTGTGTGTTGTGCTATCAAGGTAGTAATGGAAGTTTTTGTTACTTATCCATCTCATGGTTTTTACAAGAAATGAAAGATAAATTTCGAGGAGAAATCTCAAAATAATGGTGAAAATAAGATGAATGTTTCCATATGCTCAAAGTGTTGAAAGAATCATGGTGGAGACTACATAAAAGGTACTAGAAAATGTTTTAAGTGTGGAAAAGAAGTTCATCGAGCAGCTGAGTGTCGAAGTAATGGAAAAAGGGTTGCTAATGATGTGAATAAAGAAAAGACTGTAGAGAGCGCACCACCAACACTTCAATGCTTCAAGTGAAAGGAAATGGTGAATTATGCAAATAAATGCCCTAATCCATGGGTTAATGATGATCAACATGAGCAACATCTTAAGGAAAATGATAAAGGGAAGTCTCATGCGATCACTATTTGTGATGTTGAGTATGAAAATGAAGTTGTGTAATGATTAAGTGTGTATGTAATGAGATTCCAAAATAATGTTTTATATAGTATCGTGGAATATTGGAATATTTATGTATTGGTCTATTGTGGTTTTCAATAATTTTATGGTACCAATAACCATGGAATGTGATTGAGATATTTTTGGAAAGAAAATGATATGCGCATAATGAAGGGATAAGGAGAAAATGAAATGTTTGACAGTATTCATGAGCTCATGACTGATATAAGGAAATAGTTATATCATGGTTTGAGTATATAGAATTTTGGGGTTTTGGTATGTGGAAGGAGTTAACTTTTGACAACACTCATGTTTTCACTAAGATTCAATGGGTATTCTTTTTTCAAGAGAATACATGATTAAGGCCTTTGAATGTTTGGAATGTTACCAACAAGACACATCATATGATATATGGGGATCAATGATGGTATTAACATGTTTGTTATATGAAATCTCTGGTAATCGTTTTCACTATTACATGACAATGGACTGCAATATTATGGATAAGCCTAAAGATTGGAATGGATTATGATGGACATAAGTTAGTATTGTTTAAGGATAGAACCTTTTTCTATATTATTGATGGGATGTTATATTAATGTAGTTTTAGAAAAAGGACAACCTGCACGACGAGTGACAACCCGTCACGTCAGACAAGGCTGTGCGAATCGAACCCACAACCGAAGGGCGACGGGCCATTATCACATACCACTGGCCTATAGGAAGTCCATGGTTACTAGAAACTAGTTTTATTTTATTAAGCAACATGATAGATGAAGTATATGTTCATTTTTGTAGTTGTATATGATTAACCTCACCATAGATGGACTTATGTATATTTGATAACTTTTTCTATCCTTTTCTTTGAATCAAATGGAATGACCCATCATTCTATCACATGATCTGTTAACACTTCACAAATAAAAAATTCAACTTCATTTCTTTAAGAGATGAAGTGGAAATTGTTCAAAGCACAACCAACAGTGAGATTGTACCAAAATCAAGTTAGTATTTCTTCTAATTCAAATTTTTCAACTTTAAGGAAATGATATTGAAATCCAAAAATGTTGTCCTAGTTATATTATATCCGATGAATCATATGTTACCTTATATCATCACAAATCTATGGATTTGTGATTGTTGGATTTGTCGTAGCCCTGTTCTCTACCACTCTCCATCAGAACTTGATGGTTAGATTTCTCCTCCATATCCATATTTTCACCTATGATCTCTTATGTGGAACCCCAGTGATTAGTTAATTTTGGTAACCGTTAAGTTTCATAATTTAGTTTTTAAAGTTACGTTTTGGTATTTCATTTTACGATGTGGGTTTCCATTATAGAAACTTTCAAGTTGAAAACCATGTATAACCCCGACGAATTTCGAGGGTGAAATTCATTTTAAGGGGGGTAGAATGTAACAACCCGATATTTTATGATAAGTATTATTTTTAATTTATTTGATGTCATGTATTTTATGCTACAACAAGATTATATTGTGCTATACACAACACCGCATTAGCTTGCAATATATGCAACACAATTCTTAAATCGTGTTATACACAATTTCATGTTCATTTGATAGAAGTTATTCTACGCAACATTGCGTGTATATATATATATTCAATGAATAAATGAAATATGGTTGGATATTGTTATATGCATCAAAAAATGAGTCTTGCACTACACGCAACCATGACTTGGCTTTCATTACAAGCAATTGCAACCTTCCTTGATAGCGTGTGTTGTACGCAATACAGGGTTTTACAAAACAACGATATATTATTATAATATTATTATGAACTAGACATTATGAATATTATTAACTAAATGTTGAATTTTATAACATTATTATTCATATTACACATTTTCTAGAACATGATATAAGAACAAAATAAATTTTTTGGGTAAAATAAGAATTTTTCAAAAAATACAGTTTTGTCGCATTTTGATGGCGCACCCACTTTAAATATAGTTTTTGACATGTTTATAAGTTCAATTTTACAAAATAAAGTTATTATTTGGAATCAGGATATAAAATTTTACCTTGGATAATTTTTTTTAATATTCTGATAACTTTCATATTTTAATGAATAGTAATAATACGCTATATTTTAATTAAAAAAAACTTTTTTCATCATAATAACTTATGTGGTTAAATTATAATATTTAATGGTTTTAAAGTATAAATAGAATATATTTTTACCATTTAATATAATGTATTTCATTAGCATTGATTTTACCTTGAATTTGTATGTTAAATCAATTCAATATTTTGCAATGTTTTAAACAAAAACCCGTTTTCTTTCGACAACGGGAGTAATTTTAATTTAATTTCTGAAACTTTTGTGTATTAAATTGGGAAAAATGGATTCCATATTTGGAATCAGTGGGGCCAAATTTGGTTAATAAGCTACTTTTTATTTTTGGGCTTTATGAATAGTAACTACGGTAAATTTTATTTACCATAGTTAAAGGTAAATCGGGTAATTAAGGGTAAATATAAGATTATAAAATTAATCTAACACCTTCCAGAATACTATTGGATGACTAAAGGTCGACCCATATCACCTAAGGGTCGGATTAGAATCATTTAATGGACTTTTTTCCATGAAAATAATTTAATTATTATTAAAACTAAAGAATGTGACAACATGTCACTTTCTTAATTCTTATAAGTATAATAATCTTAATTTAGTGATAAACTTAATGATACTTAGAACATGAATAGTCTCCAGAACGATAATAAAATTATCTACATCATATAAATTAATTTATAATTTTTAGGGGTTAAATACTTATCATTAAAGGTGACATAATAGTGATGTTAAAATTATTTTATTAAGATAAATATCAAATAATTGGTTTTAAATTATTAAAATAAATATTATATGAACTATTTAATGTGCTCCACTAATTTTTTAGATACATATGACTTGTTATTAATCTATTAAATATTTTATTTGGAACATATCTTCTGTATATTGTTTATTTAAATTCAAATAAATGAATAGTGTCAAAATTGACACTATTGTTATTTTATTAAAATAACATATTATAAAATTGTTTAAAAATCACAAAAATATTTAAAAATTATAAATTTAAGTTTATATGGTCTAAAATGTCATAACGTGTCAAATTATGTAAAATTCACAACACATATGTAATTATTTATAATAATTTAAAATTTAGAATATTATTACCACAAATAAAATTAAATTGATAAATAATGATAAATCAAGTTGATAATGTTTAAAATAGATTCATAACATGTCTAAATTTTATTTTTTGATTATATTAAAACCCAATATCATCTAATATTTGGATATGAGTCATTTTGGAAGTTTTTATTTGGGGTTGGGATTTATTATAAACTAATATTTCTTATATTTCCAAAGGTGCCCCTCTCCTCCCTTATAAAAGGGCATCTCCTCCCTCTCTTACTCACACCAATTTGAGCCTTTAATCTCAGAAAAAACCCGCCCATTTCACTTATCAACTTCTCTAGAAACATCATTGATTTCCTGGTCTTCTTCAAAGTCCAATTTTAGTACCCTAAGAAGAGTTTTCAAAGAGGCGTGTCAATGAAGAGGTAATATCCGTTACTGATTCTTTCAATTTTCTCTCTTCTCCCACTTCTTCTTCTTTAGTTGTTTCATTATGAATTAATAACATAAGTATACCTCATATACTTATATGTTATTATAGTCGTGAAACAACACTATTTCACCTTCTAACCATCATACGAAAAAAAAATCACCGCGCGTGCGTACGTACGGAATACTATCTCCACGCCGTGGTGTGATCTTTTTTTCCACCAACACCTTACATGGATGGGTATAATGGTGTAAAGAATAATTGTATAATGTTATTATAACATCATAATGATTCTGATATATTATACCATCCACTCCAATTCTAAAATTATGGGAACGATATCATCGCTCGTGCGTACGTACGGACTACCGTCTCCACGACGCGATGAGATTCATTCTCTATGTTAACCATACATGAATGATCATAAATTTTATATAATGAATAATAATTAAATATAGGAAATAAAAATTCTATTAGATTTATGTATATATATATGTATGTCATCTATTTAGTTTCGTTCAATTCAATAAGGAAACGAAAACAGCGTTCATGCGTACGTACGGCCCACCGTCTCCTGAACGGTGTATTTCATTCCTTTTATTGATCTATAATATATATGTATATGATGAATATATATTATATATAAATCATTTTTTACACTCTGAAATTATGTAAATCGGGATATAAGTAATAATATCAAGAACGACAAGTCGAAACACATAAGATAAATGAAATGATTTTACCCAAAACGCTACTTTAATGTGGAATTTACAAAAGAACGGGTAATAGAAAGTCATAAGTGAAACATATATGAAATCATAACACTGAATATGATTATGTAATAAGTCAATTACATTACTTAAATCAATATATAGGAGGTTCGGATCCATACGAAGCATTTCAGACCTAAGTTAAGGGATAATTTTCCAAATCTCATTTTTATCCGAGATTGATTATTTGTAAGAATTTACTAGGGTTATTTCTATCATCCATGTCCATGTTTTATAAAAATAATTTCATGTATTTTTAAAATCTTTTTACTCATTTTTGACTTTTACTACATGGTATGTATGAAATCTTTCTTTTCCGAGGTAATTTTTTACTTTTCCGGAAAAAGTACGAGAAGAATGTTTTTTTAACTTATACGGCACGAATGGATTTTTACAGTTTCATAACGCCTCATTTTCATGAAGCGTACTCTACAAGATTTTATTAATATTTTCAACAAAACACTTTTATTTTAAAAGTTCATGGCATTTTGTGAAAAGAACATGAATTTTAAGAAAAAAGGATATTTTTCTCAAAAATTCATTTCTAGTGCTTTATCAAAACCATTTTCCATCTAAGATGACATTATTTCATATGTGTATGTCTCAAGTATAATGTCTCTATGATTTACATGGTTTCACTTTTCTTATGATGAAATGATATCCATTTTTTTGTATGGATTATTTTATGATGGGATGATGTTTATGAAACCCATTTTATTCTTTGGGTTATGATGAATGATTTATGTTTATGTTGTGGCACAAGTAAGAATGATTTCATTATGAGATGGGTGGGAATTATATCTCCCTCCAATGAATTGGGTAAGGATTTATATCTCATGAGATAGACATGGCTGGAATGGAAAGTTAAACCGGTTTAGTAATACAGGACAGGAACGAGGAGTGAACTCGATTCAGAAAGGGACTTTGTCTACTAAGATTGTCATGGCATAAATGCCTTGGCTACTATGGAAATCATATCATGTGCTTAATGGTTTCCTCAATTACATGTTTTACTCCCATGCTATATTATCAGGCTTAATGTTTCTTTATGATCTATTCCTTATATACTTCCATGTTTTATGTAATTGCTCAAGCTTTTTATGTTTAAACATTATGTTCATGTTTTTAAGCTCAAATGTCTATGATTTGTTTTATTTTATCCATGCTTACCCTTACTAAGCATTTGAGCTCACCCTTTATATGTTTTCTTTTCCCCATGATATAAAGAAAGTTTTTATGTAAGAAAACAAAAAGGGAAGATCGATATGGGAGATGTTGAAGATCTTTCAACAGGATTAGATGTTTATATTCCGAGTTTCCAAAGACACCAAACTATTATAGTCCTTGTGTGTCTGTTTTTGTTATATATTAAGTATTCCGCAAAAGTAATGTAGTGTCCATGTACGTCAATGATTTGGGTCTCTACAACATAAATATAATAATTAAATTCTGATAAATTTATAAAAATTATTTGAGAAATTTTTTATAATTTTTTTAATTCAAAATTTGGCTATTTTAATTTGTAGAATTTTTGGGATTATTCGGAAAATGTTAATTTTCCCTTGAATATTGAAAAATACAATTTTTTTTAATTTAATTTTTAATTCATGCATTTAAAAAGTTCCATTCTTATAAAATTGATTCTATTTAAAATTATTTATCTTATATTATAGATAATAAAAAAATTAATTTTAATATTAATTTTAATATTATATTTTTTATGAAAATATTTTTTTACATAAAAATTCATTTTCCAAAAATAGGATTTCATCATGTTTAGAAATGTTTACTTGAAATTAAATTATTTTATTTCAATGATTAATATTTGAAAAAAATATTACATATTTGGAATCGGTTTGTAGATAATTTCTAAATAGGTCACTTTTATTTTTTGACTTTTGAATAGTATCCATAGTAATTTTTGTTACCTTAGTAAATGGTAAATCTGGTTGTTAAGGTTACAAATAAAAAGATATTATCTAAAAAAGAACATAACACATGAATTAATATAATTTTATAATTATATAGAAACCATAATCATACAAAGATAATGATATGGCATTTTTATTCCTTTTTTCCATGATTTTAGACATTATATTATATTATTTAATGAAAATTCATGAATGTCATTATCTTTATTTTATTATCATTACATCTTTAAAGTAATGATAAAATGAGGATAAGATCAGTCATGAAAATAAATTAGAACATAAATTCATTTTTTTATCATCGTAATATATATATTTATGATGGATTAAATAATAACATTGTAGACATGATCTATGGTGACACATCATCTATTAAAATATTAAAATATTAAAAATTGATTTTAAAAGTAGTAAAATTAAAAAAAATTATATAATTAATATATTCCATATATTTTCATGATCTATGTAAAAAATTAAGGATATTTTAGTGGATTGTATTATAATTCACCATTTTTTCGTATTTAATGTTTTATTAGATGAATTGTGTAAAAATTGACATTAATTATATTTTTAAATAAATAATATTTCAAAATTGATTTAAAATTCATAAAAAAATATGATCTTCAGCCAAATAAATTTCATATTATTGAAAAAAAATCCATTGTCCATTTAGGGGTTTTAGGCTCTCATATAATAACATTATTCATCCATTAGGGGTAGAAACCTTTAATATTATAGTAATTTTTAAAAGGGTTAACAAATAGATAAAACATAATGATAAGGTGAGAACAAATGGAAAAATTTCTGAATATTATTTTATGAGAATATTTTGATTCACCATCATCCCACCATATAATTATAAAAAAAAATATGAATTTGAAAAAAAGTATATAATTTATATATTTTAATACTTTAAGAAATTCCAAGAATTCTCCCCCTCATACTTATAAAAGGACACCTCGTATCTCAATATTGCACCCATCATTAAGCCATATAGCTCTCCAGAATCATGAAAATTTATCTTATATATATTGTAATTCAAATTATAATGGTTTAGGTCCTTCAAAAATTCATACCCTATAACCCTTTTAAACAGTTTTAAAGGATGTCTACCTAAGAAAACATAATTTTCGTTATATAATATTTCAAGTTTATTTATTTTTATTATTTTTATTAATTTTTTTATTCATCCTGAAATAATAAATATTATATTAAAAATATACTAAAATTTTATTATATTTATTTTTTAACCAAATTCCATCAATTATCAATCTTATTAACTGTAAAAACATTTCTCGTCTGTGTGTACAACTTTCCCTCTCCACAAAGCACTATTATTATTTTCCCATTCCCATATTACAAGGATGTTTATAAAGATCCAAATAATTCATGTATATTATATTTATAATATACATACTAATTTTGAACTATAATATCATATATTCATTCTTACATTCCAATCTATTTGATAATGATAATGTTTGTCATCCGTACGTGTGGACTGCCACCTCCATGATGAAATGTGAACAATTTATCATTTATTATTTATATGGATGGTAATGAGGATAAATTTACTTAATATATGTGATATATATTAAATAATAATTATTACTTAATTATTAATTAATATTCACTTTTTTCATTCCATCTATCGAAAACTCAGCACAATGTATATACTGTTGTGTAGTATACCACCTCCCTAACCAATTTTTTTCATTTTCCTGTATCCATGTTATGTAGGTGAATATATATATTTATTGAATATATATTATATTAATATGATTAATTAGATTATGTAGATAATCGAACCCTGAAAATGATTCATGGACTGAGAGTAACGAATCAAAACATACTTGAAAAAAAAGATGTTAACACATGAAATAATGGAAATAATATAATATAATTAACAAATTGGAGATACAATGTTATAAATGTATAATATATCATATTATATAAAATAATATGGCTCTATAATGTATGTATAATAAATTTGTATTTTTTATATATGAAGTTAGATCTCCACAGAAGTAAGTTAGACATGAGGGAAGTGATTTCACTACAATTCCCACACAATAGAAACATATTTGGTAATGTCAACCTTTTTTTGTTTATATACTACCCAATATATGAATTTTACATGAATATATATTTATTATTTATTATTAATTATTCAATTCATGTTACACTTTCAAGTAGATTATTTAAAAAAAATATAGTCTTATTTCCCTTTTTGATGAAGTGTATTCTTCATCAACATCGGTATTTTACAAAACTGATTTAAAGATGTCATTTTAGTTATCAATTTATTTATCAAATAATTTATTACCCATGATTTAAATTTTTTTAAATTTCATTAAGTAAACTATTTTTTTTCAATTTCATAAAAATGAAATTTTTATCATTTTTTTAGAATGCGAATGGAATATTTATTTTATCATATTTGGAAAGAATAGAATTTTACTACCATCATAACCAATCATTTTTTAAAAATTATTTTATAAGTTTTTGTGGTTAATTTAAAAGATATTATTTCACCTAATATTATAGATTTTTTTATATTTTAATGATACTTTTCATAGTTAAAATGATATTTTCATAAAAAATGTTTCTAATGAACTTTTTATGCTATTTAAATTCATAAAAAATGAAAACAATTCATTTTAATTAGACTAAAATGGGTATATGATTTAATGAGGCAATATATCTCCTTTATTGAGATTTTTTCTGATATGTTTCACTAGGGAATGTATTCATATTAATATTCTTGATAGATTTTTTAGTCCTTGTCCTTCCCATAAAAAATTTATATAATTTTTATCTATGAACATTAAATTCCACTTATATATATATATTATTTAAATTTTTAGGATTATTATTTTTAAAATTATATACCATTTCAGCATAAACTATTTTAATAAGATATTTATTAGAATAACTATTTATTTTTTATAATCATTAATCTTTACTCGACACAAAAATTTGTTAATAAGGCATGTTTTTCATTAATCTAATCGATCATTTGATATATGAGTAATGAATTACACATGTAGTTATGGGAGGGGCATATATGTATATTCCACCTCATTTAATTGAAATGTATCATGAATAAAATCAGTAAGCATTTATTAAAAGATTTTTTAGTGTATTCCTAGCGATTATTTTGAATTGTCAAGAAAAAATACATCGGTGGTATAAATATCATGGTGTTTGAGATCATGATTATAATATAAAAAATTTATTACATTCATAATTATTTATTATTATCAATGAGTATATTACGATAATATTATACAAGAAAGCAGTTCATGCTTAATTTATATTAAATGACATGTTTTTCAGTAATTTACCTTGAAATTTTTATTTGGACTTATTTACTCAAGATAAATTCCAATGTATGTAACTTGTACTAAGAATATAAACTCATCATTTATTTATTTTCTTTTCCCCGTATAATAAGAAAGAATATATTGAATAGTAAAAAAAATATTCATTTTTTTCTATGTATTTTTTATTTCTAATTTAATATTTGTATAATGTTTTTATATTGTCCTTCTTGACTAATTAACAGATCCATCCATTAGTATTATTCCCCATGTATATATTAACATGTAATAAAGTAGAAAGTAGTTCAGGGTAACTAGATTTAGGTTTTTTACTACTGGTATCTGATTATTTTTAGAAGAAATATGAAGAATTATATTTTAAATATGCATTGCTAACATGGGACTTATGATAACACCTTGTACTTTCTTAGAGATTTAATCATTATAAGTATTTAACTTAATGGAACAATATTTATGATAATAATGTGATAACTCAATGTATTCCATTATTTAGTGGTGGAACATAATATATGATATGGAATAAATACTAATAAAAAAATTTGTATTTCCCATTCGAAAAAACAAATATGAACAGTGTTGGAACTAGGTAGATCATTGATATATTAGGCTACCTAATTTTGGTTATTCCAAATAATCATTCCTAAATAGATAAACCTTATCTTCTCTATCATGCCTCTCCTAAATTTTATCACTTCATATGATAAGAGCATTCATCTTTTATTGGAAGTACAAATCCATTGGTAGATTTTAATTGTATTAAATATTTTAAAAATTTATTACAATATTTGAAATGACATGAATGTGAAAAAATGAAATTCTTTTAGATATTTATTTGAAATGAGAGTTCAATTACTGTAGGAAATTGATCAATAAAAACTAACAAAGTTACGGAAACAAAAAATTATGTAATGGAGAACATTTAGATTGATTTTCTTCAAGAATTAAATTCCACATGATCAATGAACTAATTTATAATGACAATTCCTAAATCATAAAAAGAATAAAGAATAATATGATTCCAATAATGATACAAACATTTTAAGATATCAAATTAATTATATAAAATAAGTACAAAGTACAGAATGTAATACTGACCAATTATTTTTTGTGCTTATGCAAAGCCTCAGAAGGGAATAAGCTTCCATGTTTCATTCATCATATGATGATATGGTTCCATGTGCTTTCAATATATTGAAACAATTATCCAATTAAAATAATTTTATTGAAAATCAAGAGATGATGATGATGATGAAGCAGAAAATAAAAATATTTTAGGAGATTTAAATAATGTTTGGATAAAACATTGCATATGTGATAATTATATATAGAAATTCAGGTATCATTTGTTAATGGGAATGGGATTTTTCATCATGTGCAGCGAGAAAGTCCCTTAGTAACATGAATTCCAGTGTATGAAAGAAAACTATAATGTGATATTACTCATCAATAATGAGATAGAAAATTATTCAACTGAATATACCAATAATTAACGGAAATTACCACTTAAGAATCCAAGGAGAGAAGCGGTAGATTATACAATTACTACAACCAAAATTGAATAATTAATTTTCTTGTTTATTTGTATTTGGGATTTATATTTATCAATGATATTGTGGATATTAGAATCATTAATCCTAAAAAATTAATATATTAGTTTATCATTATATATTGGAATGCATATTTTGAATCGTATCAATAACCTAGAAAAGTGATTTTGTTGTAATGTGTTTTTCGGATAATACATGAATAAGGGAATCATAACACATAATATATATCTAAGTATGAGTTAATAATGTATAGTTTTATTATATATATTATTTAATCTAATAAATTTAATGGGATAGTATTTTTATCATTGGAAACACATAGTGATTTTATGAAAATGTATTGGAGTTTAATGTACATTTGGATTTGTGTTCAATATGTGTTTTTTATGTAATAATTACAAAGTTAGTTTTTGGAAGTAGTAATAATTTAATTAATGTTTTATGGTGATTCTGGTTTTTAGTATATATTATGAAAATATGTGATGAACGTATCCACTTTTTTGATATGCGAAAATATGAGAAACCTTTTGTTTTCTTGGATTACATTTTTTGTCAAAAATTTTATATTCATAGGTTTTGAATTTGGTATGAAATATTTAAGATTATTCTTAAGGTTAATAATTTACGAATAGGATTATGATTAACATGGGGTTATTTTTTAGTTTTTATAGAATAATTCATTATCGGGTATCTTTTACTAATCATTTTGTATTTTGAAATTACCTAAAGATAGGAGGAATGACTAGTAATTCTTTTATATAACTTATCATCCATTAAAAGATAATTTTAGTTTCTCATCCTAGAAAAATCACCTTGAATATTCATTTTATGTCTTGTTATAGGATGTTAAAATTGATCAATGCATAACTAATAGATGAAATTTTTCAAAAAATTATATTTCCTTATTTTATCATCATATATGGTCATGATATTTGAAAAATTGGGAAAAATAATCTTGAAATATAATTTAATCATACGAATTAATGGTATTATCACCCATGATAGATTTATTATTTTTTGGTTATTAAATTACTCATTACCGTGGTCTCTATCACTATCTCTTACTACTAGGGAATTAGTTTCCTCATCAATTTCTATATTTTAACTTCGCAATAATAATCTCTTTTTTGAAGTCCTAGTTTTGTGGTGACCCTTGTACTTCAATTTAAATCTTTTTATGTAGATGTGTTATTAACAATTTTTACATAAATTATGAAGCACTTTATAACAAATATTATATTACAAGGAGAATATTTATTGGAGTGGTGATAATTTATCACCACATGATTTTAATATAAAAATTTATTTTATAAAATACAATATATAAAATACATACCATAAAAGAACTATAAAAATATTATTATTTAAATATAACCAATATAAACTAGTAATTGATGTGGTGGGTATGAATAGTATAAAATAAATTATGAAACACATAAATCATATTTTGAATAAAAATGACATTATTATTTATTAAGAACAAGTACCCTATTTTATATATTGTTATTCTATGCTTCTGCAAAATGGTTTCTTTAAAAAAAATATTTTCAGAAGAAAAAAACATAATACTTACATTAATCATTTAGAAAATTAATTTCATAAAATGTAATTAATTTATAAAAATATCTCATGCATTTTTTTGTTTTTATAAATATATTAATTTTCAAGTGGAGAACGAAAATTGGTTTTTTATGATTTTTTTTTCAATTCCAATAATTTAAAAAAATTTATTTTTTTAAAATTATTAATAACTGAAATTAGTAGGATTATATTATTAGTAATCCAATTAATTTCATTTATATCAATTTTATTGTTTAATTTTTTACTAATAACAATTTCTTAATTAAAATTTCCTTTTTCAAAAAGAAAAAAAAATCATTAGGTTTTGTGGTTTTGGTATTATATTATATACTATTACTTATATGAATTGAATTTTGAAAAATAGAATCCATTTTTTCATCATTGGGTCCATATTTGATAAATAGATCTGATTTCTTATATTTTATGAATAATAACCATGTTAATTAATGTTACCACGGTAAAGGGTAAATCATGTAACAGGGGTTAAAAATATAATTATAATGACTAAAAAAATACCCCAACACTTTCCTTAATTTAAAATTGTGATTATACCGCATTTATAATCATTTAAAAGTAGAATACATTTTTTTTTCTATTTGTACAATGATTTTGACCATTATATAATATATTTTAATGAAAATTCAATAATGTCATAATCCATGATATGCCATCATTTAATTATTGACATAAGGATAATCTAAGGTTGTTTTTTATTATAAATATTCATTTTATGGATAAATTCTTGTTTACCCCGGTAACTTATGTATAATTTTTGTAATAAATTTTTTACCTTACATGCTTTCAAAATGCCAACACGACATTGTTTTTTGTTATAAAATTTAAATATATTATATTAATAGTACTAAAAATAACATAATTTTAATTAATTAATATTTCCAATGATATATATATATATATATATATAAATTTTTTAGTATGTTTTAAGGAGTAATATTAAAATTATGGTTTTTTGGATGTATTTGAAGTCATGATAAATGAATGCTGTCAAAATTATAATTAATAATATTTTATAATAAGAAATATTTTTTTTAAATGGTTTGAAATATATAAAATGATTAGATCGGGAAAAATGAATTCTATATCGAATCAAACATCAAATATGTTCCATTTATGGTCTTTTTTACTCATATTATAACATTAGTGTCCCTTAAATGGTGTAAAATTTTATAATAATGGTAATTTATAAAAGGGTTGACATAAGGGTTCAAACATAAATATATGAGTGAAAAAAATAAGCAAACAATTTATAAATTTAGTTTGATTTCATTATTTAGACCGATAATCATGTAATATTATAATTAGAGATTTTTTTTCCTTCAGTAAATTAAAAATAATTTACATTATTTTAGTAGTTTAAGAAATATCAAGGATGCCCCTCCCCAAACCTATAAAAGGAAACACCTTCTCTCAATTATTCACACAACTTTGAGCCATGTTACTCATAAAAACCCTAACCATTTCAATTATAAATATCATTATCCATGTTATAGAGGTTTAGGTCCATCAAAAATATTAGTCATATGTCCCATAATATTAGATTAAATACAATTCTACCGAAATAGAGGTAATCATATTTACCAACTCTTTCATGTTTAATTTCTCTATTACTTATTATTATTGTGATTTCACCATCATAAAATAGTATGTATAGTTCAATAAATATACTTATTTATTATTAATATAATGTTACAAGAATATGAAAACCCTTTTCTATATTATGATAATAGTAGAAATACCTCATGCGCACATACAACATACTATCTCCATGTAGCATTGTAATTAATTTTACATCCCCATATACCATGAGGGATTATAACCACATAAATAATGAAAATATTTGATATTTATGACATATTTATTATTTTATAACTATAATATCATATATACCTTCTGAACTCCAAATCTTCTTTAAAATGATAATGTCGTAGATGTGTATCTATGGACTATCACGACCAAGTAGCGATATAATATTATTTTTATTTATTATTTATGTAGATGATCATAAATAATAATTTAATGAATATATATTATATATATTATATATTAATTATTCTTTAATGACTGATTATTTTCTATCTTTCTTCGCTTCCATCCATAAGAATGTGAAAATAATGTTCATGTGTTTGTACGACATATTTTCTCCATTAATGGTGTAATTTATTTTTCTATCACATTTCTAAATGTATAACTATAAATATCTATAAAAATAATTTATATTATATTTTAATCTCTAATATTATTATATTTGTGATAGAATCATGATAAAAGTTTAATGACTAAGACTACCAAATCAAAACAAACATGAAAATGCGTTTTATTCCAAAAATAATGACAATAATTAAAAGTTACTAATAAATAGGTGATAAAATGATTCAAATGGATAATATAAGATATTATATATATTAATAGTGTTCTAAAATGTATTTATAATGAATTAAAATTTATTAAATGTGAGTTGAGAGAACATATGAAAAAATTTAGACTTAAGGTAAAGGATTTCATTTCAATTTCTACTCTATTTAGTTATATTTGGTAATATGGCCTTATTTACTTTTATATATTTTTTATACTTACCTTATTTGGTATTTATATTTAATAAGTATTTATTCAAGATGATTAGTAATTAAATTCCTGAAACCATTTCAAGAGGTTTGATTGATAGAATATATTATCTTATTTTTCATCATGATTTGGAATATTTTTCTTCTGTCTTCTTATTTTTTAAAATTTATTGAAAAAAGTCCTTTTAATTTAAAAAAACTTTTTAAATAAATATTTTCACATGTTTGAATTTTCAAAAACAATCATAACATGAATATTTTTATCATTTTTTTTAAAGATAGTACTATTTTTTTTATAAAAAATGTGAATGGAATATTTGTTTTAACATACACTAAATGAATAGAATTCCTTATCCTAAACGACCACTCAATACTTTGAGGATTCCTTTATATTCCAATAGGTTTATTTTAAAAAAATAAACTTCCCTTGATATTGTATTTTTTTATTTTTAATAGTTATTTTTAATGTGGAAAATATATTTTTCTCAGAACTATTTCTAATGATATTTTTATTGTATTCTTATTAATTAATGACACCAAACCTTGATTTTACATTTAAAAAACTAGGTGTATGTTGTATTCATGCCATACCTATACTTTATTTGGATGTTTTTTGATATGTTAGACTAGTGGAATTATTAATATTCTTTTTCTTGATAAATTTGGTTGTATTTTTCTTTCCCCTAAAATAGGAACATTGTTGTAATCATTGGAAATTACAATTCCCTTAAATATATGTATTCATTGTGTCATGGATACGTTTATTATATAGGACATAATCTATTTACACATAAAGTTTTTTAGACTGAAATTTATTTGATTGAATAGTAAATTTTTTACAGTTTTTATTCATTACATGATAATTTTTTAATGGGGTAAATTATCCATAAATTAAATAGATATTTTTATATAAGGGGAATCAATTACACATGTAGTGATGGGTGGGTCATGGAATTATATATCCCTTTTATTTATCAACATGTCTCATGAGAAAAAATTGTATGATAGGATTAAATGGTTTTTTTGTGTATTCCTACCCATTATTTCAAACTATCATGGAATAATGGATTGATTGTATCAATATAATGATCTATAAGATCATGACATCCATTATTAATAATATTTTTATTCACAATTTACTTATTATTATCCATAAAATAATACATGTATATTATCAATATATTCATTTAGTTATTTATTACTAATTAAATTACATGTTTCATTTGTTATATAACATTCCATTAGGATTATTCCTTTTCTACACATGATAGAATATATAATATGTGACCCATGAAAATAATATAGACTAACTATTTTTTTGTTTTATTTTACACATGTTATGAATAAGTATATTATGAGTAACAACAAATGTCTAGTTTTTTTACTCTATTTATTTTAAATATATAAGTTTAAATGTGTATAATTATTGTATATGAATATCCTAAAACATTGAACTGATTGGTCTTTCAGAATTAACTCTCTTTTACATATGAAAATATAATAATGTATACACCATATCTACATACTAAGATTTAGGGCTGTTAGAACTTGTATAATAGGAAATTTTGTAGAAACCTTGAGAAACTAGTTGTTAAATAAACATATTTATCATAATAATTATGATAATACATTATATTATTTTTTAAATTTTTCCATTTTGTTCAATGTACATTATAGATTGATATTAATTATGATAATGAGAAAACATAGTGTGTTCTATTACATAGTGATGGGTGCATACTTAATGAAATGGAATTATCACCAATAGAAAATTTCTAGATTTTACGTCTACGGAAACCAATACAGCCAGTAATGGAGTGGGGAAGATCGTGAATATATTATGGTACCATGGTTAGGTAATGAAAAATAATCATAACTTCATAGATAATCTTACTGTTATATTTTGTTATTCACCTATGTTAGATCACTTCATCTGAAATACTTTATATATTTTAGTGGTAAAACAAATATATTGAAAGATGATAAATGGAATAAATCTCTTGAGTATGTTTTAATAGCTTTTGAATATAATTAAACTGAAATGATTGTTTTAAAAGTTAATTTTTTGAAACTAGATATCTATCAGTAATGTTCATTGATCCATAATTCTAATGAGGATGTGGAATTAAAAAATATATAGTGAAATTTTTTTTGATTGATTTAATTTCATAAAAACTTCTACTAAGAAAAATGTTCTAATATGGAGATAAAATTATAAAATCTAAGATATAAGATAGAGGAAATATTTGTTAACTATGAGATATGATTTACAAGATTAACTATGTATTTTATGCGAAATGTAAATAATACCAAAAGTAAGATTTATATATCTTTTAGGGGTATAAGACATTCCACTAATGATTATTAATTTCACATAGGTTTTCATTATATTATGATAATGTATACTATTACATAATAATGATGAAAAAATAGTAAATTTTTATATTTAATAATTAAATCAAGAGATAATGATGATAATGATTGAGAACTAGGAAAAAAAGGAAATGATGAGATTGAGTACAAGGTATAGATAGAACATCCCACATGTGATAATTGCAGAAATAATTCTTATAAACATTCTTGGAGTGACCGTGACTATTATTTATGTTTAGAGAATGATGTTCATTTTTTCATCTATAAAAATATCAAGTAATATTCAAAAAAAATCATAAGCATCAAGGTAACTTAGCATATAAGGAGCTAATAGGAGAAGACTTGGGTTATTCTATTAATAAAAATAAAATGGAATGAATAATGTTCTTATCTATTGGTATTAAAGTTTTATCTCCATCAATGATATTTTGGTTATAAGAGTCATGAATTTTATAAGTATTATAATATAGTGGTTTTTATTTATTTTTATCAATGCATTTGTTCAGTGTTTATGATAACAATGAAATGTTATTTTAGGGTATGTTCATACTTTTAGACAATAGAATAACAATAGAATGATAACCCTTCCTTAATCATTGATTTTTTGTTAATAATATTTATTTTGGATAATTAAACGATTGACACTAATTAGGTAAATAGGATGGTATTGGTAAAATTGAACAATTTTAGTTATTTGATGAAAAAGTGATGGAGTTTACTGTATATTTTTATATATGGATAATCAGTGATTTTATTTAATAAATATATAGAAAGTTAATTTTTTTAAATAAGTTATTTTTTTTCTTTTATTTTATATGGTTATTATGGTTATTAGTATTTTTAAGGGTTTTTTGACCATTGCACTAGAATATTTGGTATCTGACACTCTAATATACATTTAATTGCTTATAACTAGAGTAAATAACTTCTATTTGAAAATTTCATGTTTTTAATTGGAATGAAATATATTAGAGGTGTCATAAGGTTAACTCTTTATGATATATATTATTTATAACTTGGGACGTTGTTGTATATGTTTTATAGAATAGTCCATTATTGGTTAACTTGTACTAACAACATTTTATTTTGAAAATACATAATGATTTTATGAATAATGTTTCATTATTTTATGAGTCTTATAATAAAATAAAATTTAATCTTAGGGCTTCATGCTTAAAAATTTCATTTTGGATTTTCATTTTGTAGAGCAAGAGATGATGTGAATATTTATCAAAGAATAAAATTTTAAATTATTCATGTATGTATATTTCCTTATTTTCATACACTATAATATATAAGAAGACCTCAACACTATGAAATGGATCTTGAAAGAAAATATTTAATCCCTTTAATTTATGGTCTTTTCACCCATTATAGACACCTTTTCTCGAATCACATCATTCCCCCACAACCCGGGTCCATACAACACATCCCTCTTAAAGACACCTACATGAACATATCACCACTGTGTATTCTACATCACCAACACTTTTCCCAAATACTGAAGGAAATGTATATGAGAGGGGGAATCCAACTATCTTGATCACTACCATCCTAGATAGCGGGGAAAACACCAAAAACTCAGCACCTATAAGTGTTTATATGGTTGTCAAACTTTGGTAGGACAAATATATAAAGTTACATAATCATGTATGATATATAGATAACACATTATAAAAAACTATAGGTTCACATAAACAATACTATAACTCAAAAAAAAAATAACCACTTACCATACATCAACCATCCCAATCACTAACACCACTATATACAATATAACAAAGCAACATCTTGATCTAAAAAGCATTTCCAAATTTCAACATACAAGACTCTACACATTCATTAATTAGCCATTTCATTTCACATTACACTACTCATTCATTCATTGAATTCGGTTTAATCCAAATAAAATATATCTTTTTAATATACACATTGGTTAGTTATCACCATATCCTGTTACATTTATCATCATAATTCAACCCATTTCTAAACAAGAATGTCTCTAAACAATGCGACACAATAATTGTCCAGACACAAAAAACCACCTCCACGACATCACACATCCTTCATCTTCATTGTGTCACATCTCCCTTGAAATATAAAAAAATCAAATATCATCCTTCAAGAAATGAAAACTACACACACTACCACCATTTCACCACTACTAATTTTCTAGAAGCACTATGCCATAACCAGTACACCATGACATCATCACACCACATCGCACAACATCCCATATTATATATGTGTTAACCAACCACTGTGTTACTACCCCCACATACTACACTACCAAGTTGGTCACTAACATCATTGTACAACAACCAAAACCACATAATGAAAATAGAAGAATATCAATAACAATACAACAACACAAATTTATTTCCACTATTATTTAGGGGAATTATCATGTATCTTTATTTTGATTGGATATTATATATAAAACCAGATATCTAGGGGTGAAAAATTATTATCCAAATATATATTATTTAACCTTTTACATAGGGTGTGGTCATACAATAATAATGATTGGGTCATTACAGCATAATAACTATAGAGTAGACAGGGTTCCCAATAGCATCTATATCCAAAATCATTATCATGAATACATAATAACATCAATAAAATATTTCAATGTAATAAAGAATATTATAACTCTCCATACAAATCAATTCAACTATTCAAGTAAATTATTTGATTATGATGACCCTTGATATCAACCTAATGTAAATAAAAATAATGAAATACCCACACACATCATGTCTATAAGGGAAAAAAGGATCAACTATGTCAAGGATGATTTCAGTACTCACTATGCGCCATAGGGTGAAGAAGAAAGTATACAGAAACCCCCACCACACAGTGAACCTAGGGATCAATCTAAAGTAAACCAATGTGTTGTAAAACAATAAACCCACACATACCCCAAACCAAAAACCACACATGTGACGTGGATCTATGAATATGGATAGATGTAAACTCGATGGAAAGAGAGTAGAACTCACCACGAATCGAAAAAACACATCCACTGAATCATAAGTATTGAATAAAGGGAGGAGAGGGATATATATTCTCCCAAGGGATATTAGGGTTCTTACATAAAAAGACATAAATGTATGGTTAAATGAAAATAATTCAGCTAAAAGTGATATAAAATAACCTAGATCCAAAAACATTCTTATTTTATAAGACACTAATGATGTGTGTTCCCATATTTCCAACATTTGCTAAAATTCAAGTCACATTCGCTCGAATTAATTACCGATTTTGAAATCACCGTTCATAAAAATAATCTATTTATTTTTGATACATCTTATCTAATCATGATAAATTTATTATCTAGATTTACTAGCGGTGAATCACCAACTAACATTGGGTATGAAATTTACGAAATTATTTTCATGATAAATTTATATTTTTCCTCCACCTACCATAAAACCTCTACTATCCTCAGGTGAAAGATATTGTATTTGAAAAAAATAAAAAACCAATGGGCTTAAAGGGAATAGACTGTAACATTTTGTTCCTATAAATCAATTCTCTCCCTTGAGAATCAAAACCTAACCAGGAATAAAATTTTTCTAAATAAACACCGTTTGTGATCCCTCTTCTGGAGACTCAGGATTAACATACATGTATATGAAATATTTATAGATGAATATTCGTCTCATTTAGAAAATTACATGACCGAGGAGTATGGTAGTTTAGTGTCAATAGAATCATGGAACATATTCATCTAATATGTTGAATGATCTTCAACGTATCCCAAAAATAATTTTTGATCAGTACTCGTACTTAAAAGCATTCTTCATAACATGGGTAAAGGAAACATAGGAAAATGTGATCTCATAATCTTATTAATGGTAAGTAAAGTATATATGTTATCATAACGTGAACCTTGGGTTATGAGATCAGGATCATAACATTATAATATAACACCCAAATCATCAAATATCATAAGCATGAATCATATAATAATGTCTGATATCTCAAAATAAATGAATCATAATGATATAAATGAAAATGATCAATGAGAGCATGAAATTAGAATAATACAATGAAATTTGGCATACACATCATCCAATAAAATTGTGAACATGTATAAATAGAAATATGGTCACTCATTATGTTAAGAACATGAAATTATGACCTTCCACAAACATATTGGCTTAAAACCAGGTCCATACATAACATTGTGAACATGTAATCAGGGTCACACATAACATTGTGAACATGTAATCCGGTTAACACATAATGTTATGGACACCAAAATAGGTCCATATATATTACATTGATGTTGTAAGCAAGATCATGTAAATTTTTTTGAATGTATAATCAGGTTCATGCATAAAATTACAGACAAGAAACTAGGTCCATTCATATCATTATGAACATGCATTCTGGTTTAGTTATAACATTGTGAACACGTAATTATGGTCACATATAAACATATAGACATGATTCCTACACCATTCATAAATTTATGAAAATTTAATCATGTCCACTAATAATATTGTGGACACCTAATAACATTTACTCAAAACATTACGAACATGTAATCAGGTTCACCAATAAGACTGTGAATGTTTAATTGGGATCACACATAAGTTATATAATAATTTATTATAAAGAATAATCTAATACATTAGAGTAAATTGTAGTTCCCAAGAGTACCATAATGAAGTCATACATACATGTGGAAGGATATGATAAAACATTCATCATATCATGAACCCTAAAAAGAGATGGTTTTTGGTAACTTATTAATATAACCCTTGAAATAAAATAGGTATCATTAATATTTCCCCATATCATAACATGTGGAAAAAAGACAGGTGTCATAATCATTTCATTACAGAATAACTCATGAATGGAAGTTGGATTTTTAATAATTTTACCATGATATATCCCATGGAATATAAATAGGATTCATAGAAAACATTTCATCATAAGCATAATCCATTGACTGAATTAATAATGATGGTGTATAGGGATAATATCAACAATAAAGCATAAACTATATCAAATAAAATCATTAAATATGGAGAAGTGTTTTGAAATATCACTTGGATCATTTTTAAGGAAGATATATATTCATTTGAAATCATTCATCAAGATAAAAAACATTTCCCAAATCCTTTTCTTTGAAAACCATATTGAAATATTATGAATTAAACTTTGCAAATTATTTAAATAATTTCTTTAGGAAATGTATCCTTTCCACTTTATAAATCATAAAACATTTTGAAAACCATTTTATTTTGAGTATAACATTGAAATATTATGTAGGGATATTTGAAAATAATATGAAATAGTTTTTAAAACATATGTTTTTATTAATAATTACTCAAAAAATCAAATTTTTATAATATATAATTTAAAAAAATTCTATAACATGTTTAGAAATAATGGTTTTTGAATAAAAAATATTTCTACCCAAGAGGGAAATGAGGATGGGTTTTCTTAAAAACACTTTCTTTACTATGTTATGTCCAAACGATTGGGAAAAATGGTACCATTACATAATGATATAATGAATTACCATATGAGAATAAATATCATTATAGATATTGTGATTTTTATCCTAATATTTCTTCAATTTAAGCCTTATCATAATCAATACTGATAATGATCATATTCTAGTAATAAATGTTTTCCACTATTGTATGATTGAATCATTATCCACATTAAATGAAGATTATAATTTCATTTAAAGAAATATATTAATTATATAACATGTCATAAGGTATTATATAATACACATAAATTAATGTAGATACATAACATAACTTTTTCCTCAAAGAAGGAAAATTGAAACCAGATTAACTTACCCATTTACTATCATTTGAGTGATAAACCCCATGAAAGAGTGATCATAAAATGAATTTTTAAATAACCATAAATCTATATATTATAATCATATAATAAATTCATGCACATCCAATACAGTACAAAAAAATGAGTTGTGAATATGGAATAATTATCTTTGAAATAAAACCGAGAGTACAAATCCCCTTACTACATGAGTAACTATTGGACCATAATCCCCAATGAAGAATAAAATTAATTGAAACTTTTAATATCATGAAATAAAATTAATTCAGGATAAATAATTTATCACCTAATTATATACACCACATAAAAGAAATAGGTGGTGAATTTGGCATTGTTCTCATGTATATAATAAGGTGAGATGTAATTACCTTAACTTAAGTCTTCAAATTATTCATTCATCATCAAACATAAAAATTTAATAAACATAAATTTAATCTAACTAAACCATAGAACCATATTAATATATATAATACAACCTATTATTTAGTTATGACTTTATATAACCCATTTATAAACATTTCAATGTTAATGTTTTATTTCGAGTAATAACTGCATTGTTTTTCATTCACATTTAGACTTTTTATTCTTAGTCCTCTTAAATCCATCATTATTTACAAATTTTCTAAATTTAATCCATGATATAAATATAATATATATTTTATATGTAACTATTTATAATAATATATAAAATATAGAAAATTATAATAAAATACGCCATTCATTGAGATGATAGGTTCTATGTATACCTGAACATTGTTTCCATTTTCTTGTCGTACTGAATGAATGAAATATAAATGTTGTATATATATATATTAATATTACCAGATTTATTAATTCATATAAGAAATATATTTTAGTTGAAATAAACCTTACCACATTCCACTTAAAGAATGAACAAATCACATTGATATGAGGAGGCGGTAGTCTAAACATCAACACACGATGTTATC
Organism: Viscum album; assembly: GCA_963277665.1. NCBI lineage: Eukaryota > Viridiplantae > Streptophyta > Magnoliopsida > Santalales > Viscaceae > Viscum > Viscum album. Next base: position 989,629,805 of record OY728140.1, read on the forward strand.
GTATTTAAAAAAATTGAAATCAGGAAGGTATGTGTTATATATTAATTAAAGAAGAATATATATATATGATAAATATCATGTATAAAATATAAATACAGTAATTTAATCATTATTACTGACCTTAAGAGGTGGGAATAGAATAACAGATGACATCGATTCATGAGATGATAGTCTTTTGTACACATAGACAATGATTGTGTGTCTCATTTGATGGAAATGTGTCAAATTGTAAGAAATACACTTAAAATGAAAAAATATATTTATATTTAGGATAATTATTTTTTATATAGTAATTTTATAATAATAATTTGATGTGTGGAGAATGAAATAAAACAGAGATTCTAATTGAAGAATTTAACTTTTTCTTTGGGTAACTCATTGTGGATTGAACCAATGGACAAGCATGGTTTGAATTATTCTCAAAGAGAGAATTATATAATAAGAGGAGGGATTTTGGGAACTTATTTGGGTAGGTTTTCAATGACCCATAATAGACGACTGATGTGATGAAGTGTGGGGTGAGTGTCCTTTTATGGTGGAGGAGTAGTGGAATTACAGTAAATACAAAATGGTAAACACTATTGAGAGGCTTCCTTAAATCATGCACATCCACTAATGAATGAATTTATATAATGTGTAGTATGTGGTCAGGATTTTTTTATAAATTAATTTTTAGAAAATTTTGTAGGTTAGTTGTCCCCTTATGATTAATTTTCAACTACAATATAAACACATTGTTACCTTATTTGCAGTAATTAATTTTAATTTTACATACTAATATATTTGCTATGAAACTAATATAGCGATTATTGAAATTCAAAATTATTCGAATTTAAAATATTGAATCCATTTTTATAAATTCTAATAACATTAGTGGTAGAAAAAATCTAAAATCATTCCCGCTAATTGAATGATGAAGCGGGTTGTTAAAGTAAAATGTTGAAATTTTTGCTATGTTTTTATACCCAATTTTTATTTCAAGTTGATTTAAATTTACTAAATTGGGTAATTATATGTAATATTAAACTAATTATGTTCAAAAAAAATTTAATATAAAATTTTAAAATTAAAAAATAGGTGAAAATGTAGTTTTAAATTGAATTTCATTATTTTCACTATTCATTAAAAATTAATCTTCTCAAAAATATATAAAAAAATAACCCACAATAAATTTTGTTATAATAATTTCATAAATGGTGTTCATTTTTTCAAATAAGAATTGAGAAAATTTCAAACATTTGTTTTAAACCAAGTATACCAAAAAAAGATGGTAAAACAACCTTTTTGAATTGTAACGAACTTTATGTGTCAAACTATATTTATTTTTATTTTATTACTAAAAAACATATTCTATAAATTTAAAAAAATTGTTTAATTTGTTATATATAAATTTCATTAATATAATTATATAATAATTAATAATTTAATTTATTATGATAAAACACCATTGTGGGCATATATATAATTTTTTATTAAACACAACCTTTTTATTAAATTGGTTTTTATTTTCATTTCTAATTAATTGATAACCAAATAATTAATTTTATAAACATATGTAACCCATAGATATATAATATAGTTAATATTATACATATATTCCATTTCACTGGTTAGGACATAACTATAAAAATATAATAATAATAATAATAATAATAATAATAATAATAATAATATTTTGTATGTCAGTAAAACATGGAATTTTGTGTAACAAAATAATGACATGGTATTGCATGTACCATAAGCTAATCTAAGTGTTTCGTGTATTGAATGCTTAAATTTTCTATTGTGTATAAAAAATCACAACTTTTTGTATCTCCTAATATAATCCATCAAATAATTTAAATTTAATCCCACAAAAATCCAACAAAACTCAAGGATTTACGTATTACCCCCCATAAAATGATTTTACCATAAATATTAATCAATTTTAATATATTTTTATTACATGAAAGTTACAAACATCTGAAACCTAATATAATAAATGAATACTAAAAAATACTTTAAAAATAGAATGTTGGAACCGTAATGGTTACACAATATAACTCATAACTAGGTTTCCACATTGAAGAACATAGGTCCGAAGTAAAGATTGGAGAAGGAAAAAAGCATAAATAATTATAGATGATGATTGAGTTCATCGATCAAAAACTGTTGATTTATCAATTAATTTTTGAGGGTCTCAAAACAAGAAATATATGATTATTTATAAGAAAATCAGTTCAATAAAATGTAAGTGATTATGATAAATATGTTTTCGTATCCTTTTTCTTGAGTGAAATAATAACTTAACTATTTACGAACATATAGAAATATACTTAATTAATTTCTTCCACTTTAATATTAATAATATATCCATTTAGTGTTTCAATTATGAATTTCCACGTAATATCAAACTCAAATAATGTCAATTTTTCATCCCTAATGTACTAACATATCCTATGATTGATAATTATTATGATAATTCATTCCATCTTTCATTTTTTAACATAATAGAAAAACTATTTTCACATATTATGAAATATTCATCAATCCTAAAATGGAGATATAGTACATTAATATCTAAAAACACATACAAATATTATGTTAAACCATTAGGAAAATTTTAACATTGTAACCCTTCACAGAGAGAAAAATTCAGAAAAATAGAACGGATGCCACTAAATTTCTCAAAATCATCATAAAATTGATCGAACATATATCATATCATAGATATTGGCTGTCACATACCAATGATGTTAATTCCGTCATCATTTATTCTCTTAAAATATGATAATAACCTAAATTACCATAAAACTATATTGAATACATACATGATTCATTTTATATAGAACACAGATTAACAGATATATTCACTAAATCCAAAAAACTCTATAAATTCATTTAATTAAAACATAATTATTTTCATGAAATAATTTATCAGTTTTGAGGTCATCAATACAACCAAATGTAATATATCCATATCAATAACCACTTATCCAAGCTAAAAAAAGTCTTTTCAACCTTGAAAACAAATTAAAGGTAAATTTTTTCTTGATCAAAATATCACATTTCCATTGAATCTCAATTCTAGGTCATTATTACCATTTAAAATATATTATAGGAAAAATACTAAAAACATATAACTTATAATTCATATAAGATAACTCGGAAATTTTAATAAATGTCACTTGAATCATCCAATCTCTGTCTAAAACCATGACCATGGCTTTATCATCTGATTCCTTAATATTGATTTTTAAAATATAAAATAAGAATCATGTATTAACATTAATTAATCTAAATTTATTCATCATGATATCCTTTAATATTATAACATCACATACCTTTCATGTTTAATTCATCATTTTCATCAACTATAGCATAAACATTAATCTTATAATATTACTAATTTACTTATTGAGATTTTTCCCTAAGACATAGATTTTAATAATTTTCATAGATTCCAAATATAAATAATTCAACTATTTATAATACCATAAGGTGAAAAATATTCCCAGCCTTTTCATTTATTGGAAAATTTTATAATTTTTACTTTTATGTTACATGTTTTGTGTCCTTCTTTTCCACAAAAAAAAAATCCATCATGTTCAATTGAGGAATCCACATGTAATATCTAGATGGGGATGTATTTTCTTGAAAACCAATCCATAAATCATTATCAAAAAATTCAAATACATTTTCATAAAATTTTAATCATCATTATACTTATCCTTAGAAACATCCTTTGACATATAAATAGATATATAAATTATGATCAAATGGATTTTTTCACTTCCAAATTTCAAAAGGCTGACTAAACATTTCTTTTTATATCATCTAAAGTGAACTAGGATTGACATTAATGGATGATACAAAAAAATGTAAGAATATTAATCACATTACAAATGTAAATTATCATGGACCGTAATAATTTAATTTCTTTTGAAATATTGAATACATTATTCTAAGATGGAAAAATATGTTCAACTTATCCTATAAAGATCATCACCTTAGTACTCCTAATTAAAACCATTCTTCATAACATGTTGAAATAAAACATTGTAAAGGGTGTTATTAGATTCATAATAAGGTTAAATAAATTAGATACATAGACAAAAAACCAACATAGGTCTATGAGATTATGACCTTAACATTTTATGATCATACCCTACTTATCAAATATTATAAAAATGAATCACGGAATAATTATTTTTTGTTCATAAGAAATGAATTATAAAGATATCAAATAACATGAATTGTGACGGTGTAAAATTGGAATAATACAAATAATTTCTTCATACACATCTCCTTACAGCAATGTAAACATGAATAAATAGAAACATGTCCACTAATTAAGTTATGGAGATTAAATTATTCCCTCACATTAACATATAGGCATATAACCAGGTCCACATATGTCATTCTGGACATGTAATCCGCGTCAATCATAAAATTGAGTTCATGTAATCTAGTTCACACATACACTTATGTACATGAAACTAGGTCAATGCATAAAATTTTTAAAATGTAATTAGGGTCATGAAAAACATTTTGAACATGTTATCAGGTACATGAATAAACATATGGACATGAAAATAGGTATCGTTCATAAAATTTTGATCATTAAATTTGGTGCATGAATAAATTTTTTTTATGTATACAGACTCATTCATAAATTTTTTGACATGAAAAAAAGACCATGAAAAAAATTATAAACTTTAGATAAGGTACACACATTACGTTTTGAACCCATAATAATGATCACCCATAATATTATGAACATGTAATAATGTTCATTCATAACATTTTTGAACAGTAATCATTTTCATGCAGAGCTTATATAATTGGGAGTTATCCACCATTACCTATTGTAGTGGAGTGAGATATAGGTCTCACCCCTAAAATAATGAAATCATATATACATGTTGCACCAGATAATGAAACATTCAGCATATCCTAGCCCATAAAAATAGATAGAATTAATAAAATTCTTCTAACAATCCATGAAATGAATTGGGTGTCACAAAAATTCCAACATATCATATCATTCTAAAAAAATATCCTTTTTATAACCATTTAATCATATAATAACCCATGAAATGAAATGTGTTTCAGATGCATTTTATCACTATATAACCCATTGAAGAAAAAAATGATTCCTATAAAACATTTTATTAAAAAAATAAACATTCCATGAAATAATAATAATGTCATCCATGGATAAAATCTTGATTAATTAATACATTATAACAAATGATGTCATCTATGATGGAGGTGTATTTTTAAAGAACGCTTTTATCATTTCTTAAGTGAAATACCTTTACCTTTTAGGACATATAACATTTTAAATATCATTTTAGTTAAAAAACATTTAAAACTTACAAACTAACCTATAAAAATAATTAATAATATTTCTTGATGAAAACAACATTTTCATTTTTAAAAACAGATTATAATACATCAAATTGTTTTCAAATCGTTTTCTTTTAAAATAACATTGAAATCATATAACGAAATATTTAAAGACCATTTTATACATATAATATAACATGAAACATTTTCAAAATCATTTTCATTTAATATAATGTTACAACATAAAGTAAAAAAAATTGAAAACATTTTTTCATAACATGTTTGTTGAATAAAATAGATTTCTATAAAAAGAGTGAAATAAGGTCCGATGTTCATAAAAGCACTTTGTTTACTATATTAATTACGAAAGAGTGAAATATGGTATAATTTCATGATTATATCATTTATAAATATTATATAATCAATTTCATTTTAGTTCTTGAAATATTTATCACAAGATTTCAACAATGGAAGCAACTTCATAAAAAAATCAGATAAATATTGAGATTTTAGCATTAAACTCTTACCACATTGGCAACATTGAATCCTAATCCTCATGAAATAATAAAATAAATTAAATTTTATAATATCCATAATGTAATTAAATCCATCATATAACACTTCAAAGGTCAATATTTACATCTCAAAAAAGAATATAGGTTCATAATATGACATGTGTATCAAAGATGGAAAATTGAGACAAAATTACCTTTCTGAATTAGTAACTTCTAAACTGTAAACCCCATGAAATTGTGAAAATAAAATTAATATTAACATAAACATTAATTTATGGAGAATAATCCTAGAATACACATAATGACAACATATACCCAAGAAAATATAATAAAGTAGTGAAAATTGTATAACTATCACAAGAATAAATGTGTTGAAATCACCTAACAACATGAGAAACATTTAAATCATGATCCACAAAAAAATTAACATCAATTATAAAATTTAATATCATGAACTAAATATAATTAAGGATATGAAATTTCTTGTGTATTATATACAACACATAAAAGGAGTAGGTGGTCAACAAGGCATTTATCTTAGGAATATAAGAAAGTGAGATGAAATTCCCTTGCCTTATGTCTTGGAATTTTCATACATGTTCAAACATATTATATAATATCTATAACTTTTAGAAAAATGTACCATGGAATAATATTCAGTTACATAATAATATATATGATTTTTATATTCCTTTTTATTACTCACTTATTAACAATTCAATTACAATGTAATATTTTTGGTAATAATTACTTTGTTTTTCAAAGAAATTTTGACTTTTTGTTATTGGTCCTCTTATTTGGATAGTTATTTACATACATTTATAGTGTACATAATTATATTAATATCATATTTATTCACTATATATTTACTTATAATAGTCTATCAAATATATAAATAGAGAATGAAATATACCATTCATTGAGCTGGTTGTCATATGTACACATGAATGTTGTTTCCGTTTTATTGTCATCTTGTTAGAATGAAAAGAATATGACACACACACACACACAGATATATATATATATATTATAATTCAATGATAATTAGTTTTTAGGATATAATACCTATTTTTAGTGTACACATCTTTAATACATTCCATGCAACAATGTGAATGAATAACATCACTTTGAGAAGGTGGTAGTCTAAACGTCTATAAATGATGTTATCATATTTCTAAAAAATAGAAAGAAGGAAGTTACATGTTATATAAAAATTATAGAAGAATTATTAAATCCTATATTTCATATATTTCATATAAAAAGTAATTTCATCAATATTACTAACCTTGAGATGTGGAAATTTAAGAATGAACGACATCAGTTCATGATATGGTAGACCTCCATACATATGAATTATGATCATGTATCCCATTTGATGCAAGTGTGTGTGAGTGTTGGTCATAAAATTAAAATAAAAAAACTCATTATATTTATTATACTTATTTTATTATATAAAATTGTAATAATAATAATTTATTGGTTTTATAAATAAATATATCAAATTTACTCGTTGATGAATGGTACCAATTCTTTAGGCAACTCCTTTTTTATTGCACAAAAATAATTAAATGGTTTTATTTATGCCCAATGTAATGAATATATGATGAGATTATGGATATTGGGAAATTATTTTGGCATGTTTTGTGTGATACCATTTGATATAGTGGTGTGACGAAGCATGGGGGTAACATCCCTTTTATAGTGGAGCAAGAGTCACATTATTGAAAATACTAAAAGGTGAACAATATTTAGAGTTTTGAAATGCATAACTTTACTCAAATAATGAAATGATTCTATCCTAGGGTTTTTAAGGTCTAATTATGGCTCTAAATTTGGTTTTCTATAAGTTTATATGTCACTGTTCCCCTTAATATTTACATTTTACCACTATGAATTTTTTTTTTACATAAATCGCTATAATTAATTTTAATTTTCGTCAACAATATATTTAGTCTATAAAAAATGTTACCATTTTATAAATTATAGAGTATTATTATTATAGATATGGAATCCATGTTTCCAAATTCCAAAAAATATTCTATATAATAAATATTAAAATAAATGTTTCAGAGAAGATGAAAAAGCTGTTTTTAATGTCACAATGTTTAAATGTATGTTATTTTTTTATATCCAATTTCAAAATTGAAATTTATTAAAATGAAAAAAAAAATTATTAATAGATTAAAAATTGAACCAGTTATTCATTAATATAAATGTAAAATATATTTTATCTATATAAATAAATTAGAAAAAAATTCAGTTTTCCATAAGAATTCAGTACTATTAACTATTCATCCAAAAATGAAACTTCTCATAAAAATACTAAAAAATAACCAAAAGTATATTTTTATATTACTCTATTATAAATTAATCATATACTTTCAACTAATAAATATAAATGTTTCATAATCATTTTTAAAACTGGTCTTCAATTTAAAGGTAGTACAAATTTCATTTAGAATAACAAAAAAATTACTCCTAAAACTGGATTTTTTCTTTTTTATTCCAATAAATAATAATGTCTTTAATATAAAAACATTTATTTTAATTTATAATATATAAATTTCATTACAATATTTCATTAATAATTATTAATTTAATTTATTATAATAAAATATATTTATAGGTATAACATTGTTTTTACAAACCAAATACATTATATTCAATATGCTTTTATATTCATTTATAAATAATTGACAACCAAATAATTAAATTTATAATCAATAATAAACTATATAATAACAAGTAATTTAATAATAATCTTATCTTAAATTCCAATATATATGTTATAATAATAAAATTATTTTAATTATATTGTTAACAATATATTATTGTTTGGTAAAACTCGGCATTGTGTGTAACACATGCAAAATAGACTGTTTTTTTATCACAAACTATAATACGTTTTGTGTGTTGTTAAGGATTCAATTATGGTTTTTCATAATCAAATCAAAATTTATTGTATCGTTTAATTTAATCCATAAAATATTTTTAATTTAATCTAAAATAATAACAATTAATAAATATTTATGGTGTTACACCTATCAAGAGCCTCATTAATCATTAATACTACAACCATCAAAAAATCCAAACCAAAAAAACTATGAAGAAAACTACGTAGCCATATCACCACATCTCATAAAAAACATTGTATCATTTAATACCAGCCAAAACCAGCACATTTACAAACAACTATACCATATTCCCCAAATCCAAAACTGACCACTTCCTATGCAGAGAATTCCATCCTTTATATAGAGATATTATCTACTATGCGAGGAACAGAATCACAAAAATGATATTAATCTCATTGTATAATAATTGATATTTATTATTAATTAGATTGAAAAACATTTCCTATATTGGTGGGTTAATTACACATCAAAAATCAATGAAAAGAACACATCTCATAAAAATTCAACATACAGACATTACATAGTAAGAAAAATAGAGCAAGGGAAAAATAAAAATAGCTCTGGGTACTAGAAACACATCTTCACCTCTCATTACCATGTAATATCCACTATTCCCCTGTGAATCGATGACACAAAAACCATTGGAATGGTCCATCCATGTAGTACATTCTATTGATGATCCAAGATATATATACTATTTTCTCTATAAAGAACGTGTAATCATTGATATCTAACACTCCTCATTAAATAATGATTGAATTGTCAGGAAGATACCAAATAATCTTAAGCATCTGAAAGATATCATGGATACTCTCCAGCTATGGTTCCAAATCAAACTAATACCCCCACCTCACCATCTTACTCCATCACCTCGAAGTTCCCAACCAACCATGTTGACAGCTTACTCCTACTACCAAACATATGCTACCCACGATTTGGGGAGATGCTCAAGAACACATGTTATCCTTTTTTAATGTATTGGGGTCTCCACATACAATCACTACAGTCATTATGAAGGTGTTGGGCCTCCCTAATCATCTCACAAACTATCATGATCTTCTCTATCATTCAATTCCCCGCATCAGGACTAAGAACTACCGACTCTCTAACCATCATCGAGTACAACGAAAACAACACATTATCCCACACAATGACTCGATGGGAGCTATAAAAAATTATGATTCATAAATATTATTGTACAAAATTACGTCCAAAGGCACGTTTCATACCATGTCTCCACTAATATCCTATATTCATGCCTATAACATATTCTCTTTCATCTGAATGGTATACACCGTCATCCAATGTTTTTGAGGGTCGAATGAACTTTTACGGTGAAAATTGGATCGAAAACCAAGTTGTGATCCCCTATAGACTCACAAAGTAAAATGAGGATCATGATCAATTATTATGGTCCCCATTACCCAATTAATTCTAAAAAAATCATCCATATACCACCTTAAAAAATCATCCATGACCCTCGACTCATGGATTGTTACAACATGATCAGATTTCGTTAGATCGTCTAGTAATAAAAAACCACATCAAACCATCCTTGGGTTTAGTAACACATAAAATGAAATCCATCAAGTTTGTCTCCCATATCTAATTTTTTAAATCCAAGGATTCCATAAATCATACAAGATCACAATTCTCTTCTTTCACATACTAAAAAACTGGAATTGTTTTTTTAAAAACTATGCTACCGACCATTTCAGCCCAATCCAATAAATCAATATCCTCAAGCCATGAATCATATTTTTCACACTAAGATGTTCCACTAACATTGATCATGGGAAGGAACAGATAACTCCATCATGCATTTCACATGGGACAATCATCATCTAATTAAAGAACAAATAGTTCTAATATTCTTCATAATATACTTGAGGAGAATCATCTTGGCCATCACGATCATGTGTCGCCTCTTCCTCTAAGTCTACCCATAAAGTCTCTTTGAATAGTTTAATCTTAGATGATACCATGATCATATATTAAATAATTTCTTGATCACTTCTCTCTATCATGTCATGATGCATTGATATAAGATCCTACATTCATTTTCAAACACCTTCAGACTCCTAGACCGTATCCTCTTAGGAAAAAAAACTCTATGAACTAGGAACTACATTAACATTCCCTAGGATATAAGATATATAAAAATTAAAATCCTAGAGAAATCTATCCACATCCAATATTTTAGTTTTAGATCCCACTAATAGAAAGTATATCTCATTCACTTATTGTCTGTGAAAACCTCAAAATACATATTGATGATGTAATAGCCCCAAACATTAAGCACAGATGGACTTTCCACCAACACCAGATCATTGGTATAAATGTTATACGCATGGTAAAATAAATTAATGTACCCATAATATAAAATATCTCCATTATTCATCAACTTTAATCCCTATTATAGACACGAAACATAACAAAATACAACAAAAAGACACACAGTCTTCTAGAAACCAATGCATAAGAGAACTGACCGACTTCTCTTTCAGGTTACATAATGATTCCTTGCACTCACATGTCCAAAATATAGTATAGTACATCCTGGTGTATTTTCTTATATTATACATATGATAAATATAGAGAAAACCTCTGATAATTGAATTTCAGTCCAAGGAAACTATAAAACACTACCACAAGCATTAGTAATTATTATAATTATGTTTCCTCAATCATGGACAGATCCACTACACCAATATGATGAGAGATCACATGTCCATGGAAAAACACCTCTCATATTGATAATATAATCATTTAAAAACATATCAAAAATGTGTTGTTGATTAAGTACCTACAAACAAACTGTGAGATGATATGAATGCTCCTCCTCTAACTTACAGTAAACCATGATATCATAAATTAATATTCTAATGAACTGGTTTAAGAATTCATGGAACATATAGTTCATATGCCCTGGGAAAATAGATGGTGTTATAATAACATCGAATAACACAACTAAAATCATGAATTTACCACACAAAGATATGAAGTATTATGAAATTCCTAAAATTTTAACCTGAATTTTTGATATATTAACTATAGATTGAACATATATAACTTGATTTTTCCCATCATCTTATAGAACATATCATTGATCATAAATGGGAAATATTTCTAAAACATTATTGGATTCAAACATAAATATTCTATACATAACCTCAACCAACCATATACATTCATGGTTGAAAACCTAGAGGCCATTATTCGATCATCCACCTATAGAATCAACTAACGTAACTTTATGGGTTTCATTTGATAGAGAACCATCAAAATAAATGAAATTTACAACTATAAATCTATCGCAAACTCTATGTCACATCATGGAAGAAGTGACATAAAATTCAATGGTAAAATCATCCTTGAACTAATCCACAACCCTAAGAACTCACCAACCCTAATCATATTCTCTCAACTCCTCTAACTAAGAAAAAAAATATAATCCACATGAATAACATAGAACTAATAACATTTCTTTTCATAGAATTCCATTCACTAGCCCTCCACATTAGAATTCAATACTCTTCTACAAAAGTAGTTGATGTACACATTCCTGGAATATATATAGTCCATTCAATGAATAATGTTGTATGGATTAATATATATTAATAATAATCACCACATGGATTGGTGTTTCCCCATAGAAAATTATACATTCCGGAAATACATCAAAAAAAGAATCATGGCCTCAAGCATGCATAGATAAAACTATGGGAAACATAAAGGCTCCTCATATTGAGTCCTAACATGTAAAAAATGTATGATAAAAAATTAGGGAAAGACTCCTATAAAATATAAGGCACCCATAAGGGTATATGATCAAATGATCATATCTTGAACAACTTTTGGCTATGCTGGCGATGATTCCTCTATTATGTCCATCTAACCTCACCCAACTACTCTGACTCCTTTTTTATGGCCTCTATGGATATGTTATTGCATTGTTATAATGGATAGAGATCATCATGACTATACCCTCTGCCAAATATTTTTTCTCATGGATTTTGAAAATCAATATGTAGTATCTTCAACAAACACAACCTCAATGGAAACTAATGCTATTGAAATGGGGTTTGACATACCAAATAAAACTGACGCCTATGAGAAGTTGTACATCGACCTTAGTATATCTAAAATCATTAATGAATATATAATGATCATGTAGAATCCCTACAAGGCTCTATTAAAACACATGTCCCTATTATTCAGTAATGAAACTTCTATGTTTGGTTCCCTGTTAATGGATCCTTGAAAACCTAAATAGATTCAACACACTACCTAAATATATGCTCATAGAAACACAATGTTCAAGTTGAAATCCCCAATTTTTTTTGATAAACCTAATAATTTTATCCGCCTCTAAATATGTTAAGATATTTAATGGTGTTATCACATAGCATATCATTGGCTATAATGGATCCCCTAAAAACAATTCTAGATACTACTAATTTGGGAAAACATATTAAGAAAAGTGTAGGAAGTACATGAAATTGATCATATACACATGCGTATTAAGACTCCACTACTTGAGTAGGAGAAAATCTTACCTCCATGTTTTCATCATTTTCGATGCCAAAAACTATTACCATAAATCGCTTTGAATGAATGGAAATAACCCATTTTCCTCCAAATAGTATAGAAGAAATAGCATCCCCCACTAATGAAACACCACCCCCGCATCTTCCTAAAAACCAATGGTATCCAAATATCTGAATTTTCTCACATCATACCATAAATTATCTCAAGGTACACAATCTAATACTCTATCTCCATATCTAAGAAACTCCCCTCAATATTTCTTGAAATCTATCATTCAAGTATACAAAAATCCCTATACTCCGCCTCATCCTCCTCTGTCAGATCAAACCACAAATGATCATTCTGATTACCTTACTCAGCCTCAAATAAATGTGTCACTCACGAACAGTGAAAATGATCCATTTCTAAAAACCGAGAGAACATCCATATCCTAGTAGATTAGAATTTTATCAAAAACATTATATTTAGATCATTTTATTTTCCCAAAACATATTAAAAAAACACTGAAAATAATAATACATTTACCTATCATAGGTCTCTACCTCACATGTAGTTTCACCTCACTTATTCATTAAATAGACACTAACCATGTTCGCTGGTTAACATGGGTTAAATATAGTGTCCTAACCCATCTCCAAGGCTTATGTCGAACACAAAGGTAAACTGGAACTATTTTCATACGAACTCACGAAACACACATTGTTCCAAAATTTATAAATCATCCCATCTCTCATCTATAACGCATTGATTCCACTCTTTCATGAAACAATCTTGGCAGATATTCTATAATGAGGATATTGATATGATGACCTGAGAAGTTCATTCTCTAGTAGGACCTAGGTTGGAGACTACCAAGGATGAAAAAAACCACAAATTATGTGAGACATTTCCCTCAAAAAATGAAATAGGATCAGAAGATAGGATTATATATCTCCAAAATTTACCATCAATACGTATAAAGGTCAACTAAAAACCAAACCATAATGCATTAATATAGTAGAACAGATACAAATAAAAATCTATATGAATATAATAAAAATAAAAATATACATTTATAACTCAATAAAAGATAAAAAATATAAATATGTATATATTATTCCCAAAATTCATCTTGGAAACTGGAATATAGTTTACATACATATAGTAAGAATAACTGGTATACTTTAATGGGGCATAATCAACGTATCAAGTTCTCATGTGAATATATGATGTGAATAATCCAATTAATAAACATAATAACTAAAAATAACTAATATTGGTCATATAACAAAACATATCCTCAAAACGTCTCACTCACAAAATAATTAATTCAATATAATAATATAGACCCAATATCAAAATAAATAATAAATCTATATATCCTCTTCATTTATGAAATTTCTCTCTCACACGTCAATATCAAATATCATATTCTCCCTTCCCTTATACACATAACACATAACATATAATGACATGTGTTTTCAAGAGGTTAAAAATCATTTGTTTTTCATTTTGAATTACGTAATGGCCATACAGAAGATGTATTATCATTGCAAAGAGGTCTTGGTGCGTCTAGGGCTTGTTTGGAGCTTGAAGCTCCACTGGGGGAAAAATAAACATGGTCGCATGGTTTGTATGTAACTATGAGATCCAAGGTCCACAACTATATAAAAACTTTCTATTATGGGAAAGATCCATTTTTTACGGTTTTTACACATGTAGTCAAACCATTTTCCTAAACATATAATGTTCCCCAATGTGCCAGTGAACTGAGGATGGTTTCAAAATGGTTTCACCAGACTAACCTCTAAATTATGTGCCTATGTATTTCAGGGTGAAATTGAATTTTTTTCCCCTACATAATTTTTTTACTCTTTTTCTTTTTTTTCTACATCCACTAGTGGCTCACTTATTTCTACTCTCATGTGGGATTTTTTCTAGATAAAACATGGTTCATCTCTACCTCTCATATCTAGTACCAATTTCTCAACACATCAAAATCATTGGAATCCTTTATAAATGTTAACCTAACTATTAACTAATATTCATAATCTTCTTTTGAACTATTTTTCTATTTTGGTGCAAGCTATTCAGAACTATTTTTAATAAATTGAATCACTTGTCCTTTTTCTCCCAACCTATTTCATATTTATGAATGATATCAATTAAGGTTTCATATATGTCCTTAGGGTAAGAGGATATGTCATCTTTCCTTAGTGTTTTGATATTTCATAATTATATCATTCCTCCATATGTCAGATTTTGTCAAGCATCCCCTTTGACATGGTTTCTTCATATAAAAATGACCCTTATTCCTTAATTCATGTATATTGAAAAATTTTAGTGGTTTATAGTGTAGTTACCGAATTTATGTACACACATTGGGTGTGCTATGTAGAATCAACACTTGTGATAGATAGAAAAATGTCTCGTATTACAATTTTCCACTATACATACACTCTAGATGGTTTATCCCTCAATTATATAGGCATTAAATTATCCCAAGAACCTATTAATTTATTGGAATAGATTATTAAGAAAATTTATATAGTAGGATCTTTCCCACATGACCATGATTCAACCTAATTGATACCATACGACTTATAAATAGTTTTCCTTGTCAAAATGAACTCAATGGATCATTCAAAGGAAGTGGGTAATGAATACAGGTTTCAATTATTCAAATTAATTGGATTAATTAAATTATTTATGGTAATCACTTGTAATTATTTAGTCTCATTATGAATTATAATTATTTCAATTAAATTGAACACGACAAAAGTTAAATGTCAGAGGTATTGCCTCATGTGTTATGATTCCACATGAACATTATTTTTATACATTTAATGGCTTATCAAACTTGTTAGATGAGAGGTATTGTTTCATTTTTAATAATATAATTATGAATAAACATTTTTATAGGTTGTGTGTGATGGTAGGAGATGTTGATATTGGTGAAAATCACACTCCATTACATAAATTGGTGAGTATTTCATCACGTACCTCTGATACTATATATGATTTTTGATTTACACACAACGGTTAATGATTTGAGTGATTCCATGATGTCTCACACACAATCCTGAGTATTTTTTTCATGATGTATAACAATCTTATTGGAAAGTATGGAATATACCATGTTTCTTGATCTTGTTGGCACATTATACTGGTCATGGAAGTTGAGTTATGCATGGTCTATCGATCACTATAAATCTAGGTATATGGACACATATATCTGCACATACTTATTTAATTTTTGTGGATGAAATATATAATTAATCTATATATGTTTCTACTATACATAAGGTGCCTATTCATACTTCCATTACAGCTATTAAACAACGATGGAAGAACCATCATTTGTCCCTTAGGAACCCGAGTAGGTGTTTATTTATTTCTTTATGCCGTTCTTATTATTTATTCATTGTACCTACGGAAAATTTATTTATGTGCACTGGTTGGATTACACATAGAATACATTGGTGGTGGTCTACTATTATTTGTATCTCACACCCTACACAAGATTCAATTGGTACCTGATAAGATTATCTATCTATATGTATTGATAACGGAAAGAGTCATACTTCAAGTTTCTTATATTCATAGAATACTGTTAGAAATTAAGAGTATCGGATTAATAATTTTCTTGAGATTTTAGTAGAGAATATTTTTTTTCTTTTTACTTTATGTATAGAATGAATGTATGAAAATCACCATGTTCCCCTATTTGATTATCAGCATATCATGCATCATGTATTGGCACTACCACGTTGTGTTTTGATATATTATTTAGTTCATCAGTTCTGTTTATTATTATGCTTCTTAACTTTTGATTCTTTTAATTTAAATATGGATTTGATAATTTTTAATGACTGTTAAAATATATATTATAGCACTCTTATTTGAGGTTATAGTTTCCAAATCATATGACCTTTTCAACCACACTGATATTCAGTGGCCTCTAGTGTATAGTGAGCTATGATTGAGGCCATGTGACCCACTAGATTCAGGCATGGGTTATGTGGATCCCAAGTCAAGATGATTCAAAATGGTATAAAAGGATTTGTTTTTAACTTTTTTCATACTATTTTATCATTGTACATGAGAATAGGGGTTAATGGAACTTAGAATGTTTCATTTTCCGGGACAAAGAAAACCCATTTACCGGGTAGTCCTAAATTAAGAAGGATAGTAACTAAATTATATTATTTTGTGTTTTATTCATTATATGACTTAAATGTTGCGTGACATAGCTGAGTTATGATGATATTGATATTTTTATTATTGAATTAATAATTACTTCTAGCCATTACTGATGATATTATGGAGTTTCATTTGATCATTCATCATAATAACCAAAGTAGGATGAATATGAAATAAATTATTCTATGCCATAATTATTTATAGCATGAATTTTTATATTTCATATTGACTGTTCCATTAAAATATATTTAATTGTTAAAACACATTTCGAAGGTATTGGAGAAATTAATTGACACTTAATATTATTGCATAACTAAATAGCATTTTCCTAAATAGGTTAATGTAGACATTGTATGAAGTCAACTATGAGATGTTGAGCTATGGACCCTGGGTCACTTGAGATGGAATGTTTTGTGGTCTATGTTAAGCGAAATCCATATTTTGTATCATGATGAGTATGGGCCCGTACAAATCATAAATGCTAATGAAACTAAATAAACCATTTTAGGGTAACATGAATTCATAAACAAGTACAATTTTATAATGTATACTTCTTCTAAAGTGAAAAAAAACTTGAAAATTTATGACACATAAACATAGACCCAATACCTACCTTATTAGAGGGTAGTTGATAATAATAGATGTTATATATATTTTTCTATCACTTTTACAATATATTTCATTTATTTAATGGATATTTTACATCTTTGATGTCCAATATTATAGGAAATAGAGCTTCACAGGATTCCAAAGAAGAAAGGAATAAAAGATACAAAAAATGTCCAAGTACATTTTGTGGTGGAAAAGTTCATTTCATGTACATGATTATCTCAGCTTACATCAAGCCGGAGAAATTTCTTGTTCACGTCATAATGCCCTCCTACACGTCGTCACTCAAGTCAAACTAGAAGCTGAGAATGTCGTGAGGATTTAGTGAAAAAAACCATCTGGACATGTGGTACACACTGTGAACCTCCTATACATGACGTGACCATGGTCAAACATCATTATTCCATAGATGATCCTCATTCCAATCTTGAGATCCTTGTTGACGTAACGCAGATCAAGGGTTCATGATGTCATAATTATGTACTTGTCGTGACAATTTTCTCTTATTTAAGGAGTGGATCAATAGCACATTTGAGGCATGCTTGGACAAGCTCTATCTCCCTTTTAGACTCACTTCAAAATTTTCTTCTCTTTTCCCTATTAAAACACATTAGTTCATTGTAATTCCTTTATGTTTTCAATCAAAGAAATGTGGATTAATTTTCTTCAACACCTTCAATTCCCAGGTCAATTCATTTCCATTTCATTCCATTCAAGTAAGGTTTTATTAAAGTATTATTGCAAGTTGCTTTCATATAATAACATGTTTGTTCAATTAAATTCCATTAGAATAGTTATTATGATTTCCATTATCCCTTTTATTGCTTTACATACAATCATGAGTAGCTAAATGCATCAGGGGTCGATATCAATATTTGTTGTCTCTTCACTCTTAATTAGATATCTAGTTATAAATATTGAAAACCTAATTGTATTAGTAATTAGTATATAAAAACATGGTCAAACACCATCTGTATGATTTTACCATGACCATCAAACAGTCAAAAAAATAGCGTTATCCTAATTGGAGTAAACTAAGACTATGTCCATTATAATAGGGAACTTTCTACAATATAAGATTAACATAATGCATCTATAACTCTAACAAGCCTCCTGACTATGGAATAGTTGCATCCTAGGTAGAACTAGAAGACTGGACCATGGTTAACTAGCGACTATCACTTTCTTCGCAGACTAAGAAGTTATGACCATTCCAATATTATAATTAGGATCACCTTCATCTAGGTATGCAGAATTGATCACATCCCCGCATTAAAAAATTGATGTAAACCCAAAAATAGTTAGAAAACTCCCAACCATTAGTCAATCTACTAAGGACTCCTCCAAAGGATTCAAGATACGATTTCTTCTCCACAAAAAATAGCATCCTCCTCATGGGATCGACCCTATACTTTTACAATACTACACCCTAGTAGTTATTAATGTTTGGGAGACATGTAAATTTCTAATCTAACAAGACTGTGTAGAATCAAATTCCCTACACGGC
The DNA here is from genome assembly GCA_963277665.1 of Viscum album. Taxonomy (NCBI): domain Eukaryota; kingdom Viridiplantae; phylum Streptophyta; class Magnoliopsida; order Santalales; family Viscaceae; genus Viscum; species Viscum album. The sequence goes on from OY728140.1 coordinate 989,649,415, forward strand.
TTACACTTTTCAAATTTTGGCTTCATTTTCGGGGAGTTAGTGTTGTTTCTTTGTGTTACGACTCTGGTCTATATCTAGGATTACCATTCTCTCATCATCTTTCTTTCATTTTTAGACTCTCTGGCATCTCATCTCTTTATATCAAGCATGTACCATGGTCCATTGACTTGTTCAATGAATCTTGAAGCACACTCCCCATTGGCCTTTAATATCAAGATCAAACAGGATATCTCTTCTCTTCGACGGTCAGTGATGGATGAGAAATTCCACCCTATGGGACCAAACCTTCCAAACCACAACCATCATTTCATTATAAGGGAACAACCGATTTTGAACCAGGAGAAGACAATCTTGGATTATGGCTTTCCATCAATCCATGGTATGATCCCTATCATTGTTTTACCCCCTATCCAACCCATACTTTTGAGATAAAACCTGTACTCATTAATATGATCTAGAACATGGGGAAATTTAGAGGTCTTAAATGAAAAGTTCCACATGAACATATTTCCAACTTCATAGAGGATTGAGATACCTTTCACAACCAGGGAGTTTCTTCTGATAAAATAGGACTCCACATCTTCCCATTCTCCTTACGAGACAAATCCATGGATTAGATAAAGGGTCAAGCTCTCGAGGAAATTATTACTTGAGTCTAATTGGCCAAAACGATTTTGGAAAGTACCTCCCACCCATTGGGAACTAGAATATTTAGATGTATATTCAAAATTTAAACCTAATTGATGGAGAATCTTCTTGGGAAGTGTGGGGAAACTTTAAATAATTAATGATCAAGTGTCCACATCATGGACATGAAATGTGGATACAACTCCAAACCTTCTTTCAAGGACTCTAGACAACATCACATAATCTTTTCAATCATGTTGTTGATGGAGGTCTGATGTTCAAGACTTCTAAAGATGGAAAATCCATTCTCAATGAAGTCTCTCACAATTCATGTCTATGGCAGCAAGATCATAGACCACCAAGAGGTTGAATCCACCTGATTAATGAGACCAAAAGGCTAGCAGCACATGTGGAAGTGCTCAATAAAAAGTTACAATCATTTTAGATACCATCTACTCATTACGCAAGTTCTCTTTTAATGGATTTACAATCATGCGAGATGTGAGGTTTCCTACATCTATATCAAGACTAAATAGTTGGATATGCAGAAATAGAACAATATTATAATTACATCAATGAATATCAGAAGAAACCGCCATCCTAGAAACAACAATGTTATCAACAGATGCCTTCCCGACAGTAACCTCAGAAAAGTCATGGTTATTTTCAACCGAGAGGTGGACATAACCAATTCAGAGCTCAAGGACCACTAGGGTTTCCTCTGACAAACCCTGTACCAATACCCAAAGATCAGCAAAAACCCTTCCCTCAATGAGAACAAAAATATCATCCACCTCATCCAACAACTCAATAAGAACCTATGAAATGGAATCTGGAAAACCTCATGGTGACATTTTTGCAAAATTTTGATCAAAGAATGACGACCCATGAGATAGATATGAAACACCCGAGATTCGTACAGAGAAACCTTGATGTGAAAATGGGTCAAATATCAACGACCTTAACTCAAAGATTTCTAGGTACTCTACTTGGTAGCATTAAGACATACCCACGAGAGTATGCTATGGCAGTAGTATTGTAGAGTGGAATGATTCTAGACTTCCAAAAACCCAAAGAAACAAGGCAGTAAGAATACGAGCCACTACCTGAGGAAAAATATGATAAACACACTCCCACCTTAAATCATGAAGAATTACTAGCTGACAAGGAACATATAACTGAGAAACAAAAAGATCCTATGTATGTTTCCCCACCTCTATACCAACCACCTCTTCCCTATCCAGAAAGAGCAAGATAAGGTAGAAAAGAGACACAATACAATATGTTCCTGTATATGTTCAAGAAATTACATTTCAACATCCAGTTTTTGAATCTATTGATTAGATGCCTATGTATTCCAAGTTACTAAAAAGAATTTTATCACACAAAATAAGAATAGAAGACCTAGGAGTCACATCCTTAAATGAAGAGTGCTCTTCTAATGTACAGTAAAAAATTACACCAAATGAGAGAGACCCTGGCAGCATCTCAATCCCCTGGGAGATAGTCAACTGAAATTTTGATAGAGCACTCTATGATCATAAAGAATGTATTAGAATTATATCAATGATTATCTTTCATTATCTCAGACTCAAATAACTCAAGGATAAATGGATGTCTTTATAATTAGTTGATCGCTCTATCAAGCACCCTAGATACATTCTAGTAGATTCTCTTGTAAAATTTGGCATGTTTAAACTACTAGAAAATTTCTCAGAATAGGGAATGGAAGAAGATTGAGGTGTTTTAATTATCCTTGTAATACCTTTCCTAGAAATAGGAATGGCGTTGATCAATATGAAACAATGAATTATTATCTTCAGTGTGGGAGAGGAACAAGTCATGTTCAACCTAATTAGAGAATTGCAACACTGAGATGGAAAAAAGAAATATAACTCCATACCCCTTACACAAAATGAAAAAGATTCCATGGATAGAATGGAAAAAAAATGGTGAATAATTTACCAAAAAAGAAGGATTTTTTGAATTCAAGAAAATTAAAATTTATTAAACCACCCACTAGAGAGGTTTTTCCTTCATTGATTCCATCCATCATTCATCCCCCTCAGTTTGACCTAAAAGATGTGTCATTATTTATCACATCCATCATTCAACCAATTACATTAAAAAACTCATTCCTAGGGGAATATTCCTCCTTACCAATTATTGTAAACATCAAATTATACAAGGATAGATCACAATAAAAAAAAAAATTGATCGTGGATTGAAAATGTTTCATGAACCATTCTGCGAGAATTATGTCACCAAATGAGGTTTAATTGGGTCAAGATATCAACTATAAATAAAGCATTTACTGGGGGGAAACCTATTTTAGGAGTTAGTTAAGCTATAATAGGAAAAGTCTTATAATATTCTAGTTTTATATTTAATAAAGATGTGGGGAATGAAATGGGTAAATATAGAGGAAACCAATGATGTACATGTCATGAACCCACAGGTCACGACAATACCCTTTATCACTCTGAAATTCGATTTTTCTCAAGGATCATGAAAAGACACATAAGTACATGTCATGACCTGGATCAGGACATTTTTTTAAATCTAAAGGGTCACGACCCGTTGACCCCCCACCCAACCCACGCCTCTCTACACCTAACCTGCTCCCTCCAGCGCATGATACCTCCCCTTCAAACCCCACAACGTGATGCCTCACTTCATCTCTTATTCCAACACCAAACCATCCTCTTCATACTATTATACAATAAGCACATATCCACCACTCATAATCCTATATATGGTGTGCAAAAAGAGACCTCAATCCAAGAATTTCGATTCTTCATCGAGTTCTGCAACCGCATCATCTGCCTCCACGATTGAACAACCTGCTGCTAAGTGCTGGCGCACTCCATCCATCACAGAGGACACGAGATTTGCCCCAACTGTAGACTATAATATTCATATAAACATGGTTCACTATTTCACTAACTCACAACACCAGGTTAATCTAATTTAGCTCCCAGAAAAACCCATAAGGACCATCAAGACACTTTATATAGTTGTGCTTACAAAGATGAATGTCGCAGAGGACGTCCTAATATTATTAGAGATGATGCACATAAAAAACACCATTGATGTCCGGTAGGATATGTACAAGGACTTGTTCTTGGAGTTCCTAGACACATTTGACATATTGGAATATTCCCCTTACTTTATGCTAGGCAGAAGACCACACCAGCTCCCCATGGCCAATTTTGGTTTAGCACTCGGTATCTACACCAAGGAGTTCGTTATGTCAGACATCTATCCCACTATGTAGATGAGAATCTCTCAGAAGGATGTTAAAATCCTTTTTCATCTCGTCTTGCGTGACACTCGGTCCTACCATTACCTCAAGCTGGTGAAGTCCACCTAACTGAGGACTCCAGCTCTATGTATACTGTACCAGGCCATGACACACAGGTGGATCACGCAATGAGAGCCCCATGGCAGCATCAGCTAGCTTGACATTCATAACCTCGTTGCTGTCATGGGTAGACCTCCAATAAAAATTGATACCATGTTCACCTAATTATATAAATCAGTGACACGGAGGAATCAAAGCATGCTTATAGGATGATCGATCATCAACCAGGTGGCCATGTACCTCCATGTTTTTGATGCCTCACAACCACTCACTTAAGTAGGACTAGTCGAGCTGATTGATATTCTGATCCTACACAAAATGATAATGCTATTGAATAAATGAGACATCTATTTTTGGGTTCTTGGAGTTCAGGAGAATGTACATTAACCGGATGAACCTTAGGAGGTTGATCAATAGTAGAAACCACCGGCCTCAACATCAGACCCTTCTACCCACCACTCTCCTTCCCACCCATCACCACTAGTAGCCCTAACCAGTTCCCCATCCACCCAACCTACACCTACCCATCCCACTCATTCTGACATGTGGGTACTCTTACAATCCATCCTGGATTGTCATCAGCAGATCACTTTCCACCTCCACCTTCCCTTCATTGAGCATGCATCCTTTATCCCTCCACCACCTACTCCCACTGGACCATCATCATCCATAATTTCACCATACCCCTCAATACCCTCCAACCTATATCCAGATGTCACAGACCTTGTTGCTCAGAAGGACTATCTCATGAAGCAGGATCAGAAGGGCATGGGAACATCCACTGCAACCACCCTTGACGTCCCTTTCATTGATCTTACTGATAGATACTAATCCATAGTAAATAATCAAATATTCCCCACCACCCAACCATCCATGATTACCATGTACACTAAACAACCATCTACCTCAGCCCCACCTACCACTACTATTGCGGTTGTCGATGGTGATTTAGCTGACCAGTTCATTTCATCTTCTACTGCTGGTCTGACCATGGAAAAGATTTTGGGCCCAGTGCAATAATTTTTATTTTAATATTTTTTGGGTTGTAGGACACTGTTTGTAGGGGAAGGTATCGTTTTCATTCTCTTGTATTACACTGGAAGATTTATATTCATTTTTTGGATTTATTTTCCCTTTTGCATTTTTGGTTACTTTTACATCTTTTTTAACTTTCCTTAGGAATGTCTAGCTCTTCTAAGTCATCTAATGTTATAAAATAACCCATTCCTCCACTGTTTCATCTGCAACGAGTAACCTATAATGTTCCAGACATCCCCAATAAACTTCAAGATTTATCATTGGGAATCTACCAGAAGCAACAACCACCTCAACCAATGAATCCATTTCTACGACATTTAATATTTAGTCAGGTTACACATAATGTTGTGAATCAATTAAAGTGACCACATGAACTTGATGAAATGATGACCAGTGGATGCAAGGAAAAAAGTATCCACTGAGCCATTGGGACCACTATTTGAATTTTTGGTCCACCCGCCAGAATGAGAATGATAAGTTAGTGATTTGTTGGAGCCAACCCATTGTTTTTTTAGTTTTGGTCAAGTCTTGGATTTTTCAGTGTTTCATTTAAATGTATTGTACAAACATTCATTCAATAAATAACTTGGCTATCATTATACCTTATTTCTTAACCTTCCCGTTTTTCAGCGATTCAAATATTTACACCTGTGAATTAATGTTTTTTTGATAGTGCATGATTTTTCTAGTAACATATTTTGGAGGTGCATGAAACTTGAATTTTAAGACATCTTAGAGACCCCCAAGGTATACCACTTCATCTCAGGGACCTCTCACTTTCCTATTTTTATATTCTTTCATCACTTCCAAGTCAATTCAATTACAAGAAAAATCACCACCACACCACTCCCACCCATTATTTCATAGCCAGTGGGTACAGAATCACTTTTTAAGTGTGTGGGTGGGGGTTTCTCAGGATCTCACAAGTTATTCACTTGATTTTTTCTTGTTATCACTGTTCTATGAGACATTTTTCAAATTCATTAGCTTGATACAAATTTAAAAACCATTATTCCCTTGTAAATTAAAGTTAATGATAAAAGAAAAATATTATGAACTATGTTTCATCACTATGTATAATTTTGGAAGGTTTTTTGAGGTTAGAAGTTTAATAAAAATTTAAAAACATTGAAATTATGATTATTTGTCTCACAACTAGAATTTATGCCCTTTGTAATTTCTAGTTTTTATTTTATTCTCAATACCTGACAGGATTCAAATCCTTCAATCTCATTTTCTTTTCTGAGAATATTTCTTGAGAGATACCTAGGACATGTGAGCCTACTAGCACTTTCACTGAGATCTTATCAAAAAGATGACTGAACAATTGTAATTTAAAAATATTAAAGGAGCCATTGATATACATTTTACCTAAGTCCCACATAACATCTTTCTTTCGTTTAGGCCATGTTTTCCATGAATAACTTGTTAGATGAAAAGATATTTCAATCCTATTTTCCTTCATACCCTTCTCTTTGTAAAATGATAGATGAATATTTTTGAAGAAGTGTGGGGGAGGCATTTATACAGCGTGTGATAATTTCACTTTCAAAGATGATTGGGGCTCTCAAATGACCAATAGTTTGTGATCCATATACTTTTTTGTTGTATCTCATTTGTATACAGTTCCATTGTAAAATTTAAAAGAAAACAAATTGATGTGGGTTTTGTACTACTATGTTCAAAAATCACAATTTTCCAGACTGATGAATCTATAGAAAGATCATATGTTGTGTGGTGATGGATGTGAGATCTATCCTAGGCATAAAATTTAAAAAATAAAAATGCCAATGAAAAAATAAAGGAACAGAATCATTTATTTATCTACTCACTTGCTATATATATGGATCCAACCTGAGCTGATGGAGTATGGACCTAACTCGATAGATGGAGGAATTTTATCACACTTATCTTATTGCATTTTCATTTTACATTATATATTACCCTATTTTTTATCCTGATTTTCACATTTTATCTCCATACCTACAACATTACAGTCATCAGAAACTTTTTACTAAAATTCCTAGAGATTATTTTTATAATTTTCTTTAAATAGTAGAGATGATCGAACTAGTTCCATCCTATGATGGGGAATATGGAGTCATGGTATGAGTATAACATACTTAAATTTTACCATGAGTGATGGGAGAAAAGCATGGTTATGTAAATTACAAATGGTCGCATAGAATAAGGAACAGTTAAAAGATTATTATTAATAGAATAGAATTTAATTTGAAAATATAAACTATGAGGCATGACTAATTTACTATGAAGGATTAAAATTGGAACTTGACTACTTTTCTTCATACACTTAATTAAATTACATGGACATATTGTACATTTCATTCTTTATAACATTCTTATCCTTTTGATGTATTTGTTGATATTTTTTACATGAGGACAACAAATGCTTCAAGTCTTTGTAGGTTTGATAATACTAAATGATATGTATATTTTTCTGCCACTTTTCATTTGTTTTTCATTCATTTATTGAATAATGTATGTGGTAGATATCCAATATTGTAGGAAATAGAGCTTCAAAATATTTTATGGAATAAAGGAAGAAAATATACAAAAATGGCCAAGTACACGTCCTAATGGCCATGTTTATGTCATGTACATGTTGATCACAACCTGCATCAAGATGGAGAAATTTCCAGTTCACATCCTGAATCCCTCTAACACATCATGAATCAAGTAAAACCAGAAGTCGAGAATAATATGAGGATTTAATGCAAAAAAGCCTTCTGTAAATGGGGTATGTGTCGTGAACCTTCTGTACATGATGTGACTATGGTCAAATTTCATTAATCCGTAGAAGCTTTGCATGCCACACTAGATATCATGGTCAAAGTAATGTTGATCAATGGATCATAGCCTGTCAATTAAGTACACTATTTGACCATTTTTCCCTACTTAAGGTGCATCTCAACAGTACATTGGAGGCATGCTTGGATTAGCTATCTCTCCCTTTTAGACTCCCTTCTCAATTTCCTTCAATTTTCCCACTTAAAACACTGTAGTTCTTTGTAATTCCTTTACGTTTTCAATTCAAGAGCCATGGGTTCATACTCTTCAATTCCTTCAAGTTATATGTCATTTCATTTCAATTTTATTCCATTCTTGTATGATTTTATTTAATGTATTCTTGCATATTTATTTCATATTGTTACATGTTTCTTCAATTCCATTCCACTGGCATAGTTATTATGATTTCCATTATCCCTTTGGTTTCTTTAATTACCATTATGAGTTTCTAAATGCATCAGGGGTGGGGATCAAGATTCGATGTATCTACACGCTTAATAAGACCACTAGATCTAAACATGGAAAACCTAATTGGACTCACAATTATGATATAAACCAACGGTAAAACCCCATTTGTGTCAATGTACTGTGACCATCGAACAGTCAAAAAAATGACCCTATCCTAATTGGTGTAAACTAAGTCAATGACCATTATCTTAGTGAATGTTCTGCAGTAGAAGCTAAACTTAATGAATCTAGAATTGTTACTAGCCTCCTAAACATAGAATAGTAACATCCTAGGTAGAACTAGAAGACAGGATCAAGGTTAACTAGTGACTACTGCGTGATTCACAAACTAAGCTGTTAGGACCTTTCCACAATTAGTATTAGGATCACCATCATCTAAATATTAGACATAATCCTGAAATCTCTTTAATAAATTTCTGCAAACCCCAATATAGTTATAAAACTCCAAAACATTAGTAAATCTATTAAGGAATCCTACAAATGATTCAAAACCAGATTTCTTCTCCCCACAAAACCGCATCCTCCTTGTGGGATCGACCCCAGATTTCTACTATAATACACCCTAATTGTTAGGAATGAGTGAGAAACATATAACTTTCTAATCTAACATGGTCGTGCATAAAAAAAAACATTGTGTCTCATGCCTTTCTATAGTGGGGTGTCTCCTACGTTTTTACAACCATTGTAGGCCTATTTCAACTTCATAGAACTAGAATTTGGGAAAGCTAGAGAGGCATGGTGTTTTCTATATGAAGGATTATTAACTATCCTAGTTTTTTAAAATTAAATCGTATCAATTTCTTAAATATCTTTTGATTCATTTATTTGGGTTTCAATAATTAAGTTACCATGATGGCCTCTAGTCGCACACCATGAAGGAGGTGATGACCATTTTCCTTAGGTGATGGCTCATGATCCACCAGTGATTCATCCTATGGATCTATATATGGATATTTTTATAGTTCAAGATGTTGGAACTGAACAAAAATTCTAAAGGAATTTTATTCTTATAATTATGAACATTAAAGGTATTGTTCGACCAACCCTAATCATGGTTGTGTTGACCAGTGAATTCCTGCATCTGTATCCTGCCACTTTCTTTGGGGATGGAGGACCTCATGCTAGAGAGTATGACATTGAAGTCATTATTTATATATTTTAGCACCTATAAACCCGTTTAGAGAGGAGGGTCAATTTCACTACATGTATAGGGCTTGATTCAAACTTGTGGATGTGGAATGTTATCACCTAGTCTGTTCATAATTGAGATATAGTTTGGTGAATTTCCAAATGATCTTATATTACTGTTACATACCCCAAACTCAGACGACTAACAGATCTATAGAATTCATAAATATTCATCTAGGTGGTATATCATTTAGGGAATAATCCAACCATTTTACAATGATGATATGATTCTTTCATATTCTAGTTGTTACAAATCTTATAACTTCTACGAGATTAATGGATGGGGTGGTTCACTCCATATGATCATAGGTCAATGTGTTAAGGTTGACTACTATTTCTGAAATCATCATACATTACCTAATTACATAGTAGAATTTGAGTGATTATTGGGGTGAAATTTAGGGAATATTGTCACATATAACATCTAGTGTTTCGTTTTCTAGGAGAATGAAACATTTTAATACTACTCGTTGAGGTACTTATAGTTATTCTCCTCTTATAGAAAGATTTCCTATCATTCATCTATGTAGGAATCTAGGACATAGAAAACTACAGTGTCAACATGATCATGTGGAGTGAATAATATGTGGAAGGATATTCCATATGTTGTGATTATACATTACATTCCCTCTCACTTGTAGATAGTGGGTATCTACAACCCCTCCACGATCAAGAGTAGGGAAAGTGGGATAAAAAAATGAAGAAATATGGAATACCCCTAGTTGATCAGAATGAGGTGGAAATCAAGGCATAAGAATTCATATTTATGAGAGGCATTTTCAGTAGAGATGGCTTTCTCATGGATTTCAGGCAGTTACTCAAGGCTAAAATACATGTTAGTTACATGATATCCAGCTTATACCACATGAAAAGACTGTTGGACCTTCTACTGTACAAGGTACCGTTTTAATAACCCCCATATTTGTGTCTGATTCATTTGACATAGGCATATCTAACTCATATATATCTACAAATATCATTGGAATCCTTTGCGTATAGATCTAACACATCAATGGCCTTATGATATTATACATGCTATTAAGTACCCATATTAGAGGGAATTATCCATTTTAAGGATTTTCCTGATTAAATAGATGGTCACATCCTTGTGTGGAATATTTATGTCCATGAAATGATGGAATCTGACGTAATCAATGGGATGCACTAGTTGGTTTCCAATCGATCTTATACAGACTGTTTCTATCTGAGGATGATGATGAAATCACTAAAGGGCATTAGTAACATGCGTAATGGATAATGAGATGTTAGTGCGACCTGATCAAGACCTGATCAAAAAATGATGAGTAGTCTTACATCATAGATAGCCAGTCTATTACATGATTCCCATGGGTTATGGCCTTATATTTTCTCTCATGTAGTGGATCCTTTCAGATATGTATTTCTACATTAATTATCCAGTCTACCTCAAATGCGAGAGGTGGATTTCACAATTGTGGTAGTAATAGGAGCATCAATAGTGAAAAATATTCCTTATAGGATGAAACCTAAGGATCTTATTGAGACCAATAAATAGATTGAGGGTCTAGAGGATAACGTCTTCATACTCTCAAGAAAATATCCTTTGAGTTTACAAGTTATTTTAACGAAGAAGGTGGATGGTAACCTTATTATTTGTGTGGATTACTATCATTTGAACCAACTCACATTGAAAAATAATTATCCAACTCCTCTAATGTTTGAATACTTTGATTAAACATGAGGATTAAATGTGTCCTCAAATAATTATTTGAGGTTGGGTGATCATCCAATGCACGACAGGAATTCATAGACACGTCACACAGAATTATGTAGTAATTTTGATCTATACGAGTACTTGGTAATGCCATTTTGACTCAAGTACACACCTACTATTTTTATGGACCTTATGAATTTAGTTTTCCACCAGTATCTAGAATATTTTTTTGTATTCTTTTTTGTTGTTTTCTTGATGTATTCATGTTCTATACACAATTAGGAATCCCATATTGAGATCATTATAAATACACTGGGGGAGAATCACCTCTATGATGAGATCAATAAACGCTAATTCTATATCAATAATGTGCATTGATTGTGTCCTATCATCTCAATGTCTTGTGTTGTTGTAAATATATATAATTTAAGAGATAAATTTTCATGATAGGATAACAAGAATGAATTTGAAATCCATAGTTTCTTGTATATTTCTAGATATTATAGATTCTTCATCATGAATTTCCCATTCCATGTGTCTTCACTTTTATGATTTACAAATAAGGGTGTGAAATTGGTATGGTTTGAATCTTGTGAATAATACTTTCAAGAGTTGATGGAATATTTGACTTTAGTGCCGATATTAATTCTTCCAATGCTAGACATGAGCTATAAAGTATACTATGGTGATTCATGTAATTTGATTTGAGATATTCTAATGCATGATGAGTGATTCAATGAATACGAGTCACAGCAGTTGAGGCCTCATGAGGGTAATTACCCAGTGGGAAACCTCGAGCAATATATTATAGATAGTGATAATTGATTACAGAGACACTATCTACGAGGAGATAATTTTTATTTATTTACTGATAAAAAACTTCAACAATATATTTACGTAGTGATATCTGAACCCCAGACTATGCATGTTGGGTGAGTACCTACAAATGAGTTATTTAGAACTTTCCTACATGCCTGGTGAAGTAAATTTTGTGGCTGATTCTCTAATCCATAAGGCTTATACAATGGAAATTATGAAATTTAGTGGATAATGGAGGCTTAGGGCCTTATTTTCCAAGATACACATTGAGGAATTGGAGGCCCATGATTAGACAATTGTCTTAGCATTATCATTGACTTCTAAACCATTGTAAGGGGTACGAATGAGGAAACTATCTAATCCTGAAGGCCTTTTCCAAATGAAATGTGTCTCAAATGATGATACATATCCTTGTTTGAATGTGGTTGGGTATGATAACTTATTGTTCAATGGGATTGTATGGGTCTCAAATGAAATTACAGAGGAGATCATGCCAGAATTATTTGCCTCAGCATGGGCAATTCACCCTAGTGTTAAAAAAATGTTTCGAGAACATTGATGCCATTTTTTGTTGAAAAGTATGAAATAGATTATTATCAAATACATCATTCAGTGTTCCACCTATCTATAGGAGAATGAGAAACATCAGTGACCATAAGGGATTTTATAGGTTTTTTCTATTCCCAGGTGGAAATGGGGTGACATTTCCATGGATTTCATAATATATCTACCAAGATAACCTCATGGAAATGATACAATATATACTTTGGTTGATTTTCTCATAATGTTCACACATTTATTACGTTTTAAAAAGTACTTCAATGTAGAAGAGATAATAATTATGTACATAAGGAATTTTTTACATCTTCATGAATCTCATCTTTCAGTCACATCTTTTAGAGATTCTCATTTCCCATATGAATTTTGGAAGGGGTTGAAAAATTCCATGGGTATTCAGGTGCTTCTGAGTAGGACCTATCACCCATAGGCTGATAGAAAAAAGGTGGTAATTATTTAGGTTATAGAGGACATTTTTTTACATATTTCTCTAACTTTGGGGGTTCTTGAGAGAAACACATTCCCTCAATAAAATTTTCATATAATAAAATATTTTAGGATGCTATCAAGATGGATCATTATTATGTCTTATATGTTAGGTATTTCCTCTCTCCTATTTTATTTCTAGATGACATGTAGTATCTATACATGGACCATTTTTCATACAGGAGACTATAGAGCAGGTATAGCTAATCAAAAAGTGCATGTTGAAAGCTTATTCTAGATGTTAGTCGTATGCTAATAGATGTCGGTGACATCTCATGTACACGGTTAGAGAAAAGTTTTTCTAGAATTTCTCACCAACATTAAGTAATATATGTATTGAAAAGTAGTGTAAGCTATCAATTTGGTTCATTTGGCCCTTGGATGTTGAAAAAATGATCGAGCTAGTTTATAACTAGTTAGAATTTCCTCAAAGATATTGGTCAATACATGATGTCTTTCATGTATCTCATATTGTTTTATACTATATCAACCCATTATATGTATTTTAAACTTATGAGGTTTAGTTGGATATGGATTCTTCATTCGATGAGTATCCCATTGATATTATTGATTGGAGTATGATGACACTCTAAGGGATTCTAGTTTTTTTGGTATGGGTGATGTGGTAGGAAAAACTATTATATAAAGAGACCTGGGAATACGAATCTGATATATGATCACAATGGATGGACCTTTTTTGATGATGATACAAGTTTACCCTCAACATGAAAACTTGGTGATAATTTTTTATAATGAGGGGATGTTGTAATAACCCTTTATTTCACAATGTTATGGACCAATAGTTTTTAAACTCGAATTACATAAAAGGCCATAATGTGGATTTCTAGTCAAGTCATAGATTTCTCGAGTGGGTATAGATATTTTTTGAATATTAGATCTCTAAAGTTGGAAGAATATTGTAGGGAAAATGGTTTCTTTAAATCCATGTGACCCACGGGGGATGACTGTGTGGCCAGACGTAGGTATGGGATAGATCCATATTTCATGGATTGTGCACAATTAGTCAAATTATGCACCTAACCATGTATTTATCCTCAATGTATCAATGAACTGAGCATGTTTTATAAATGTTTTGACAAAAATTTGTCTCCATACCCTTCACCTATGTATTTTTGGGTGAAATTACATTTTCCCCCTCAATTAATATTTTAACACAAATTCTTTTTATCTTTTTATTTCTCTTATGAATCACATAGTACTTCTCTCCTATAGAATTGGTCCATAATTAACCTAATTTGATCCCTATCTCCCACATGTGGTTCCCATATAATTATTTATTGAATGAATTGGTCTTCTTTTGGTAAATATAACCTCACTCCTACATCTTATTCAGGTTCTTATTCAGATCAGTTTCACTATTACGGTGGAAAATCATTTTATCTATTTTTTAGTAAATGAATTGTTTCTCAAATTTCATTTATGTTTATTCAAATATGATTCTTATATTAATAAATGTTTCATATATGAATTTAAGGTAGGTTTTAATGTCATTTTACCTTTTATATTTGATGTTTTGTAATTATGTGGTGCGACACACATCGACTTTTTATGAGATTCCCATTTAACAAGGTTTTTTCAAATCAAATTGTATCTTGTACCTTAATTAATCTCAATTGAATATTTTTTAGTAGTTTATAAGTGACTTATATCATTTATGGACACACATGGGGTGTTCCAAGTATAATCATTCATTTTAAGAAACAGACTACTTTCTAGATTTCCTTTTTGTCTTTCAGTTTAGATATTAAATGGTTTATCCCTCAATTTTATAGGTGTTAAATGATCCCAATATCCTTTTAAGTTTATGGAACATATTATTAAGGGAATATAACTTGAAATATTTTTCCTACATGACCATGACTCCTCCCGATTGACAACATGATTTGTATTAATTGATTCCCCTATTTTAAATAAAAAATGTGCTAATCAAATAGAGTGGTTAATGCATGATGGTTAGAATTCTTTAAATAAAGTTGTTTAGTTAATTTAAATGGTTTATAAAGTATATTCAGTTGAATACATTAATTATTTTTATTTTTAATTTCCATACATTAAATGTTATTGAACATTACAGAAGGGGAAATTGAGAGGTATTTTCTTATGTTTTAGGTTAAACATGAAATTTTCTTATTAATATTTAAAGGCTTGGGAAAATTGTTACAGGAGAGGTATTTCCTTATGTAGAGGATTATAATTATGAATACCCCTTTATATAGTACCTGTAAAATGGTAGGGATGTGTAGAATAGTGTAAATAACACTTCCTTTAAATGGCTGTCATGTATGTCATCATGCCATTGGAATACAATATGGGTGTTGGGTTTTATGAACCATGTTCTATAGTTAGAGTGGTTCCATGATGTCTTACTCATCATCCCTTGTGTTAATAAATAATGTATCCCACTATTATTGGCATATAGGGAATTTAGCCAATTGATTATGCCTATAAGCTCGTTAGAATGGTTATCGATGTCTGAGTCAATCCTCAGTCCCTCCTGCACTAGTATTCTCGGTATATGGACACTTATATCTGCATGTAATTAGATTATATAGGGGGATGAAATATATAATTAAACATTATATATATATACAGTATTATTGTATATAAAGTAACTTTTCAGACATTCATTCAATATACGATCCAATGTAGGTAGACCTACTAGGTGTCCCTTAAGAACATGAGGGGGAAAGTACTTATTTACTTATTCAGTTCTACTTTTTAATTCAATATTCCTTCACAATGATTAGTTATAATAACTACATGGAATACAAATAGTCATTGTTGGTGGTGGCCTATTGAGATTCTTGTCTCACACCCTATTGGGGAAGTCAGTGGTACCCATGAATATTATATATTTGGTTGTATGGATAATTTAAAGGGCACTTCGTCATGTTTTCAAAATGTTTATCTTATTGTTAGAGAATAACAGAAAAGGATCGAGTAGGTGCTCGAAATTCAAGTGAAGTATATTTTTTATTTCATATATTTTTTATATAATAACTATATGCATGTTCACATATCCCCCTTTTTCATTACAAGTATTCCATACATCGTGTATTGAAACAACCATTGGGACATTTGTTATATTATTCATGTATTTAGTTGTTTTTAATCTCCCACTTCTTATCTATTTATTCTATCTATTTACATAGTATTATGATATTATTGTATATTTATTATTGTTTCTAATGTGTCACTCTATTTAGATAGGATACTCTTCCCAATGAACAATCATTTCACCATCACAGCTAGTTGGTTGTAACATCCTGAGTATTTAAAAGCAAACATTATTTTTATAGCACACATAATAGGCCACATTTAGCTTAAATGAACAACATAAAATTATTGGTATAGTTATCACACAGCCATTATAATTGTGGGAATAAAAATCATTAACTAGATTATGAAAATAAATTACACTCATGTTTATGTAAGGATTCTTTTTTTACCATATTAATTCTGAAATTAAATAAATTCCAATTGAATATAAAGGATATTTTTTTCTAAAAAACATTATAAATGAAAATAAGTAATATTATAAAATTATTAAATCCCTAATTATATATTTAATTAATTAAATATAAATTTAATATATTTAGTGAAATATTTAAAATTCATCTCATATGTTTTCCATACATGATATAAGAAATAATACAATTTTTCAAAAAAATGAATTTTTTTTCAAAAAAATGTACTTTTACTGCCATTTGATGGAAAACCCATTATAAATATAGTTTTTCATACATTTTTATAAGATATATCTGAAAAAAAATTATCTTATATGTTTTGAAGAGCATCATAAAATTTATTCTTTTGTTTATTTTTTCTAATTTTCTAATTAAATTCATATTTTAAGGAATAGTACAACATATTGTATTTTAATTCAAATAATTTTTTCATAAAAAATATTTAGATAGTTATATTGTCCATTTAATTGTTTTTAAAGTATAAATATATTATGTTTTTATCATCTAATAATTTTTTTTTCATTGGAAGTAATTTCACATTAACATTAGACATAAAATCATGTCAACCATTTGTTTGTTTTTACATTTAAAACACATGTTGTCTTGTTTTGACAATGTGGATTAATTTTTAATTAATTAATGTCAATTATGTTTTTTGATTTATTAAAAAAGAATAAAATTTTTAAATTCAAAAGGAAAAAATTATCGAAATATGTCCCCTTTATTTTTTGTACATTTTGAAATGTAACATTTGAAATTATTTTTATTTACCATTTTTAAAAGGAATATCAGGTAAATAAAGGTAAAAATAATATTATAATAATATAAAACAACCATAACATGTATACTAATAATATTCTATATGATATGGTCGACTAATAAAACGCATGGGATTAAAATTTAGCCTTTGGAAGACACTTTAGTGGGATTATGGCACTACTAACTATTAATTTAAAGTAAAGAAAAATACATTATAAACTTATATTTTCTTACTAAAACAATTTTAATATGGGATTATATAAGTGACATATTAAGCTAATAATATTCATTATAAAGATAAATATATTTATTACATCATGGTATTTTATTTATAATTTTAGGATGTTAAATAATTAAAATTTAATTATTGCACAATAATGATGGGATAATATAATTATTAACAAAGGAATCGAGAAAATGATATTATCAATATTAATATCAATATTATTTGACATAATTTATGTGATAAATTTTTTTAATATGAATATGTACATTTATAAGACAATAAAATTGTTTTTTATATGTAACCTCTCTATTTAAATTTTAGTTAAATTCAATAAAATGAATATTTTAGAAATTGACAAAGTTGATGTTTTATTAAAATAGTAATTTATTAAATTATTTAAAAATCATAAAGATCTTTTAAAAATAATAAGTTACTATGATAAGTACTAAAAGTTAATTATGTTTCCAATAATGGTATTTTGACTCCATATATGTAAAATTAATAGCCTCTTAATAATTAAAATGTTGTGACCAAATTAAAATTAAATGATAATAATTAAGGGTAAACCAAAAAGATAAGGTTTTAAATAAAAACAATACATGTATAAAAATTATTTTTTGGGAATATTTATTTAAATAATTATCATATCATATACATATCTCATATTAGAGCCATTTTAATTATGAAAAAAATTATATAAAATTAATTAATTAATATTTTCCAAGGGTACCCCTCCACTCTCTTATAAAAAGGTACCCTCTCTTACTTAATACTCACACATCAAGAAACCATTGTATGGGAAAATACCTTACTAAAAATCATCCTAGAATACTTACCCTAAATGTAGAATCCTCCAATAGGGTAGAAATCCTCTGAAGGAATGTTGTTAGTTTAAACCAAAACGAGTTACCCAATTAAGAGGTCACACTATCTCTCATGATTTTTAATATAATTTACATTCTCCACTCCCTAATGTCTTATTATTATATTATTAAATAACAAAACCAGTATAAAAAATATACTAGTATGTTTTTATTCTTATATTTTGATCTTGAATTGAAAAAACCTCCATTTAATGGGTAACAAACATATTGTTTCTCTGTATGAAAAACTACCACCTCACGAAACGACGATTGTTCAATAATATGCTACCACCTCCCTTGGTAGACACTATAATAGACATTATATTTACATATGATATATATTATAATTATAGTGTATTTATTATTTTGTAATTTTTATTTATAACATACCTTTATGCTTTCAATTTTCTGTAAATAAGATATTTTCATTTGAAGAAGTGTGGACTATCATCCCCTCAAAGAGATATGACTCATTTCCTCTATACCTAGAATGTATAAAGGGGTTTTTAGTAACAATTTGATAAAAATATGACATTAATATAATAATATGATTAAAATATACATTTATATCATTTAATTAATAATATGACAATGAAATGAATGTAGTGTTCATGCATTAGTACAACTACTTTCTCCATGAATAATGTTTGTCATTTCTTATCTCCAAATATTATGGATTATTATAAATAAATATATATATATATACATATATATATTGGATATATTTGATACATAAATCATGAATACAATTAAAGAGATAATTTCATTTTGAACAGAAGGTCAATTAAATCAATGCATGTTCATTTTTGACTCAAGTACCGAATATCGACAAAATGTCCGATATGAACATAAAAAGTTATGTGATTTTTATATCAATGTAATAAGTTATATAAATGGAATAATGAACATTATAATTTTTATAAAGATATTTTAAATTAAAATATTTTTATTATTGTGTAAAATAAATATTGTAAAACACTTTTTGGCATCAAGGTAAGGGAATTATTTTCAATCTCCTTTCATTGAGGCATATTTTGATGTTATACATCACCTTCATTTATATGGTGTATAGTTAACCCTTTTGGCTTTTAATTCATTATAATGTATTCAGAAAAAAATATTTTTCTAGGAATAATTTTAATAAATTAAAAAAATGTATGATTTAAAACATACATGGTAACAACGTCTTTCCCATCACTGTGACCATTATTTGGTGTCCAGATTCCTCTACAAGCGAAAATTTTTTTTAAAGAAAAATTAATCCCTTATTAAATTTTTGGATCATTTAGGTATTGAAAATGTTTTTTAAAGTGGGTTGAATATTTCAATATCTTTAAATGATTTATTTTTATTGAAAATAAAATTTTATTAATGAAATATTGATAATTACAATTTTTATGTTTTATGACTATCTAATGGAATGTGGACATTTAAAGGGTGGTTACATATTAAACCGAAGATGGGTGCTTATGTGATAAACCAAAGATCAGTGGATCCATGTTAATTCATGGATAGGTGATTACGTTATAACCTCCAATGCATTGGGTATAGAAGTCGTTCGTATGGCTATTCCATTTAGAAATATGTTAGGAAGTTGGTCGTATAGTTATTCCATTTTAGTATTATTATGTCCCAAGTTATCTTTATATGTTATATGATTCTTTCTATAGGTATTATGGTAATATTATTGTTACCAAAAGGGTTAGTAATGATATTATGTTTACTGGAGAGTATTTTTACTTTATAAATGGTAAAATTAATGCTTTATGATAAATTATTCATAGTTTACATGTTTTCGAAAGGATAAGAGTTTTCCTCTTTTTTGTATTCCTTACTATGATTTTTATGCTCATCCCATGTTTTTAAAAAAAATCCCCATGGTTTAAAGATATGTAATATAAAAGAATAAGTCCTGAACATTTTTATCAAGAAAAAGAAATAATGTTTACTTGTAATTTTTTTATTATGGAATCAATGGATACTGTTTTAGTTTAATCCACGTTGTATGTAATAGTTTTTTTCTAATTCTATAAAACTCTAAACATGAAAAGGCCTTCAATGAAAATTATAATCTTAAATCAAGATAATTCAATGTTTAAGGATGGGGCCTTATAGGTGGCATCAGAGGCAAGGCTTAGACAACTTTAAGGATTATGTGTTTTTTTAAACAAATGGTAAAATTCTATGTCTATTCTTTTAGTTAAATCATTGTGCTGTAACATTTTTTGATGAAGTAATGTGGGTTTAAAATGTAAGTATGTGGAGTGAATAAAAATTTATATTTCTTCAGATAACATGATTGCCATAATTATTGTAAAATTTTATTTAGATTATTTTGAAACATTTTATAACAAAAAACTCACTTGTAAGCAGTGTTTTGATATATCAAACACCTCCACTATACCTCAAAACCATCATGGATCATGGGTAATTTTTAATCAAATCTTATTTTCGTAATATTCTCATATTTTCAAGAAAATGTATATATTATCAAATCATTACTTGATATTTTACATTAAGAAACTATTATGAATCATATTATGATTTTAAAAAATCCATTGAAGAGGGAGACCCTATAAAAATCTATTTATATTTTCTTTTAATATATAGTCTTTTGGAACTTACTTGTGGTATTTTAAAAGGACCATTAATTGAAAGATTCAACACAGAATTATTCTGAATGTTCTATTAAATGAATGTCTTATTTGATGTTATGAAATTATATGTCATGCAAGACTGTATTTGGAAACAATTTTTCTATGAATGCCAATATGATGCAAGTTATACATAGTGCATTTGGATAAATGAAGCATGTAATTTTGATGAATCTATAAATCATTGTATCAATTCATTGACCTTATATCTACCTAAAAAATGATGATATAACCAGGTGGACACCATGATAAAAGAATGATGTTCGTTATTTTGTGAATATATTTATTTAGTCATTTGGTGGTGAAATAAAAAAAATTGTAAAAATCTATAAGACATCATGAATTAAGATGTTGACGACATTATGATTTAAGATTCAATTGAGAGATGTATTACAAACGTTATTGTTAAAACATGTTATGGTTATTTTTATGTATTTTATCTATTTTTGGGAATGTTAAAAGAATTATATAGTCTTAGAAAAAAAGAAAAACTCGCAGGAAGGGTGAAAACTCATCGCGTCGGATAAGGCAATGAGAATTGAACCCACGACTGAAATGTGATAAGGCTTTATTTCCTACCACTGGAACGATTGAAGTCCCTGGTTGGTATGAATATTTATTTTCAGTTCAAATGGTTGATGGAATAATATGAAAATGATTTTCTAAACATATGTTTTATAAAATGGATATCCTTGGTATTGGAAAATGATTTGGTGATTGATTGATAAATGTTATTTCTGAAGACGTTCACTATTTTGGGAAACTGATATGCCTAAGGGAAATATTATACAATGTGATTTTATTTGACTATTAGATGTTTAATTTCAATTAATAGTAATCGATGTTTTTATTTTTGGACTTATAGGTAGTTAGGTTTTTATTGAAATTTTAACATATCAGTTAGAATATATGATTAGGAAATTACTAGATGGTATGAGACATTGTGATTTATTTATGGAGAAAAATGTTGAAACTTATCCCGAAAGTATGTGTGATCAAATTATTCTGATTTTTTGATTTCAAACATTGTTTTGATATCTTTAGGATGGTTTTTAATGAAAATTAATTATTGAATGTTCTATGTTGAAATTTTCAAATTATACTTGAAATTTTGAGATTAATAGTACCTTTTCTTCATCCCATTGTTTTTTATTTTTTGAGAATTATATAATCCTTTCCATTTTGGTATTTTTAATATTTCAAGATAAAGGAAATAGATTGTTAATATTTTGTGGATCAATAAGTTGATTCATCAAAAATACTAATTGTTTGTACAAAAAGTAGAGTTTGTGGTAGAATTTGATAAAAGGACAAAATTCTACATTTTAGGTAAGTATATATCTTTATGTTATTATAATATATATTAAAATAATTCCTCCACCTTTTAAAAAGGATCTTAAACCAAAAACGTTTTATGTTTAATTTTCCTATAATTAAATCAGTAATCTGTTAAGCACTCACAAATTTATGATTTTTTGATTATTAAAATTCTCCTGATCTTATTTTATATCACTCTCAATAAAAAGTTGATTGTTATCTTTTCTTCCATATTCATGTTTTCCTACATGGAATCCGAGTATTTTTTATCTCAGGTGACCATTTTATTTTCTTTTCTTTCTTTTATAGTGGAAGTTTTATTAATCCTTTTTTTGATGTGGGATTTTTATAGAGTTATAATGAAAAGTAATTCCCCCGTTACCGTCCCCAAATTCAAATTACAATGATGCAATTTCTTGTGGGTGGGTAGAATTTAACATACCTTGTTTTTAAAAGTAAACATTATTTTTTGTAGCATATATGATAGGCCTCATTTAGCATAAATGAACAACATAATACTATTAGGATTATTATCACATATCCATTAAAATAGTGGGAATGAGAAGGATTAAATGAATTATGAAAATATGATTTACAAATATTTATGTAATGAAACTTTTTTTCAAATTAATTAGGAAATTAAATAAAAACCAACTAAATATAAAGACGTGTTTTCTCTAAAATAATATTTTAATACAAATAAGTGAGTTTATAAAATAATAAAATCACTCTTGATTGATTATATAAATTAAATATAAATGTAATATATTCAAGGTTGTATTTAAAATTTATCTTTTATGTTTTCTAAACCTGATATAAGAACAAATACAATTTTTTGAATAAATGAAATACTTTTAAAAAATATAGTATTACTAGAATTTATTGGTGAAGCCATTTTAAATCTAGTTATTGAAACATTTAGAAGTAATATTAGTAAAAATAAACTTTTAATTTGGATGAAAAACATAAAATTTTATTTTTGTTGAATTGTTTGTATTTTTCTAATTAAATACCAATTTTAATGAATAGTAGAAAATGCCGTATTTTAATTCGAAACTAGTTTTTTGTCTAACATACTTATATAGATATATTGTCCATTTAAATAGTTTTAAATTATAACTAGATTTATGTTTTTTTTATTTAATAAATTTTTTTCCTTGGAAGTAATTTCAAAGTAAAATTAGGTATTAACACATTTGAATCGTTTGAAGGTTTTTCTTTTGAAAAAATTGTTTTCTCATTTTGAAAATAGGGATTATTTTTTAATTAATTTCTACCAATTCAATTATTTTTAATTTGGAAAACATGGTTACATATTTAGAATAATTAGGATCAAATAATTTAAACATGTCCATTTTATTTTAGGACATTATAAACAATAACCTAAGTAATTATTTTTATTTAATGTGATTAAAGAGTAAATCAGGTAAATATGTGAAATTTTTTTATTATAATATAGAAATACCCTAAAACTTGTCCTATTACTATTTCATGAGATATGTAGGACCATAAAAACCCTTGGGATTAATATTTGTCATTTTTATGCAACTTGGGTGTGATTATGACACTTATAACTTTTAATTTAAAGGAAAATATTTTCTAAATATATATCTTCTTAATAATATTTTTTATATGGGTATACATAAGTGATATCTTTATCTATAAAAAGACATTATAAAAAAATAAATTCCTAAATCATGGTATTTTATTTATAAATTTTATACATTAAATAATTAAATTTAAATATAACACAATGGTGATGGAATAATAGAGTTACTAATGAAGGAATCAAATAAATGATATTATAAATATTAAAATAAATATCATTGGACATAATTTATGTACTAAATTGTTTTTGTGGAATATGACATGATAGAAAAAAATTAAATTGTTTGGTTCAAATTTATTTCTTGTTTTATATTTTTTTTAAAATCAATTAAATGAATAGCATAAAAATTGACAAAATTAATGTTTTATAAAAATAGTAATTTATTAAATTATTTAAAAATAATAAATAAGTTTTAAATTTCCAAAGTGACTATGATAAGGTAGAAACGTTCATTATGTGTCCAATTATAGGAAATTTACCCTATACATGTACAATTAATGTCCTCATATGAATTAAAATTTAGTTTCCACAATTAAAATTAAAAGAGAATAATTAAGGGTAAACCTAAATGTTATTGTTTAAAATATACTCAATAAATCTCTAAAAATTATCAGATGTGATTAATTCGAACAATTCTCATCCTATTTTAGACATATCTCATGTTGGATCCATTTATTTAAAAAATTAATTCATATTAATTTAATAGTTTATGATTTTCCCAGGGTTCCCCTTCTCTCACCTGTAAAAGGTACCCTCTATTATCTAATATTTACACTTAAAGAACCATTTGGATTAACCAAGATATGCCCAGAAAAATTTCTAGAATCCCTAACCTCATCCTGTAATCCTCTCTAATGGAATAAAGTCTCTCATGGATGCCCTTTGGTATAAACCAAAAGAACTTACCTGATTAAGAGGTAACACCTTCTCTCTTTATTTTTAGTTTAATTTATATTATCCACTCCCTATTCTCTTATTATTCTATGATTACATAACAAGAATATTTTCCTAAATTTAATAGAATGTTTTTGTACTATGTTTTTGATCTATTGTTACACACACGTCCATTTAATGTGTAATAAACATACTGTTTCAGTTTATGATGGACTATTACCTCACGGAAAGATGATTGGTTAATTTTCCCAAACATCTCTCCTGGTGGCCATTATAATGGAGGATTTTTTATATATGATATTTATTATATTTATATTGTCTCTATAATTCCGAAATTTTTATTTAATACATACCATTACGCATTCTATGTTGTGTAAATATGATATTTTCATTTGGGGAAGTGTGTACTACCACCCCGTCAAAGGGATATGACTTGTTTCCTCTATATGTGAAATGTATAAAGGATGGTTTTATTAAAAAAATGAGATAAATATGAAATTAATATAATACTACTATTATAATATAAATTTATATTATTCAATTATTTTTCTTTTAAAATGACTATGAAATGAAAGTAACATTAATGCGTACATACGGTTCACTGTCATTAGGAATAGTGAATTTCATTTATTATCTCAAAATATTATTCATTATTATAAATAATGATATGATCGATATATATTATATTTAAATCTAGAATACTATTCTGAAGATGATGGACTTTTATCACGTGAAAAAATTACATCAAAACAAGATCATTGTTTACACAAGTAACGAATATCGACCGTACATTTGATATAAATGTAAATAGTTATTTAACTTTTGAAACATAACAATAAGTAATATAAAAGAAATAATAATCATTAAAAAGGTTCTCAAGAAAGTATAAATTAAACTATGTCTATTATTCTGTAAAAAAATATATGAGACAAGTTGTACTCAAGGTAAGGTACTTCATTACAATCTCCATTCATTGAGGCATATTTGGATGTTATACACCTCCATCCTTTATATGGTGTATAATTAACCTCCTTCAATTTTAATTAATTAATTTTTTTTTTGGAAATTATGCTTTTATATGAATAGTTTTTTGTAAAGAAAAGAGGAATATTTTTTAGCGTACATAGTGATAATGAAATCTATGCTGCCATGACCATTATTTGTTGTTTTGCTTCCTCTATAAACCAAAATGCTTTTAGAAGAATAATAAATCCCTTATTCTGTATTTTTTGGTATTTTAGAAATGAAAAAGTTTTTTTAAAGATGATTGAATGTTTCAATATCATGTAATGATATCTTGTTATTGAAAATAAAATTTTTTGGACAAAATATGGGTAATTGTAATATTTTATGTGTTATGATTATATAATGGTACATAGACATTTGATGGGTGGTTACGTGATAAACAAAATATTAGTGGTTGTGTGATAAACTAAAGATGGGGAGTTTTGTGATAAACAAAGAACATGTGGTTATGTTATGACCTCCAATGAATTGGGAATCGAAGTTGGCTATATGGATATTCCATTTAGTGATATGTGTGGATGTCGACCGTATGGTTATTCTATTTAAGAATAATTATATCCCATTATAACTTTTAATGGTATATGTTACTTTATATGGGTTTTGGGTAAAATATTGGTTAAAAAAAGTATTAAATGATATTATATTTAGTGAAGAGTATTTATACTTCATATAGGTAAAAATTATTAATTTATGATAAATTATTCATAATTTACATATTTTCACAACGCTAATAGTTCCCCTTCTCTTCGTATAACTTACTAAAATTTTTATTCTCTCCTCGATTTTGGAATCATTTCCACAAGGATTAACTATGTATAAGGGAACAGAAGATTTCATGAAATTTTTTAACTATAAAAATAGATCTTGTTTACATTGAAATGTTTTATAATATTGAAGAAATGGATACGGTTTTAGTATTATCCACTTTGTATATAATAGTTATGGAATAATTAACTAAAACTACTAACCTGAAAAGATCCATGATGTGAATTCTAAAATTAAATCCATATTATGAAATGTTTAAGCCTACGGACTTATACTGGCATCCTCTAACAATCATAGAGGAATATTTGAGGCCATGTGGCCCATCTACTCAAGGAATAGGTTTAGTGGATCTTGGTTGGGACATTACATCACATCAAATAAGATAATTTCCATGCACACCTGATCCATATATCAGATCAGATAATATCCTACAACTAATATATGGGTCACGCATCACATCACATCACATATTTCTCAAGGATAATAGGATCGGTCATCACATCACAACCAGAACTATAGTAGTTTGGTATCATTAATTTGAATGGAATCAACCATGATCCCCCATCCAACCATGCATGACCCTCATGACCTAACCCATCGCACAACATCACATCTCTCCCATAAACACCTAAGACAACACATCATATCACATCACAGCCTACCAATAGACACAATGTCAATTCATCAGATCCCAATAGATGTCAGGTAGGACCGATCATCCCCGATGGTTAAATTCAAAAAGAAATACTCATCAAAACTACTCAAGTAATATAAGGGGATAGGGGAGAAAATATTTTTATCACAACTGTCTAGGATGTTTTCAAAGTCACCTATAACTCAACACCTTTATGTGTTGGTAAGGTTATCCAACTTGATTAGGGAAAATATAAAATAAAATAAATTTATATGATATATAAAGAAAATAGAATAATAAATATATAGTTTAACATCAATAAAAATAGACTACATAATATCAAAACCATTACCACACATCAACTATCTCAACCTTTATAGATACAATATACACGACCACACAACCACCCAAAAATCCACACAAAATTTACCAAATACCACATATAAGATTTACTATAGTCATACATTAGAAATTTCATTTCGCAGAATACTAATGATTTTTTAATTCAATTCAGTTTAATAAAATTATCGTATCTCTATTCCTGGACCATTTTATTTATTTTAAAACTTATCTTGTTTAAATTATGATCATTGTTCATCCCATGGAAAATGAGGAATCTATCTCATCCACACCATTATAAAAATGACACAACTCACACAACCACATCCACAACATCACACATCAACCATCACCACTATTTCATATCACCCAAACCTTTTTAGGAAAAAAATCAATCTTATACATCCCAATACCACAGCCACCATGAACCACTACAATTATTCCCCAACCATTGTGCAAGAACCACTATACCACACTGATAGTTACATAACCATTGTTACACAACCACAAGTATAATAACCGTATCACATCACATCACATAACATCCTTAATTTCATCGATGATAACCAACCATTGTATCACTTCCCCACATACTAAACAACACATCCAGTCAATAACATCACTGCACAACCATCCAACCCACATTGGGAAAACACAACAAGAAAAAGTACTTAATAAAGAGGGAATAAAACTTCCACAATTACTCAATATCATTATCACAATCTAGTATTCGTAATGGGTTTTATCCCTTAGACTAGATGTCCATGGGAAACAATTTATTATCAAAATATACATTATTTAACATTTTAGTAAAGCTAAAATTGGACAAAATAATAGTTTGGTCATTAATTCATTACAAATATACTACATATGGGATTCCTAATAGAAATTATATCCATAATTCTTACTAGGAATTCATAAAACAATAATGATATATATATATATATATATGAATAGTAAATCACGTGATAACACCCCACACCAATCATTTTAACTATGAAATGAATTATATGATTACATTCAAAACTATTATCCATACTTATGAAATAAAAAATCATAATCCCACGCATATAATGTAAAATGGTGTGAATTAGGATCCCCTATATAAACAACACATTTTAATCTCGTTATGCACCACAGAGAAAAGTAGAAACAAGATATAACCCACCGACACACAACAAAAATGAGTATGATCCAAAAACAAACCAAATGGTTTTTAGAAACAAAACCCATAAACACCCCAAACCAAAAGTGCACCACTTATAAGGATATCTAATAAAAAACAGAAGGAAACCAATCATAAATAGAAAATAACTGATCACAGATTGCATATGGGCATCCAAAAGGACCCATGGATCGAAGAAACAAAGAAGATGGACTGAATGTATCACTAGGGTTATAAGGGTTTGTGTGGAAAATGTTATATTGGTATGGATGAAATAACAAAAATCGGAAAATGGGTTCTAAAACAAAACGAATCCTGAAACCACCACATCATGTAACACATTTAAAACATGAATTCCAATTTTTTCTAACATCCTCTAATATTCTTATCACATTAGCTCAAATTAATTACACATTTTGTATTAAATTTTCTTAAGATTAACCGATTTCATGCTATAAACCAATGTCAAAAACAAACCATCAATTAACCTGTTACACAAGACCCAAATAATTCATTCTTTTTTTATGACCATTTAATGGCATCGCTTTACCACTATAGATCTGTTGCACCTCTATATTACCTAATAATTCTTCTAGACTCTTATTAAATACCATCAACATCCAAAACATGTAAATTAATAGTTTGGGAAGGATATAATCATCACATAAGAGGGTGAGTTTTACATCCACATTATTTTTTATATCCGATATAATTAGGTGGGATCCACTGACCTATCTAATCTCTATCACATAAACAACTATAGATAAGGAAGGAATCACCCATAACCCAAATATTGGTGAAAATGAATAACCCACGACCTAAGAATGAGACTATATGGGTTCCTATATTATACAATAGAATCACACACAAGCTTCATCCTAAGAATGATGTATTTAATCATTGTCTTTATCATCTTTTATTTAATATTTTTCACTTAGAAATTGTGTTATAATGTTGTCTACATCTACTAAAAACTCAATCATTGATAATATTTTCATACAATACTTATTATTCATAAACATTATTCTTCATAAACCTATTAATTCAATTTCATTCATATTTTATCACCATTCTCCAATACATTCAATAAAATTCTACAGTAGCAAGTCAACCATTTATATAATAACCCTTATTAAAAATAAATAAATATAAATCGCGAACTCTAATTTTTAAAATCCTGCTGAACCCGTCATTTGTGTTTTCATCTTCAATGCCACATATTTATTCTGAGAAATATTTCATAATAATAATAATTTCAAATTATAAAATCAATGAAAATTAAAATACTTCTTCAATAATGGAATGAATAAAAAACATAATTATTTAACATTGAGTCATTATATATCCAAAAAAAATATCACAAAAACAATGAGACTTTATAATTATACTGTCCAATATGTCCTGTAATCCAGATTGCTTTCCCATTTAGCGACCTTTGTAAGAACCCCATCATATGATAAAACATAACCAAGTAATTATTTCTTCAAATCTCATTCATCTATAATCCATTATCTGATTAGATCAAGCTTGTACATTACAATCCTAAGTAATGTTCCATCTCAAGATAGAACATTTCCCAATGAAATTCTCACAAAGGATTTCAAAGTCTAGTAGATTCAAAAAATTCATTCTCATGGATTCATGAATGTTTAACCAATAACATTTATATTTTTGTTAATATTCACTATATTGATTTTCTATCCTTATAAAAAATTATTATTTTTAAAATCGAGTAAATCATTTTTACTTCTCCCTATTCAATAAACTTATATTTAATTTCACGAAATGTCTTTGAGAAATTTTTACTATTAACATCAGTATTGTATGATTTAATCTGGTAGACCTCTATCTGATACACATATGATTAATAAAATTTGGAATTATAGAACTTCAAACAATGAAATTGTGGGAGCCGATCTAATATTCACTATCTAATAAACATGAAATGATATTTCCAGTGTAAATTTTTTTGGTGACCATCACCTCTCTCAGTCGGTTAGAATTCATATATTCCCCTTTCTATTATGACATCATTTATATATCTATCTGGTAAGATTTAAAAAAATTCATCTTATTTTTTCTATCTGATATAATCAGACACTTTTTTTTCGTCTGATTATATTTTACTGATAAACATTTTATAACGTTATGTGTGCTTTCTATTTGTATAAAAATCAGGACAAAATTTGCATGAATGATGAAAAAATTTAGTATTTATTATAACAAAAAAAATTGGAACATCAACACATCATTTGACTTAATATCAAAACTATCTAGAAATAATGGTCGTAAACATATTAATATTGAAAAAATATACAACACTTCAACAGTTCTATTGGTTCCTCAATATCTCTCCTAGATTATATCTCAACATTAAAACAAATTATTTTTCATATCTCTATCAAAATATATATGTTACCCAAGGTAAATTTCAACACACTATATTGCCAAATAACATATGTCTCTTCGAGAGAATTCCATCAGTTGAAAATAATTATTTATGTGTCCATTACATTAATGTAATCCCACTCATTTTATTTCCTTTTAAAAAAAATTACATAAAGAACCATTAATCTACCTTTTTATGATAATAATGTATTCATATTCAAAATAGGTAATGAAAATATTTGTACTTTCTCTCAACCCACATTTGAAAATAGAATCCAATGTTGCATTGGGTTACTCTGGATCTTTTCATAATTAGTCTGTGGAGGATTAAAATGTAGTTTAGCATAAATTACTTGATCCATTCATTGGGAAATAATTTTATTAATTTATTCATAATTTATTCTTTTTAGTTGATATACACTACTTTCAAATATCCAATGCCAAACATTTCATTCATGAAATGATATATAATATCAATATGCTTGAATATTTAATGATGAGAATGATTTTTTAGAGAGGTCAATGGAACATTAGTTATCAAAAATAATATTAAATTGGATTTAAACATTATATATTTAAAATTATCATAATATGTTCTCATACACCATTCTGGTTCATGTATGAGTAATAAAATCATATTGGAATTCTTTTTTACAATATCTTATAAAGTTTTCTTTTTTGTGGAAATAAATAGCACTCTCTTCTAATAAAATTTTTCATGTGTATATTTATTTTTAATCATTTTATTCTCCAATATAATCAAAATATATAAACCCATGTATTTTTAATAGATTACTTCACTGTTACACCAACCCATAATTCAATGTTCCTTTGATATACCTATGAAATCTAATTTAAGTCATCATGTGATATTCCATAGAGTAACTTTAATACTTCATATATAATGTTATGTTATAAAATATATCCTGATTTGATGTTATAAAATAGAGATGAAGTCAAAATAAAATTTTTAAGTCCTTTGACTTCACAATATTTCAATACTCATCTTTACAAATCTCTATTCTAATAGAAATTGGTGTAGAGACATACCAAGAATCTATAATGCCACATATTTTGAATAAATATATGGTAAAATATTAATTGGAATGAAATATAAGTATTTAAATTTAGATAATCCATATCCTAATAAAGAAATTCATTTTCCTATGAATAGACATATGATAGAATCAATTCATCTTTTCAGATAATTCTTCAAACAAATATTCATTATCAACTAGAAAGATGACTTCATCAACATAAACACTAAAATCATAATGTTATGAAGCTTTTCAACATTACATGAATTTTTCTATCAACATTTACTATTGAAATATTTATGGATTGATGGTATTTATTATGTTCTGATTACCATGACTAAGGCGACTATATCAACCCGTATAAGGATTTATTCAACATACAATTTTCATTTATATTATTTTCCTGGATCAATTTATATGGTATTTCATTAAAAACAAATTATTCAGAGTCCCCATTAATAAAGTGTAACACAATATCAATATTTTAGATTTTTTTATATATGTAAACATCCCTAAACATTTTGATAGTTTTGAGCCTTACCAAAGTGATGAATTGTTCATTAAAACCAACTCCTTAATCCTGAGGATTCCATTTTCAAATGATCCTAGGTTTATCACTTAAAAATTAACCTTATTTGTATAGATTATTTTGTCCCACCATTTTTGTTCAGATGACATTTTTATATCTTGATTTGATGCTATTATTATATTCCATATATTATTAACAAGAGCATCACATATTCAAAAAAAATTATTTTTTTACTTGTGATTTAAAATTTTTTGAATTTTGAATTTTTGATTCTTTATATATATTCCACTTCTATAGAATAATAAATTTTCATTTTTTGAAACTTCAACATGATTTCTACATTTTTTCACCTTACCTCTTTTTAAATGTTTTAAGATTGCATTCATTACAATTTCAAAATAATCATTTCGTTCACCAATTTA
The DNA here is from genome assembly GCA_963277665.1 of Viscum album. Taxonomy (NCBI): domain Eukaryota; kingdom Viridiplantae; phylum Streptophyta; class Magnoliopsida; order Santalales; family Viscaceae; genus Viscum; species Viscum album. The sequence goes on from OY728140.1 coordinate 989,682,579, forward strand.
ATTTATCATATGTTTAGTTAACAAAACATTACATGATTCCATAATTTTTCATAATTATTTAATCAAACACATGTAGTGATTCCCAATTGGTTTATTCCAAAAAAATTATTCCACCCTCATCTCAATCATCAAATTTAACTAAATTTGTATTTTTAATTTTCATCTTATTATGAAATATAGATATCATGATATATTTAATAGTAGAGATATTTTTGTACCACATTTCATATGGTATTTATTATAAAATTTAGTATTATAATCAGAATGAATTTCTCATCCCAATTCAACAATAATTTGGTTCTTCCACTCTGCTAGTGCATTTTATATGGAGTGAAAGGGGCAATGTATTTATCTCTAATCCTATTCCATGAAAAATTTTATTCTAATGAGTTACATATAAAAAAATTTAAAATTCTATTTATCAATGTTTTGATATATATATACATTATTCCCTCTCAACCATCATTGTAATTGTTATGAAAATTTCTATAACCTTTTAATTGTAATTTACAAACACTACCCAATTCTTCAATGCAGAGAAACCAATAACGGTTATGAATTACAGATCACCTTCGGTGGATTAAGGACTCATTGATATATAGAGAATAAATAGAATAAGATCAATTTGACCAGTTTTCTTAATATATACCATTTTTTGAATTTAATTTACCATTTTTCATTCTTCACATGATTTAAAATTAATTTCACATTACTTGTAATTTTGAGGTTGATATATTACATATTTTGTTAGAGTGGTTTTACCCATACATCCTTGGAAAATATTTCCATGTCTCATGTTCTATAATTCAGTTTCATTTTTACCACTCAAGTAATAAGAGTAACATTGGTCACCAATTTGGAATAAAATTAACTAAAAATTTATCCCCTATGGAAAAATAATTCCATGTGTTTATTTTTTTTATAATAGAATAATATCTTGTAAGGATAATATCATTCCCACCACCACATATATAATGGGAACAATGTATGTTTTGTTTATTTCCATAAAAAAACAAAACTTCATTGGAAATAAAAATTCTTGATTCAATTACAATTGTTCAAATCACTTAGATTTGAAGAAAATATAAATTTCAAAATTTTAAAATTCCACTCACATTTTATCGAATCATTTTAAATAACTATATCCTAAAAAAGTGGGTGATCATCCACATTAATGAATCTATTGATTCCCCCTTTTTTCATTATTTATTGAAATATTAGCTTCTAATGCTATAAAATAAATCATCACTTTTAAATTTTCTTTTTCCTTCATGATGAGTGGAACTTTTCAACGAAGAGTAGTTATACATTCTATGGAATGATGAAAATATTGAGCACACAATCCACACATTTCATAAATATATTCATACCTATTTTTTACTTTAAATTATTTACATTCTATACTATTTTTTTAAAAAAAATTATCTACTTATGAATAATATTATTACCATCTATTGAATTTTGAATTATTTTTTTATTGCTTCCCCTTGATGCATGAATTTCAAAAGGAAGTGACATGTTCAAAAAATATTTATAAGATTTATCCAAATATCCTAACCACCACAAAAAGTAACCACAAAATATTACTCCTTCACAGTGTTATGAGTGTTAATTATTATATTTTTATGAAGGTTCATATGATTTTTTATCTTTATTATTCCATTTTTTTAATATTAAAATTCTGGGATTTATCAAATGACTTTTATTGTTTTTTAAAAAAATTAAAATTTTCACTATCGTTTTTGCCCACCTATCAACTTACTATTTTGATGAACCTATATAGTTTTTAAAAACCATATTTTATACTTTTGAATTATATACATGAAATTGATAATTTTTTTATAAATGGATTATCCTAAAGTTCTGGAAGATAGTTTTCATTATTTTATTTCATTTAAAAATTAGAAATCATCAATTTTATGGATTTCTCAGCTTCTTAACATCTTTATTGAGTCTTTTACAATTATCATTTCACCATGGAGTTTTTCAAATCATACTATTTTAATGTATTTTTTTGTTCTAGAACATTTACTTTTAGGGATTTAATTTTATTAAGATATGTTTAATCTCTTATAAAGAATTATTCCATTCTAACTTTCAAACAATGTAAATATGGGTTCATTATTGACGTTGTATTTTTTTCATGATATACCCTTGACATTCTGAATTTATAACATATTATCCATTTTTTCTGTAACACCCCAAGCTTCCACGATACGTTTCCCTTCGAATAATGCAATAGCGTGTGTTGTATGCAACCTCGAGCTCTAACACACACCACAACTAATTAAACTAGCCGTTGTGAATAGTAATACCTACATTTTAAAATTATAGAAATTTTATATTCCAAAATGGACTTCATTTTTGGATTCGGAATATCGAAATTAGCCTATGTTGAATTTTGGGTATTTTTCTGAGAAATTCTAATTTTTATGAATAGTGAAAAATACTTAAAAACAACTTTTTTAATAAAAATAATTTATAGTGATAAATTATACTATTTATTGGTTATAAATTATAATTAGAATATATTTTTACAATTTTATCCAATGGTGGTCATTATAATTAATTTCACTTTGAAATTGGACGTAAACAATTGCCAATCTTTTGATATAAATTGTTTCTTAAAAACATGCTATTTGTTGTGACAGCGGGAATTAGTTATAAAATTAATTAATGCAACTTATATGTTTGGAATTTTTTAAAATAGACATCATTTTTGAGTTCGGAATATCAATTATAGCTTAGGGTGAAATTTTGGCATTGTTCTGAAAAACATCAATTTTTGATGAATAGTGAAACCACTAAGTGGTAGTTAAATAACTGTTTTTTCGTTTAAATGAAATATTACCACTTATGTGATTTAATTTTAAAAAATCCGACATACATGGTTATCATTAAGAAGTAAAATGTTTTTCAATGAGATTAAAATAATTTTTTGGTGAATAGTAACTTTTAAGTTCTTAATCACGATTAGAGGTAATTAGTGTAGTTTAAGGTAAAAATAATGTTTTAATAATATGAGATGAGCTTGACACTTGTCCTACTCCTATTGGATGAGTCATGGCCGACCAATACAACCCATGGGTCAACTTGGGGACCCCATGGAGCCACTTTGGTTGGAAAATGACATTAATATATATTTATTTAATGTTAAAGTAAAAAAAATGACACAAACATGAAATGTCTTACTAAAAAAAATTTACATGGGGTTATACAAGTCATATTTTTGACTATAAATAGTCATTGGAAACCTAAAAATATTTCCTACATCATAGTATTTGTTTATAAATTTTATACATTAAATAAATTAAATTATTTATGACATCATTATGATGAAGCGATGACCTCATTATTTAACGATTTTAATAAAATGAAAAGATAATGTACAATACAAGGCTTAAACTTGTCCAACGCCTATTGGATGAGGATATTTCGAACCCTTATCACCTTATCCTCGAATTATATAAGTGTGGGACCTCTAAAATCCGAAACTCATTTTATAATAATGTGACTTTTCTTTACTTTCCAAGAGTGCCCCTCCTCTCCACTTATACAAGGCCCCCACCTCTACCACCTCATTAACACTTTCAAGCCATTTGGCTCGGCCAAACTCTTCCCAAATACTCTCCCAACTTCCCCCTCTTACTCCTAGAAGCCTCACTTTTGGCAGAACGCTTCCCAAGGAAGCCTTTGGCTCAAAGTAAAAAGAGTTACCCGATTTTGAGGTAATGTCTTCTCTAATGTTGTTTTGTTTTATTTTTCTTCTCCAAACCCCCTAAACTCTTTTTATTCATTTCTTTTGTAACAACACCAGTATCCTCAATATACTAGGATGTTTTTATAAGAGGGATTCGAGCTACACTTACACACACCTACATCTAATGGTTAAAGAACATACGGTTTCTGTGGATGGCGAATTTCTACCTCACGAAACGATGATTGTTCAACACTCATATAACACCATCAATGATGGCCATTAAGATGTCACTATATTTATATATGATATATAATATGTTTATGTTTTACTTATTCTTCTGTATTTCTCATTTATGGCTTTACTTTATGATTTCCATTATGGGTAAACGCGATAATTTCATTTTTGGAAGTGCGGACTACCGCCCCTCAAAGTGATTTGAATCGTTAATGCCATATGTGGGATGTATAAAGGATGGAGTAAATGGTATTATAAACTATATTATACTGGAATTATTTTATACCTTTATATAATTATGATTTCATTCCATTAAATACGAAATAGAAATGAAAGTAGTGTTCATGCGTACGTACGGCTTACCGTCTCCAAGAACGGTGCATTTCATTTCTTACCTCTAAATGTTACGTAATATTATGAATGAATGTATATACTGGATATATATGATATATATGACATCTAAATCATGAATATAATTCTGGAGATAATGGATATTATACCACATAAACAACTTGTAATTATAAGAAGTTTATTGTTGACTCAAGTACCAAAAATCGACAAAACGACCGTTATTAACTTAAATAATTACATAATGTTCATAACATTGTAATAAGTGATATAAAAAGGATAATGAAATTTAAAATGGTTCTTAATATGCTATATATTAACTCTAGTTTATTATTCAGGAGGTTAAAGAACGGTTGAGTCAAGTCGGACACGAGGTAACAGAATTTCTTAACCCAACTTCCATTCTTTGGGTTAATCTCCTACTTTCAAAATTATGTCATGATATTATTATGTAATATTTTGTATTTTCACTTTCTTTATGTGTACCTATAGTGAATACACATAATAGATCTATTTTATTTTATAAATTATCTTTTAAGGACTTCATCTCAATCTCCATTCATTGAGGCATATTTTGTTTTATACACAAATTTCTTTTATACAGTGTATAAACCCCTTTGACTTTTACGTTTATTCAAAATGAATCTTTTTATACGTAGCGTTTTACTAAACGACAAAAAGGGAATGTTTTTCTTTCCGTACATATGTGGAGACAACGACTTCTCCACCGTCGTTACCATTATTTGAGTTTCAGCTTCCTCTACAAGCCATAATTTTTTTATGAAAAATAAATTCAATGTTTTAACATTCTTTTATTTTGGTATTGAAAATGGTTTTGAATGCGTTTTTATTATATAAATGTGTTGTATTGATAACTTGTGATTGAAATGTGGAAATGTTATGTTTCCTTTATGCATTTTTTATGTGATACGATTATGTTATGGTTTATGATATGTTTAAACCTATTCATATGAGGAATGTATTGGACTTAATAAGTGACGGGTGGAGCCCGCTATAGCTCCTCGATGCATCGGTTGGTCGCATGAGACAACTAGACGTGGAATTGGCCGAGGCCCTTTCCCAATTTGATTTATGGTTTTGGCCGAGGCCGTAATAATTTTAGACATCTTGGCTGATGCCTTGACAAAATGATTCAGAATGTCTGGAATTATACATTTCCTCAGTATGAAAGTGTTTATTGATATTGCATTGATTATCCGACCAGTAGAATATCCATGTGAAGAAGTGAATGGAATTATCTCATTTTACTTTTGCCATATTATGTTGATGTTCAAGTTTAAAAGGCTTTTGTTTTAGTTTTACATTGCCTTAAATGATTATGTTTATTGATGAAATCCTCCGCTATATTGTTATCCTTACTGAGCATCTGAGCTCACCCCTTTCAATGTTTTAATATTTTTCCAGGATGTGAAGAAGTATTTTATGAATGACATGCAGGGATAGTCAGAAGAGGATATGAGTGTGGACTATGAAGTCTTTGTTATTAATTTTTCACTTTATGATGTAATGTAACGTTTACGAATGTATCTAGTGTTTCCAAGGCTACTAAACTAATCGGTCTTTCGAGACTTGATCTTTTGTGATCATTCCAATGTTACGAAGTAACGCACCGACTCCGGGTAGCTGGGGTCGGGGCGTTACAGTTGGTATCAGAGGCAGTTTAGTACTAACCTTGGAAGCTAGATTTAGACAAACTCTGATTAGAGCCCGTAGACCTAAGATGAACATTGAGGATTAGTATAGAAGAACTTACTAGAATTTTGTTATTGTATAGATTTTGTGAGTTTTCCGAGCAATACATCCCTGTCTGGATACGAGCACGTAGAGGCGGCTTTGGCCCAGATGTACCTAGGGGTAAAACCCGAAAACACCGCTTTGAGATAGACTTAAACGGGAACTGGTGCACTACAACGGGCCTTGCTGCACTCTTGGTTACGACACTCCCGGGGGATATGCTTAGGATAATTCTCGTTTTCTTTAAAAACCACTATGAAGGGTTATGAGTATATACTCCCTCAAAGAAAACCTTTTTATGATTATGGATTATATCCATAAATAGTTCAATTTATGTTAAGTATTTTATAAGTATAGAATTATGTATTTTGATTCATAAACTAATCTAGTTTATGCCATTGTATAGAAATGGTGCCTAGTGGAAGGAATGGAAACCGTATCAATGCACGCACTCCGTGTAGGGATTGCCCTCCTACTCAAGATAATTATTGTGGATATGGAGATACAACTGTTGCTGATCAACTTATTACCATAGTGGGACAACTCAGTCATGTTATGAATAATAACCTTACTTGTATGGATCACCCTCATCCACAACGTGTAGGATCAATGTTAGACCGCTTCATGAGGCAACAACCACCAACATTTAATGGGGGTACAAATCCGTTAGTACCTTAGCAATGGATAAACTCCTTATAGAAAATATTCCATGCCTTGGGGAGTAGCGAAAGGGATAAGGTTGTCATGGTAGTTTACCGCCTCATTGGAGATGTCGATCAGTGGTGGTCGCTGATTCAAAACACAAAGGAAGATGATGACGTATCGAATATGGAATGGAGGGAGTTCAAAGAGCTTTTCATAGAAAAATACTTTCCTCGTGACCATCAAGTAGATATGGAAAGGCAATTTCTGAGTCTAAGGCCGAAGGAGGATGAGAATGTCGCAATGTATGAGGCTAACTTTACAAGGTTAGCGAGGCAAGCTGCCGATTATATACGTAACCCAAGGAGTAAGATTGATCGTTTCTTTGATGGGTTAAAACAATTTCTCCATCAATAATTAGTATCACAATCCTTCTCATCATACGAAGATATTGTATCGTGTGCTATCAAGATAGAAAAGGAATTCTCTAAGTCTTATGAAAACAACGTAAAGTAAGAGAAGAAGAGAACGGTGGAACAAGAGACAGATAAAGGGAAAAAGGGAAAGAAGTATTTTCCATTATGTGATAATTGTGGGAAGAATCACCCTGGTACTTGCCTAAAAGGAATGGGAGTTTGTTATAAATGTGGAGAAAATGGTCACCAGGCTCGTGATTGCAAGGGAAAGAAAGAGGCTATCAATGTTGAATGCTACAATTGTAGAGAAATGGGTCATTACGCAAATGAATGTCCTAAGCGTCAGGGAAACTTACCTCAGAAAAGGCCAAGGGATCAAGGACAATCATCTGTTTTCACTACAGTTGAAGCAGAATAACTAATGTATTGGTGCTTTTGGACTCATGGATTATATTCTGGTTATTAGAATAATGTGATATATATATAAGGATTGTAATGCAGTACTTGTTGATTTCAGTAAGGTTTTAATATGATTAAGGTAATTATATTTTTAGTATGTGACAATAAGAGAAACTTTACTTTGTTTGGGAAATCTGATAAATTGATTTTGGAATTAAGAAACCTTTTAGAGAATGTCTGGACAGAGGTATTTTGGATAACTATAAAGGCTGGAGTGGATTAAGTTGATCTTTGGATAGTATTTTTTAAGGTTAAAAAATTTATGAAGATTATTTTTGAATATTATAATACTATAGTTTTAGGAATAGGACAACCTGTAGGGTGGGGCATAAACCGTCGTGTCGGACAAAGATGCAGGAATCAAACCCACAATCATAGTGCCACAGACCTTTATTTCCTACCACTAGCCTACAGGAAGTCCCTGGTTATTACAAAATAATTTTACTAATCTAAATGGTATGTGTTAACATATGGAACCTTATAAAATTAGGATAAGTATAATATTTTTGAGTTGTATTACCTTTTAGAGTGAAAGATGGGTTTGTGGTAAAAATTTATTAAAGAATGAAAGTCTACATGACAAGTATGTATATTCCCTTACATTCTTAGTAAATCTCCTATATAAATTCCTCAACTTTATAAATGTTAACTCAAAACAAAAATGTTGTCGGTTAACTTTTCCTACTGGGGAATCAATGATCGTTTAACCAATCACAAGTTTGTGTTTTTCTTGTAGTTAAACATTCTCCTAATCCTGTTTTCTATAACTCTCCATCAGACCTTGATGGTTTGTTTCTCCTCCATATCCATATTTTCATAGAATCCTCGAATGGGCTATCTCGGGTGACCTTTGTACTTATCTTGCTTTCTTTTAATGTTATATATTTATTAACCTTATTTCCGATGTAGGTTTTCTACAAAGGTATTTTCAATTTTCAACCTTTTATTTTCAAAGAAAAATTTCAAATTGCGAGGACGCAATTTATTGAAGGAGGGGAGAATGTAACACCCCAAGCTTCCATGGTACGTTTCCCTTCGAATAATGCAATAGCGTATGTTGTACGCAACCTTGAGCTCTAACACACACCACAACTAATTAATCTAGCCGTTGTGAATATTAATACCTACTTTTTAAAATTATATAAATTTTATATTTCAATATGGACTTCATTTTTGGATCCGGAATATCGAAATTATCCTATGTTGAATTTTGGGAATTTTTCTGAGATCTTCTAATTTTTATGAATAGTGAAAAATACTTAAAAACAACTTTTTTAATCAAAATAATCTATAGTGATAAATTATACTATTTAGTGGTTTTAAAGTATAATTAGAATATATTTTTTACCATTTTATCCAATGGTGGTCATTATAATTAATTTCACATTGAAATTGGACGTAAACAATTGCCAATCTTTTGATATAAATTGTTTCTTAAAAACACGCTATTTGTTGTGCTAGCGGGAATTAATTATAAAATTAATTAATGAAACTTATATTTTTGTAATTTTGTAAAATAGAAATCATTTTTGAATTCGGAATATCAATTATATCTTAGGGTGAAATTTTGGCATTGTTCTGAAAAACATCAATTTTTGATGAATAGTGAAACCACTAAGTGGTAGTTAAATAACTGTTTTTTCGTTTAAATGAAATATTACCAATTCTTTGATTTGATTTTCAAAAATATGACATACATGGTTATCATTAAGAAGTAAAATGTTTTTCAATGAGATTAAAATAATTTTTGGTGAATAGTAACTTTTAAGTTCTTAATCACGATTAGAGGTAATTAGTGTAGTTTAAGGTAAAAATAATGTTTTAATAATATGAGATGAGCTTCACACTTGTCCTACTCCTATTTTATGAGTCATATCCGACCAAGACAACCCATGGGTCTAATTGGGGACCCCATGGAGCCACTTTGGTTGGAAAATGACATTAATATATATTTATTTAATGTTAAAGTAAAAAAAAATGACACAAACATGATATGTTTTACTAAAACAATTTTTACATGGGGTTATACAAGTCATATTTTTTACTATCAATATTAATTGGAAAGCTAAAAATATTTCCTACATCATAGTATTTTTTTTTATAATTTTTAGACATTAAATAAATTAAATTATTTATGACATCATTATGATGCAACGATGACCTCATTATTTAACGATTTTAATAAAATGAAAAGATAATGTACAATAAAAGGCTTAAACTTGTCCAAAGCCTATTTTATGAGGAGATTTCGAACCCTTATCACCATATCCTCGAATTATATAAGTGTGGGACCTCTAAAATCCGAAACTCATTTTATAATAAAGTGACATTTCTTTACTTTCCAAGAGTGCCACTCCTCTCCACTTATAAAAGGCCCCCACCTCTACCACCTCATTCACACTTTAAAGCCATTTGGCTCGTCCAAACTCTTCCCAAATACTCTCCCAACTTCCCCCTCTTACTCCTAGAAGCCTCACTTTGGGCAGAACGCTTCCCAAGGAATCCTTTGGCTCAAAGTAAAAACAGTCACCCGATTTTGAGGAAATGTCTTCTCTAATGTTGTTTTGTTTTATTTTTCTTCTCCAAACCCCCTAAACTCTTTTTATTCATTTATTTTGTAACAAAAACAGTATCCTCAATAAACTAGGATTTTTTTATAAGAAGGATTCGAGCTACACTTACACACACCTACATCTAATGGTTAAAGAACAAACGGTTTCTATGGATGGCGAATTTCTGCCTCACGAAACGATGATTGTTCAACACTCATATAACACCTTCAAAGGTGGCCATTAAGATGTCAATATATTTATATATGATATATAATATGTTTATGTTTTACTTATTCTTCTGTATTTCTCATTTATGGCATACTTTATGATTTCCATTATGGGTAAACGTGATAATTTCATTTTAGGAAGTGCGGACTACCGCCCCCTCAAAGTGATTTGAATCGTTAATGCCATATGTGGGATGTATAAAGGATGGAGTAAATGGTATTATACAATATATTATACTGGAATTATATTATACCTTTATATAATTATGATTTCATTCCATTAAATACGAAATATAAATGAAAGTAGCGTTCATGCGTACGTACGGCTTACCGTCTCCATGAACGGTGCATTTCATTTCTTATCTCTAAATGTTACGTAATATTATGAATGAATGTATATACTGGATATATATGATATATATGACATCTATATCATGAATATAATTATGGAGATAATGGATATTCTACCACATAAACAACTTGTAATTATAAGAAGTTTATTGTTGACTCAAGTACCAAAAATCGACAAAACGACCGTTATTAACTTAAATAATTACATAATGTTCATAACATTGTAATAAGTGATATAAAAAGGATAATGAAATTGAAAATGGTTCTTAATAAGGTAGATATTAACTCTAGTTTATTATTCAGGAGGTTAAAGAACGGTTGAGTCAAGTCGGAAATGAGGTAAGGGAATTTCTTAACCCAACTTCCATTCTTTGGGTTAATCTCCTACTTTCAAAATTGTGTCATGATATTATTATGTCATATTTTGTATTTTTACTTTCTTTATGTGTACCTATAGTGAATACACATAATATATCTATTTTATTTTAAAAATGATCTAATAAGGACTTCATCTCAATCTCCATTCATTGAGGCATATTTTGTTTTATACACAAATTTCTTTTATACAGTGTATAAACCCCTTTGACTTTTACGTTTATTCAAAAGGAATCTTTTTTATACGAAGCGTTTTACTAAATGAAAAAAAGGGAATGTTTTTCTTTCCGTACATATGTGGCGACAATGAATTCTTTGCCGCCATGACCATTATTTGAGTTTCGGCTTCCTCAACAAGCCATCATTTTTTTTGATGAAAAATAAATACAAAGTTTTAACTTTCTTTTATTTTGGTATTAAAAATGGTTTTTAAAGCATTTTTATTATATCAATGTGTTGTATTGATAAATTTTGATTGAAATGTGGAAATGTTATGTTTCCTTTATGCAAGTTTTATGTGATACGATTATGTTATGGTTTATGATATGTTTAAACCTATTCATATAAGGAATGTATTGGACTTAATAAGTGATGGGTGGAGCCCTCTATAGCTCCTCAATGCTTCAGTAGGTCTCATGAGACAACTAGACGTGGAATTGGCCGAGGCCCTTTCCCAATTTGATTTATGGTTTTGGCCGAGGCCTTAATAATTTTAGACGTCTTGGCTGAGGCCTTGACAAAATGTTTCAGAATGTCTGGCATTATACATTTCCTCATTATGAAAGTGGTTATTGATATTGCATTTGATTATCCGACCACTAGAATATCCATTAAAAGAAGTGAATGGAATTATCTCATTTTACTTTTTCCATATTATGTTGATGTTCAAGTTTAAAAGGCATTTGTTTTATTTTTACATTTCCTTAGATGTTTATGTTTATTGATGAAAGCTTCCGCTATATTGTTATCCTTACTGAGCATCTGAGCTCACCCCTTTCAATGTTTTAATATTTTTCAATGATGTGAAGAAGTATTTGATGAATGACCTGCAGGGATAGTCAGAAGAGGATATTAGTGTGGACTATGAAGACTTTGTTATTAGTTTTTTACTTTATGATGTAATGTAATGTTTACGAATGTATCTAGTGTTTCCAAGGCTACTAAACTATTCGGCCTTTCAAGACTTGATCTTTTGTGAGCATGCCAATGTTACGAAGTAAGACACGAACTCCGGGTAGCTGGGGTCGGGGCGTTACATTTTCAACTTCTCATTCTTCACGACTAGAATATTTATCATGTTTCAGGGAATAATAAAATAGGTTAGTGATGTTTCTAGAATATCTTTATATTCTTAATTACACTATGTAGAGTAATTATTATGATTATTAAAAATAACTATCATTCATACCATTCTATAATATCTTCATTTTTAGTAATCTGATTATTTAAATATTTATAAATATGATCCCACATTTTCATTAATATATTATTAATTAATTGTTTTTATTTAAAATTTCACACATTTTTTTCTTTGGTACTCAAAGTAAAATTAGATGATTTACCAAAACCTAAAACACATAATAGGATGTTGTCCATTTCACATTCCTTGAAATTTTATAATTTTATTTGAGATAAAATACATTATCAAATAACATTTATCATAATTTAAAGATTCAAATTATGAAATATTGATGCAAACTTCTTTTTCTGAAATCAGTACCATCTTCAATGCTACAAGGGAAACTTCATCATTTTTATTCTTCGTAAATTCTATAAATTTTCTAATTTCATAGTAAATCTGTTTCATGTGAATATGATTAGAAGAAATAGATTCTATATTACTAATAGGTTATAATTTGGGATCAAATATATTAGGAATATTAATTTTTAATTTTTTGACTATAGTTTAATGTAAAAAAGTTTCTCCAAACCCTCTGATGTTACAAATATTTTCATTTATTTTAGTAGAATTCGAATAAGTTGTATCTTCTTATTCCTTTTTCATATCCTTATATTTACTTACCTATTTTTTGAATATCACTTTTGTTACATTATTATCACCTTTAATAAAGATTTCAACTTTATTCCAAATCTCCATTGTTGGATGAAACCCTATAAACATTGTGAAAAAAAATTCATAATGAGAAATAAGTATATAATTTCAAGACCATCCATGATCATTTAAATTACTCTATTTAGAAATCTTAATTGGTTTATCATTTTTACTATTTTGAAATCAAGTAGTAATTTTATACACCACATCATGTGAAGGTGAAATAAAATTTATTAGCACATTATTTAGAAAACAAAAAAAATCATTCCACTAAATTTAGGGGTTCCTCTACTATTAACTAAATTAAAATTCTACATATATCAACAGGAAGATATATAAATGTTACATTTTCTTTGATACATATAAGTACCCAGCCTTCAAAATTATATAATCTTGAGTTATTTCTAACATTCACATTGATTATATTTTCCGATGTAGTGTTTTAGAAAATTAGGCCATAACTATTACATTACATCTCAAATATTAAAAATTTGTCACTTCTAATCAATCCAATTTTTTCACAATAGAAAAAATCCTTAAATAAAACATAAATTATTTTCTTGATATAAATATTCTTGAATTCTTCCTTTCTCTTACCCTTCTTTATTCCTTGTGAAAAACACTTCATAAACATGTGATGAGCATAAAAATCCTAGTAAGGGATATAAAATTAGGAAATAAAACATTATTCCATCTATAAATATAAATCAATGAAACCATACATTTCACTCATATAACATAAGTTCATTAATATACCTCATGAAATCATAATATTTATGAATAACACATAGAAATCATAAATCATAAAGGAAACTTGTGGAATCCATAATATACTTACATTTCCACTTTCATAGCTACATACGAAGTTATTTTGGAAAACCCATCATGGTATATCCACTAAATATCATATTAGAAACATTTACATGTACCCATGTCACATTACCCAATGCATTGGAGAGCTATCACGGGCTCACTCGCCCGAGGTTTATCATGGAACCACCGATATTTAGTTTATAACATATCCACCCATCAGAATTAGAAGTAACATTTCATAATCATAACAAATAAAGATTGAAATTATCAACATTACAGTCGTCAATTAGAAGAAATTGATTCAATATATTGATATATTTAATTCATTTCCAAAACTATTCAAACCATTTAACAAAGTGATTTTTACTCAATGTTTCCCACACCACCTTGAAAATTTTAGAGGAATTAAAATGTTAAAACATTAATGGCCATATAAATAAATCCTTAAAACCATTTTGAAAATATGGACATTAATAACAAATATTTAGAAGATTATATATTTAAAACATTTAAAATAATGATTCAGGTAAAGAGACCCTTACTACTTGAGAAAATACATGAACAAAAAATAATCAAATAATTACATTAAAAAACCTATAATATAATGGGAATATAGAGACTCATGATATAATATGTCAAAGGGTAGTATATACACCTTATACGATAATAAATGTGAATAATATCATGATATGCCTCAATGAAAGGAGATTAAGACGTAGTCCCTTACAAAGATTGTATCATTAGATTAAGGGTAAATCAATGACATAATTATGTGTGGAAAATATGAATTCAACCAATATAATTATATATTATGTGTAACAAAATCAGAGGACATTCAAACATATTCCTGAAAAAAACAAAAGACAAGGATATTTAACTAGATAAATGGGGATTGAGTTATGATTTACCTTATAAAGTTTGTTGAAATGAAGTAAGAATTTATCAATGTGGTGGTTTTGTGTAGCAATAATATATAAACACAAAAGAAAGAGAAAAGTTAAACATAAATAAAAAATATTGATTCCATACATAATCGTGGCATAATATAATCAATGAAGTATGCAAAAAACCCAAAGGGTTGAAATGGAGTTTAGAAATTCTCTTATAAAGATCTTTTTGTATATAAAATATATAGTTTATTGGTATGCACTATAATTACACATAAAAAAATTATAAATACAATTGATATATAAAATTCATTTATCATATAATCATATCATGACATTTTCAACAATAATAATATTAACCCAAAGAATGGAAATTGGGTTAAGATGTTCCCTAATGATCATTCGGCAGCCTAACAACATTAGTTAATAAATTAATAAAATGAGTTGATGAGAGAGAAAAGGGTATCTAATCACATTAACATAAAATTTACATAAATAAGGATATATAAGAACATATCCCAACATATTAAAATGAAAATAAAAAGACACAACATAAAAGATGTCTTTCACTAAAAGAGGAAGGTGAAAGGTTCACTTATCTTGAGTCTGACTTGTCTCGTTTGTTATTTATATTCCTGGATAATAAAAATAGGTTAATTTATACTTAAATAAGAACCCTTTTAAATTTTATTATTCATTTTATATTACTTATCATAATTTTATAAATATTACATAATTATATAAGTTCATATCGGTCATTTTTTCAATATTTGGTATTATCGTCGAAAATGAACTTGATATAAATAAAAATTGTCTACATAGTCAAAATTCCATTATCTACGTAATAGTATTTATGATTTGAATATCATATATATCTATTATATAAATTTATTTATAATATTATGTAACATTTGGACATAATAAATGAAATACATTTGTTATGGAGGTGGTAAGTTGTGCGTACACATGAATGGTACTTTCATTTCTTTAACAAATTTAATTCAATGTGAACTAAATGATGCATAGGTATATTATAACTCCATTATAATATTTAATTATATATATATATATATTACATATTTTTATTAACTCCATCCTTCATATGTTCCTTGTATGGCATGAACATGTCATATCACTTTGACGGGGCAGTAGTCCGAACTTCCATAAATGAAATTATCGCATTTACATGTTATGGAAAACATAATGGTATGATTTAAATAAAAAAACATAAGAATAGTGGAAACATAAATATAATATATATCATATATAAATACAGTTCCATAGTAATGGCCACCATTAAATGTGGTAGGGTAAAATTGAACAATCATTGTTTCGTGAGGTAGTACTTCTCTGTCCAGAGAAACAGTATGTTCATATCCATTGTATGGAGGTGTGTGTAAGTGTACTTTGAATCATTATCATAAAAAAAATCTTAGTATATTGAGTCTACTGGTGTTTTTATGTAATCAAATAATAAGAATATAATATGGAATGAAAAATTGAAATAATGGAAATGATCTTTAGAGAAGACAGTACCTCTCAAAACGTATAACTTCCTTTAATTTAAGCCAAAAGGAATTCTTGAATTGCCTTCTGCCTAAGGTAAGGATTTTAAAAGGAATATAGGGTATTTTTGAGATTATTTTGGCAGATTTTGGATGATCTAAGGGGATTTTATGGTGTGATTAACTGGGTAGGGTTGATGTCCATTTATAAGAGGGAGGAGCGGTACATTAGGAATGTTTTGAATTATTATTTTGTTATAAAATTATTTTCGGTTTCAATAGGTCCCATAGTCATTTAATTTAATGATAAGATGTCTTTGGGTTGAAATCTTCCCAAAAAATAGGTTTTAGATAAGTATAGGTCAAAAATATAACCTTATCTTTTATCTTTAACCCTTATTTAACGAATTTAACTCTTACAATTTATTCTTGTATAATCAAACAATATGAAAAATCTAGTGACTATAAATTTCTAATAGAACATAAAGTGTTTTATTAGTGAAATTTTAAAAATTACCGAAGTCATTTTCCCTAATATTATATTTTTAGGACTATTATATTATTTAATAAAATTCTATTTGTTTTAAAAACTCATTTACGTCAATTTTTATTCTATTCATATCATGACTTTTTAAAAAATCCATAACTTTATTATTTCAAAAAAACATCATTAATTAAAATATAAAAGGTAATAATCATCCGTAAAATTTTTTTATTGCATAAAATGTTTCAAAATAAATTTATTTTAATATTTATAATCTCATTTATTTAAATCATTCATTAATAATGGAATCACTACATCATTATTATGTCTTAAATAAATTTATTTATTAGATGTATAAAAATTAAAAACAAAATAGAATAATGTAGGAATTATTTTTATTTTTATAATTACTATTTATAGTCGAATTCCCATATAAATTTTTTTAGTAAAATATGTATGTTTCTATTATATTTTTCTTTACTTTAGATTAATTCTTATAAAATTTCATTTTCACAACAATGTGGCTTCATGGGGTCCCAGAATTGGCCCAAGGATGCCCAGGGTCGAAAATATATCATAAAATAGTATTAGGACCTGTTTTAGGTTAGTTTTATATTATTATCATATTATTTATTTACCATTATTTACCAGATTTACCTTTTAACCATGGTAAATAAAATAATTACTGAATTTACTATTCATAATGTCCAAAAATAAATTATACATATTTATACAATTTTTACCTCCTGATTCAAACTATGGAATCCGTTTCTCTAAATTAAAAACATATACGTTTAACTAGTTAATATAAAATGAATTCTGGATGTCAAAACCAAAATGGGTTTTTAAGAAATAACAACTATCAAAATATTAAAATATGTTAATGTCTAATGAAAATGGGAAATTTCATCCAATGACCGTAATTGGATTAACCAATAAGAATATAATCCAATTATACATTAAAACTAATTAACATGAAATTCTAACTATATAAATAAATTAGATGAAGATGTAGTTTGGAATTAAAATGTAGAATTTTTCTCTATTCTTTCAAAAATGAACTTTATCATAAAAATACCAAAATATAATTCAATGTAAATTTTGATTCCCTTCATCTAAATAAGATGATTATTTTTTAAAATATAATATAAAAAAGTGAAAAAAGATATATTTAAAAAGGGTTCTACATCAAATGGTGATAAAACAACCCTTTAAAAAATATTAGTGTATTATATGCTTAAAATCAGATTCGTTCTGATTATAAGCCTCTAAAATTTATCGAATAAATATAATGATTTTTAAAAAATATGTATAATCATATTTTAGTTAGTTATGTTCATTCCCACCAATAAAATTGTTAGTCATTAATTGATATTTAAAATAATAATATTATTATATTAGTTTTTGGAATAACTCAAAGTTGTATGCAATGTATGGTTTTAAAGAAACTTATTGTTGTTTGATGAGTATGATATCATAAAAGTGTCCAATTTAACATAAAATGAATATAATGATCATTAATATTAATAGATATGTAAATTTATAATTCTATTAATACCTGGTTCATTACATCCTTCCCCGCTTTTGAATATTTTGATTCCCCAGTAGGAAACATAAATGTAATTTTTTATGTTTTAATTATCCATTCATAAATTTCAAGAATTTATTTATAATATTTTCTAAGATCATAAGGAAATATACATTATTTTCATGTAGAGTTTCATCCTTTAATAAATTTATACCACAAACTCAAATTTTCTCTGAACAATGTGTATTCAAGATGACCTGGTCACATCTGAAGTGCTAGAATAAACTCCTAAATAATCACACAATCCACGAAATATGAACTATATATTTCCCTTGTATTTATACATAAACCAAAACCAAAATAGTTACTACATGATCAGATAATCCCTCCAAAGGAAAATCCTTTATAAAAATAAATACTACTATTAATCTTAAAAATAGAAAAAACAATACCCAATGTTCAATAAAGACTATTCAACAAACAATTTTCCATAAAAGTATTCAAAATAATATAAATAATATTTAAACCTAATATTTGAAAGGATTTGATCACACAGTCTTCCACTATATATCTTATAATTTATCTCCAAAATAACATCGACTACTCTTAAATTCTTATACTAGAAAGTAATTAACCTAATCACATATTCTCTATGATAGGATAATCATTTTTAAAAAAAACCCAATATCTATATGTCCACAATAAATCATGTATTCTTTCAAAATAATATTTCATGAATTACACCAAATATTAAATACCATATTTTTTTCATTTTCCTGAGGCATATAGTGTTCCCAAAAGAGATAACATCCCCTAAATAACATTTATCACATAATCACTAAATCATTTTCCTATACTAAGGATATCTTTTTGTTAAAAAATATGTTCCAAAATCAACTTATACATGATTCATAAAATCAATTACCTAAAAATAATATGTTATACTAATTAGGGAATTCACGTAGGCCAGCGGTTGGTGATGCGCCCTTCATGCACTTTAGTTGTGGGTTCGATTCAGGTGGCCTTGCCATACATGATGGGTAGTCATCCATCCTAAAAGATTTACTTTTTCTAAAACCATATAATTCTTATAAAATTCTCAAAAATAAGATAATTTCCTCAAAAATAACCCTAACCTATTCTATACTCAAGGGTTATCTAATACAATTCATTTTGCACCCAAAAATGTAATAACCAATTATCACCTCAAAAAAAAAGGATCATATGAACCCCAAAGGTTATCCAATATTTTCACTCAAGAAAAGATAATTCTTTCTTAAATTAAATTTTCACATATCAAACTTCAGGGTAATATATACTAGAAAAAGTTTTCCAAAGTAATCCCATTATCAAATGATCATTAATAATTTTAATCATTTCATCATCCTACAATCTACCATAACTCATAAATCCCTGTTATATAGACTTTTTACTCATTCAGCGTTCTTCTTGATCCATTAACTATGAATTTCTATTTTATTTCTTAATACATCATTCCTGTGGACAGAATTCCCTCATCATTTATAAATATAAATCCAAATATGCTTCATTATTTATGGATAAGAAAATAAATCATACCTTGAATCTATATATAATGATCTTCCAGATGTTCCCTATATCTTTCTTCATGTTGTCCTACATTCAAAAAGTAAACATTCACTCCAATTACATAATTTCACTTTTTGAAAGTGTTATAAAAGTTGAGATCTTGAAATCATATTAAAACGATACCATGACCAATTAAATTGTTTTATAGAATTATTAGTGGTTGGATAAGACAAAAAATTTCTTATTGGTTATTTTAATACTCAAGAATCTATCAAAATCCTTTGAACATGATATTTTCAAAATAATGATGATTAAATTATTGGGGAGGGATAAGAAGGTTGTGAATGATATGTTTCCTTCCATCTTGACAAATGATCCTTAATCTGTGGAAAATAATCAACACTTAAACCTGAAATGGATTATTATTAAAATAATAATCCTTTATACGTTAAATATAACATAAACAAATTTTATATTAATTTAATCCATCAAACTCTTTATATATCAATTGTTCAGGTTTTTATCCAATTGAACTATTTTACCATAACCCCCCAAAGGTTTCCTTATGATAATAACCCTCTTGGTTATATGGGATCCTTTACCTTCTCCAAAATAACACCTTAACCTCTAAAGTAATCTAAACCAACCACTGATACAAACAATAAGGCCCCGACCTTAAACATTACATAATCTTGAGTTAATTTCAGAATTCCCATTGCGGATCTATTTAGGTTTAGAGTTATAGATAATTAAGTCATAACTATTAAATTACATCTCAAATATTACAACGTAGACTGTTCTAATATATCAAATATTTTCACAACAATAAAACTCCATAAATAACACAAGAATTACTTCCTTTATATAAATCTTTTTGAATTCATTATTTCTCTTACCCTTCCTTATACCGTGGGAAAAAATTTCAAAAAACATGGGATGAATATAAAAAACACAGCATGGGTTATAAAATAATGAAAGAAATCATTAGTCCACAAATAAATATAAATCAATAAAACCATACTTTTCACTCATAAAACATTTGTTGTTTAACATACCACATGAAATTATATGATTTATGAATAACCCACAGAAATGATAAATCATAAAGGTAACATATGGTATCTTTATCATACTTACATTGAAGTTATCACAGCTACATAGGGAGTTACGTTTGGAATAATCATCATATTATATTACCTAAATCTCTTTGGAGAGAAATTAACATTTACCTCTGTCACGTTAACCAATGCATTTGAGAGTTATCTCGAGGTCACCCACCCTAGGATTATCATGAAACCACTCGTATTTGGTATATTATTTAACCACCTATCAAATTTTCACGTAACATTAAATAATAATAACACATTAAATATTTAAATTATCAACATTTTTCTTATCAATCAGAAGAAATAATTTTAATGTATTAAAATATTCAATCCATTTCCAAAACCATTTAAAACATTTAATAAATATATTTTTGAATCAAATTTCCCCATACCACTTCGAAACATTTAAAGAAATTAACATTTTAAAACATTAATGGCCATATAAATAAATCATTAAAAATATTTTTCAAATATAGACATTAATAAGAATCATATTGAAGATTAAATCTTTAAAAATTTTAGATGAATGTTTTAGTTAAAGAGTCCCTTACCACTTGAGAATATACTCCAAAATAACATAAATATTAACATTAAAAGGAACCTATAATATCATGAGAATAAGGATATTCATGATATAATATGTCAAAGGTTAGTATATAAACATTATTGGATATCAAATGTGCACAATATCAAGATATTACTCAATGAAATGACATTGAGAGGTAGTCCCTTTCACAGATTGTATCATTAGATTGAGGATAAATCAAGGAAATAAATATGTGTGACAAATATAAATAAACCTAATATAATTGGATATTAATTCTTAAAAAATAAGAAGTCATTCAAACAAATTCTGGGGAAAAAACAAATGAGCTATATATTTAACTCAATAAATATACATTGAGTTATGATTTCCATTATAATGTTCGTAAAAGTGATATATGAATTTATCAATGGGGTGATTATGTGTAGGAATAGTATATCCACACAAAAGGATGTGTAAATTGAAACATAAATAGAAAGATGATTATTCCACATATAATCTTGGTATAATATAATCATCGATGTATGCATAAAACCCAAAGAGTGGAAATTGAGTTTAGAAAATACCTTACAAATATCATTTTGTAAATAAAATAGATAGATTATTGGTATTCACTATAAGTACACATAAAGCAATTATAAAAATGGGTTGATGAAAGAGAAAAGGGTATATCATCACATAGAAATAAAATGTACATAGATAATGATATATAAGAACATATACCAACAATATAAAATGGAAATTAAAAGTCATAACCTAAAATAAATCTTTGACAAAAAGAGAAAGGTGAAAGGTTCCCTTACCTTGAGTCCCACTTGTCTTATTCATTCCTCATAATATTGAATAATAAGCATATGTTAATTTATACTTTCTTCGGAACATTTATCAATTTTATTATTAATTTTATATTACTAATAATTATTTTATAAATATTACATAATAATTTATTTTTATATCAGTCGTTTTTTGACATTTGGTACTATAGAAGAAATTGAATTTGATATAATAACAAATTGTTCATGTGGTAGAAATTCAATTATCACCCAAATAGTATTTATGATTTAATTATCATATATAATATATACATACATATATATATTTATTTATAATATTCCATACCATTTGGAGATAATAAATGAAATTCACTATTCATGGAGATGGTAAGCCGAACATATGCATGAAATCTACTTTCATTTATTTTTTATGTTTAGAGGAATGAAAACTAAATGATATATAAATATATTATAATTAAATTATAATATCATATTTTCTATACATTAAATAAGGTTATTAATTACATCCTTTATATGTTCCATGTATGGCATGGACATGTTATATCACTTTGAGGGAGCGGTAGTCCATACTTCCTAAAATGATATTATCATATTTATACATTATAAAAAGCATAATGGTATGATTTAAATAAAAAAATATAAGCATAGAGAAAATATAAATATAATATATATCAATTGTAAATACATTTCCATCATAATGGACACTATGAGAGGAGCTAGGATAAAATTGTACAATCATCATTTCATGAGCCTGTAGTTCACCATCCATAGAAACAATATTTTAATATACATTAGATAGATGTGTGTGTAAGTGTAGTTTGAATACTTCTCATAAACAAATACTAGTATAATGAGGATAATTCTATTTATATGTAATAAATGAATAAGAATATAATATGGATTGAGGAATCAAATTAATGTAAAGAACTTTAGAGAAGGAACTACCACTTAAAATGTGTAACTCCCATTTATTTGAGCCAAATGGCTTTCATGAATTGTCTTATGCCTAAGTTAAGGCTTATATGGGGAATATAATTATTTTGGGAGATTATTTAGGAAGATTTAGGATGAGTAAAGGGGCTTAAGTTGAATGATTAAATGGGTAGGGGTTATGTCCTTTTATAAGAGGGAGGAAGGGCACTTTAGGAATGTTTAGAAGTATAATTATTTTTAAATTATTTTTGGTTTCAATAGGTCCCAAGGTCATTTATTTCAAATATAATATGTTTTTGGGTTGAAAACCTCTCAACCAACATGTTTTATACATGTCTAGGTCATTAATTTAACCTTATATTTAGCTTTAACCCTTAGTTAACTAATTTAACTCTTACTATGTCTTCTAGAATATTAATACTCTATGGTTAATATTGTTTCTATAAAATTCCAATATAACATCAAGTGGTTCATTAATGAAATTTCAAACACTATCTATGTTACTTGGAAAAATAATATATTTTAGGACAATTATATCATTTAATAAGTAGTATTTGTTTTTAAAAGGCATTTCTATCAATTTTTATACTATTCAAATCATGACTTTTTTAAAAATTTATAAAAACCTAATTATTTCAAAAAAAACTTCATTAATTCAAATATACCAATTCACACTATTCTGTAAAATTCTTGGATGGAACAAATTGTTTCAAAATAAATTTATTTTAATATTTATAATCTCATTTATTTAAATAATTCATTAATTATGGAATCACTACATCGCCATTGTGTCATAAATAAATTTATTTATTTAATGTTGAAAAAGTATAAAGAAAATACTGTTATATAGGAAATAATTTTATCTTTATCATGACTATTTATATTTTAATAGATCCCTTATATAACCCTATATAATTTTTTTAGTAAAATATATATGTTTATGTTATATTTTAATTTTCTTTATATTAATTCTTATAAAATGCCATTTTCACATCAATGTGGATCCATGGATTCCCGAAATCGACCCAAGGATACCCTATGTTGGAAATATATCATCCAATAGGATTAGTACAATTTTAGGGTAATTATGTATTATTATAATATCATTTTTATCATTATTTACCAGATTTACCCGATAACCATACTAACTAAAATAATTACTAAAGTTACTATTCATAATGTCCAAAAAAATGTCCCTCTTTACACAATTTGGACCTCCTAATTTCATATAAGGAATCCAATTCAAGAAATTCAAAACACAAATGTTTCAGTAATTAATTTAAAATTAATTCATGTTGTCAAAAACTAAAGCTGGTTTTTAAGAAGTAATAACTATCAAAAGATTTATATGAGTTTATGTCCAATTAAAATTTGAAAGTACTTATGATGACCATAAGTGATTAAATGATAAAAAAAATAATACAATTATACTATAAAACAAATTAAATGTGTATTTTATATATATATTTTTAAAGGTCGGGGCCGAAGCCTCATTTAATATTGAAGAAAAGAAAAAACCTCTTTTAATAGTGTAGAGGGAGACCCATTAAATAGCTTGAAGGACCAGTGGGAATTTATCCCATTACATAGCCCGTAGGCAAATAGTTTTGGCTCAAGTCCCGTTCTATGAATAGTACTAATATAGTACCATGCATCTTACAGTACCACACAGTACCCGTCGCTGCTACAATGCCCTACCACCGCTATAGTGACATGCCACCGCTACAGTTCCTGTCATTGCTACATTTTCACCACTGCTGCAGTACACAACAGTACTGCTACCATATTTTTCATTATTCATTAATAAATTAACTATATCACAAAAATACCAAAATATCATCCAATCTAAATTTTGATGGCCCTCTTCTAAAGAAGAATTTTATTTTGTGAAATATAACATATAAAAGTGAAAAAAACAATATTTAAAAAGGTTTCACCATCAAAAAGAGGAAAAATGTCCTTTAAAAAAATATTATAGTATTTAATTGTTGAAATCATGTTCGTTCTTATTTTAAGCCTCTATAATTTATCGGATAAATATAAAAATATTTAACAAATGTATAATCATATTTTAGTTGTTTTTATTAATTGTCTCCAATAAGGCGCTAGGTGTTAACTACCATTTCAAATAATATTATTATTATATAATTTATTGGTTTAACTCAAAGTTTTGTGAAATGTTAGATTTCAAAGAAACCTGTTGTTGTGTGTTGAGTATGCTATCATACAAAGTGTCTTCATTAACAGATAATTAATATCTTATTTATAAATATTAATATTTATTAATATTTATTATTCTATTAATATATAGTTCATTACAATACCATTTTAAATTTCCAAGAATATAACATCACTATGATTGGGGGAAAATCTAGTTGATCTATTTCAATTACCATATTCATTCTAATAAAACGATATATCTAGTTGGAGTTTTGTAATACTAAATATATTAACTCATAATTTCTTTAATGTAATGACATGTAAAATAAAATTTATGGAACATATTTTCTAATATTTTAGTCCAAATTTGGGAATATTTTTCTCATTATGATCATAATCTCCCAAGACATATTTTCTTCCACTAAACACCAACACAAATACAAATGTATTTGAGGATATAATCATCAAAATCCCAAGAATATTTATATATTAATTTATCTAATTTAAAAAAATTTCACGTACAATTTTGAACATTAGATATATCACATGAACCTCAAGATTCTTCAGCTATAATGATGATCTTATTCTGCACTACTATATTATAAAGATTTCATATTATACTCAAAACTCATTAGTTTTAATCATTTCATCTCATACATGTTCTTCAAGATCCATTTACATCATGGAATTCATCTTTTTATTTTTTTTCTCAGAGGCTCATCATTATAAAAAATATCCAAAACATTAAAAATTTAATTTTCACTGATTTATATGTAAATAAATCCTATAATAAATAATGAAAATCATAGAAACCATTTTTTAATGTCCCACTCCACTAAAAACATTTTTTCACCACCTTTAAAACCAATAACTTATTCAGAATTAATATTCTTCAAAATAATTTCCACATTTAACAATTTCATTGAAAATTTAAAAATGTAATCAAACCTCAATGTGATTCATTATCATCATTAGGGAATGATGAGTCACTGAAAACCAATCTCAATATCATTATAATGTTTTTATTATATGAAATGATGGAATATTTATCCAATAATTTTAATTTTTATCTATTAAGTGATCTTTTTATGCACTCATTTGTCTAGTAACACTTTATCTATTTTGTTATTTTACAAATACCATCAATCTCGTATCCTTTTTCAAATTATCTCATTAACATATATTATAATCATGGGGTATCTATTTTTAAGTAAATCATATAATATCCTTGAACATGAGCTCCTAAATATGTTACTATAAAATAATCTTGACATTTATGTCATTGGTAGTGATAATAATGACCCAATTGTTATTAAAAAATAAAAACATATAAAACCAAAATGAAATGTTGGATCACATAAATACCAATGCACATTTTTGGTTTATAGTATTATATAATTAAAATAGAGTCTTATATAGAAACATGGAAAAATAATAAACTAATTCATAAAAAACTACATCATCTCCAACTGAGTTCTTCACTTCTAATAAGATTATTTGGTATAGCATACGTAAAAATAACCATAATAACATGGTGAAGAGGATACATACGATCAGTAAAAAAATTAATACTAAGGGTTAAAATAATCATTAAAAATGAATTTAATTAGTGATAGTAAAATGAGAGTAGGGGTATAATGATATAATAAAAGTTTATGTGTATAGAAAAATCCATACCCATAAATTCATTTAACCTAAAAAAATATAAATTGTATAAGGATTTAACATAAAAGAATATTGATATATGTTGAAAATAGTGGTCCATGAGAAAACAGGATTTAATAAAATTATCCTTTAGAACCTGGTACATAGAATAAGAAACTATCTTTGTAACATAGAATTTTATTTTCATCTTACTATAATAGTCAATCTTATAAATGTAATAAACTGCCCGAAAAATTAAAATAATCTATTAGGTAAAACCTATAGCCTTCTAACTCTATCCAACTATCCTATAAATTATAGATATATATTAGTCTCACCCATCATCACAGTATACATCAGTCTCACCCATCACTATAAAAAATTTTACAAACAATAACAATATCACAACACCTGAAAGAATTTTTTTAAAAAAATTATATTAACAGTTATCAGATCATTTATAGATTTTCCCTCAGGAAATAGATAGTTTTGATGAAAATATATTTGAATAATAAATATCTATATGGGGAAAGAATGAGGATGTTTTAATTACAGTACATCCATATAGTATCTTGAGTAAAATAAAGGGCTTTAACACTCATGAATATAATTAACATAAAAATATGAGTAAAACATTCTTGAGTGAAAGGAAATTTCTAATTTAAAATTCAATTACATTAAATATAGAATACTTTAGTAATTTTTTTCAAAAATATTTATGGATTAAATTTTTTGAAACCTAAAATATTTGTGTATTTATAAGGACATGAAATAATGTCTATGTTGTAATTGTTGAAATAATGAGTGTGTTCACACCATCAATAAAAAGATCCATCTTTAGAAAATAACAATGAAATGTTATTGAGAAATTTTAAAAAAAATTAAAATTGGTTAAAATGACTTCAAAAAATATTTTATTAATAGTAGAAAAAATTATTGAATAGATATTAGATCTTAGGGATATGGAAAATAAAATTTTTCTTACTTAAATAAGATAAAATAAATTTGTCTTTTCTAAAAATCATTTTATAAACAATTTTGAGTACCAAAGAGTTGAAAATGGTTCAAAAACAAATTTAATTTAAAAGATAGAAATATAAATTTATGGTGTTTATAAAATAATTATCATGTTTTATCCACATAAAAAATAAATCATAAATAATCCAAATTAAAATGAGATTTAAACATAAACCCCTTTATCAAAATAGTGGATTATGAATTGTAATATCCTTGAATGAGTTACATCAAATTAAAATTCTAATATTTTTAAAAAGAATTAATTGATTATATAACATGTCGAAGAGGATGTATATACACATTATAAAATAATAAAGGTGCATAACACAACCATATGTCTCAAAAAAGAAAAATCTGAGACCAATAAACAATACAAAGATCATATCATTGAATTGAAAATTAATAAAAGCATAGATTATGTGAAACATGGATAATAAAAAAACAATTTTAAATACAAAATAAATATAGAATGGTATCTTTACATTAATTATTTTCATAATTTAATCAATATATAAGTGATATAACCCAATGAAATAAAATTGACTTAAGATAACCCTTCCAAATTTAGTAACATCTGAATCAAGACCTCATGATTGATTTCACAATAATTATACAATAAAATAGCACTAAATATGAGGGATTTATGAAATATCATGAAAAATCATATTATATAACCTATATAAATGAGTTTCATTATACAACATTAAAACATTCCTTTCTTATGGGTAATTGAGTTGGAATCCAAATCCTTGAGTCCATAATTGCTATGTATGTACTTTACCACTTATATAATAAAAAAATCAAATGTTTTTTTATTAAGAATATTTTAATGATTTAATTAATTATATTTAAAAAAATTATTTCATTTATTTTAATTACATATCTAATTACAGTGCCACTTAAGTCAAATTCAGTTCTTTTGAAGATGTTTATATAATAATTTCAAAACCAATTAATTATGTTGACCATGGTAAACATGGTAGTTATTCTATCATATAAAAGCATAAAAATTAAGAAATAATAATTCTTTTTTACTATATTTATAATTTTTAATCCGAAAAATTATCAATGGTTATGAAAATCTGATTAAATTTTAATAATTGTGATAGTTACTCTTTCGTACACATGTGTGACAATTTAATATTTCAAAACAACATAAGCTAAAGAATTTATATACCAATTTATCCTTTAAAAATTACTATTATGTCATCAATATCAAATTATATCGTTAAATATACCTATATATATCATCCATGTGACGCAATGAAAAACATGAATCACATCTCTTCGTGGAGGTGGTTGTCCTCGCGTAGGAACAAATGATGTTTTATTTCCCATTTGATGGAAAATGATATGGATATAGGTAATTAAATTCCCATAATAACATATCATTATATGGAATATTTTAAATTTTTAATTACATTATTTGATATGCTAATTTGATAGAGGTATAATAAGGAATAAAAATAAAATTATTGTTTGAGAACAATAAATCATCTTTGGAAATACATTTTAGGTTTATAACCAAATCCCTAAAAAATTAGTATTATACCCAAAAAATTCCACTAGAAAAAGTGAGGTACTTTAATAAGTTTTGGGGTAGATTTTTTCTTATATAAATGGCTCTTTATGTATGGATATTTAAGGATATTGGTGTCCTTTTATAA
Source organism: Viscum album (assembly GCA_963277665.1). Classification (NCBI taxonomy): domain Eukaryota; kingdom Viridiplantae; phylum Streptophyta; class Magnoliopsida; order Santalales; family Viscaceae; genus Viscum; species Viscum album. Next base: position 989,712,321 of record OY728140.1, read on the forward strand.
GTGCAGGAGACGGAACACATAGAATTTCTTAAAAATATTAAAATATATTTAAGTATTACATAGTAAATTGGATCTAAAATGGAAATTCTATATATAATATATGGTATAGAACTCAAATATGGAAAACATGTTTTATATTAGTTTTAGGCCATTATTGTTAATCACATTAGATTAAGCCCCCATTAAAACAAATTTAACCTTATTCATAGTATGAAATTTTTGCAATTTTCATTAAATATTATGAAAAATTTTATTATTAAATTATTAAATAATATGAATAGTTCTAATTAAAAATTTGGAATATATTTTATAAAATTTAATTTACAAATTTTCAATATTTAAATTATATATTTAACCAATCAAATGTGATGGAAATTATATTTTTATAAGATTGTCAATTTAAGTATAAATATGGTTTATAAAAAATTAATGTATAATGATAATTGATATAAAATTTATTGGATTATATTTTTTGAAAACTAACTTATATTATTTAAACAAAATCCAAAATAGAATCTAACATTTTAATACATGGAAAAAAAATAATTATACAAAAAGCAGTATTTTTCACTATTCATTAAAAATGTATCTTTTATAAGAAAATCTCAAAATAAAATTATTAGATAATTTTGAATTAATTATTTTATATATTATTTTCATTTTTTGAATTTAAAAATATAAAATTCTAAAATAAATATTAATAATAAAATAATATAATGCATGAAAACCTATTTTTGTTATAAATAAATCCTTTTCCTCTAAAATTCACGTAATCATTTTAAAATCAATATCGTTGTAAAAACATTAATTAATATTAATATAACAAGAAAATGATTTATGATACCATTAATTGTGTTATTAGATATTTCATTTCACTAACTAGTCCAGTTTACATGATTCCTCTATTTGATACACTCACAAAATTCTTTCGAGTGGATTCATGAATGTTTAAACTTAAAAACATTTAGTTTATCCATTCAATAAAAACATAGTATTTTATCTATCTGATAAAACATAATATTTTCTCAATATGATAAAATATTGTACTTTTATCCATTTTATGAACATTTCTTCTACTTCTCCACATGGATTTGAGTTTGTTCGACTGGAAAACATAGTCTGTTATATTTTTGTCTAGTGCAACCCAATATGATGCACCCATTTTTTTAACAACTATGTATGTTATTAATCCATCTAATTCACAGTTGAAAATTTTTGTAGTGATAAAAACATTATAAATATATTATGTATAATTATTATCCATTATAGACTATAAAAACATTACTCTATTTAGAAACATGAATACATAAAAAACTAGTAGATAAGATAACTACACCATTTACCATTAAGTTCATAACAACTAAAACACATATTATAAATAATACATGTAAAACCATTTTCCCTAACATATGGAAGGGAAAAAAATTAATTAATGGTCTCAAATTATTTGTAAGCCTCAACAAAATATATATTAATCAATGATTTTAATTGATTATAAGATAATCAAAATTGTATGAGAACGTGAGCATCACATTATAAAATTATTCCAATCAGTTCATTGATAATAATCATGAAACACTACATAAAAGTTTTGTCTGTGAAAATACATAATTTAAAAGGGTTTGTACTCATAAAAAATAAATAATGATCAATGAATAAAATAAAAAAATATGAAATAATTTTTCTCTACGTATATAATCATAGAAAATCATTTCTGTAGTCATATAATACTACCAAAACTAAGATAGAGGATCAGGTTTATTACCCATTTCATCACTTATTTAGTCATGGATCCCTCACAAAATATTCTTATTATAAATTTTACCATAACAAGATAGATTTACACACATTACAGTCCATATTATCACATGAGATATCCTACATTACACAATGAATTTGAAGATATATATTTTCGGTCCCACCCATTATATATTTAAAACCATATATCTGTTTACCATAATATAATGAAACATTCATCAAGTCATAAATTCCTATTTTATAGAAAGGATAAATATTTCATAAAAATTTAATGATGATAAATATAAACCATCAAGGGAAATAATAAATATATATATATTTTATAATATCCCAAATAATTTATAAAAGTCATCAATGGCCTTTTGTTTAAATAAAAATTCCTCTAAATGCCCAATAAAATATTTCTAGAGGAAAATACAAATTCTATCTAAAATAGAATATTTATAATCATAAATTTATAAATATTTTATATTCAATTTAGCATTATAAATATATAAGTAAAAATATATAGAAATATTTAATTAAAATAGTACTCATAAAGATGGGTAATGAGGTTTATGTGGTGTATGATAAAATATTTCTTTCACATTTTTAGTAAAAATTCACAAGTACTATATTTTGTAAAAATATAAGGTTTTTTCCTTTAAACCATTGCACATAAATTTAAATGTATTAAAAAATAAATTATAAAATCATTATATATTATTAAATAAGTTTTTTAAAAATTATTAATGAAAACAAGGACATAGATGAAATGATTCTCAGCCCACGGGAAAAACATGATTAGTTTTCCATAAAAACATTTTTTTCTATCACTTGATTAATTAAATTGATTATAAATAAATAATAAATAAAATAAACTAAAATAAATATATAATGGTAAAATAAAAATTTATATATAGAGATATGTCATAAAATTTCACCCATTCAACAAAAATCAGTCATTTTCATCATTTTTTGTGTTATGTACTTTTTTCATGTTTTGTTGGTTTGGTGGTTATATCCCATGGACATAGATTATATTTTATTAATCTAAAAAATTTAAATCATTTTATAAATATCACATTTATTAATTATATACCAATTTTATCAGTTAATATAAATCATGGATGAAAAACAGTTAACATCACACTTGGAGATTGTAGTATATATATTGGGATGAATGGGTTTTCCCCTATTTGGTTGGTGGAATAAAGTAAAGTTAAATAATAAATCATAATTAAAGAATAATAATTATTATTATATAAATATAATTTATTAATATTAAATAAATAATAATAAACCCCCTTGGATAATGGTTTTGGAAAAAGAGTCATGTAATGACATGGAGTTGGTAGTCCACACATTTGAATGAGTGATATTATCATCTCCCATTTGATTTAAAACAATGGGTAGACGGTTTTAAACTCATAATAAAAATATCTCAGTATTTTTATGATAACTTGTTGACCATTTTTATGGATATATCATGTCTATAGGATTAATAATTATAAAACAAATGAATTCTCTTGGTTATGATTTTTTACCCCTTCTTGGATTGACCCCATATGGCATACACCTTATGCCTTGATGAATTATTCTAAGGAGATGATTAGAAATTCGAATATGAATATATTTTTTTGATAAATATTTTATGGTATGTATATAAGGATAAATGAGGTTAAAATTTTGTCAATTATTGTGGATTATTAGTACTCTTTTATCTATAAAGGGAGGGATTGAAATGGAATTTCCTAGAAAGTACAATGATATAATTTCAATTTTATTGGAATCTAGATCCCAATATACATATATTTTTTGACAAGAAAATATGTGGATGAAATATCTTCAAAAATATGAATCGTATATATGTAAATCCTTATTTTATTTATTGGTTTTCCATCCACAGTAAATGAGTTTTTTCATTTGTCATTGAAAAAGTAATTTAATATTTTTTACTTTTTAGTTTGAGAAAAATAATAGGTGATAGATTTATGTTATAGTAATTATTAATATTAGATATTTTTAATCCTTTAGCAATATTAAATTTTGATATATTGAGTAATTTAATATTTATTAAATTCCAAACCATTAGCAAGAACTCTTTTTAGAAGAATGAATTTTAAAGAATAAAATAAATTTTACAAAAAATATATTAGTTGTAAAAAAAATAATATGAATATAAAAATTTATTATTATAAATATAAATACTAAATATAATTATAAAAAAAATAAATATATATTAAATTAATTTTTATAGTAAAAATAAATTTGTTAGGATAAAAACTATTCTTAGAATTAACATTAACAGAAACATTAAATTTTATAAAAAAAACTATAAATAATTATTGTGTATTTAATAAGAAAAATTAAAACTAAAGTTTATTTACTTTATTCTATTTTCAAATTTAATACATTATGTGACTTCTTTTATGAAATTAAATTGAATTATTTTCCATATTCGGTATTTACATTATCCACTATAAATTAATCATTTTTAGAAAATAATTACAACTAACCCAAAAAATATTGATATAGTGATGTAAAAAATTATATTCAGTTAATGAAATAAATTTTGAAAGAATGATATAAATTAACATTAATTTCCACATTTAAAAAATAATGAAACACATTTTAGAGAATACATTTTTTTGAAGGGTAAGAACTTATTACTAAAAATTGAGTACATATTTCTTATCCATTATCCAGTAAATTTTCAATATTTAATAAATTGTTAAATATTTCTAATAATGTTTTTTGGTATTATTTCAATATATTTTAATGGTTATGTTATAATTATTTACTAAATCAGTGTTTATAAAGACTTTGTGATTCATATAAAACAATCTATGAAATACATCTTGTTTTATTTTGAATGAAATACATTTAAAATCATTTTGTGGTGCATTATAAACATATTCAAAGTAATTTTTCCCTAAAAATTACAATAATATAGAAAAACAATTTAGGACTTATATTTTCAAAACATTCTTGGTTTCCCATGTAGATTTATCAAAATTCTTGTTCCTCCAACAATAATTTACTACAATAGTCATCTTCCTCTGTATAAATTTCCCTTTGTGATCCATGATTTGAATCTAATTTTATTAAAAGGATAGATCATGATCCATTGTTATAAACTTTGATTTATGTGTATATGAAGGATGAGGTATTTACTTCTTTAGAATTGATACATGGAATACATAGATAATATCACATAGGTTTTTTGGGACTCCAATGCAATAATCCATAGTCTCTACTAGATCATGAATTTATAAGTGAAAAATATACATATGGATCTTATGTATCTTCCATATGAATATCATAATCTTATTCAATGTGAAAATTTATAAGAAAACAATTTCATAAATATTGAATTTTGTATCATACCGATGATTCTCAATTCAACTCTTATGTCTACTCTGAGTTTTAATGATTTTATCTTGAATGGATATAACCTCATCTTCCATTTCCACATATAGATCTAGTCCCAATAGCATTCCTTACCTAACTTCACCCCTGTATGTATTATTTATAATCATATTTTTATAGTGATATTTAGAAGGATCCATTTTAATTATTTAGTGAATGTTATTATTTTAAGAAAACATGACAAGAGGAAGGTTCTGATCCCATATACCATTAAATTATAATTAATTAGATCTCATCTTATCCTGTATGGTTTGAATTGTGCCCTTAGACTAACCATCTAAGTGAAGATGATTGTATGTATTAAAACATAGCCACGTATCTATATATTGTTGAATAATTCTTTAGATCATAATTTTAACCATTATATCATGATTAAATAGAATATAACGTGATACACCATGTTATATTACCACTTCTTTAAAGTATTTTCTGGCTTGTTGATCTAGGGAGAATTACACTCTAATAAAAATTTCGTGAGTATAATTTTGAAGGTGACTGACTATAACACAAATATAATTATAGACATTATATATAGTAGGGAGTCCAAAAAAATATAAATTGATATCTTCCCATTTCCATTTTTGTAATATTAGTGGTTAAAAATCCACCTTACTATTCTATCTTTAAAACATAACATGATGAAATTAAAAACCCATTATATTTACTCTTTATTATCTATTTTCATATTTTCACACAAAGAATATACTTTCGAGTCTCTGTAAATATTTATAATTCCACGATGATTAATGAATGATGAACTATGAGTATCTTATAATGCATCATTATTCAGGTAGGGTTTTGAAAGGAAACAATATTAGATCTGGATTATTATCATTTATCATAATAAATGTAGAACTTAGGATCATTTTGAACATTATTGTTTACCTCCATATCCTTGTTTTTTGACTCTTAAATCATTAAATGGATAGATGTTTTAACATTCATTTGGGAAAGATAATATTTTTCACCTTCCTTTATGATTTCAAGGTCCATCATTTTAAAATCCATAAATATTGGACATCCATTAATGCACATCACATATTTTTAGACATGGTTCTTTTCCACTCAATACATCATCCATCTTGTTCCCATTCCTAGAGTGGAAATTTATTGATAATTCATAATGCTTCATATTGAACTCGTTATTGGTGAAATAAAAATTATATGAATAGTACATATGTCACACATTTCTCTCTAATGAAAATTTATTCAAATAAATAATGAAAATATTATTACTAATAACTAAAAATCATGACTAGGTTAATGTTTTTCATGAACTATATATTAGATTGAACCATAAACTGTCATCATTTCCTTTATCATAAGAACACACCATTATTCTTTTGTTCCATCACTATAAATCAAAAACCCTTAAACATTGTAGGGTACTATGTGAAGAGGTGTTCTAACTAACCTTCTACTTATTTTCAGGATTTTTTACATTTATTACTACTTAATAACATAACTCCCTTCCATGTTAACATGGTTACTAAATTACATATCCATGATAAATCCTTCACAGTGTATTGATAATATCCATAAAATCTATGAAAACTTTCGATTTTAGTCACAATGGTTGGTCTAGGATAATCATCAATAACATCATTATTTTATGGATACACTGATATACCCTTATTTGAGATTATATAACACAAATATGATACTTCATATATAAAAAATTCACGCTTCGTAATTTTTTTCATAAAATTATCCTTCCTTTGGGCCTTTAGTACAATCCTCACTTGATTTTCAGGACCTAATGTACTATTGAAATGTTTTTGAATACCTTCTCTAAATATTATCACAAAACAATCAATGTAATCTCAAAAAACTCTATTAAATAAATCATTTCAAAAGGTAGAATTATTACTAAGACCAAATTGAATCAACATAAATTAATAGTTTATATACCACTATTTTATTGTTTTCTTAGGAATGTCTTCACATTTGACCATATATAAATAGTATCCAGAACGAATATCAATTATGGAAAAATATTTACATCTAATTTGTTTATAAAATAATCATAAATATAGAGAAGTTGATACTAATTATGAATCCTAATGTTATTCTGTTCCTAATATTTAAGGAAGAGCAGTATTGAACCATCATTATTCTTACAAAAAAATATACAAGGGATCAATTATGATCAAATTGGATGAATGAGTCCCTTTTCAATATTCTCATTTATTTACATAATCATTTATTGAAACTATATCTAGTTCATTATATATTTAATCGTTAAATTAGGGCTTTCACTGAGTTTGGGTTCTATGAATAACTCACATTGATTATATTAAGGTAGAGTAGGGAGATTTTCTAGAAATAAATCATCAAACACAAATAAAATATTCATATTGATTATATTGAGTTTCTTCTTAAAAATCATTGTTAAATACCAACGTTAAAATGTTTTAAATAGCCATATTATATATATAATTCCAATTAGAAGACCACATGTATCCTCACACAGAAAGATAGCCACAAGTAGGTTTAGAATATCAAATAGGATTTCCCATTTTTAATAACTGATGTGGGGTTTATATAAAGAAATCCAAACCACACCAAAAATCACATAAAATTCCTATAGATGTAGAATTAAAAGACTTGATGTATTCACATTCTAGAAAACTTATATTGGGTAAGATTCATATAATTGAGTTGGAATCATCACGCCATTATAATTTTTAATAATATTTAAATATCTAATCATTAGTTTTGTAATGTGATACCCATATAAAAATTTTTTTTATAAAATAATTAGTATAACTATAATAAAATAATAAATAAAATGTTATAGAGTGTTTGGTAACTATATCTTCTAGTTCACCATTGACGTACCCCACATTAGAAGTAGTTATCAAATGCTATTTTCAAATTTTTTAGGCTTAATAGGTTTCTGAATTTGATCTTTTTCATTAATAATGGGTTTCAAACATTGGTTATGATTATTTCCATACACCATGAATTAATTCCATTATATTGTATTTATTTTATCCTATAAATATTTCCCTCTATTTTCATAATTATAAATATTACTCCCATTACATCTATATTCAATATTATTATGGTATTCTATTCAATAGTAAAAACATTTTTTATTCCCCTTAGGAAAATTATCTCTTTTGTTATTTTATATATTTGGAATATCTTCCCAACATGGTTTTTATAATCTTAATTTCCATTTATTTCAATCTTTCATTTCTTATCAAAATCATGTGATTAACAGATTACTCTAAAATCAATTTCCACCTTGACAGCACATGGAATAAAATATTCATAGCTAATTAAGTCTCTTATGGATAATCACTTCATGTAATTTTTTTTCCATTGACTAAAGAGTAAATCATCCTTGTTTAATGGTTCATTAATAATTCCATAAAATTACCTCAAATTTATCGTGTACATTTCCTTATTGTTACCATTAGATTCATCATCTTTCTGTTTAATCTGATGAAGTTAATTCTCCACCATTTTATAGATAAATATGGTAACATTCTAATATAAATATAATTTCATAAAACTATCGAACTCTATAATATCAATTTATTCCCATTTCATTGTATTCTTGATAAGAGTCACCAATGATTCGCATCACCTTTCTAATCAAAATGAGATTATATATCCTTTTTATGTTCAAATAATTGGTGAATGAAAATTATATTTCTAGTGGTACTAATCCATTCAATATAAATTAGTTGACTAATAGAACAAAACAATATAGTGGATGTTTCCATATTAATTACTCAAAAATATTTTTTTACTTCATTAGCTTGTTCGGTAGATCCACATTATTCATGTCATGAGAAATATCTGTCATTATAGAAACATGATTTTCATTTTGATATCCCATAACATTTGGCCACTCATAGGGATATTCATTTTGTTTTCCACCACAATCAGTTTAAACATTATTGTATATGGTTCAATATATTTACAGAAACCAATAAGATTCATATGAGAAATGAAAATCATCTATGTAAATTATATGTTATACCCAAGAACACTATATAATGGGGGGGTAAATCCTGAGGGTAAATGATTATATAAATTAGACAGTTCATTCCCCCATGTTTCTAGAAACCTATTAATCCGATCTGATGGATAATTTAATTACCAAACAATAATATTTTGAAATCAAAAACCAACATATTAGTTTTACGTGATTCTCTATTAAGGGCTAGTCTAAGAGGCATACACTCACAGTTCGTCAGTCATGCATTAATTCAATAAGTTTCACAAGCTTTTTTGGGTAATATTTGATTATTCAGGACCACTCTGTTCTAGTAAAATGTATTTTACATGAATTTTAAGGATAGAACATTGCCTTCCTCCAATTAATTCCATTGACTCACCCTTTTACAATGCTTTGGGTGAAGTCTTTCTCAGTTTATTGACAAGAATTTCTATTATATATTAGATTACATGAAGAGGTTTCTAAGAATCATAATGTACTATTATTATTCTTCTACAGTATATCAATATTGTATTTCCATATATGTAAATTACATAATTTTTTTTATCAATTTATACTTCATTACATTAATTTATAAGTAAGAATCAAACCGATTTACTACCTTTGGAAGAATTAAAACATACAAACTGAACTATAAGTGAGATAATATATCAATTACTGCATTATATGCAACTAGAAAACTTCTTACACATCTAAAACATAATACATTTTCTTATAACTAGGGGAAAGGAAATAAATAAATGGTGTCTTAGATTCCCAATATTTCAAAGCACTGATATTTGTAGGAAGAAAATTAACATATGGTTTTGAGAAAATGATAATATCAATTGAGAATAACCTCCTATATATGGTTGATCATAATTAGAAGTCATTTAATTAGGATTTTTTTATTAATAATACAATAGTTGAATGAGAATAAGTGTATATGGTCTATTTAATCAAAGATAGTGATTTTGTGACATACGAAAATCATATAAAATCATTTCCATATTTTTCAACTCCCACTACCAAGACCAACAAAAATTTCAATGTCCTTATCTAAACATGGTTTACTCCTCATTCCAATATTGTATTACTAAACTGGGATCTCTATTTTCCAACAATTTCTTACTAAACTGAGTTCACTCCCTATTTTTGTGATGTCAGGATCATGTAATATACATCATTAACCAATGCACGAGAGAGAGATATTGGTCTCAACCATCAAATAATTATATCATAGATATTTTTCCACAAGATCGTAAGAATTAATCATATCATAACCCATCATTTGAAATTCACAGCATATATATTTTATCATATCTGAACTCATGGAAAAGGGATAGGTTTCAAATAAATTTCATCGTAGAAAAACTATTGAAAATATATTGGGTCTGTATGTGTTTTATCTTCCTATAACCCATAGAAGATAAAATGGTTTAATAAAAAACATTTCATAAAAATATTTAAGATTTCGAGAAATATTGTGAAGGTTATTATATAATGATATCTTTAATAAGGAATAGTTAATATCAATGGGTGTCATTGTATATGGACCTAAAGTTTTAATGTTCTTTAAAAATGACTAGAGGAAAATATTTATTATGATTTCAAAATTACACATAAAAAAATATTTTTAAATAAATTTTCATTGAAAGTATCCTTTAATAAATATAAATTAATATTATATTTAATTAATGATCAATAAATTTTAAAATTACATTCATGTCATAGGCATTAAAAATAAAGTGCCCTTAAAATTTGTGATAAAATCAAAATGAGAGTTGTTTTAGGAATGAAAATAAATATTACATTAAAAATATATTATTTAAAATGTAAAACATTGGTATATATATATATATATGGTATTAATAAACAATTTTGAATACATTTTTAAAATATATATTTATTTGGAAGAAATAATACTATCGACTGAAGAATGAAATAAATTATAATTTTATTAACAAAATATTAATTATATCAAGTACAAAAGAGTGAAAACATGGTAACATTTCATGAATATATCATGAAAAAAACGTGTTTAATAAAATTAATGAGAAATATTTTTGAGTTATTACATGATATTTCATTATTTGATATATAATCATAAACTACCTTGATAGACAATGAGATTGTAACAAAACAATTTTACCACTTTGGTAACATTGAAGAAAAATAACCAAAAATTAATATAATAAAATGGAAAATAATATATAACTAGGAGAAATTATTTAATGATATTACATGTCATTTTTTCATTATGTACACGTCGTAAAAAAATTAGATGAATAACTTAACATATGTCCCAAATAATTTAGATTGAGACTGAATTCCCCTACGGATTTGGAAAATTTTAAACTATTAAACCCTAGATTCGAGATAATTAAAAGCATGTGTAACTAATAATAATTTTTTTTAAATAAATATAAAATAAATTCATGGGAAATATACAAACCACATAGAAGAAAAAGTTCGTAAATATAGCATGTGTCTCAAAAGTGAAGAAATTGATACAGAAATTACATACATTAAGTCTGGACTCTCATAGTACTCATTAAAAATTAGTTCAGAATAATTAATATTATACAATAAATATATAATATAAATTCATTAATATATATCATTACATATATTATTTTCTTATTACCTTTTGTTACACATTTTTAACAATTCTATGTTAATGTTCTGTTGCAGGTATAAATTGTTACGTTTTTTCTAAATGTTTTCATTTTATATATTTCTAATTATCATAAATTAATAAATAATTCATAATATCTATAATTATAATAATAATATAAATATATTATATATTCTATAGAAATGTATTTGTAGTACTCCATAAAATCTTATGATGAGTAGTCAATTACACTTTTCATATAGATGGCATGTTGTATGTATGCATTAATGTTGTCTCCAATTTACAATCATATTTAAATAATGAAAATTATATTATATAAATTTATATTATAATTATAGTATCATTTTCATTCTTTTATATAATATATTTATATTTTTTTAATAATCCTTAACAAGTTCCACAGAAAACCTGAATGAATCACTTCACTTTACAGGGCAGTAGTTTGTTGTACACATGAATCTTGTTATCATATTCTAAAAAATATAAACTATAATGGTATTTGTTATATAATAATTAAATAATCATATATTAAACATAGATATCATATATAAATATATTTTAAATCATTATGCCTATCTTTGAATGGTAGTAATGGAAAAAATGAATGATAACAGTTCACGTGGTTGTAGTCCACCGTACACACAAATGATGATTTCATAACACATTTGATGTAAGTGTTTGTGGTTATACATATTAATATTAACATAAAAATTAAATGTATATATAATATTCTGATATTATTATATATTCATTTTTTAATGTAAAATAAATAGGTTTTTTGTGAAATAAAACTAAAATGTGCATTAAAAAAAAATTCCTCTTCTTTAGGTATCTCATTTATGTTTGCACCGAAGGATTTCATTGGATGTATTTATGAAAAAATTATGGATTATAAAATTTGTTTATAGAAGTGGTTAACTGATTTTTAAAATTCTTATATGAAAAAACTAGTTCAAATGATTTTAAGAAATGGGGTGTTTGGGTGGCCTTTTGTAAGGGAATTGAGTGACACTCTTAGAGTATATTGAATTAGTGGATTCCAACCAATTTTTTTTTCATGTTTCTCCAATAAATGAAATATATATCTTATAAGGGATAAGGTATTTTTATGTCAATAATATAATTTTTTTATATTTATATTGGTCATATATTTGATAATATTATTGTTTTATCCCATAGTAAACTATATTTTATCTTAATCAATATGACTAATTTTAAATATTTTCACTAAATATTTTGTTAAAATATTATAATATCCTTATTGGTATTTATAAAAAAAATTAATATTAGAAATAATTCCTTAGTATTTTCAAATTTCAATTAAATAATTCAAAAGAAATTTAATTTAAAATTAATCCCACAACCGTTATGGGGAATAGGACTTTAAAAGAGAGAAAATGAGAAAAAGATGAAAATGTTTTTATATTCCATTTAAATATGAAATTCATTTGAAATAACTAAATTTTTTTTAAAAATATATTATTTCACTAAATATTCTCTAAAAAATGTGAATATATAATTTAATATTATAAAAATTCAAATGTAAAGGATTTTTTCAATTCAAACAATATATTTTTCACTATTCATCCAAAATAAGAAAATTTTCCGAAAAATATAAACAATAACCATTATAAAATTTTGAAATTATGAATTCATGTGTTAATTTTTTTATCAAATTAATTTAATAAAATTTTTTAAAATTATTTACATTATTTTTCAAAAAATTTCATTACAATAGTGTTCTTTTGAGAAAACAATATCATCAAAAACAGAAAGACTTTACTAAAAATTATATATTTTGTTTTGAATATCTTTTCAATGTATAAAACCATAATATCTATAAATTTGTTTTTGGTATTTATATTTATATGGTTAATGTATATATTATAATGGTCAATTTTAAATTATTATGTTAATTATATTTTATTTTTTATTAAAACTCGGAGTAATGTGTAACGCAAGCTAAGATGGTGTAATGTGTATTTCAATATCAACTTGGTGTATTGTGAAACGACGGAAAACATTGATATTTAATTTATTTGAAAATAATTTCATGAACACTTTATGTGTTACATTATACCACACCTAAATTGAATTTGTCCCTCTAAATTCATTTCCTTGATATAAAAAAGTATATTTATTCCTTATCATATCATCAAAATCCCACATATCTTCTTCAAACTATGGTTTTACCAATAAAACATTCACTAGGTGAGTGGCCCGGTTTCATAGAATATTCTCTATATGATCCAAAATCTCCACTATTTATTCATCATAAATGTGATCTTTCTCTAGTGGTTGACATAGGAGTTTAGTATATGTGAACGGGAATGTATGTACTTCTTTGGGAGAGATAAATGGAGGACATCATGGAAATCATATTTTTTTGGAAGCACAAATAAATTGGCTACCATCTCTATGCAGTTGTGATTTTCAAAGGGACTGATATAACTCTGGATTATGTTCCATTTACATTGGAATCACATAACCTTATTCGATGGTGGAATTCATTTAAAATACATAGCATGAACTTAATTATCAATATCACATTAATGATTGTCATCATAAATTTTTCTATCAACTTTGATATTCCTTGATAGGTTTCTGAAAGTATAAAAAATTCTCGTCCATTTTAGAAGCTTTCTCATATCGGAAAAATAATCATACACTAACTTCGTTACATCATTTTGGAAGGCTGCATTTCCATAAGGATATTCATAAATAGCAATCAAAAATCCTATCTGAAAACTATTTTTTTAAAATTACTCACCTAAAGGAATGTGTTTATCCTAACCACCATTGAAATAAAACAAATGGGATCTACACATATCACATAGGGTTTGCATTGTTAATTCAGAATTCCCTTCCATTTGATGATTACATATATTGTTGAAACTCAATTATTTAACAAGATTTTACTAATTATCTCTCTAGCACATTGCGTAAATCCTTAGATCATTATGAGATACAATGGAATGTAGTACTCCCTAAAATCTTATCACTTCCATGATGTATATCCTGGAAAGATTATCCAAAGGGATGTCTTCTTTAATAGTGATGTTGTGTGGTGACATAGTATGGTAGTCGACTATAACCCATATAACATTATTCTTTTTAGCGCTTTTGGGGTGTCTAATGAAAAAAACAATGGTGATGATCTCCCATTTCCATTTTGGTATTGGTAATGGATTTAACATTCCCTCATAATTTTTTCTTTCAAAATTAAAATATTGACATAAAAATCACTGAGATCCAAACTCACTGATATCTCTATTTAATATATCACACTAGATGTATAATTTAAAATTTCTATATATATTTTTACTTCTAGGATTAATAGAAAAAAATAACTCCAAGAATACAATAACAAATCCTTTTTCAAGTCTAGTATAGAAGAAATTCATACATGCTTCTTAGTCCTTATCATTCAATCATGATCATGGTTAAACTTAAGAACATATCTAAACATATTTTTCATCTAAACAAATTCCTTATATGCCTCATTAATCTTCAATTGGATAGATTATTTTTCATTAAATTGTGAATGATAATATTATTCCCTTCCTTCCATATTTATATATATGTCCTCTTAAAATCCATAAATATTGGTTCTTTTGTGAAACTCATCATAGATAGTCTACCACGACCCATTCGGCTCAAATAATTATCCACCTTGTTCACATTCCAAAGGTTATAATGGATTCAACAGTCATAATTCAGTATCATCTCTAACCATATTCTCTGGATCAGGTTCAACACCTTCTATGTGAATATTTTATTCAAACTTTTATGATTTATATATATATATAATATTTTCTCCATAAATATAATTACCATAAATACTAAATTCAAAAATTACTATCGCTTAATCGAAATCAAGAGGTGGGTAATTTTTTTCATTACAATTCAATTTTCCATAGGAAGAATCTATAACTATGATATTATTCATTAGATCACTTACCAATCCATTATTGGATGAATCCCTAAATAATAAAAAACTATTCTCCACTAGAAGTTAATCTAAGAATATTTTTGTTGACTAAACTGTTTTTCAGTTATCTGCTAATTTCCTCAAATTAATATTTCTAGAGTATCTTCACTCCCTTTTGTGTTAAAATGGTGAGTGGATTATATTGAAATTAGAAATTATCTCCAAACCATAAATAATACAAGCTAAACCATGAAATACATAGATCTCAGTCACTAAGGTTGGTTTGGCCCAATATTCAATAAACTCCTTCATTATTGGATCAATTGTTATAGCGTCTCTTATGATTATGTGAGATAAAAATGAATCATTTTATTTCCAAAATTTCTACATTGTAAATTTTTCATAGAGCTTCCCTATCATTATGTGCATTATAACAATTATCTAGTGAGATTCATGGTCATACATTATTTTTGAATAGATAAGAATATCAACTATAAAGAATACAAAAATATGAATAAAGTAATATCAAAAGACATTTTTCAAAAAATCTATTAAAATTTTAGAGGAATTAGTATGACTTAAAGGAATCAAAATACAATCATAATGTCTATACATTGAAAGTAATTACTTCTTTGTTATACCATCGTTCATGACCCTCAATTGATAATATATATAAATAAGGTCAATAATGGAAAAGAGTTTTCTTTCACACAGTTGATCCAACTAGCCATCATTATAGGGATTTAGATATTTGTTCTTGATTTTCATCTTCATCATCGCTCGATAATTAGTGTAGTGTTTCAATGACCCATATTTCTTTTACAAAAAATGAATAGGATTACCCAAAGTTGACGCACATGGATGTATGAATCCATTATCAATTTTGTCATGGATTTATGTCATCAATTCTAGATACTAAATCAAGGCTATTCTATTGGAGTATTTGAAATTTTTTTGGCACCATCTATGAGACCCATTGATAACTCAACATCATTTTTTGTTGATGTTCTGAAAACTCCTCCTGAAAGGCATCAAAATATTCCCAAACAATATGAATATCATCATTTTCATGTATCTCCCCAATCATTTTATAAAAACTCAATTTTTATTTGGGAATTAAAAGAAATGAATTGTATGTATTATATATCATAATTTCATAAATATTTTTACATTGATATAGAACCATAGTTTCATTAAGAATATAAAAAGTTTCATCCCTTCTATGAAATTTTATGTGTGATTTATATAGAGAAAATGAATTTATGGTCAGGATGAAATCAAATACCACTAGAGAAAGAATGAAAATATGTACGAGAAGCCCATTCCCACAATCATTAATCATAGAATAATCAAATACTTTAGTTAAAGTCATATTTCCATTATGGGTTTGTACTCAAAACTCCATATCTAGTCATTTGGGTGGAATCAGGATACCAAAAGACAATTATTGATATGTGAAACAATGGGTAGATCTATAATGCCCCGTCATTAAACATTACATAATATTGAGTTAAGTCATAAATTCACATTGAGGATATTTTTAGGTTTATTTTTTTAGAGAAGTTGGTCGTAACTATTACATTACATCTCAAAAATTACAAAGTAGACACTATAATCAATCAATTTTTTTAACAATAATAAAACTCCTAAATTAAAACATGAGTTATTTTCTTGAAATATATCTTCTTGAATACTTCCATTATCTTAAAATGCTATATACCTAGTGAAGAACGTTTCAAAAACATGGGATGAGCATAAAAGGCTCAATAAGGGTTGTTAAATAAATAAACAAAACATTATTCTATTAATATATGAAAATTAATGAAATAAAATTGTTCACTCTAGAAAAATAATATCTTTAACATACCTCATTAAATCATATGATTTATGAATAACACACATAAATCATAAATCAAAAAGGTAACTTGTGGCATTAATTAATTACTTAAATTGTAGCTTTCACTACTACATAGGGAGTTACATATGGAAAACCCATCACATTATCTTTCCTAAATCTCTTAAAAGAAAACTTAACATTTACCTCTTTCACGTTACCAAATGCATTGGATAGATATCTCGAGCTCACCCACCCTAGATTTATCATGGATTGTACTATATTTGGTTTATCATGTAACCCCCTGTCAAATGTCCAAGTAAAACTACATAATCATAACACATAATAGACTAAAATTATCAATATTTAACTCATCAACCGCTATAAATCAATTCAAGATATTAAAATATTCATTCCATTTCTGAAACCATTTAAAACATTAAAATAAAGATATTTTTTATTCATTGTTTCCCATACCACATTGAAACTTTTAAAATAAATTATTATATTAAAAAATTAATTTCTATATAATGAAATCCCTAAAACTATTTCAAAAACAAGGACAATAATGAGAATTATTTCGAAGAATAAATCTTTAAAACATTTAAAATAATATCTTAGTTAAAGAGTCCCTTGCCACTTGAGGAAATACATGAATAATAGTTTTCATAGAATAACATTAAACAAAGCATATAATATCATGAGAATAAGGATATTCATGATATAATATGTAAAAGGGTATTATAAACACAATATAATTCGAATTGGTTTATAAACAAAATTAGACTCAATGGAATTTAAATTGAGACAAAATCCCTTACAACGATCATTAAATGACATAACAATTTATCAATGTGGTGATTATGTGTTAAAAATGTAAATCCACACAAAGGGAAGTGGAAATTAATACATAAATAAATAAATAGTGCTTCCACACATAATACTGGCATAATATAATCAACTAAGTATTCTTAAAACACAAATAGTAGAAATTTGGTTTAGAAATTCCCTTATGAAAATTCGATACCCTAAGAACGTCACATAAAAATTCAGAAAATGAGTTAATGAGAGATAAAATGGTCTATCATCATATGTACTTGAAATTTAAGGAAATAAAAATATATATAATAACTTTTCCAATTTAATAAAATATAAAGTAATATAAATAACATGAAATAAGTCTTCGAATAAAAGATGAGGGTGAAAGGTTCACATACCTTGATTTTGACTCGTCACGTATGTTCCTTGTTCATTGTGAATAATAAACAAATGATAATTTATATATAATTTAGAAAATATTTCATGTTTATTATTTAATCTATATCACTAATTACCTTTCTATAAAAATCATATAATTATTTAATTTCATATCAGTTGTTTTGACGATGTTCGATACTATAGTAAAAAATGAACTTTTTGTAACTACAAATTATCCATCATTTCAAAAGTCCATTATCTCCAAAATTATATTCATGAATTAAATAAAATATATATCTATTATATATTTATTTATATATAGTATATATTTATTTATAATATTCCATAATATTAGGATATAATAAATTAAATTCTCCATTCATGGAGATGGTAAGTCATACGTATGCATGAAAGTTGTTTTATTTATTTTACATTTTAAAATAAATGAAAAATAAATGATACATAGTTATATTATAAATAAATTATAATATCTATGTTATATATGTTAAAAATTTCATTAATTCCATCCCTTATAAGTTCTATGTATAGCATGAACGAGTCATATCACATTGTGGGGGCGGTAGTCTGCACTTCCTCAAATTAAATTATTTTATTTATACATTATGGAAAGCATAATGGTATGATTAAAATAAAAAATAAAGAAGAATATATACTATATGATCTTAATATATATCATATATAAATAAATTTCCATCATAATTTCCACCATGATAGGTGGTAGGAGGTAATTGAACAATCATCGTTTCGTGAGGCAGTAGTTCATCGTCCACAAAAACATTATGTTCTAAAACCAATAGATGGATGTGTCTGTAAGTGTAGGTAGAATAATTATCATAATAACATCTTTGTGTACTTATGAAAAATTTTATATTGTAAAATAATAGAATAAATAGATTTTAGGGGGTTAGATAAGGAAAAAAATGGAAGAATTTTGAGAGAAGACATTACCTCAAATCATGTAACTCCATTTTATTTATGCAAAAACACCTTATTGAATTTCCTTCTTCCCAAGGTGAGGATTCTAGGAGGAACATTTGGATGTTGGGAGATTATTTGGGTATATTTTGGATGATCCAACGGGATTTAGAGGTGTGACTAAGGGTTAGATGATTTATCCTTTTATAAGAGGAAGGAGGGGCACTATAGGAATGTCTTGAAAGTTTATTTTACTAAAAACATAATTTAGATTTAAAAAGGTTAAAAACTCATTTAATTATATTATAAGATGAGTATTTTTCGAAATAATCTCAAATATTAGTTTTTATAGAGGTTTTGGTTTCAAATTTAACTTTATCATTTAGCTTTAACCCTTAGTTATCTTATTTGACTATTACCATGTCATCTTGTATAATCATACTAAGTGGTTAATATAGTTAATATAAAATTCCAATATAACATTAAGTGGTTTATTAATGACATTTCCAACTTTATCTAATACATTTGACCAAATCATAGATTTTTAGGAATAGATTATTATTTAATAAAAAAGTATTTGTTTTAAAAAATCATTTAAGTTAATTTATAAACAATTCATATCATGACTATTAAAAAATACATAAAAACATTATGCTATCTAAAATACTTCATTAAATAAAATATAATAAGTCAAAATTATCCCTAAAATTCATGGATGTTATAAAAAGTTTCAAAATAAATTTATTTTAATTTTTATAATTTCATTTATTTAAAACAATCATTAATAAGGTAATAACTACATCATCATTGTGTCATAAATAAAATTATTTATTTGATTTCTCAAAATTATAAAAAACATTCCATGATATCAGAAATATTATTATATTTCTAATGACTATTTATAGTTTAATATATTAGTTATATCACCATATATAAAAAAATTTAGTAAAACATATATGTTTATGTTATATTTTTATTAACATTAAATTAAAAGTAAATAACTGTCATTTTCACACTCAAGTGGTTCCATGAGGTCCTAAAATATATCAATAGATTTTCATGGTCATAAATATCTCATCTAATGTGATTAGGACCCATGTTAGGGTAATTTAACATTATAATAATATTATTTTTAACCCTTATTTACCATATTTACACTTTAACCTTGGTAAAGAAATATTCACATATGTTACTATTCACATTGTCAAAAAAATAAAAAAATACCTATTTAGAAAATTTGTAACTCTTGATTCCAAATATGGAATACATTTTTTCAAATTAAAAACACAAAATATGTATAGATTAATTTAAAATTAAATTTGTTGTCAAAACCAAAAAGCTAGTTTTTTAGAAGTAAAGACTACAAAATATTGACATGTGTTTATGGTCAATTTCAAAGTGAAATTACTTACAATGACCAAAAGTGTATTAAATGATAAAAATATAATCCATTTAAACTTTAAAAATAGTTAATATATCAATCTAACTATATAAATAAATTATATTAACAGGTTTTTTTTAATTAAAATGAAGTAGTTTTCATTATTCATTAAAAATGAACTTCATCAAAAAATTATAAAATTTTCATCCAATGTAAATTTTGATGTCCAGAATCTAAATAAGAATTTTATTTTGTCAAATAGAAAAAATAAACGTGAAAAAAATTACATTTAATATGTGTTCTTCATCAAAAGTCTATAAATCGACCTATTGAAGATTATTAAAGTATTTCATGCTTAAAAACATATTTATTATTATTTTAAACCTCTAAAATTTATTGGATAAATGTAAAATTATTTAATAAATATGTGTAATCATAATGTAGATATTTATTTTAATTCCTATAAACACAACTACTATGCATTAACTACCATTTAAAATAATAATATTATTATTTTATTTTTGGGTATAACTCAAATTTGTGTGAAACACAATATTTCAAGGAAACCCATTATTGCGTGTTGAGTATGGTATCATACAAAGTGTCATATTTAACATAAAATTAATATATTTTCATAAATATTAATATAAATGAAAAAAAATATTATTTTATAAATACTTTGGTTGTTACATCCATCCCCCTTTAGGAAATTGCATCTTTGCAATTTTAAAATTGGGCTTGGAAACATCATTAAAAGAACCATATCGGAAAAAGAGTCAATAAAACAATAAATTTAAAAGAAAGAAAGTTAAGTAAAAAGGTCTCCATTGATAACCCATACAAGGGTTCCATGTTGTAATAAATGGATATGGAAGAGAAAAGGACCATAAAGTTCTGATGAAGAGTGATAAAAACCACGATCAGGAGAATGTTAACTACCAGAAAACCATAAACATGTGATGGGTTAAACGGTCTTTGATTACCCAGTAGGTAGAACAATCAGACAACATTTTTTTAAGTTCTAATTCATAATGTTGAGAAATCTATTCATGAGATTGAATATGAACATAAGGAGATATAATTTCTTTTCAAGTAGAGTTTCATCCTTTAATAAAATTATACCACAAACTCAACTTTTCTCCAAATAATGAGTATTCAATATGTCTTGGTCACACCTGAAGTGCTAGAATCAGCTTCTATATAATCAAATAATCCTAAAAATAATATATATAATTATATATCTCTTTTCTTTAGACATTAACAAAAACCAAAATGGTTAGTAAAAGATCAGATGATCCCCAAAAAGGATAATCCTTTATAGAAATAAATATTACTTTTAATCTTCAGAATTAAACATTGAAACCCAATATTCGGAAGAATTTTATCACATAGTCTTCCATGATAAATCTCGACATTTCACTCCAAATAACATCAACTACTCTTAATGTCACATAATTAGAAGTAATTAACCTAATCGCATGTTCTCTTTGATAGGTTAATCATTTCCATAAATAACCTAAATATATATAAGTCCATAATAAAAACATATATTCTTCCAAAATAAAATTCAACCATTACTCCTAAAATTAAATCCCATAGTATTATATTTTCTTTAGGCATATAGTGTTCCCAAAAGAGTGAAAGTCTTAATAAATTACATTTATCATATAATCACCAAATCATTTTCCTATAATAAGGATATCTGTTTGATAAATCAAGAAGATTCCAAAATCAACATATTCTTGATCCATAATAACATTTTACTAATATAATTAGTCATACTAACTAGGGACATGATTAAGTACAGTGATAGGTGATAAATCCTAGTCGCACTTTGGTTGTGGATTCGATTATCGAAGCATTGTACAACGCAACATGTTGTGACACTGTCTACATGAATTCCTTTTTAAAAAAACTATATAATTTTATAACATTCATGAAAATGAGATAAATTCCTCAAAAATAACCATAATATATTTTAAACACTAATTTTATCTCATACCTATCATTTTCATCCCAAAAAGTAATAACCTATAATTGCTTCAAATTAAATGATCACATAAACCCAAATGGTTCTATATAACTATATACATTAAATAATAGTTAATTATTACTAAAATATAATTTTCACATAATAATCTGCGGGGTTACATATACAATAGAAATTCTTCAAACGTAATCCCATCAACAAATATCATTAATAATTTTATACATTTTATCACCTAGATAACTAATATAAAACTAAAATTTAAAAAATGTTGACATCTAAATCATCCATCATTCTCCATGATCCCATAAAAATATTTTTTCATCTTATTCTGTAATATATCTTTTTTACAAACAAAATCATGAATAATATCTTAAGATTCAATAATATCAGAACATCAGCTAATAAATAATCCATAACATTCATAGGTCATTTCCAGTTTTGACATCCTCAATTGGAATGGCATTTGGAATTGGTAAAAATATATTTGTATGGTATTACTTATCCCAATATTGAACCTTCTTCATAGGACATCTATTTGTGTAATGACCATGTACACCACATTTAAAACATTATATTGATCCCTCGTAAAGAATATCTTTCCTCTTCCTGGAGTCAACTGGATGCTTCATTTTTTTCATGGAAGGTTATTGAATTATGACCTCCGTTACCACATCTAGAACATCATCCTATCCTATTGAAGAATTTTCCTCAGTGTTTATTTCCATATCCTTGACACATATGTATTTGAATATACTTACCTTTGTGATTTTTACTTGAACTTCCATGGGGATTAATTTCTCTCATATGGGTTTTCTTAGAAAAATATTAATGGTTAAAGTTTCCAATCATTACTCCAGATAGTTGGTTAAGAATAACCACAAGAGTTATCATTAAATCTCCCATTTCATTAGTTTACTCATTTAGAAAACTATCACAGTTTTCATGACATCCATTGTTACTTTAGTGCATGCAAGATGAAGCCATTTACTAAAACCAAAAAGGTCAATGTGAGTTCATCAGAAAAATCATCATATAATATCATTTGAGGAGGTAAACACTAATATATACGTATTCATGTTATCTTAAACTCATTAAATATAACTAAAATAACTATGACTCCTTCTATTATGGTAACCATTATGGTTATGTCATATATACATCAATAACACGCTAACCTCTAATGTTATCTCAACAAACCTTTGATACCAACTATAAGGACAAACCTTACACATTACATAATCATGAGTTAAGGAAAGAGTTCTCATTTAGGATCTCTTCAGGTTTAGAGTTTCAGAGATCTTGGACGTAAATATTACATTACATCAAAAAAAATTAAAAGGTATACACTTCTACTCTATCTGAATTCTTTCAAAATAATAAAACTCCTTAAACAAAACAAGATTTATTTTCTTGATATAAATATTCTTTAATACTTTTTTTCTCTTACCCTTCCTTATTCCTGATGAAAAACATTTCAAAAATGTGGTTTGAGCATAAAAGGATCAATAAGGGTTATAAAATAATGAAATAAAACATCAGTCCATAAATACATGCCAATCAATAAAATCATACTTTTCACTTAGAAAATATAAAATCATTAACATACCTCATGAAATCATAATATTTATGAATAACACATATAAATCATAATACATAAAGGTATCATATGGCATCCATAACATACTTACATTGTATCTTTCATAGCTACATAGAGAGTAATGTTTGGAATTGTCATGAACTAGCCCAGGTACCCTGGTAACCTGATAACCATGTTAGCCCTGACATTACCTGAATAGAATTCCTGATCCCCATGTGTCAGCGACTAGCACCTAGCTTCATACAACAAATTTGTTTGAATTATTTTTCCACAAGAATGTGGAAGCAAAAGATAACAAGATAGTATTGATAACAAAAGAAACTTCATTGGGAGTGAAGTACCAGAATACAATAAGGCATAAAAAGCCCCAACTACTATAACCCAAGTACTAAAAAGGGAAAAACAACCCCAAGGTACCTAAGGACACAACTCACCAAGACCAAATCTAAATAACTAGATCCAAATTTAAGATATCCCTTCCATTTTCATAAACTGGAAAAAAGAAAGCTTACAAAAGCCAAAAGGAAAAAGTAGGGTGTGAGCCTAAGACCAGTAGAATACCACCAAAGATTCCATAACAGATTCCAAATATAGTTTATCGAAAGAAAATATTTCAATTTTAATGTAAACTGGTTTGTAAATTCAAAAGAATATTTAAAAAAAACATGAAACACATTTTCGAATGATGGAAATAAATATTTTACGCATTGATTTTACAAATTATGGAATATTTATAAAACAATGGATTTTGTAAAACATTTACATAAAATGGTTTATATAAATTCAGCAGGTTTGTAAAGAATTTAAAAAGAATTGGAATAGATTTATATCTCAAATATAAATAAATAAGTAAGAAATTAATCTGCCAAAAGGTACGATAGTATTAACCAGTTATAGGATTCTGCACTTTTTATGTGAACTCAGCAAAATGTGTATACACACATCCCTATGAAGCTGGTCAAAGTAGATTCATAACCAACACATCGGGGATGTGACCTGTTGTAAGTATGTTTTAGAATGTCTTCATAACATAGAGTGTATCCATATAACTCACTAACTTCCTAAGTCTTGCATGCGCTCTTACATTATTGATAAACTATTTTAAGACTTCTTTAAAATATGATCAATCCCATTCTTCCATTTCAAAAGTGCCAATTTATTTCCATTTAAAACCAAAATAGTTTTTATTCAAAAACATTCCATTTCACAAGATAATCCCATTGGGTTTCTATCAAATCATTTTAAGCTATTTTCTTGAGTTTGAAATCCATTCGATACTAATTCCATCATTACACAATTTATTTCCACAATTAAATTCATCAATTTAATTGAAATAATATACATCAAATTTATAATTTAAATTAAATGATTTAAATCACCCAATTTCAATAAACACACCCAATTCATTAGAATCAGGGTTTTCTGAATTTCCATGCCAAACCAATTTCAAATATCTCGATTCACTACAATTGAGTTTTTATCAATTTAATCGAAACCAGATTTGATCAATTGACCTTAATTCCACAATTGAGATAAATTAATCAAAATAAGGATAATCAATTTGGTTAATCAAAATTGAACCACCTACCTTAAGGTTGTTGATGTCAAAGAAAATGATAATCCACCTAGTGTGGTTCAATACACCTTGTCATGGAATTTTTATTATAACCATCGACACACCAATACTCAACGCTCTACAAGGGTTCCTAGAACCAATCATCTATTTTATTTTAAAAGGAAGAAAAATATTACATGTGATTACATTTTCTCTCTCCTAGATTATCTCTGAATTCTCATTTTATATTATCACAGGCGAAGATAATTTTTCTCACCAGGATAAGTTTCAATATATATATATATATTATCACATCTGATAATATTTATCTTTCTTCGTTAATTTTTAATAATTGATTAAAATATTAAATGTGATAATATTTTACCTTTCTTGGATAATTTTCAAATTATCATTTTGAAAATATAATAATGGTCTTTTGAAAAAACACTTAATTATCTCATGATAATTTTGATAATATTTTTCACGTAAAAATTACCTTATAATTATTTATTAGATAAATAAATAAATTTATCTCGATAATTTAATGAAATAATTCTTTGATAATTCATTAGGATTATCTATCGATAATTTAATGAAATTTCCATTTGATGATTTTTCATTATAATTACCTTTCAATAATCATGCACATTTAATCTTCAATAATTCGTTGCTGTTACTATTCAATAATTCTTATTAATTATATTTTAATAAATTCACAATATTTAAATTTTAATACATTCATTATAGAGATTAATTTAACTAGTTGAATAATTATATTCTAATAATTACTCTTTATAAAATATCTTTTTTTTAATTATCTAATGATAATTTGTTGAATTTTTCATTTGATAATTTTCTTTCTAAATACCCTCTAATAATCATGTTCTATTATCCTTAGATAATTAAATTAAATTATTGTTTTATAATTTCATTTAATTATAACTTGATAATCCCATGTGATTATCATTTCATAAAAAAAAAATTTTATAATTTTGTGCAATTACATTTTGATAATTATATGAATTTATCATTTTCTAATTCATGAAAATCATCCTTCGATAATGTTTATAATCAGTCCATTTGATTATTACACTATAATTAACCATTTATATAATTGAATTATCAAAAATAATAATTTATGATGGAATCGTCTAAAAAATGTAGGAATTATCTCTTAATAATTCAAGGTTGGTCAATTTTTCCATAATTTTTTTCTTTTGTATTATAGAAATAATGGAATTAATGAAATAATTAAATATAATTAATAAAATTAATCTGCGAACCTGTATCTCAATCTCATAAGCGCAAAACACAAAACCATATGTAGGTCCCCCACTGTGGAAGAAGATCGCAAAGGAGGAAGAACAAAACAGATCTACCGATCATGCGCAAAAGAGAGTTGAGACTGTTTGGTTTCAATTGGGCCAACCAAGGATAAATGAAGAAACAAATGGGTTTTTAAATTCTCACACCACATGTGTTTCCCAAATTAATGAAAACTGAATCAAAATGATTCAAATACTCAACAAAGGGTATTAAAACACCCAATTAATGTGCTGATAAAAGCAATGATAGAAAATGGCCCATATTTGACATTTTTGAAACTCCTTCACCGTAAAAATTGTGTTTGGAATGAATGTGAGTGATGATGAATAGTGCCTCATTTTTTAACAGTTAAATGAATTTAATAAAATTAATTATTTAATGTAAAATAATAAATGACACCAAAGATCCATTGCGAATAAAAATAATACCTCATCTAGGGTAAACATCCCGTTCTGAACCCTACAATGGTCTCAAATTTCACAAACTATGAGTGGTTTGAGATATATTAATGATTTATTCATGAAAACTCGAAATAATTAATTAATTAATATAAAAATTTTTATTTTTGTGAGGGAGACATCCAAACACCTGATGTGAACATATGTTATACCTTTTCTAGGGTAAACACCATGTTTCAGACCCATCAGTGGTCTCAAATTTCTCAAACGATGAACTATTTGAGAGATATTAAGGTATTTTTTATTAAATATTAGAACATTTCATTAATTAAAAAAGGGTTATTCTTGCATGAAATACATCCAAACACCCTATACGAATAAAATTTATACCTTGTTTAGGCTAAACGCCACATTCCAAGCCCACCAGTGGTATCATATTTTACATATGACGCACCGTCTTAGAGATATTTAATTATTTTTAATAAATAATATATTAAATATTCATTAAAAAATTTATCTCGCGAGCGAGAAATCCAAATTTCCCACTTCATAGAATGTTATACCCCTCCTAGGGTAAACACCATATTTCGAACATAAAAGTATTCTCAGATTTCTCAAACAACACATCGTTTTAGAGTTATTCAAATATTTTGAATAAAAAGTGTGAACATAATATATTATATTTAATAATTTTATTTCGTCTTCTCTGAGCTTTTACGAGCCTCAGAATAATGCACCAACTCGTTATTTAACTCATAAAATAGTTCACTGAATATTCTTGGAGTATTAATTGGTCATTTTATCATTTCTCGATGTGTTATAACAAAAAAAGAACCTTTTACAGATAAACCATTTTTCCTATTTTAATATAAAATTAATTTAACACAAGGGGGTTTAGGAAAACCTAAAATAGTAATGGGATGTTACAACCTCCCCACCATAGGAACATTCTATCCCGAGAAAGCCTATGAAGAACCATGTCAAAAAGACAAGTTCAATATTATCCCATCAGTGCCTCCCTCTCTCACATATCATGAGAATTAAAACTATGCTTATATATTATACGGACACAATGTATCGTCCTTCCAGGAATTACCTTAATCTCTGAATCAACAACAATGATCAGTTATCCAAACACAGATAAAACAGGTTCACACCAAGATCACGCTAAATCATGAACATGAGAAGGGTCAGATAAATTCTTTGAATGCTAAGATACATGAAACACATTATGTATCATCTTTAACTGCGATGTTAGTCCTAAATGGTAAAAAAATTTCCCCACCTAGTCAATAACCTCAAAAGATCCCACAAAATAAGGAGCAAGATTCCCTTGCTTCCCAAGCCATTGATGACCCAACCAGGGTGAACCCTTCAAGATTACATGGTGACCAAAATTGCTTCTTCAAGTCATAGAACATTTTAATTCTTCTTCAGTGCACAACCCATTGGAAATTATGGAACCCCCCCCCCCATTATAGCCTTACATTTTGTTAATGGTGCAACATAACAGCTTCGATAACACCGAACACCCTCTTTGGAGAACAACCATTGGGAATTAGTCTCCCCACCATAAAGAGAGTTTCTAATGCTTACAAATTTGCAACAAAATTATTTTCCTAAAGAATCATCCCAAGAAGGGAATATTTTAGGGAAACATTAGCTTTCATTAAGGATACAACTAGTGCCACCTGTGGTGACACACTTGGGTGAAGAAAGTCTTTCTCAAGAAGATCATCCAACTAGAAAATTAATTCTTTCAATTTAGTTGGATCCATTTTGAAAGAAGGAAAGGAACATGGTCGTGTACCGAGATCAATTCAATAGAAAACTCAACCTCTCATACTTGTGGTAAACAAGAAAATTTTGAAGGAAACATGATAGGAAACTTGATGACAACTATAGGGAGATCACCACCCAAAGAATCTCGCTATTTATTAAAAGTAAACACAGATATCACTTTCCCCAACTCCGGATAAGGAGGTCTACCCCTGATCAACCATGGGACCCATTCTCATTGAAATACAAGAGACACACCACTAGGTGTGGTAAGGTAGACCCATCGAAGATAACAATCAATCTGGGTTTTATTGGCAATGATCCAATCTATCCTAAATACGATGTCAAGAGATTTCATGTTGTGTAAAAAAAACTCTAGGAATATTTGAGAACTGATAATGAGAAGACATAAGAGAGATTATAAAGACCTAGCTCTCTCTTTACACCGAGGTGTATAGTAATATCAATTGCAAAAGATAAAATCTCTATATGAAGATTAAGAAGATTAACAGTACATGCTGAAATTAATGAGTCAGATTCACTCGTATCAAAAGATTAGTCACTACGACAAAGCAATAGTAATAGTACCTCTCATGTTCATTGGACTAGTATCTGCTTCCTCTAGAAACTCTTACACTGCATGAAGAAGCTTCGTTTTGGATGCCTGTGGTTGGAAACCTTTTGTACGTGAAACATTTGATTTACCCGTAGTTTTTCAAGGTGTTGATAATCTTGTGACACTGTGTGGAGTGGGAAAGATGTGGCATAACTTCTATAATTCCCCAAATCGTCTATAGGAGCCACAGTTCTTTTATCCTCCTTAGGCTTGAAAATCCCCACAACGTTGTCCAACGCCATTGGCTCTGGATATAACTGTTCGGTGAAAAGAACATTGATGTCCTTCCAATCTAATCCCTCATGTTTCTTTGTCATTACTATCATGTCCCACCATCTCCTTCTAGGTCCCTACTATAAAAAGGTGTCACACTTCACCATGATCTCATCCAGTGTCTACAAGAACTCAAACATATGTTCTATCCTACCCAAACATTCCATAGAATTTTGAGGATTAGTATAGCCTTTGAAAAATGGTGGTTTCAATTAAATGAACTCTTGGGAAAAATTTCAAAGAGCACCCCCTAGATTCCACAAGTAGAGTCTGAAAGGGGACTAATGGCGGTGCCTATCCTATAGCTTGGATAGTGCGCACAAAAACCTCATATAGGCTCGTGTCCATTGGAGGATTCACTCATAGATGTTTAGAAGTATCCCCTTCCTGGATCTGATTTTAACATCTTCTCAGATGCATGATATTACAAAGAAACAGCAGACAATAAGGAAGACTTTAGATAATGCTCGTATATAATAACGAGGGAAACATGATCCTGACAGGTAGGACATACATGATTTGGATTTCACTTTATCCAAATCAAAATAGTAAAAGACTAGAACTAATCTACAAGTCATCTTTCCCTAACCACCTCGGGTGACATAAGGCTCATTGCAGTGAGAGCGGGCGAGGAACCCAATCGCAACGCCCTCCAAAGTCCCAACAAGAATAATCAAATTCATACTGTCATTAGGGAAAGATGAAAAACCTGCCTCTCATATTATTTTATCACAAACCAGCTTGGGTACCCTAGTAACCCAATAACGTTTTTTGCCCTGACTTAGCCCGAAGGGCATTCACGATCCCCACAGGTTGGCGACTATCCCCTGGCATCATACAACATATATGTGGAATGATTTATCCATAGGAGTGCAGAAGCAAAAGAAAACAAGACAGTATACATAACAAAAAAACTCCATTAGGGGTGAAGTACCAGAATACAATAAGGCACAAAAGCATAAATTATTACAACCGAATTAATAAAATGGGAAAAACAACCCCAAGGTCCCTGAGGACATAACTCACCATGACCAAATCTAAACAACTGGATCCACCTTCAAGAGATCCCTTCCATTTTTTTGAACCTAAAAGAAGAAAGTCGAGGAACACCCGAAGGAAAAAGTAGGGTGTGAGGATAAGACTAGTTGGATACCACCAAAGATTCCATAATAGATTCCAAATATAGATTATCAAAGGAAATGCTTTCAATTTCAATGTAAATAGGTTTGTCAATTCAAAATCATATTTTAAAAAAAACTTGTTATACTTTTTCAAATGATGGAAATAAATATTTTATGAAATGATTTTACAAATTAGGGAATATTTCTAAAACAATGGATTATGTAAAACATTTATATAAAATATTTTATATAAATTCTGTAGGCATGTAAAGCAGTTCAAAAGCATTGGCATACATTTATATCTTAAATATAAATAAACAAGCGAGCAACATGGTCATCTTCCAAATCGTATGATAGTATTAACCAACTATAGGATTCTGTACACTCTATGTGAACTCAAAAAAATGTGTATACATGCGTCCTTATGACACTGGCCAAATGAGACTCATCACCAACCCATCGGGGATGTGACCCGCCACAAGTATGTTTTCGATCATTGTGGTAGCTTAGAGTGTATCCATATAACTCACTAACTACCTAACACTTGAATGTGCTCTTACATGATGGGTGAACTCTTTTAAGACTACTTAAAAATATGGTAAATCCCATTCATCCATTTCAAAAGTGCCAATTTTTTTCTATTTAAAACCAATACATGTTTTATTCCATAACATGCCTTTTCACAAGATAAAACCAATGGGTCTCTAGAAAATCATTTTAAGCCATCTTCATGAGTTTAAATTCCATTAAAAACCAATTCCATCATTACACAATTTATATCCACAATTAAATTCAAAATTTTAATGGAAACCATTTCCATCAAATCCATAATTTAAATTAAACAATTTAAATTATCCAATTTCCATAAACACACCCAATTCATTGGAATCAGGGTTTTCTGAGTTTCTATGTTAAAACCATTTCGAATAATTAGATTCACTATAATTGATTTTTTATCAATTAAATCGAATACAAATTTTATCAATTGAATTTAAATCAATAGTTGAGATAAATCAATCAAAACAAGGATAATCCATTAGAATTATCAAAATGGAACCACCTACATTAAGGTTGTTGATGTCAACAACAACGATAATCCACTTAGTATGGTTCAATACACCTCCTCACGAAATTTTTATCGTAAGCATCGACACACCAATTCTCGTCACTCGACAAGGGTTCCTAGAACCAAAACGTCTATTTTATTTCATGAGGAAGAAGAATATTACATGTGATTACATTTTCTCTCTCCTGGATAATAAATGGATTATCATTTTATATTATCACATGCGATGATAGTTTACCCAGCAGGATAAGTTTCAATATATATATACATTATCACTTCTGTTAATATTTATTGTTCTTGGTTAATTTCTAATGACCGATTAAAATATTAAATGCGATAATATTTTATCTCTCTTGGATAATTTTAAAATTATATTTTTATAATTATAATAATTATCCTTTGACAAAATACATAATTACTTGATGATAATTTCGATAATCTATGTCATGTGACAATTACTTTATAATTATCAATTAACAAAATGAATAAAATTATCTCGATAATTTAATGAAATTATTCTTTGATAATTCTATGTGATTATATTTCGATAATTTGATAAAATTACCATTTGATGATTTTTAATTATAATTACCTTCCAATAATTATTCACATTTAATCTTGGATAATTCATTGTAATTATCGTTTGATAGTTCATATCAATTATCTTTTGATAAATTCATAATATTTACCTTTTAATAATTTCTCTATAGTTATTAATTTAACTAATTGAGTAATAATATTCTAATAATTACTCTTTATAAAGTATCTTTTTTTAAAAAAAATTATCTAATTATATTTTTATGAAATTATCATTTGATAATTTTCTTTATAAATACACTCCAATAAGCATGTGTTACTATACTTGGATAAATAAATGAAATTATTATTTTCTAGTTTCATTTAATTAAAACTTGATAATCCCATGTGATTAACATTTCATAAAACAAAAATTATATTTTGATAATTTTGTGCAATTATGTTTTAAAAATTATAGGAAATTATCATTTGATAATTCGTCAAAATTATCCTTCGATAATGATGATAATCAAGCCATATGATTATTATATTAAAATTATCATTTTATAAAATTGGATTATTAGAAATAATAATTTATGATTGAATCATCTTAAAAAATACTAGAATTATCTCTTGATAAATCATGGTTGGTCATTTTTTCCATAATGTTTTTCCAATCAATTATAAAAATAATAGAATAAATGAAATAATTAAATAAAAAAATAAAATTAATCATCAAACCTATATCTATATCTCACAAGTGCAACACAAAAAACCTTATGTAGGTCCCCCACCATGGAAGAAGATCACCGAGGAGGAAGAAAAAAATAGATCCACCAGTCACGCGCAAAAAAGAGCCAAGACTACTTGGTTTCAATGGGTCCATCCAAGGATGAATGAAGAAACTAATGTGTATTTCAATACCAACGTCACGTGTGTTTCACCAATTAATGAAAACTAAATAAAAACAATTCAAATACTCAATAGTGTGTTTAAAAGCAGCCCAAAAATGCGCTAATAAAAGAAACGGTAGAAAACTATCCATATTTGATGTTTTTGAAACTCCCTCATCGTAAAAATGGTGATTGGTGTGAATGATAGTGATTATGAATAGTTCCTCATTTTTTAACAAATAAATTAGTTTAATAAAATTAATTATATAATGAAAAAATAAATGACACGAATGATCTTTTTTAGATGAATGTAGTACCTCATCTAGGGTAGACACCGTGTTTTAGACCCAAAGGTGGCCTCGAATTTATCAAACAATGAGAAGTTTGAGAGATATTAATGATTTATTAATGGAATCTCAGAATTGTTAATTAATTATTATAAAAAGTGTTATTTTTGTGAGTGAGGAATCCAAACACATAATGTGAAGAAATGTTATACCTTGTCTAGGGTAAACACCAAGTTCTGAACCCATCGGTGGTCTCAAATTTGTCAAACGATGAACTGTTTGAGAGATATTAAAGATTTATTAATTAAAATCTGGAACAATAAATAAATTAAAAAAGGGTTATTCTTGTGATCAAGACATCCAAACACCCTATGCGAACAAAAATTATACCTTCTCTAGGAAAAACGCCAAATTCTAGACCCATCGGTGGACTCAGATTTTCCATACGATGCACCGTCTCAGAGATATTTAATTTTTTTTAATAAATAATATATTAAATATTATTTAATAACTTTTTCTCATGAGTGATAAATCCAAATTTATGACTCCTTCGAATATTATACCCCTCCTACTGTAAACACCATAATTCGGACATAACAATGGTCTTATATTACTCAAACGATGCATCATTTTGGAGTTAGTAAAATATTTTGAATAAAAAGTGTGCACTAAATATATTCTATTTAATAATTTTATTCTGTCTTCGCTGAGTTTTCCTGATCCTCGAAATCAGGCACTAACTCACTATTTAACTCATAAAGTAATTAATTGAATATTCTACAGTATTAATTGGGTGATTCACAATTTCATTATGTGTTTTAACAAAAATGTAACTTTTCACCAATAAACCATTTTTTCCTTTTAATATTAAAATAATTTAACATAAGAGGTTTTAAAAAATCATAAAACAATAATGAGATGTTATAGGTATAATCATCATAGTTTATTCCCTTAATATGTTAGGAGAAACGTTAACATTTACCTCCACCATGTTACTCAATACATTAGAGAGAAATCTTAAGATAACCAGCCCTATGTTTATCACAGAACCACCCGTATTTGGTTCATCATATAACCACTTGTAAAATGTCTAAGTAGAATTATATAATAATAAAACAAAAAAGACTGAAATTATCAATATTTCACTCAACATGCACACTAAATCAATTCAAGAAATTGAAATATCCAATCCATTTATAAAACCATTAAAACATTTAGATAAATATATTTTTGATTCATAGTGTCCCATACCACATTGAAACTTTTGATATAAATTTCCATTTAAAAACATTTATTTTCATATAAAAAAATACTTGATACCATTTTGAAAATAAGTAAAATAATGAGAAATATTTAGGAGAATAAATCTTCAAAACAAGTAAACGATCTTTCAGTTAAAAAGTCTATTTCACTTCAAAAAATATTTGAATAAAAATGATTATAAAATAAAATTAAACAAAGCTTGTAATATCAGGATAATAAGGAGATTCATTATATAATATGTCAAAGGGAGTTATATATACAATATAATGTGAATGGGTTTATAACAACAAATAATTCTCAATAGAATTTAAATTGAGACAAAATCCCTTACCAAGATTGTATAAATGATGTGAGAATTTATAAATGTTTTGATTATGTGCCAGAAAATTATATACACACAAATGGAAGTGGAAGTTACAACAAAAATAAATAAAAATTTATTCCACACATAATCTTGGGGAAATATAATCAACTACGTATGCATAAAACCTAAAGAGCAGAAATTTATTTTAGAAAATCCTATATGAAAATTTAGCAACATAACGACTCCACTTAAAAATTAAAAAAATGAGTCTATAAGACAGAAAACGATCTCTATTAAATTTGAAATAAAATTTAAAAAAATAAGGATATATAAAAACATATCCCAACATAATAAAATGGAAATTAAATTATATAACATTAAAGATGTTTTTGTCTAAAAGATGAGGGTGAAAGGATCTCTTACCTTGAGTCCAACTCGTCATGAATGTTCCTTGTTCTTTCTGAATAATAAGAATAAGTTAAATTATAATTTATTAAAACCCTTTTTTTAGTTTAATAATCCTTTTGTATCATTTATTACCTTGCTAAAACAATCATATAATTAATAAAGTTCATATCGGTCACTTTCTTGATGTTCGATACTTGAGTAAAAATGAACTTGTTATAAGTACAAATTGTCCATGCGGTTAAAAGTACATTATATACAGAATTGTATTAATGATTTAAATATAATATCTATATATTTATATCTATTATATCTGTGTTTATAATAGTCCATAACATTTGGATATAAGAAATGAAATTCACTTTTCAAGGAGACAGTAAGTTGTACGTACGCATAAAGGCTACTTTCATTTATTTTTCATATTTAATGGAATGAAAACAAAATAATACATAGGTATATAATAATTCTAATATCATATTAATGTGATATATGTTACATAATTTCATTAATTCCATCCTATATATGTTCCATTATAGCTTGAACGAGTCATATCACTTTGAGGGGCGGTAGTTTGCACTTCCTCAAATGAAATTATTGTATTTACGCATTATGGAAAGCATAATGGTGTGATTCAAATGAAAGATACAGAAGAATAGATAAACCATAAATATAATATATATATCATATGTAAATACATATGCTTCATAATAGACACTATGAGATCCGGTAAGAGATAATTGAACAATCATCATTTCGTGAGGTAGTAGATCGCAGTCCACATAAACTGTATATTATAATTTATTTAGATAAATTTGTGTGTGAGTGTAGGTTGAATAAATATCCTAAAAAATCATATTATACTATAGATACTGGTGTGGTTATAAAAAAAATAGAATAAATAGAGTTTAGGGGTTTAGAGAAAGAAAATAAATAAAACAAGCTTGAGAGAAGACATTACCTCAAATCGGGTAAAACCTTTTGATTTAAGCTAAAAAGACCTCTTGAATTTCTTTATACACAGGGTGGGGTTTATATGATTAAGATAGAGATTATTGAAGATTATTTGGGTAGATTTTGGATGAGCAAAGGGGATTTAGATTTTTGATGAAGGGTTATAGGTGATTCCCTTTTATTTGAGGAAGGGGGGACACTTTAGGAATGTATTGAAATATTATTTTATTATAAACTGAATTTCGGTTTCAAAAGGTCCCCATGTAATTTATTTCTAAGATACGTTTAGGTTTTTTTTGAAATACTCTCAATCAGAATTTTTTACACATGTTTTGGTTTCAAATTTAACCTTATCATTTAGCATAAACCCTTAGTTATCTTATTTGACTCTTACCATGTGTTCTTATACATTCATACTATATGGTTAATATATTCACTATAAAATTACAATAAAACCTCAAGTGGTTATTTAATGAAATTGTAAACCTTATGCATTTATTTTGGCCAAAGCATAGATTTTTATAACTATATATCATTTAATAAAATAATATTTGTTTTAAAAACTCATCTATGTCATCTTATAAACTATTAATATCACGACTTTTTAAAAATCCATAACAACTTGATTCATCTGAAAAAATCTTCATTAAATCTAACATAACAAGTCAAAATTATCACTAAAGTTTTCAGATGGTATAAAAAGCTTCCAATAAAATTTATTTTAATATTTATAAAATTATTTGTTTAAAACATTCATTAATAATGTATCACTACGTCATCATTGTGTCATAAATAAATTTATTTATTTGATGTCTCAAAATTATAAATATAATAACATGATATATTAAATCATTTTATATTTATAATTACTATTTATAGTTGAAGATATCACTTATATAACCATATATAAATTTTATTTTAGTAAAAGATATATGTTTATGTTATATTTTCCTTTACATTAAATTAAAAGTAATAAAAAGTAATTTTAACAAACAAGTGGCTTCATGGGGTCATAAAATCATACCAAGGATGGTCATGGTCGTAAATATATCATCTATTAATATTGAAACACATTTTATGGTAATTTAATATTATTATCATTTCATTTTTCCTCTTCTTTATAAAATTGACCCTTTAACCATGGTAAATAAAATATTTACTGAAGATAATATTCATAATGTCTACAATTAAACATTACCTATTTATAAAATTGGGACCTCCTAATTCAAAATATGGAATCCATTTTTTCAATTTAAAAACAAATAAGTTAAATAGATTAATATAAAATTAATTCCCATTGTCAATACCAAAAATCATTTTTTAAGAAGTAAAAACTGCCAATAGATTGACACGTATTTATGTCCAATTTCAAAGTAAAATTACATTAAATGACCGAAATTGAATTAAATAATAAAAATATAATCCAATTACAAATTTAAATAAATTTAATGTATAATCTAACTATATAACAAATTAATTTAAAGGTAATTGTTAATTAAGATGCCGTATTTTACACTATTCATTAAAAAAATGAACTTTATCATAAAAATACCAAAATTTCATCCAAAGTAAATTTTAATATCCTATATCTAAATAAGAATTTTATTTTTTCCAATAAAAAAATAAAAGTTAAAAGATGATATTTAAAAAGGGCTCACCATCAAAAGGAGATAAATCGACCTATAAAAGAATATTAAATTAGTTCATGCTTCAAATCAGATTAATTCGTATTTTAAGCCTCTAATCTTTATTGGATAAATTTAAAAACCATTAACAAACTTGTGTAATAATAATTTAGTTATTTATTTTCATTCCTAGTAATAAAATTACTATGTGTTAACTACCATTTGAAATAATAATAATAATATTTTATTTTTCAGTATAACCCAAAGTTTTGTTCAATGTATGATTTCAGGGAAACCTGTTGTTGCTTGTTGAGTTTGATATCAGAAAAAGGGTCCTATTTAACATAAAATTAATATTATATTCATAAATATTAAAACAAATTAATAAGTTACTATTATATAAATATCTCGGGTCATCACAAGATCTATAGTAAAATAGGACATTAATAGGTGTACAATGGATGGTAATATCACCTTTCACAATGTCAGTATTGAATTACTCTTCATAAATAATGATAGTAAGAAACTTCCCCTTATCCATTGTCTTGAGATCTTGGTAACAATAATCATCATCATTAACCATTGAGTTTTGGAACTAATTACTATAAGACGTATTCTTTTTACACATGAACCACTAATGTGTGGGAGGTTTATTCAGTGCAGCTTTCTCTCCATTCACATTGTCACCTAACATCTTCCCATCACCCCAGGATTTAATTTCATGATTTCCTTCCCATCAACACAAAAAATATTTACTTATACATATGAGAAAATATCCACCATGATTATACCTAATCATATAACTAAATGGAATGCTCTTCATCTTCTCTCCATGGTTATTTGATTTATCTATGATCTTTAGCATCCTTTACTTGTCATAACAATGAGATTTATACATAAATCAACTCACATTTCCAACTTTATTGCACATTGAATAATCTCTTGATAGATACATTTGTATATTATGAATAACATGATTTGGAAAAAAATTAATCTAAGGAAGAATACGTATATCTAGCATTCATGTGGGATGATAATAATAGAACTGTACCACAAATGACTTGTAAAATTTAGCTCAAATGTGAAAATAGATTCATCATTCTTTTATCCTTAACTCAATTAAGTATTTATCTATCTTTGTACAAGTAATAATAGTAATATAATAATTGAAAAATATGTTCATGAACTCATACAAATCTATATTTTCTATTTTATCATATTGCATCACATTATTTATAAAAGTCCAACAATGATGTTCTTAACCTTCCAAACGATACGAAACCCAAATTACACTTTCCTGTTCCAAATAATGGTTACTGAATAATTTATTTTCTTTGGTACTAATAAATTATGTAGAAATTATTGGATCAGATGAAACATTAATATAATGCGGATGTTATATCATGAAGGAATCAGTAGAATGTTCATCCCACCTTTTTTTACTTTGGATGTTAATCATGATTGCAAGATTGAGAATACATTTTGATCCTAGAAAAATTATTTTCCATTCCAAATCACATAACATCTAGATTCTCAATAGGAAAATAATTTCATTTCTACTCGCAATAATTATTAATTAAGTTCCTTTATGTTTTATTCATTAACTAATACCTAAAATAACAATTTGAGAGACAATAATCATAGCGGTAAAACAAATAATCATGAAAATAACTTATAATATGTATAAATTATTAAATATTATTTAACTTACGACACCATAGTATTATATAAAGTCAATCATTGTCATATATTATTTAAATTATATATGATGGTATGTAAGGATCATGTGAATTTCCAAATCATATCCATATAGAGTGTCAAACCAGTTATGAAGATATGGCCATTGTTGTACCAATGTTCATGATCTATTCTAGATCAATATGATATTTTGGGGTTGTTACACCTTGGTACATAAACTTCGAATCCACATCCAACTTTATTATCTAGATAGGTATTTCATTTATTAAAATCCACTATATATATCATTCAAAAATATTCAAATAAATATTGTTATAGATTGATCCATCCTTAGATAAATACTCAGACGTGTCTTTAGGGATATAACTATGATATTATCTTCCTTGTTTCAAAGGCTAATTAAAATTTTTATCTTATACTGACTATAATATCATTGATTATTCAGGTATAGAAATTACTAATTTTTTTGAGTATTTATTAAATAACATAAATACATTCTAAAGAACCATAATAGTTTAGTGAATTTAGAATCATGGAATCATAAATATTGATACATAAGTGATCTTGGTAATCCCACATTAAATTCATCATAATTTTAATTCATGATGGACCTATCATATATAAATCATATCATTATAACATTG
Organism: Viscum album; assembly: GCA_963277665.1. NCBI lineage: Eukaryota > Viridiplantae > Streptophyta > Magnoliopsida > Santalales > Viscaceae > Viscum > Viscum album. Next base: position 989,753,669 of record OY728140.1, read on the forward strand.
GGAATAGAGGCATATGAAAGGGTGGGATGAGAACCACATTTAGGACGAACAAGGGAAATGTGTAAAGAAAAAATGAACACATTGGTATGAGTTCATGATCATAAAAATTGAAAAACTTTCCTTAAATATAATATATCATATTTTTAAGTTATGAAATAATGATTTGTTGTTCATAAGATATGAGTTAAATGGGAATCTAAGATGATGTTCCATGAGAGAATAAGAAAGATGAATTGTTGGTATACACATAAGAATAGAAAATAATTTCCATATTTGTTAAGGCCCATAGAAAATACCACAATAGAAGAAAATTTACTTTACTAAATCAAGTTCCCTATATGTTCCAGCCATGTATTACTGAACCGGGTTCACTTCTAGTTCCATCGATGTATTAATTAATAAATTTTACTCCTCATTCTATTCTATTCTATCTCATGATATATAATGATATACCTAATGTTTTGGAGGGATATATAGCTCTCACCAATCAAATAAAGAAATAATAAATATGGGTGACTCAAGATTAAAAAAATCATCATATCCTAACCCATAAAATGAAATGTGTACCATAATAATTATTTCTTGTCATATCATGTGGAAAATGGATGGGTTTCATAATCATTTCATCATATTATAAATCATGATATGATGTGGGTGTAATAAGTGTTTTATCATGGTATAACTAGTGGAATAGAAAGGGATTTTGTAAACAATTCTACATTAGAACAGAGACCATTTAGATAATGATTGTGTATAGTATTCTTGGATTATATCCCTTTTATGGGATATGTATCATCAAAGGGGTGTCAATATAGATTTAGAATAAATTTAAAAGATCTTTTAAATTATTTAATGTGGAAAATAACCATTCCTATAAAACATTTTTGGAATATTATTCTCTTTTTCTAACATCAAAAAAATTGTTCATGTCATGCACATTAAAATGGAGGTTCGTTTCATATTTACTGTGAAATCCAATCATGAATTGTTTTAGAAGAAGATAATAATATTCCTAAAAATATTTTATTAAAAAGAGAAATATGCTTAAAAATATATTTTAAAAATAAAAATATTGTAATAAACATTTTTCTAATAAATATAAATTGTTATTCTTGAGAAAATAAATTACTGAATGAAGATTGAAATATAGTCGTATTTTCATAATAACATTTTAGTAATTATAATGAGTTCTAAATGATGGAAAAATTCTTATATTGCATTAATATATCATGAATAATAGCATTTAAAAAAATTTCATGATAATTCATGAGAGTTGTAACATTAAATTTCATCATTGTAGACTAAAGTAAAATCAATTTCGACAAACAATAAGATTTTAACATAAACATTTTACCACCTTGGTAACATTTAATCATAATAGAAAAGTAGGAATAAAATAAAATGGTTCATGAAATATCATGAGGATAAATGAATTCATTATATTTAATGTTAAATGGATATATATATACACCTTTTAAATTAATATTGTTTCATCACATAGTGTACATCTCAAAGAAGGAAAAATGAGGGAAAATTCCCTTATCAATTAGGTATCTTTTTAAATGTGAATATCTTGAATGATAGATCCTAAAATGAATATTTCAATACTAATAAATTACAGTACAATAATATTAAATTATATTTATTTTATATATATACTAAACATAGAGCAAAGAAGTGTAAAATGTAGCTTGTTTCACAGAAAAGTGAAAAGTGAGATAGAAATCAGATACCCTAAGTCTTTACTCTCTTCTTACTAATTTAAAATTTTTATTTAATAAATATATGTTTATTATACATCCATAAAATAAATATATTCATATATATCATATCATATATTATTTTCTTTTGACCATTTATTACTCTCTTATTAGCAATTCCATGTTAATTTTATATTTATAATATTAACTAATTTGTTTTTCTTAAATGTTTTGATTTGATATATTTTTTATTCACCTATATTAAGCAATATTAAATAATATCAATAATTATATAAAATATATAAATAACATATTTATTCATTATATATATTTTTTAGATAAATAAATAATATTTACTGAATGGAAAAGAAATGAATTGTTCATGGAGATTGTAGGTCATACATATGCATGAAGGATGTTTCCATTTTATTAGATTATATAAAGAGAAAAAATTATATGAAATATATATATTATATTTAATGAATCATTTTTATGTAATATATATATATATATATATCTTATTTCTAACTAACACATCTATTCTATATTCCATGTAATGTCTGAACGCATCACATTGCTTCATAAGGCGGCAGTCCGTCATGCACACAAATGTCATTATCATAATTACAAAAAAATTTAAGGTATGAGTTAATTTGTAATATAATAATAAAATAATAATATATAAAAAATTTATATCATATATAAATAATATTTTCATCATTATTCCCAACCATGAATAGTGCTAATCGAAAAATGAATAGCATCAGTTCGAGAGGTGGTAGTCCTTCGTACATAGAAAAATTGATTTCATAACCCATTTGATGAAAATGTGTGTTTTAATATGTTATATAATTAGAATAAAAATATCTTAGTATATATGTGATACTAAGGTTATTATATAATCATGATTTTAAAATAAATGATTGGGTTGGATAAAGAAATAGAAAAATTATTGTAGATGAATTGGTTTGCACAAAACTTATACCTTAGATAGATTTATGCCCAGTGTACGGCTTAGTGAATGAGATGATGGAAGTGGATAAGATATTTGGGAATGTATTTTATTAATAATTTGGTATTTATATTATCAATATTGGGGTATAGTGGGTGTAATTTTATAATGGATGTGAGTGGAACACTTGTAATTTCTCGAATCATAAAATTCCTACCACATTTTATTCCATATCATCAAGCTCAAATAATGAAAAAAAAATTGATCCTGCAATTTATAAGAAATAAATATGGATACAAAATGGGTGTTTGAAAATTTATAAGTCATTTCCCCCCCTGAAATCAATGTTTTGGCCTACGGTAATCTGTGTTTTTCTTAGTCACCAAGATTAATTTTAAATGTTTCTCAAATAATTTTGTTAAAACATTACGTTGGTATTATTATATAATATTAAATTTTGTTATTAAAAATATAAAATCAATTTTAACATATTCAATTCACAAATTTGGAAAATGTTAATTTAATATTAATCTCATAATTTTAATGAGAAAGCGGGGTCTTAGTGCGAAAAAAGGATCAAATGTTTACAATGTTTTTATAATTTATTTTAGTATCAAATTAATTTCAAATAAATTAATTGGATTTATAGAAATATTATTTAATAAATTATACATTAAAACTAAATAAAAATATAATTAAAGAATATAAATAAATTAAATAAAAGGTAGGTTTTAAATGAATCTTATTATTTCTTTCTATCCATCCAAAAAATGAATCATTTCTGGAAAATCTAAAACATTCACCCTAAGAAAATTTGGAAATTATGAAATAAAAAATTTATTTTTATTATAATAAATAAATTTAATAACATTTTATAATTTATTTTTATTATCATTCATAAAAATAGATTAAAATATGTTTTCTTAGAAAACATAATTTTAAAAACATATAAATACATTTCAAAAAATTATGTATTTTATGATAAATGTTTCTTGTTTATATAAAAAAAAATAAGAAAAGGATGATAATAACTATTCATGTTACTATGTTAAATGGAATTTTTATAATTGTAATGTTAAAACAACTATATTAATAATATATCATTATTTTGTTGAAATTCATTGTCATGTTTAATGCAAGCTATGTAAGTGTTGAATGTAGTGAAAGTATATAATTGTGAATCCTATAAGGAATGGTTAAAATAAATTTAATTTTTTTAAAAAATTCCAAAAAACATAGGATTTTATAATTTCATTCCATATACTTTTACATGTTCAAGTATTCATATGTATGTAACCTTTATGAAACTATCTTTTTCTTCAAAACCACTGTTGCATTCAATGAATGATAAATTTTTTCAAAACTACCAAAATTATAGAGACTCAAAAACTTCAAAACACTTCTAACTTCGATGAAAACCCTAAATTAAATGCAATTCTAAACATTCACAAAAACATTTTCATTCATATTCCTTAGCATAAATAAGTTCTATACTAATAATTTTGTGAAACATCAATTCCAGTAATGTTCTCGATTCTTAATAGAATTATATTTTCTTAAAAACATAAAAAATTAGAGTAACATTCTATAAAAAAAAGTTGTTAATGGGTCATATCATTAGAAAACTAGAATTTATTAGTGGGGCTCACCCTTCTAAAAACACGATGTCTTCCCAAAAGCTATATGTCTTATTTTGAGAAATGTCATAATTTGTTAAACTATATGATGACTAGAAAACAATTCACCTCAATTTTCTAAATTCATCTTAATTTTTTAAACAATAAAATATGTGGATGATTGATAAACAATGAAACTATGGAATTTATGCCTTTGAGACATAATTTTTTTTATTTTGAAAATTTGAAAATCATGAAACATTTTCATTACTACATATTTTATATGACAAAAATTCAAAAAATAATAGAAAAGTTTGACACCTTCCACATTAAATCCCCATGAATTGTAAGATTACATGGAATGAAAACACATTGATCAAACATGTTTGGATTATCATCAATCAAGGACAACAATGTTATTTCTACTATGAATACCCTGGGTTAAAAAAAATCCCTGGTTGCGTTGGTAATATGTAGGGGAATTCAATAAACTACCATACTCAGAAAAAAACATGATAGTAATGAATTAATTCATCCTTCACACTATGTCTACATGGGAAAATGTTTTTTTAGATAAGAATTTATTTAATAGAGAATATAATTCCTCGATAGATCATTGACCTATCCTACAAGAATTCTTTTAACTACCAATGACATATCCTTCAAACATATCACTAAATTAAATAGATCTCCCCCATTTGAAATAATCTCAAAAAAAATATTTTTCAGTTATTTAACAAAAAAACACCCCATATATCATATCTCCCCCATAAACCTACACCACACTCAAAAATAGTTTAAAAATGTTGAAAAAAGGAGACATGGGTTAAATAATATCCTTCTCATGCATTGGGTTATGGATAAACACATATTTTTAACTGATATTTCTCAAACATCGATGCATCTAAAGGCTTGTTAATGATGTCATCCAATTTATGATTACATATAGAATTCTTTTTTTAATCATACCTTGTTTAAAATCTTTTTTATTATTTAATATGTGATCTCAATATTTTCTGTTCGAGAGAGTTGAACAAGATTTCTCATGAGGTTGATGGTGTTATTATTTTACTATAGTATCATCACTGACTATTTTATGTCACCAACAATATAAATTACTTTTTTATACCCAATATCTAATTAAATGACTTTTTCAATGAGAGAATCTATGCTTTAGTGATACTATGATAAGTTATTTATTCTTTTTGGCCTTAGATGCTGATGAATTTGTTACCAACGAATAATGCACCCCTACTTGTGGACTAATGATTACCTATATATCCAAGACAAAAAAACAATATAAAATCCTGAAAACTCATTATCCCTCCCTACCCTATAGAATAAAAAAATGTCTAGATCACATTGAATATACCTCATGATTAATTTATCCTCGGAAAAATATTATTCCCTCGATTTAATACTATTGAATATCTCTCAAATTAATAGGATTCATTTCAATTAGATAAGTGTCATTTTAATGAAAAATATATTGATTCTTGTATCAATGGTAATGACTAATGAAATGAGAAAAATATGATAATGAATTCAAGTGTTAGAAAACAATTGTAACCAATAAAACATTATCAAAAAGTACCATAGGAGTCAATATAATATATAATTAGAGAGTTTTTGGGAATAATAGATTAGTATCTGAAGCTAAACTGAATGGTGTTATTGAAACATAAAAACAAAATTTTGGATTGTATACCTGAATGATGAATTGAATAAATTTTATATCAATATTATTTGTGAACATTTGATCATCCAAAACAAATAATGTTGCATTGGTAAAATGGGTTTTCTGAAACCATATGTCATGGAGAATGGTGAAATAATAGGGAAATCGGCTTAGTTAGTCTGAAAAGTGTCTTCTCAAAATGAGAATATTTTCAATGATATGTTACCTTCATTTGTATGTATCTGAAAAATATAGATATATCATTCTATTTTTCATAAAAAATTATTACTACATTTTTAAAATGGATTTGATATCGACATTCTTAAATTAAGAAAAAAATTAGGAATTACATATTGAGCATTTGAAATAATTTATTATTGATGATTATGTGAGAAATGTTTAAAAACATTGAAAATAATTATATTGTATTATATAAGTACCACATATACAACATTCAAAACCAGGTAATTTTTGAATGATAATGATAGTAATAAAAATAAAAAATTTATATAAATTTATATATTAATGAAAATAAAAATAAATCACTCATTATGATAGTGTATGTCTATTAAATTAATTTTATTCATAATGGAATAAAATCTTGTGAGGAATTTGTATTAGATTTTTATAAACACAACACGATGTTTATTATCGGTGAGAGAATATTTTTATTTGGGTTTCAAATTACCAATAGAATATGTTTCTTAAAAATATAAAAAATATATTATCATGAATTAATTTTTTTATATGACTAAATGATGATAATATAGAGGTTTAACATCAAATACGGTTTAACTTATTTATTTTTCAATTACTAAAAATGTTTTTTATACATATAATTTTTTATACAATGACATTATGCGATTTATTTTCAATAAATATAACATAATCACATTATTTTTTTGTAAAGTGGATCTTATGATATGTTAAAGGAAATACAAAGTATGGATTTATTTATTATAATGAAAATTTTATTCATCATTATAATTAAACTAATATATATTCATCCACTGGTTTTGTATATATAAGGCCCACTACAAGAAGAGGACTATTTATTAATATAATGTTTGTTTTATTACACTAATGATTGAAAATTTACATCACCATAAGATGTTATTAAGAGAAATATGTATTGGGATCATAAGCTATATTAAAAAAGAAATGGATGATATCACATCATAATGAGAGTAGATGTTCCATTTTCTTTCATTATTATTTTTGGTAATCAATATGTGAAAAATTTCCAAACTATACACTCAAACATAAATTATTAAAATAAATTAATATCAACAATCATTTAATAGATAAGAATGTGGAATTTAGTGAACTCAACATCGATTATGTTTTTATAATGTATCATGTCAACAATATTATGATGAACACCCATTCATGGGATTTATTTCAACAAAGTGTTTTTTAAGACTGTCATATCTTTAAAAATTCCAAAAAATAATTTATTTATACTTCCCCCCTTACATTACATTACATTTTTGGTAAAGGAAATAAGTTTACTAAATATAGGATAATAAATTAATTCCATAAAGTGGGATATTCCGAGAAAAATTAAAGGGTCAATGAAAATAAATAGAAATATTTCATACAATAGGAATATCATTGAGAAAATCATGAGAATTTGGTTAAGGAAAACTATTAAATTCTAATTTTAGACATATAAATATTATGTAAAATTTGATGATTTCATGAAAATTTATTTTAATGGAGGCAATCTTTTTCAAAATTGGAATGACGGAGAATTAAAAACCCTTTATAGATGTTACATGTTTTCAAGGATGATTATTGATCCCCTGAAAATTCGATCGAAAGTACTTGAGAAGATATGAAATTAATATTATGGGATTACATAAAACATATATATATTAATGGGAAGCATATAAAATGTTGTATTGTTCATTAAATTTAAATATCCATTTCTCCAACAAACATTTCTGAATCCAGTAATTTGGTGTTGATATACTCTAATATTGAAAGTGTGATATGTGATTGTTTTTAGATATAATAATTAATTAATAATGATATTTCATTTATTATTTATTTTTATTCTAACATAATCATTTAATATTTTTTGTTTAATATTTTATTAAAATAATAATAAGTAATAAAAATTTAATGAAAACATAAAATGAACATTATGATTATGAATTAAATAAATCATATTTATTTACATGATAAAAATATTAGAAAATATATAAAAAAAGTTTCATAGATCAAATCATGATATGGTAGGGAATAATTTTGAAGAAAATATGAACATGTAGGGTTTAAAATAAATATAAGATTTATAGAGAAATTTATTGTTCTAAATAACAAATACTTTTTTAATTCTTGGTTTAAAGGCATGTTTTTGTAATTGTAGTGTATTCCAAATGATAAAAACATTACATTGTTTAGGAGATGTGAGAGTTTATCCTTTTAAGAGTCTACATATAAAATGGATTTTGGTAAAATGATTCATTTTTTTATACAATTTCTGACGAATGAAAAAATGAAATATTTGGAGGAAACCCCATAATTCCGAAAAAAATAACATTTTATGGTTTTATTCAAATTAATGATAAAATTTATGTAAATAAAATTTTTATTTTATGATTATTAAAAAAGTTAAAACATGGTTCTTATATCTTATTTTTGGTGGAGGATAAATAATATTAAATTAACACACAAGAAATAGCCTGTGAAACTCATTCAAAAATCATAAAATTTATCAGAAAAATTGAAAGATAAATTTTAAAAAAAATTATTGTTATTTACTAAGAGGATATTTAAAAAAATTAGCAAATAAAATGTTTACTCATTAATGGTGGGTCAATAGAACATGTGGTGGATGTGTATGATTATTCTTTATGAGATTTAACTCTTTAATGGCAACTTCATATTGTAATGTAATTCATAAATTGGTAAAATGTTGGATCGATGGATTAATTATTGAGAGAAATTACCTATGAATTGTTATTTGTAATACACTTTCACTTAATATATGTTTTTTATACAACGTAAAATATCACTATATGACAAAAAAATCACTGATCATTAAATATTCACCCCTAAAAAACTTTATTGAGCCTTACATTAACATTATTTTTCATGTTCATAAAATTGTGATTTATCATTATTGTGGACTCACAAATAGTACCCATTATCATATATGTAGATAAATAATGGTACAAATATATCAAAAAATGAAATTATAACCATTGATTCACTCCGCCCCCACCTCAGAGCTCGACATATAACATATTGGTAAAATGTATATAAATTAAATTTCATTAAATAACTTATTTTTATATATTTTTTGTATACCTCTTAAAAAATTACTTTAAATGTTGATCCTCGTGAAATTTATCAATGATACTAGTAATAATAATCCTTTGAAATTTATTTCATAAAAATGCGTGAAATTTTATTCTACTAGGAGATAATCATAGATTGTCATTATATTGTCCATTTAAATTATATTTTAGACTACTCAATTACAAAATTGGATGTTACTCATTGAATAGTATTACCATAGGGTCCATTTTAGGTTTTATAGGATCTAGAAATTTTTATAATCAATTATCTTGATAGAATATTGGTAAAAAAAATATTGTTATACTATATGATGTCGAAATAATCATAATTTCACATAATATATTTACTTATCATGAGATCTTAAAAAATTCTAAAAATCCTATTAGGTTTTTATGACATTTTATCTAGATTAATTTATAATAATTCTTATAGTGAGATAAATTAAAATTTTCTCAAATTAGTTTATTGTTAAATAATATTTTTAATGAAACAATATAAAATGAGATAAAAATTTTATTTTATATAAGATTATAATAATTATAATCCATATTTTAATTAGGATATCTAATAAATAGGTAACTATTAATTTTAGGAAATGGATTATTTAGTCATTAAGATAAACAAAGTATTTTAAATATAAAATTTTATTGTATTAAAACATTATATGTTTCCATGTATTCATATATTATTATGTTATTATAGATGAAATGGAAGGGTGGTGTTAATGTAATAAGTTGGTTATATTAAGCATATAGCCCCATTAATATATGGGAATGTTATATTGACCCAACATTGATCAAACCATGTCCAAAATTTATGATTAATGCTTTCATAAATAACATTACACAACATAGTTTATTGGATCAGGACTTGTTACATGATTTGAAAATATCCAAAATAATCAATTAACTAATGATATAAGTATTCCACACCTTGATCAGATCAGACTATCTTAATACATTGTAAAATTTTATTATATACATCATTTTCAAATACATTGATCATTTTGATGAATTCAAATATTATTCATAAGAAAATATATGATCATACAGTCTAAAATAATCATTAAATGTTATAAATTAATATGGGGTACACACATAGACAGTCATTATAACCAAAAACTCATTAGTAATCTATAATTTTCTATCAATTTATCATTTGGAATTTTATTCTAATAAAAATGAATTACATATAAAATATGATTCATAATCAGTATATTCTATTAATCCATCCTTATTCTCTTTTAATGTGTTTTATAAGTAAATGCCTATTGACAAAATTCCCAAAATAAGTATTGTTCTAATCATTTAAATTAAGATTTATATTTTGAATTTCTTATAACTGGTTTTCAATGCCTAAAATATATAAATCATTAACCCTAATTTGTAATCTTTAAGAAGAATCATTATTATATATTTATAAGCATATGTTCTTAATTATGAGTAAAAATAAATTCCTGTAAAAATAGGAGTCATATAAATAATTTTTAGTATTGGTTGGAATATAGTAGACATTTTTTAAATTTTAAAACCAATAAACTACTTAGATTTATATCATATGTATATACCTCCAATACTGTAACACGTTTTATATTTCTATAAACATATGTTCAGTTATGAATTACCCAATTATTTCCAATTTCTATGTTTTTGCAAATAAACACAAATGTGTGATGTTTGATTGTTATATAAAAAATATATTTTTGAAATTTAAAATTTTATTTATATGTTGTTCACTTATTTCTTGTCTTTAAACATCTATTTATATGTTATAATTTTTTCCATGTTTAAATAGTATATTATAAGGTTTTAAAAATAAAATATAATAAAATCCATTCTTATGAACTCATTATTTAAATTCATTATTTTATTATAAATAAATATATATATATATTTTGATTTTTAGGATTTACAAATGTATCAAATACAAAAACCCCCCATAAATTATTTCCCTTTTATCCTATATATTAGATTTCTATGATTGATATTTTTCCATATTTTTTAAATTTTTTAGTTTTTAGTTCAAAATATTGTTATCCTAGAATAAAATCATATCATTTATATTATATATAAATCTTGGGTAGTGATGTGGGAAATTAATTTCCATATTTATATAATAAATCATTATAAACATATTTATAATTGTAATTAAGAATTAGAGTTAACTAGTTATGAAATATTTTTTTCACAATAGATTATAGTTGCCAAAATTTTAAACACAGTCAGATCATGCATGCCTTACACAAGATAATCCATAGACAGTTAACTTTTAGGTTTACCTATACAAACTTTTCTTCATCTTGCAGAGTTTTTACTCGTGGATGAATACAAAAATTAATATTTTTTGTAGTTTCAAAGATATGAATAGTTCATATATAAATCACACAAAAAAATTATATATTAATGTTCGTAGTGATATTACTTACAAATTTTAGGGCATCAACTAAATAAATATATTTTATTCATGAAAAAAAATGAATCATATATAAATAAATATCTATGTTATGAATTCTTATTTTAAACATGATTATAATATTTACAGAATATCCATATATATCTTATTAATAAGGAATATAACCAAGTTATATATATATATATATATTAGAACAATTCTAAAAAAACTAAAATAAAATTCTTAGAATTCAAATAAATGATGGTTTACTATCATTATGGACATATTACATTGGGATGATATTTTTTAGAAAAACATTAACATTTCCTAATACTTGATAATATTGTAATGCATTCTATTATATCAAAAAATTTAAATATCATCATAATACAGGGAATGGAAAATAAAAGAAATGGGTGACTTAAAATTCACATAAAGTGAGAACATGTGGAATGTAATCCTAGGTTAGTCCATAAGAATACGATAAAACTTTTTCTTTGGAGAAATCTATTACTAAATTTTCTTGGGAGAATAAGATTTTTCCAAGATCTAGGATACACACTCATGTAATCAATAAAGTGAAATGATTGATGATGGGATAAGAGTGTGGAAACATGATACAATAAATATAACCAATTGATCATCATTATTGGTATATTGCCTTGAAATTTAGAATTCCTTGAAACATATCATAATAAAGAACATATTAACAAACTTTACTGTGACAAAGTTAAATAATTTTTTTCCAAAAAAGTCCAAACATTATGTGGTGCATTAAAACATACACATTATTTATCGTGTGAATAAAAAATGACCATTCTTTATGTTGTGAATAGAAAAAAAAAATAGCAAGCATCATATGGGGAATAAAACAAAGTCACACTCTTCACATTTAAAATAATTCCCCAATTAATGTTCTGGACATAAAATATTCTAGGGTTCTTTTTTTAAATAATCATTATCTACCTGTTTAATTTTACCAACAATTAATTTGATATTTTTTTATTCTATAAACAAGAAAAATGTTCCTCTTAAATATTCCTATATAATGAGATATAAATCTATAATCAATACATTGGGTGTTGATATGGGACCCTACCCAATAACATACATACTTATGTGTGCTATAATATATCAATCATTAAACATATCATGAAAACACTTGGTAATGAAAATGGATTTCATTCATCGTAACATAAAGAACCCATGTAATGAAAAATGGGGTTCACATTACATTGAGATTTTATAACTAATATTGACATTATTTATGTAAACAATTAATATAGAAAAATCACTCACCTTAAAAATAGAATCCAGAAGAGTATTTAGATGGTTATTAATGAAAAATAACATCCATGTATGTTATTAATTTAGATATAAATACGATTATTTTGGTAAAATCAATTTCTTTAGAAAGTTCCATTATATTAATCATAATGATTGGTATTTGGATCATATAGATAAGTAATTTTTAAAATGATAATCAATTTTTTTTTAAAAAATTAATTTTAAAAAATAATATCCAATAATAGTGCTTCTAATAGAAAAAAACTCAAAATTAATTATGGAGTGAAACAAAACAATTCATTTCAACTTTATGGAAAATCATTTAAATATATTGATATTTCATTATAGAGAATCCACATGATTAAAAGGATATGCAAACCATTTTTTTCAAATGATTATATGGGAATTAATGGTAACTTTAGATAAACAGAATTATTTTATGATAGGGAAAGGAGGACATTGGTGGGATAAATAAACAAGTATACTGTAAAAAAACATTAAATGGAAAAATAAATATTCTTGAAAAAGTTTCATTTTTATAAAATAATAGACTCATCTAAAGAATATTATTTTCGTCTAAATATCATTTAACAAGAATAGAAGGGTTAAATATTATATGAAATAATAATAGGTGAGAATATACTAATCATGAAATAAAAAAGTCAAATTATAGTGACAACAACCCAACAAAAATATCAGAATCAAAAAAAATTAAAGTTGAAAATAATTTAACTAAACTACTATCGAAATAGAGATATATTTAAATATTTATATTTATATAATTTAAGAGTACAAAAATCATTTAGGTACCATATACCCCAATGAAATGAAATTAGGCACTTTTGACAAAACGAGTCTCATAGATAAGAATTTCATATAAAAAATTCCTTGTATTACATCTTACTCAACCATGCACAAATCCCCTATATAATAGACCTTATTATATTACTCTATTGTCTTGGAAATTTATTTTAAATATAATTTAATTTTACAATTACTTTAGTACCATATACTAAAAATATATTAACCGGTTATAATTTATTTTCATTTGGTGTTATAATTATTGGTTGTTTGTTTTGCACATACATTTTTAAGAGGGAATTGATTCACCCTAAGTGTTTTAAATAAAGTAATTATTATATCATTAATGATAGAATAAAATTTTTTTAGTTATTACTAATACATTATTTTAATTGTGTAAGAAACATGAATACAACTTGTGGAAATGGAAAACGTAATAAACTAGTTTCCAATATGTTTAATGAAATAAAGATGAAATGTAAATAAATATATTAAATATTTAAAAATCAATGTAAAAAAATTAAAATATATTAAATATATCCTTACTATATGATATTAATATTATATGAAATCCCATTATCATTTAGGGCATAATTTTTATGATATAGTTTACATATTTGTTTAAATAGACCCAAATACTAATGTGTAATAATGATTTAATGAGTAAGTGGATGTTTTTTGATAATAATGATAATTATAAAGATTAATATAAATTTCATAAAAATTATATATTCTCATTAAATCAACTACAGAAATAATCATTGATTGAGTATGATGAAAAATAATTGTTTTCTTCTATGGAGGTGGTAGTCTATTATGCAGATGATTTCCTATCATATATATAAATGAATCTATTGAATGATGATACATGATTAATTATAAATTAATAGTTTGATTGTATAAAAAAAATACTTATTCATGAAATACTTTATTGATACCATCCATGATATGCATTGACGAAAAATAAAACACATTGCATCATGGAGGTGGTAGTCTACACATATGAAATATATATGATTTGGACTCTCCTACTCAATGGAATGTAATGAATAATTATTTTTAAATTCCTATATCAAATTTATATAAACTAGTAAATAAAATTTAATTTTATTTATAAGGATAAAAATTATTTAATAAACATTATAATAAATGAGAAATTATAAGTGAACGTAATAATAACATACGATGTTTTTCTTTTATCTTGGAAAACTCTCTGAAAATAAATTTATTAAGAAAAAAATGTGACCATAGGATTATAAAATAATAAAAAATTCAATTAATATCCATTTGGATTATTTTCAACAATAAATTCTAATGGTATGTGAGTCCTGAATTGGTTAGAGACTTACCTTATAATAAGTGGAGAGAATGGTGCTTTGGAAGTAACCATTACCATTTAAATAATTAAATATAACAATTCAAACATAAATGGTACCAAAATTTTAGAAATATGAGGGGTAATGAATTTGGGAATATTTTACCCCCATTCACACTTTTTTTAGAAAGCATGTTGTGTTTTTATGCTTTCTTGTCTTTTAATCATTTACATATGTTTACTTTTTTCTTTTTTAATGTGTATTTATCATTGATAATTAATATTTTTAGAATAAAATTAAAATTATCCCATTTACTAAATTTTATCCATTGGATTTTATATTTCGAAATTAGTTTATCAAAAAATATAATGTTTTGAAAAGTAAAATTTATGATTAGTCCATGTCACCCATAAAAATAGTTTTTAGAAATCATATGTTATTATACTTGAAAATTAATGTACTAGATATGTTTACCATAAGTATTAAATTTTACGAAATAAGATAATTTATTAAAAAGAAGTTAATTAGTTTCAATGAAATACCGAAAAAATTTAAAATTCATAACACTTTGTTAGAATAAATTTCAGAAAATGTTTTTTATTAAATATTTATTATAATTTACTTCTTAAAATAATAGATTCTTGATTTATAATTTCATATTTCAATCCTTGAAATTAATTTCTCCATGTTTTCCTAATTAAAGGATGTTTCAATGAGTAATTTGGAGGTGTTTTAATGTTATGTAGGTCATTGAAGAATCTTTGGCCCAAAAAGGGATTCACTAAGATTTAGCATAAACCATGCTGGCCCTAGTGTTCTATTGTCCAAAATGGGGATGGGTGAAATGAATTTCTAATATATTTTCCAGGACAGGGAAAGGTAAAAATAGAAAATTGTGTGAAAAATATACTCATGTAATCAATTTAGGGTATAATTATAAATAATACCATTACCATGGTCATGCCATGGTGGAATCTGTTGCGGCGGTCAGACTTGTTTTGACATAACCGAAATTGCAACTATTCATTATAGAGCTTGTTTGACTTGATGCTGGAATTGTATGATATTTCATAGAGTATTAAAATAAAACTATTTATTTATTTACTCCAATTAATCAAACTATACACATATTTTTTTTAAATTCATATTCTATATTCTCTATAGAACCTATTCTCCGATTGACTAATTTCTCATGATGTGGTTCAATTGATTTAATTTTTACTGTGTAGTTTGCATTATATAGGCCGTTAGTGAAATGTTATCTTTTAATTAGGGGTTATAATACCTATTTCTAAGAGGTTTGAATTATTTTTGTTTAATATACCTTTTTTCCAAAATAATTATTCATTTTCCAAGGTGTTCATTATGGTAATCCCAATGGATTTATGGATTAAATATGAGCTTTTTTGTTTGGGGCATATCTATTCTAGGTTGATGTTATAATTCCTTTATAATGGTTCCATTTATTATGGTGTAGTTTTATCAATGATTTTCCACTCATCTGTAGAGAACACCTGCCTTTTAAATCCTATTAGGGGATTAATTTATTCTCATATTATTTTATGTCTAATCATAAGGTATTATGAACTATCTCCCTCATAAATTCCTCAATTAACCATATTCTAAATTAAAAAAGAAATAATTAATATATATAGTTATTGTTATATCAATTACATGGGTTTATACTTTGGTAATGGGGTTTCTGTTGTTTTTTATGGACAATACTTATATTTTGTTTATTATATTATTATGATGTTATATGTACTATTGTTTATCATTTTTTTTAATTTGATAAATAATGTAAACTAGTAATTATTATTGATTATTTTATAATGTGTAACTTTTAAATAAAATTTTCCTTTCATATAATTGTAACAGAATCAACTTGATACTAGGGAATGATTTATTAAAAATATTATTCCTTATTGTCAGTTAAAATAAAAAAAATTATAAATAATGTATTAATATTCTATATATATTTATGGTTTATTATAATGGTTTATTATAGTTAAACCCTACGGTAAATGAATTGGTTAATTCAATATATAAATGAACTAGTTTCTAGATAATGATAGATGGTTGGGTCAAGGGAGATAATTTAATTATGCAGGGTGGATTCCTAGTTTATGATTAGGGATATGATTCCCTATCATCTTATTTATTATCATACTTCCATATTTTATTTCAATAGATGTGGAGAATTTCCATATGAAGTAATGTGAGATAGGGATGAAAAATCATTTATGATATATGGGAGAGTAGGATCAGGTTTTCTGAAAAATTTGACACATGTATTAGCTAGATTGAAGCAGATACACATGGGGGTGTCATGGATTGAGTCTGGAATGTGGAAATAGGCCTATGATAATATTTCCCATTTTTTGTAGATATCGGGGATTTATTCTTATTAATTAATCATTATTATAGTATGAATGGGATGGTTTCTTATTTGTTCATTATGTTCCCACTACATGAAGGAGATAGTAATGTATAGTTTAAACATTTCATTTAAGGTTACATAGGATGAGTTTTAAATGAATATAATATTATGGAATGATAATTTCATTCTTTTTAACTAATTTATATGACGCCATGAGATTTTAATAGAACATAAAGATCGATAACATATAAAACATAAAACATCATACTTAAAAAATATTAATTTAAGACCATTTTTACAATATGATTGAATTGGATGGTATGAATAAAAGTAACATAATTATAATATATATATATATATATAATTTTAATAATTTAGAATAATATACTATTACATTCTTTTGAAATAATCACTCAGTTTTTAATAAAGATCCATTTTTTCTTTAAAATCGGTTTTCTTCAGAAATGGTTTATATATATTTTTTCAGATAATATTATAATAAATTTAAAGAACATTTGAATATTTTTTTAATAAATTTAATATATCTTTTTTAATTTTCATATCAAAATTATATTAGGTGGAATATTTTTTTATTTTTATGAAAATTTTTATTTTCTACTGTATCGTGACTAATACCATTTTTTATTTAAAATTGTATTTTTTTAATGAAATAACAATGTTATATTTTATTTTAATTTTTTTAAATAAATATTTGTTATCTTATAATAATAATAATAAAATTATTTTCATCAAAATAAATTTAATTTTTTATGATTGTAAAAATAAGTATATATATATAAGCCTTTTTTTATAAAAATATATTTTTAATTTTATTTTATATTTTAATCAAAAAATAATTTCTTCCACATCCATGAAATAAATCTAGAAAAAATTATTCCATATTTTGAAACAATATCTAAAAATTTATTTAATAGGCCCCTTTATGTTTTTCATTATGAAGAGTAACTGTACTAAATTTTTATTACAATAGTAAAGTTAAAATGATTTCATTATGGTTTAAACTAATGTCATTTCGATTTAATTTCAACAAAAACATACCATTGATTCATTATATGAGTGTATTTCATCTATATTATTAAAAAAATTAAATATTAACTTTCTTTCATTTCGATTTTATTTTGACCATTATAATATTTATGAAAAAGTTAAAGAAAAAAATATCACCTTCTTGATTTATATATATATTTTTTTGATAGTGATAAAAATAATATATGCTGAGTTATAAATGATAATTTTATTGTTGAATAAATTTTTACATAGTTTATTAATTTATAATTTTTAGTGATGGAATAATTACCTTAAAGGCATATGAAATACTAACCCAGTGATTTTACAAGTGGTAAAAAGGTCAAGAAAAAGATATTAAAACAAACAATATTATTATTTTTTAGTGTGTAAAGTGTCCCAATAATTTCAATGATAAATATAATATATTATAGATTTTAATGTTTTCTACTCTAATTTAATTTCATTAACAATATATTCAATGTCCAATTATTTGAATTGTTCTTAAAATTGAATTGACACTATTCAATGTTAAATAGATTTTAATAAATTAAAAAAAACATATAAATATTAAAAAGGTGTTATTAAGAAGATAAATGAAAGCATTTTCAATCTATAGGATTTTTTTAGAAAATTTTAACAATATATGTAATATTATGACCCTTTAAAATTATAAAAAATTCATCCCCATGGTTAAGATTAAAATTTGTTAACAATCTAAATAAACTAAAAGATATTTAATAAAATGAAATCTAAAACTGACAATTTTATTTTATGGTTATATTAACATTACATATCACCAACCATTAAGGGAATGTAATTTTAGAACTAGTTGATAAGAGTTGGAATCATATTATATTATAACATTTCATGAATTTAAAAAATGAAATTAATGATATATTAAAATATAAAATATATTATCAAATGACCTAAAATATATCGAAATTTATTATTCTCCATGTCAATTATATATAGTTGATATTATAAACTATATTTATTTATATATATCCTTACCTTTTATATTTACTTTAATAACCCCTAAAGAGTAAAAAACATTTATATCATGGTAATTATCAAAATGGTTAAAGAGGGATTAGAACTATGAGATATGGGAGAAAATAAAAATATATATATGAACTAAATTTTATTAGAGTATGTAGACTCCAAATCATATTATATTCAATTTATATAATTTTGGATCTATTTCCCATTTAATATCAATTTATGTTAATTTATTCAATAATTAATTTGAAGAGTTCACATTCCCCCAATTATAAAATGGATCTAACTCTCATTATTTATTCACAATGTATAAGAATTATAGATTAGAAAATCCCTACATAGTTATCTTCTGAAATTCCATATTCATTAAATAGATGTCATGATCTTCTTAAATGATCATTCAACATGTCCTTAAGAAGTCATCTAAATATGCACTCATGAATTAGTGGTAATTATCCTACAAACATCATTAAATATTTTTCTCCTTTTACCACCTCAAAATCCATTGTATTTGTAACAACCTGAGATTTTATGAATTCATTTTTAAAAAATAAATTTAATTTCATTGATAACTTATGTTAAATTCATCATCTAGTTAAAACAAACTGCGATATACTATAAAAATATTACTATTTAATGTGACTGTTATCACCTAGTCGTTGGATTTGTGGGTATGAACATGAATAAGTAAATTATGAATTTTTTATGGTTAGAAAATTCATAATATGAATTAATTTATTATAAAATAATTAGAGGCATATATAAAAACTAATTAAAAATAAAACAGATTTTTTTTAAGAACTATTTTAAAGCGTAAAAATTACATTTAGCATCATAAATTAAATTAATCAATAATTTTGAATTATTTCGATATGATTTATATATTATATATTTAATAAAATTATTTTTCATAAATCTAATATTATTTATAAGCCATTTATTCTAATGAATCTCGTATTAATTTTTCTTCAAAAAACTGTTTTTTCTCAATTTTGCATCTTATTCAAAAATTATTTTTTAAAAATTTTAATAATTTATTTAACAAAATTAACATCATTTACTTAATTAATATTTTCATAATTATTTTATTATTTTATTATTATAGTTTGATGAAAATATCAATTTTTCAATGGAAAGTGAAAAATACTAATTTTTAATCAAATTTAATTTTTTTAAATCATTTAGAGTGATCCATTTTTTTAATATGGCTTTAAATGTAAAATTTATAAAAAATTTTAATTATAAATAAATTTTAATCAGTTTATTTAATTTTTTAGTCAATTTTTATACAAACACTATAACACATATAAGAAAGGGTTCTTTGTAAAAATATTTTTCATCAATTTTATAGGTTTCATTTAAAAATAAATTTTACCAATACTATGAATTTAACATGATAAAATTCATGACAAATTTTTAATTATCATAATTAATATTTGGTAATAATTAAAACATATCATTTGGTCATAATAAATAGTAAGAAATGGGAAAAAATATGTTTCCATGGTTATGGTTAAAATATGTATACGAGGGGAGAAACTAAGAAATAAGTGTTACAATAACCTAAACACTTGACGAAATTACATTGTTTGTTTGTCTTTTGAACATAACCTTTTCACCTATTAATCATATTTAATTTTTATATCTAAAAAAATGATGAATTATATTATTATAAATCATTGAAAATTACAAGTGTACCACTATCCTAAATTAAAAAGGACACCATCACTCCTATCCTCTCCAAAATTTATGTGTTAGAACAAAACCAGACTTTTATGCCACCTAACACCCATCATGGATCATAGAATAGCCTGAAGGGAATTTTTGGTCTCCAAGGGCTAGAAACAACTCCCTCGGAACCTAATAAATCATTTGGGATTATTTTTCCCATTAGGAAAACATTTATTTGTAATAAAAATGACAATTTAATATGAACATAAGAATCATATCCAATAACCATAACATATATATTCAAATTTGGGATATACAATTATCATGTAACATTTATATTTTACCTAAATCCTAAAGGAAAAAAATGGGAGGACTCCAAAAGTGAAATAAAGTATCCTCATGATGTGATGGCTATCCTCTACCATACCACAACCATAATCAGTCCCCAAAAGAAGATCAAGAATAATGAGAACCGACCAACTACATATGAGGCCTTTCTTTATCTTGAATCATAAAAACAAGGTAAATATATACCCAACAGGTATATGTATTTTGTATGTTCAATTTCCAACTATTATCCCACTAGATTTTTTGTGCATATAAATTTCAAGATAATTATAATTTATCATTTTAAAGAAAAATAAACAATTTGGTTTGAAAAAAATATTTTGTTTTTAATGAAAGTAATAGTGCCATTTTTTAATTTATCAGATGATCGCAGTATAATCACCATGGAAAACCACTAAGTATCATGGTTTGGGGATACTAGTTATTCCAAATTTCAATGATTAAATATATACCTTCCCATTTATAATTTATTTTAGAGGAGGCACCCATTATCCAACCATAATTGTCCATGTCATATTTTTTGATAGATTTGAATAATAATCCTTATAGAGAGACCTTTATTGTGGCCTTTAAATCTAATTAGCTACTTTTACAATAAGTCCCTCTTAGGTACTCATGTTTCTTTTGTTCTATATTCCACATCCAATCCATGGAAAATACACTTTCTCATAAATCTACCATACACAAGACACCACAACTGTTCCCAGTTACTATCATTAGGGATAACCCATTTCAATAACCCTACACACACCAAAACTATGGAAATATCCATTTTAACACAAACCAAATTTATAACTCATTTATAAATGTAGAAAAATCACACTTTATTCCCCAAAAAATACTAGAACACGGAACAACATACAATTCCATTCTAAATAAACACTGGTTGTGTAACAATCCAATACTAAGGAAATTGAATGTCCTAAATAAACATGAACAAAAAAAATTATCAAAACCCATCCCAAAAAAACATAATTGAACCATCTCTAGGTAACTAAAACCACCATATAGGAGAGAAAACAAGATGGATGTGATAAAATTATATTAGAAGAGTATTAGAGGATCATATACAGTGATTGATGGAGAAAACCACTCAATCATCGACTGATTGTTCTGGGCTGGCCACATAGATTTTCCACACTTTCATCCTGACCATTTTGTACCTGTTCTGGTACCTCTTCCAAAATATTTAGAGGCCACATGGTTTTAGAAGTATAGTTTATCAGATTATGTGTATCGGCATGCAGGAAATATAGTGCCTCTATTTAGGTCTCACTGTTTCCTATAGGCAAGTCCATGGTTTCTATTAACTATGTGAAATCTAGGCTCCACATTCTATACATCCAAAATTGTCTTATTTTTTTAATAATACCAAAAAAATATAGAGTATAAAATGGATTCTAAAAATATATTAAAATAATAATAAAACACAACATCACGAGTGTTTCAATTATCCCCACCATATCACATTTCACCCATGTACGATTAGTCTAATGTCTATTTGGAGAATAAAGGATGGTACTACTCATAATCCCATTACCTTTATTCACTTATATTAGAATCGTTTTTGTGTTCTTCCACATGACCCAAACTAACACAATAGATTTTTCTCAAATCACATTATCTTTAGAATCAACTATTAAATGTTGTTGTTCAATAACTGATATATTGGTTCCGAGTTCAATATCCTCCCAATTCATCATGTCTGATGGATCAATATTATATTTCATCATCTGAGATAAGTCAAAAATATATTGTATAAAAATTAAGTTGGAATTCAATTCCATGTGGTATTAAAAGTTAATTATCCTATTTGTAATATCAAAGTTTCTAACGTACCTCTGTGTATGATTACTCATCTTCAAAATATACTGATGACCCATGTATGGTGACTCCTTTAGAAACAACAATCCAACAACTAAAAAACTAGATCTCAGAGTTATTTTCCATCATAATACTTATAATTAACCTGATCAATCAAAAAAAACTTATAGATCCTTTGAAAATTGTTGGTCTTATGCTGCACACTTCTTGAACCCACTAAATAAGTCTCACGCGCATGCATCCTAGAGTGTATCAACCAAGATGTTCAACCATTATATTTTTCAAAAGGATCCATACATATTGATAATTGGAACCTATTATTAGAAAACATTATATCAACAAAATATGGTGATCCCACATGTATGGAATGTTTAATATACAGGTGTGAAGAGTATCCTTTAAATAAGGTTTTCCATAATTGATTATCCTTCTATTTAAGGATGATATATAATTCGAAGTTAGACCTATTTTGCTGCATTCATCAAGAGGACATCACAAAATCAATAGGTGAAATGAGGGACTCTTTTAGAAATGATAGTTAAAGTTGTTCCTTAAAGGATCATGATCAAATGAATATACCACCTTCCAAATCATCTATATTAGTCACATCATTAATCGAGATAAAAGGCATGAATTTAGTCATATGATATTTTAACATCCAAATAAAATTCTTACACTAGGGTGTACAAGGTAACTCGATAATGAAATGTATGGATACCTTATTTAACATCGCATTATGAATATAGGGTGGGAATAAAACAATAGTGTTTCTTGTATTTATCGTCATTAATCTAAATAAAAAGTATATCATTGAAATAAAATGATAGCTATGTAACATATCATACCTATCCACTAGAAGTAGTGCCAATGATACTAAAAATTCTTTGTTGGAAAATTATTTATAGCCCACTGAGACTAATTATAGTTCCTCAACATCACCTTCCCTATACAGAAAAGCATAATAGAGTGACCCTTGATTTAGATAACACCTTTAAAAGACAATGACCATTCAATATAAACATCCCCACAATTTATAATTTCAGTACAATGTTTGATCAATTCATATCATGGATAAAAATCTTGAATCAATTCCATAATAGTCATTTTGAATGCAATTATTTATAAAAAAACACCTCCACATTGATCCTTTTATTTAAGGAGAATATGAGTAATGAGGTCCATCAACCTCTACTCCACCCAAGACTCATTCATATCTTCATTTGGAAACATCCAAATCAAGGCATCAACAACCACATCTATCATTCCTAGGGTATATAAGACACAAATATTTTACACCATGAAAGTGCATAATTCATTATCACAACCTTAGATTCAAATCCATCATGTAGAGAATAGAGTTGAGGTATTTTCAGTGAATATATGTCAATCTAATCCCTAAAAATATTGTTACTCTATGATTTAAGGGAATGAATCAAAAATGAAATCTTAAAGACATGATTAGGGTCATTATTCTTATTTTCTCAATGTTAGTTAGATACTTATACAACATAATGATCACCCTTCAAAATATTGAAACCAAATCCTATACATGAAGATTAAAAATAGACCACATAACCCTATATATATTTTTGTAAATATAAATACATGGTTGGTGATCAACAATCATTTATTCTAATGAATTAACCAAAGACACTTTGAGATGAAAAAAAACATCACCCCTTTATAGTTGAGGGATTTCATCATTGAGGATTATTGAGATATGTCTAAAAAATTACATATATTATCCTTTTAATCTCAAAAAAATCCTTATTTTAAATTCATTATGAAACTCCTCTAATGAAATTTGTTCCCCAACTTTCTATGATTAAACTAAGGCCCCCATGATCCATGAACACATGTGCCTGAAAAAACATTATCCCAAATATAGAAATTTCACTTTTACAGTTTAACATAATGATAGTGAGATTTTAGTGTAAATAAAGTAGTTATCAAATCATACTTCTAATCATTGTATGATCTCGGTTAAACAAAAAAATCTAAAATCACCATACTAGAAGAGTCAATCTATTTATGGAACACCAGATTGAAAATGTTCTTGAAAACCATGTGACGATTTCTCAATCCAAAATTCTTTACTAAATAAAAATAATTTCCATACTTGCTTCCAAAATAAATCCATGGATCATCTTCTTCTCTCACCGTCACCTAGTGGAACCCTGGATGAATGCTGATATTGGGGAACCATATTGATAAATTTCTTTGTTAAAAAAATAAATGTGGGGTAATGGGGTTTTTATTTTTGTTCATTATCAAATATAGCATTAGATAATAAAATCAGACCTGAAGAGATCCATCGTCTTTTAATTAAAAAATCAAAAGAATAAAATATGGATTTATTATCATTCAAACGAAATCTTCATATCCTAAATAATCATCTTTTATATTTGACTCACTCATCTTAGTGGTAGTATATTATATAATGGAAGGGATATCAATTGTGTCAACAATTCTAAATTGGTGATGAGATCCATGTACCATTCAATAAGTAGACATATAAAATCCTATAGGGATACCATATGAAACTAACTCGCCGCAAGATGAAACCATCTCTACCATCATTTCCCTTAATCCTACCGTAATAGAGTATAAATATAAATTTAAATCCTCCGATGATATAGATTTGGAGGTCTATCACATCCTGACCTTGGATCTCATTCACCAAAAATATATATTTCTCTTATAGGGAAAATGATATTATCCCGTTAGTGATAGAAATCCATGTGGTTCATGAAGAAATTAATCACACCCATCCCTAGGATCTCATAGAATGTATCCAACTCTAGGAAAATGAGATTACATTTCCTCTAAACCATTAACATGGATAAATCACATTAAGAACATCATACACACTCATCTTCCTTTCAAGTGAGATTCAAGACCAACTTCATGGAATACAACAAAATATCAGAATGTATATTCAACAGAACCCAAATATATATATAGATTAATGAGTGAGAAGAACCTAAATCTAAAAAAGATATTATTATGGATAATGAAATGAAAATTTTAACATTATCTATCGCATATACTATAATTTATTCCATTGGTGTTTATATATACCAAGATGTCACCTCACCTCTATATGTTTTTTGTGGGACTACTAACCAGAACCCCAAACATATGGTAACTCTTCCCATAAAATGATGCATCCTTATAACCACACATATTAGAGATAGACACTATATCATTGGATGAAACAGAATATGTTAGTGCTTCTCTAGGAACCCTAGAGTTAGTAGCACAATTAGAAGGAGGGGAAACCCTAAAAACCCATTACAAATCTCCTATGTTTCCAAATATATATTATATATTAGGTGGAGCTAGTAATGCGCAATGATTATTCTCAAACTTTTCACACTTATAATATAGAAAATATCATCCACATGAAGCTATTGATGAATGATATGGGGATAAATAACTACAATTTCACACATACTTTCCTCCCAAATCATCATGTCTGTTATTTTTTATAGATGATTCAATCCACCTATGTCTTGAGGCTGGAAAGATAAGAAAATTTAGTATCTTGGGATGGAAAATCTCTACCATCAAATATTGACAAAAAATAAACATTTGTTTTTAGAATGAATAAAAATCTACAATTGGATGTTCACCTAAAATATAATTAAAAAATCCCAAGAATACATTTCTTATTGGTGACTACTTCAGGATAAATATATACAAGGTCCATGTAGTTGTTGGAATACTCTGAAACTAAACTATCCCTTTGATAAAGGTCTAGAAACTCCCTGATCTTAGAGAGTGAAAATGTCTCAAGACAAATATGATCAATGAATAAAACCATGATTTCCTTCCATCCCATATTCTAATGTCACCCTGATATAAAAAATGACTCCCAACTTTTATGACTAGGTATTTCCAACAAAAAAACTAAAAACAATACGTTAATGGCTTCAAGGGTGCAGTGGATCCAAATGAACCTATGAAATTTATTGTTGAAATATTATACTCCTCACGATATATGCTTGAAAAAAATTAAGGTGTATTTTTCATAACAAAACCCTAATTGTGATCCCTCCCTATATCCAATTGAGATTTCATTAGCATAAGAAGAAACAGATCTGAGTCCCTATTCCCTTGATTGGATAGCCCGGACCACCACCTCATCTAATATTTGATAAACTATTGTGAAATCCAATGGCGAACTCTCTCTAATATACTTATATAAATTTAAAAAACGTATCCATGTAGGAATAATAATACACCTGTAATAAAGTGAATGGGATCATCAATATTTGATCCCATAGATAGTCAAATAAGAAACACAATACTGCAATCACATCAATTTGACTAAAAACATAATCATCTAAAAAATAATTAAAACCATTACACCTTACATAGAAAATGATTCCTAGTCTGCATCCAATGAATTATATCTTAAGGATGAGTCAAATAAAATTCACAATATCCCATGGTATTCTAATTCCTTTTTTGGGGTGTTTTGGCTATACAATCTACTCATAACTAGAACATATTCTCCTTTCCATCCTATATATTATCTATCATGAATTTATCAAATAACAAGACTCCAAATAGGTAAACCCATTATTTGATACCATTGTTTCAACATCAATACTATGCTACCAACCCACTGAACAAACATACTGGCCAGTGGCATGACCCGAAGAGCATTCCTAGTCACCATGTGATAGAAACTAGTTCCTAGACAACTATGAGCTCCTTTGGGAATGATTTAACCCTATGGAAAACATTCAATAATCATTCAAAATAAAATTTTAATATAAATAATAATAAAAAACCATAAAAATTAAATACAAAATATTCATATTCAAGTATCTTGTTACATTTACATTTTTCTATCAAATATAAAATGAGAAATGATGAGAGGAATAAAAATTAAACACATGGATCCTTAGGAAAAGATGATCACACAACACCAAGACACTTTTATAACATATCCCCAAAATGATTACAACTAGCCAGATTACCCACCATCTAAAAATATGGTATTTTATTTACTAAATCCGATAATACTTGGTCTATATATACCCAATAGGTATATGTAGGTTTTGATAATACCTAACCAGTAGTTTCCCACATGGTTTTCTATACAGATCTATTTCAAGGTCAATAGACGTTGTGGTTTTTGATGGATACAAAACAATTTGGTATGAAACATTTTTTAATTTTGAAAGAAGTAAAATTGGAAGAATAACTAAAATGAAGAGAAAAAATTGTTCAAGAATTGTTGGAAACCACTTAGTAGCTTGGTTATTGTCATATTAGGTACATATTATCCTTGTGATCAAATAAATTCATTCCCATGAACCATCCATTGGAGAGCATGCACCCAATTTTTATGGTAAAAATCCATGTCACATCATTTAGTTATTGTTTCACTGTAATCCTACTATAGAGACTCAATTAATTCCCTGTTAATCTTTCCTAGATACTAGTCTTAGCTATGATTCTGAGGTACCCACTCTTTCCAAGTGAATCTTCCATTTCAAAACAATGAAAAATATTCATTTTCATAAATCAAAAAATCATTAGTCCAATATTCTATTACTGAAATTTTTCAAATCGGATAACCAATATTAATAACCATACCCATATAAACACCCTTGAAAACACAATTTTTAATGAAAAAAAACTTTATAATACATTTCGTATTATAGGAAAACAATTTTAAATCATAAAATTGTTTCACAACATGGAACCAATATCCATTACCTTAGAAATTACCACCAATTGTGTGAAAATCCCAAACCAAATAATGTGGAGATTATACAGAAGAATGAATACATAAAAACATAAAATCCATACAAAAATAATAAATATAAACCCAACAATAGTAAACTACACCCATAAAAGATAATATAAATTGTAAAATAAGTGAGAAATCGACAATAGATGTGGATATGGGGATCTTTCTTGGATATTACTTGATAAACCTACGTTATATCTACTAAATATTAATTCTTGGATGGTTATGTTGAAGATAATAGGTGTGAAAAGGGATATTTGGGGAAAACGGTAAATTAAATTGGTTTTAATGTTTCAAAACAGGGGGTGAAATTATAATTTTTTAAATGTATTGTGATGGTCACTGGGTCATTCCACACAGTCTACCAGACTATGCACTAACCTTGGGGGAACCTCTATCACAATGGATGGATGTTATAAAGTTTATGAAAAATGATTTCTAGAATTGTGTTCCTATATATTTGGTCACTCTGGTGCCTCTTCCTAGTCATATCATATTAATGGATTTACCTATATCTCTTTCTTCATTAATCAAATGGGAAACAAAACAATCGATTATTTGTACGAATGAATACCTCCTTACAAATTCATGTAATTAATTTTCCATCACCACCTCTCATGTTAGTATATAATGGTTGATTTCTTGCATATATGTGAAATCTATTAAAAAAACATTTTTCTAAAAATATATAATCGCATCTACCTTATTAATATCCAATCATTTGTAAGATTATAACATCACTCATACTTATGTGTGGTATAACACCTCTATGAGGTAATGTGATTAATTTACAGTTTATATTTTAAATCATTTGAAATAAGTATATATTTGGAGAATATATTTATATGATTTAGATTATATTATAATGATTCTATAATGATGAATTATTATTTTTCTTTTATTTTTCTTAATCCATTGAAAAATGAAAACAAGATTAATGCATACGTACAACCTACCATCTCCATGAATGATGTCATTTTTTATATTTAACATTTATAGATGAATATATATATATTTATAATTTATATAAATAATATTTATTTCATTCATAACATTCTATATATTATGGATCCTTGATCAATGTATAATGGTCGATACTACTGAACCGAAACATGCATAGAGAGTAAATAAGTTATTACCCAAGAATGATTTTAATAACATATTTCTAATAAATGGGTGATAATACATTATAATTAAATAATAAATTATTTGAAAGATATGAATATTTTACTGTAATACTTGTTATCTAAAACTATATTTATTATAAATGATTTCTGAATGTGTATGATGAAATTCAGGACATGAGGTAAAGGGATTATGTTTCAATCCTATTCTTAAAAGGGATTTTTTATGGTTCAGATTGTTTTGAGGAAAAAATATGAAAAATATATGAAAAAAAATCATTAATTTTTCTTATACTATAGTTATTTTTTAGTAATAATTTTTTTCATTAATTTTACTAAATTCGTGTACTAAAAATACTAAAATAATTATTTAAGGAAAATTTTTTATGTTATACTTATTCAGTCTGAAATCATTCCCTTCCATGATAATGTTTTATAAAAAATATATATAGAATTTTTTAAATTTTAAATAATTATTATTTAAATTAATTTTTTATTTTTTTTATATTTTATAAAAATATATTAAGATTTTCATTCTTTTCATTTTCTATATGAGATTCTTTTGAGTTTTTACGGAATGTGGGAATAGAATCATCATTTTAAACTATATTGTATGAATGTAAATTGAAATTTTCATGACAGATCAATTCTTTTAAGATTACTTTATATGATTTAAAGGTTGCGTTAAAATAAAAATATTTTTTATAATGTTTTTTTAATTTTATGTATTAAAATGTGTTTTTTATATTTGAAAATATTTTCCCAATGAATGTATTAGTAATACTTTTATGGATATTTATATTCATCAACAAGAACAATCATATATTTTTATTATATTTTACTAAGGATATAATCCAATGTTAAAATCCCTATTATTTCTGTGCATTATTTATGAGTATGATGATGAGGTGTTTTTGAATATCATTTATTGTCCATGGGTTATGTCTATGAAACTAATTTTATTTTGGTGGGTTATGATGTGATGATGTAATGAATTTTTAATGATGTTGCAGAACACATAAATATAGTTTTTATTATATAATTAGTGGTCCTAGAATTATATATTCCTCTAATTAATTGGGTAATAATTTAAATTTCATGATATAATGAAGGGATAATAATTGATATGATTAAACAACTATGAAAATAAATTCAATTTTCATGGTCTATAATGAGATGAAGGTGGTTATTCTTGTTCTGTTGTGATATAGGAAACAATTAGGGATACCCAAAACATAATAATATTATTGTCTTGGTTTTTGACCTTGATTTATGATATGGTTTCTATACTTATGATTGTTCCCTAAAATTATTTCAAGATTATTTGGTCAATGACTAATTTACGTTCATTTCTCACACATATGATTTTAGTCTTTTGAAATATTAAATATTTAGTCCATGACATATTTTTATGTATATTGATAGATAATGTGAAAACATTTTATGTTATGGTCTTGATCATACACACTTATTCACATCTTATTCTTTAATATGATCATAAATTGATATCTTGAATTTTTACCATTACTTTTCATCTATGATAAACCATTCAAATGTGTCCTTTCCCTAGAATATGAAGAATTGTTTTAAAAAAAATTCTCTAAATAGGGTTAAATTTTAAGATATTTTTGGTATATGTCGAATATATAAATGAAATAAGAAAATTATGTATCTAGTATCCAAATACAATAATCCCTTATAGTCCCCAGTCTTCTGTTTTTGAAATGTATTTAATTTTCAAACAAAATTAATAAATATTTATATATAAAACTAAAGGGTCACTATATTTTTTATCATATTGAGGTTTAGTAAATATTTTAATATTTGGGTTAGAATACATTGGTAAAACTCCCTTAGATAAGTAAAACTATAGGATTACATACTAATGTTTGTTCAAAAACTATATTACATGGTTTTCCTAGAAATACATCCATGATTGGACTCAATATGTACATGTGAGTTTGGATTAGATTCATTACGGTGTCCCAAAAATAATAATTTTTCGGGTATATCTTGGCCATTAATTTGGTGCACGGTGTGTGTTCCCTTACCACACACCTAGTTTAACAATACCAAAACTTATTCTCTGTTTTACTCACATTTTATTTGCGACCCATTATAATGGATTTGTGTAAATTATGAACATTGATATCCTTGGTAAAGCATATTGTGTCATGTTATGAAAAGAAGGCTTCATCAATTATAAAACCTATACATTTATCATTATTATGTGTATTAAGGACATGATATTTTTTATCAAATGTTTCACTTTAATTTTAGTGAAGGGTTAAAAATAGAAGATTTCATGATAATATTTAATGTGATGAACAATATAATTATTTTCCCTTTATAGAATCCAATTCCTACCGGAGCGGGAATTCTAGATCTTGTTGTTATGATCATGAACTGTTCTCAATAAATGACTTGCCTAATGATCCAAAACAATCAAAATACTGAACAATATCATGATTGGTATTTCATTACGAAATGCAAACCATCTTTGAGAGGGTTAATTGATCCACTAGTAGATGATAGATGGATTTTTTTATTGAGACGTTATTTTCTATTTCCAATAGCTAAAAATGTGAAATAGTTGTCCAAGCCATGTTTCATTTGAAAGGGGGAATCCGATTGATGATGGATCCATATTGGAAATATTACACAAGAGGATAAATTTAATCAATGGAATGATATGATTTTAAGAGGATATTTTCCAGTAAGTAATTCCATTATATTCTAAATCAAAATATAGAAAGGGAATTCCTTGTGCATAAGAAAAATGAAGATTATAGGATTGGTACTTATGGGGAAATTTTGACAAGTCTTTCAAGATATACTATGGTTTTATAATTATACATGAAAGAAAAAAATTATCAATTCAATTGTGGCTTGAAACTATGTATCCAAAAGGAGTTAACTATAAGATAATGTAGTCGATAGGAGAAAAATACTCAACTTTCCCTCATGTTATAACTATAAAATAGTGATTCCCAAAATTCTCATGCCTTTGATAAGAAAAGGATGATCATGACTTATAAAAACCTAAATAAATCACATATTGGAAGGAAATTACAACAATACACTTCCTATAAATGTCATAAGAAACATCAATGGAATTTCTTGAATGGAACTAGGACGAACTTTCAATGTGTGAAGGCTAACATAAATCCTTTAAATATTGAATGGAAATGAATGGGATCATTAATGAAATGGATATAGAGAAGACATCGACTAATGAACCACCCATTCTCTAATGATTTGAATTAAAAATATGGAAATTAGGATAACCATTGAGTGAGTTTTATGTTTTGTAATGATGATCAGCATTAGAAACAAATATTGATCAAATTCAATGTGAAATCATATATGAACATGACATCCAATGTGGGTTACGAGAATGAAATGGTAACTGGTAAAATTATTATCTACTATAGAACAAATAATGTCTTATTTTATTTCCACTCTACCCATACTTTTAAATATAAGTAACTTTGTGATGTGTTTTGAAATACCAGTTTTTTTATTAGATATCGTGCTTGTGGTGAAAACTCATAAGGGTACAAGGGTCACATATAATGTATATTGTTCCAATCCAATTGATGGTTTGGGGAATGTTCTTCTTGGAAATAATTTTATTCTCCCTTTAGTTAAATTTTATATGATTCAGAGAATGTATTAACATTTTTTATATGGATCCCATATCAATTTTGAGGAATATTTGTCACTTTTTAATTCCAAATGAACCTTTTATCATTTATTAGCACGAGATTAAATACCACATTATAATGGAAACTGATTGATTATTCCTAGAATTAATTTATATCAATGAATTATATTTGTCTCATATGGGTCGGTAGAATCTCAAAAACAAATAAATTACTAATTTTCAGGTGTTTTTAGGACTTTGACAGGAATTTTCATGTATTCCTCTATGTCAAATGGGGAGTTTTCAATACAACTCAAACTTGGGGATACACCAATTTAAAATAATCATTATATAATTACCTGAGTTGAGTTATATGAATTGAATGAGAATATCAAGGAGAATATTGATATTGGATTTATTTAACCATGTGATTCCCATTATAGTACACTAGTTCTTTTTGTTAAAAAGAATGATGTATTTATGCTACTATTTACTAATTATCATTAAATTAATAAAATGGTATCAATATCATGTATCCTATATCACGTATCAATGATTTATTGGATTATTTACAAGGATCGCAATTATTTTTAGGATTATTCATTTATATGGGTACTATAATTTTAGGAGAAATAGTGGAGACTTACCCAATATAGCCTAATGTATGATCTATGGACACTATGAATTTGTAGTAACGTAATTTTTTTATTAAAAATTCTAATTATATATTCATATATTTAAGGAATAAATTATCTATAAAACGCATTGATAAGTTTATTTTAATATTAATATATGATATTATTATATATTAATTGAGTGAGGATGATCATAAAGATCAATTGATAATTGTAATAAATTCCATGGGGAAAGAGAAGTTGCCAGAAATATTTACCAATTTGAAATTTTCACATCGTAAAGAATTATTTTTGGGTTATATACTCCCATGTTAGGGTAATTATGTATATAGTTTAATGTTTGGACTTAGTAATTAATAACCTATACCAACCATGGTTATACATTTCACCCATTATTGACATTTCAAAATAACTTTTCATAAATTATGTTAACTATTTTCACTATGATTCATCTGATCCATCAATGACTATGTAGTCAACAAAAACTAAAACTATAATCCTTTTATTACTATCATTATTCAAATAGATATTGTAATAAAATCAATAATGTTAAAAATTTATATTCTTTAAAAAATTATCATGTTTTGAATAGAATGAACTTAGTTCTTTCTTTATCCCATATAGCACCGTCCTCAGCTGACAAACACTCTTCTAATCTTTATTATTGATAAAACCTTCTAGATTCTCAATATACACTTAATCTTATAAAACCCTGTTAAAAAATTATTGCATAATGGCCATCTTGAAAACATTGAACATAATTTGAAATATTAAGCCCATGAATAGGTAAATAGTCTTGATCCTTGCAACAGGTGAAAATGCCTCATCGACATTGATTCCCTCAATCTGTGAGTACAAATTGAACACAAATCATTGATAGTCCCAAATTACAAATCTAGAATCATTTAGTTTGTTCCGGAAGAACCTTTTGGTCACAATGACATTCTTATATGTTTTTTTTGAAACAATATCCATGGTATGATTCTTATCATTTTGGTCGAGCTTGTTATTCATAGCCAAAATACAATTCTCATATCTGGATCCTACTTCACAAAAATAGCTCTAACTATGATATAAGGGATATCTATTGTAAATATTTCATTCTCCGTGTTTGAACTAGAGCTTCCTAATCACCCATGTTATTTCCTAATCAATTTTAGCCTGACACTTCATCTTTTAAATAGATATAAACATTGATTATTCCTAACCATAATTAGAATCTTCTTTTAAATCAACTTTTTTCAATTCTTCTTCCCCTAATTTTCAAAAATCCTCTCCACTATCATTTTTGAACTATTCACAATGTTTTCAAAGATTATTTTCATTATCTGCTGTAGTTACATCATTTATATCAAATAATTTTCCCAACAAATTACTCAAGTAATTAATTGATTATATTTGTATTGAGTAGGCATGCAAAGACCCCTCATCTCTAAGAGATTAAAATTTCCTATATTTATACTTACTGAGAAAAAAACACATAATTTAAACTATATGAATGTATTTCAATGGTATATTCTTTTATACCAAATATTTAATGGAGTTTTATCTTCATTTGGAAATAACATTGGCCTATTGGATATGTATAATGATTTCAAGACTGTATCCTTCCATAATTTTATTTTTAGATACTTTTTAGTAAGCATTGTTTTTACCATTTTATCTATGATCCATTTTTTGCATTCAAACACTCCATTTTGTTGAGGAGTTATCACTAATTTTTTCCTTATCCGATGTTTCCTAGCATAATCTGCCACTTAGAATTTTTAAAAAAATTTATACAATTTGAGTTCAAAACATTAGAATCATCTATAAAATCATCCTTTTTTATTCTATATGTTATTTTTTAGGAATATATAGACATCAGACTTGTGGTAAATAATAAAAAATAACTCCATCCTTCTTAAATAATAACTAAAAACAACATAATACATGTTCATATCAATGTATCTTGTTGATATAGTTCTACACACATCTGCAAGCATAAATTAACGAACTCCAGATGATTTTTATTCTGTTTCCTTGTATGTCTTTCTGATAATATTACCTTGTTGAAAAATATCATTTCATTTGGAAAAATCATATAGTAGTTTGGGGAGAACATGATCTACATCACATTTCACTAGATCATCCATGGATGGTTTGAATATATGGTTATTTCATATATTACACAAAATTTTTATTTCTTCTCAAGATATAAAAATATAACTTCTTCTCTACACAACTGGTAGAGATTCCTCTTCATTCTCATTCCCTATAAAAAAAATATATCATCTTCTTCAATGGAGATACACAAAATTTTGGTATGTCTTATAGCATAAACTAAGTCACAAAGTTGACTAACACATATAATGTTTTCATTCTGACCTACAACAACTAAGGCATTAGAAAGTCTTTTATATTCCCCCCCCCCCAAATATTTATTTTCCCAAGATAGAAATCTTAAATCGTTCTTCATTTCTAAATTAGACAAGACCCTAATTTTCATATTTGATTTAAAAAACCAGATCCTTATATCAAATTATATGGGAGGTGAATCCACTATCAAGGATCCATTAACCATCACAATATAACGCTTTGAGGAGAATTTATACAACCATTGTATACTTATCAGTATTATTTTTGACCCACATCTTTGACATCATAGTTGTTATGGATCCATATTGTTGATAAATCTGAATTTAAAATGTAATAACTTCATATTAAATGAGATTTTTACTTATTTTATGTTTTGAAACATTTTATTATTCATCTAGATACTACATATGATTGATTATTATATTTTTCCTCATATTAATCTTTATTGATAATGATAAATATCTAGACATGTTTCTGAATCCCCAACACAAAAAAAACACCGAAATCTTTTATGGGATATTGAACTTGATAGGAATTTTTTCATCTTATTCCCTTAGGTACCTTTTTTCTATGGAAAATATATTTTTAGAATATCCCATATTTAAACATAAATAAAACATAATAAAAGGTGTACTCCTATGCATTATTGTATGACTAGTTCTTGCAAGGTTTCGTGGAGTCTTATTATTCTAATTTGAACCCAAATAAATTTTAAACCATAGAATGGGAACATTCGGACTGATTTCAATCAGCACAACTTTTCATTTTATATAAATCCCTATATCATCCTTGTCATTTAGAAATGACCATTTATTCTATTTTGAAAAACCTCTAGACACCATATATATATTTCTTATCACCTGAGCTATTTTATTTCTTAGTTTCATATCTTGAGTCTTGATTCTCTCATATTATTCTATCTTTGTATATAGGTCAACAACATCCACTTCATGTTCATTTAAAATATTTATGTGATCTTTTTTGTGTTAGTAAAATATTTTATTACTTTTCTCTGTTCTTTAGATTGGATAATTTGATCAAAAACATTTTTATTGTTTTTTGGCATTGAAGAATTTATATTTTTAATTTCAATCAACAACTCAAATTTCAATTATTTTCATTACTATATATATTGTTTTTCATCATGAACAACTACATTTCATTCTTTTATTTAGCTCTAAAATAATCAATATCCTTAGGAGAAGATTCTATTTATGTCTCAAGATCATACCGTTCATTGACTTATCCTGCATCATTTTCACATTCCTCCCTTAACGAGTAGTTACAACTTCCACTAGAAACTTATCCCATGATGTTTACATTTATTCGTCTCTTAAACCACAGATTCTTTTGAACATTCATTATCTTGTAAAAGAGGATTTTTATTTTTGAACAAGTTTCTCATAAAATATTTCTTCACATTCACATGGGATAAATAATTATTCATTAAAATTTGTCTTTACACTCACCATTATATTAAAATATAATTGGAAAACTTCTTTTAATATTTCCAATTATTCCACATAGAAAGTATTCCGGATGAAGATTCCACATGAACATTACTTTTCCTCTTTGAATATTTGATGAAAAGAATAACATGTCATAATCCATATATTATTCTTCCTCTTCATATTAAATAGTATTATTCTTTATGACCATAAATGAAACCAATTTATACTTCCCATTTTCAATAGAGTGAATAAAATTAATTCCCATATCATATGGGAAAAGGGTACCATGATTTCTATCCAGTTTCTTCTCCTTTAGATCTATATCTTTCAGCAAAGGTATATTCAAATTGAACTAAGGTGGAATCATTCTAAATATCATATTAATGATATTTAAATATTCATGAATATCTATGATACCACACATGTCTTCAACAATAATATTGACCCATTCAAATAATTTATTTAATGATTCACTGTGATGTATTATTAGGTCATCATATTTATTCCATGGAAACTATAATTTTTTCTCAATTACATTTGAATCACCTTCATATATAATTAAAGTATTTTCCCACATTGAATGCATTGAATTACATGACATCACTTATTTGTATATTTCATTGGGTAAGGCTTCCAATAAATAATTTAGTCCTATGGTGTTAGCATCCAATTCCCGTTATTCTATATCTGATAAAGAACCACTATAAACCATGGATTAAATACAACGAATTAATTTTTTTAATTCAACTGTACCTAAATATCATAAGTAGTTATGCATCAGACTGAAAATTAAATTTTTTATTTTTCAAACAATTTTCATGAAATAGTTTCAAACCAAGATTATAAACACAAAAGGAAATAGTATAATCATTAAAGAAAAATTTAATCCTACAAAAATTAGTCTCCTAAAGTAATTTCCAGGACATTTCACTAACCTGAGTTTCTGGTTCATCCATAATAAGATTTTAAAAATAAAAGGATAGCATGTCCTTGGACTGAATACACTCTTCTAGGTAGATCATCCTATTATTGAACCCCCCAACTATATTCATCCTCGTCTTGAATATAAATGAATATTGATCCTTATTTAGATTCATCCTTAAGGATCTCCCCATAATTTTAATAGATTATTCTTTGGTAGCATTTTGAGGCAAAACATGTTCAACCATTTATTATTTCGAGCTCATGATCAATTCCAAGGATTTCCCAATCACAACACCTAACATTCAATTATTGTCCATCTACATTGAATTCAACTTCACCACTTACCATGTATACATTGGAAGAAGGAAGAAGGATTTGTCCTTCATCATCAAATGAATTCCCTTCTACCCTTATATTGGGGGCCTGACTACGTCACCTTTTTTACTTTTTAATCGTATCCTTAGTTTCATTATTATCATTATAATGATGAATATAGGAGTTGATGTACTGCATCCTATTGTTTAGAATCTCACCCCATAAGAGTGGCCTCACGATAAAAAATTTCATTATGAACGACATTCACTTCATGTTCCTTTATTCCAGTAGGGAGGTCTAGAAAATTTGTTTATGTGATAGAGACCTCATTAGAAAAAGAACATTGGGGCATGCACCCTATAAATCCTATCTTGGTTCATCAAACTCAAGACACTAGAAATGATTGAAAACTCTAATATTTGTACTGAATAATTTTAGTATCACCCCACTTTTTTCCTTCACCCATCCTGTACTATCATAAAAGTGTGCAGATACCCTTACATTTTTTGTCATTTTCATCATGCCTATTATCAATTTATTTCTATGCATTTATCAATTCCTTTAAAACCACATTATGAGCCTCTAAAGTCTCTCTCCTTGGGATTTCATATTAAGTAATTGGAAGGCCACCATCTATATTAGCATTCAACCTAAGGACTTCCAATCCGCTTCTCTACTTTGAATCCAAATGGATGTCCTCATGTAAATTGCATCGCATTGGGACAACACCTCCTTGAGAAATTTCCTCCGCACATGCACCCAGACCTACCACATCTCCAATATCACAGACCTTACTGTTGTCTCCCAATGCAACATCCATATTCTGAAAAGAATCCACCCAACCTATTGTTCACTATGAACTGCCTCATCGATATGAAGACCCACTTGTCCTTAGCCACCTTCTTCAGAACTAGTCCTAGACCCATGATGTGTCAAAATACTTACAGAATCCACCGACAAATGATGTAATCACTTATAGATAGATTAAAATTATACCCAAGTTTTTTACACCACCATTTTCCTACAGAGGTTTTCCTATCCAATTTTAGTCAAAAAGATATCAGAAGGCTTTCTTGAAAAATAAATTTCGACACACGCTTTTGGATTAATAAGATGACACACTACTTTGGTACGTCTATCAAGGAATGAGAACCTACCTATGATATTCCCAATCATCATAACAATCAAAGGATTCTAAAATGGTAGGATAATATTATGGAAACTCTCCAAAATCACCATTGGAGAGGAGAACTGCTACATATTACAGTCGTATGTCCATCTTTGGACGTATAATCTGGACCGGTTGTAGCTGAAATGTGTGTGTGGCCAAGCCTTGAATAGGGAATCCTCCATTGATAAGTGGATCATTAATTTCATAGTGTCGATCTAACCATTAGTGGCATTATCTTATAGATCCCATGAACTAAAGGAAAATCTATCGATGGTGTCCAATGATTTCCTTCTTCATGATAATTGAGCACTCCGAGTCTGATTGAGAATCACCAAAGCTTTATAAAACACCAAAAGTTACAGTGGAAGATTAGTTAACCCTTTATACAAATTAGGGACATTAGGGTCTATGGAGTATTTTGGGAACCATGAATGAATCTCTATAATTAACAATTTTAAAATATATCCCCTTGAGATATTATTTCACCATTCAAAAAAACACTCTTATCTTCATATTCTATTAAAATGTATGAATAGAAATGAAGGAATCCATGAGAGAGAAAAATCTACTTGTTTCACTCACATCAGGATATGTCCAATGAGTATACAGTGGAAATGTTCCAAGGATCCATATTTATTAAATTTTACTATTGTTATAATGTTTGGAGTGGAATGATTATTCCTATTAGTTTACAAAAAAATCAAAATTTTAAATCTCACTACCCTC
The DNA here is from genome assembly GCA_963277665.1 of Viscum album. Lineage (NCBI taxonomy): Eukaryota > Viridiplantae > Streptophyta > Magnoliopsida > Santalales > Viscaceae > Viscum > Viscum album. The sequence continues at coordinate 989,795,090 of OY728140.1, forward strand.
TCAACTGATATGTGATCACGAATCCTTCAAAATAAACTCCATTTGATTACAAGAATAAATATTTTTTACACTCATTTGGTATATCATTATGTTGATTAAAATCCACATGATGAATACCACTTGACAATAGATATACTAGGAAATATATTCTACCTACATAATATTTACTTTATTGAAAAAACTATTTCCAATCCTTATGAATCATCCGAGATTATTAATAAAGAATTATATTTTTATAAACCCAAAAACATTTATGATGATCACTACATTCTTGATGCTTACAAACATCTTGATTCACTCTACTTTCACATAGTGTTGATAAAATTATTGATCCTAAAAACATTCATGATTATCACATTATTCATGAAGTACACATATCCTTTAGGAAGATACATTCTCCTCAAAACCAATTATCTTATGACAAATATTATGCTAGAAAACCCATTAATGAATAACATTCATGAAGTCATAGACATTTGTTTTGGTAATACATTATCTTCTCATATGAGGAGGGTAGAACCCAATTTATAGATGTTTCCTCCATTTCACAAATATTTCATAATCATTAGGTTCTTTTGATTGATCTCTTCATTATTTACCCTGATGTTTCCTTCCTTCATAGAATAATGAGGAAATTTCCCATCCGTGAAGCTTCTCATCGTTTCATAACATACCAAATTTCCATCATGACGATCCATTCACTGTGAAACTCAAAAACTATGTGAATCACTAAACCATATATAAAAACCATATATTCATGAAAACTAAAAGCTTCACAATATATATTGATTTACAATATTTTTTGGAGGCATCCCTAAAAATACAAATTTCACAATTCATGACTGATCCTCCACATTTGGGACCCAAAACTTTTCTAATAAGAAATGGATCCAACATGTATACAGATGATTATTTAAAACCACAAGAGCTTCAATTACTATGTCAAGGATCTATTTTGACATACATTTTCAATAATCTCCCCGAAACTCTACAAATGACTTTGGAAACATACTTTTTTAACAAATGCATTCATTTTAAAAACACTAAAAATTTAACTTTAGGGATTTTTTCCCAGAATCCTGATCAATTATCTTATCAACATACATAGCCAATATATATAATATTTTCTCTTCTTGAAATACCATATCATGGATCATTTTTAATTAATATAATGGATTCATACCGTTGAATAAGTTATAATATTACCCAACCTATTTAATTTTTTTTCAATTTATACCTCATATAAATCCATGGTATGAATTGTAAAATAATTACATAAATATATTAAATATAATGAATTGTTATTATGAAAATCTAAGGATAATAATACGCCTTCTTCTAATCTGTTTAAAAACATTAACATCGCTATGGTGTACCTACGAATTTCCAACTACAATAAGTGATGTGAAATGTTTTCTGATTCCACTATACAGGGATGGTAAAATTTATAGATTTAATAAAAATATATATCATATATTATTTAAAAATTTATCCAATAAAAATGTGTTTCTATTTAGATACACTTACATCAATCAAAAACTGAAAATAACATCCATGTGTTCATATGGCCTTCCATCTTTAGAAATAGTGTAATTAATTTTTATAAATTAATCTTTTATAGAGGAATATATGTATATATATATATAATGATTTTATATGATATTTAAATCATTGTTAGAATTATACAAATTATGGAACCACAATCAATGTAAATGTACAAAAACTACAGAACTAAAACATCTTGAGAAAAAAGATATAGTCAAAACCTATAAATGATAATTTTACCAATGAATTATTAATAAATGGGTGTTAAAATGGTGTAACTAGATAAAATTTAATATTATAAGAATATAAATTATTTTTTATAACTATAAAAATAATAATTTTAATGGATTCAATAATTTTTTCAATGAAATTTTAACTTTGAGTATGGGTTTACAAAATCTCTTTTATTTCTGTAAGACACCTACCATATTCACAACATGTTTTTTTGTGTATATATAGTTAATGAATATATTTAATGATTATTATCATAATAATTATGGGAATTTAAATATATATTTAACGATTTTGTTTTAATTAATTTATTATTTTAATGTTACCAATGTGTTATGGGAATTTTTTTTAATAATATTATATATCAAGATTGTTTATGATTTAATCTCCATTGATAAAATTTTATGATTTAATATAATGAATATCATGTTATATATTATCCCATATTTATATTTATTGATGATCATATCCCTATAATATTCCTCTCAATATGAACTCTTGATATTAAAGGAGTATTTTTAAGAATCTTTCCTTATTAATCTATTTTGTAAAAAAAATCAATCTTCATATTTTCTTAAAATGTTTTCACGAATGTTGTTACTATTTTACTATGATTGATAAAAATAATTTTTATATATGGATAAATTTATAAAAAAATTGAAATAAATATTATTTTTTTTCAAAATGACTTACCTTAGACATTTTATGGAAAAGGCGAATGAAATATCTATTTTAATTTATGTGGAAGATATAGAATTTCATACCATCATAACAACTCACTGATTTTATGATTCCATTACAGTTATCAGTTTTTATTTCAAATGAATTTTTTTATTAAATATTTTTTATATTGTTTATGATAAAATATGTGACTAAAAAACTAAATTACTATTTTCCTCTACAATATTCTTGATATATTTTCAATGAATTTTCCTATAAGATAACATAGGTTGATATTATTTATCTTTTACTGAGGATTTTTTCCGATTATAACTTCAATAATCTTCTTGTATATGGTTTTTCATTATGATTATGATATGTTTATGGAACAAATTTTGTAGAGACCCAAAGCTTGACGTACTGAGACATTAAATTACTTTTTCGGAATAATTAATACATAACAAAAACAGACACACAAAGACCATAACAGTTTAGTGTCTTTGGAAACTTGGAAAAATAATCTTTTAATCGTGGTGAAATATCTTCAACATCTCCCATAAAGATATACCCCTTTTGTTTTCTTAGCTAAAACCTTTCTTTAAATCCTGGGGAAAAAACATATAAAGGGTGAGCACAAATGCCCAGTAAGGGTAAGCATAGAGAACATTAAAAAATCCATAAACATTTGAATTCAAAAAACTTGAACATAAAATATAAACATCAAAATCCTGAGCAATGACATAAATCATGGAAGTAAACAAGGCATAGATCATAAAGGAACATTAGTCATGATAAACTAGAATGGTAAGAAAACATGTAATTATGGCATCCATTAAGCACATGTTATGATTTCCATAGTAGCCAAGGCATTTCTTCCAAGACCATCTTAGTGGACAAAGTCCCATTCTGAATCGAGTTCACTCCTCGTTCTAGACATATAACACTGAATCCGATTAACTTACCATTCCAGCCATGTCTATATCATGAGATATAAATATTTTTCCAATGCATTGGAGGGAGATATATCTACCACCCAGCTTATAATGAAATCATTTTTACTTGTTCCACAAAATAAACATAAAACATTCATCATAACCCAAAAAATAAAATGGGTTTCATAAATATCATCTCATCATCACATAATCCATATAAAACAAATGGATATTTCATCATAAGAAAATTAAAACAATGTAAATCATAGAGGCATTATAATTGAACCATACACATATGAAATAATTTCATCTTAGATGGAAAATGGTTTTGATAAAACACTTGAAATGGATTCTTGAGGAAAATATCCTTTCTTCTTCAAAATCATTTTCTTTTCACAAAATTCCAAGAAATATTAAAAGAAAAGTAATTTGTTGAAAATAGTCATAAAGTCGTGTAGAGTAAGCTTCATGAAAATAAGGTGTTATGAAACTGTAAAAATCTGTTCACGCCATATAAGTTAAAAATAACATTCTTCTCGTACTTTTGTCGGAAAAGTCAAAAAGTACCTCGTATGGTATACAAAAGAAAGATTCCTTTCATACAACGTTTTAAAAGTAAAAAAAGGGTAAGAATGACATTAAAAATACATGGATGATAAATAAAAATTTTATGAAAACATTTTTAGAACATATGGACATGGATAATAAACATAACCCTAGTAAATATTTACGAATAAACAATCTCAGATAAGAATGAGATTGGAATAATTATCCCTTACCTTATGTCTCATATGCTTCGTATGTATCCGAACCTCCTGTATAATGATTTAAATAATGTAATTGACTTATTACAGAATCATATTCATTTTTATGATATCATATATTGTTTACTTATGACATTATATTACCCATTCTATTGTAAATTCGATGTAAAAGCAGCGATTTGGGTAAAATCGTTTCATTTATTATACGTGTTTCAAATTGTTATTCTTAATATTATTACTTATAGCCTGATTTACTTAATTCCATTATTTAAAACCTGATTTATATATAATATATATTCAGCATATACATATATATTTTATAGATCGATAAATGGAATGAAATACACCGTTCATGGAGAGGTAGGCCGTACGTACGCATGAATGCTATTTTCGCTTCCTTATTGAATTGAATAGAATTAAGTACATGAAATACATATCTATATACATAAATACAGTAACATTATTATGTCATATATTTAATTATTATTCATTATATATACTTTATAATCATTCATGAATGGTTAACATGGAGAATGAATCTCATTGCGTCGTGGAGACGGTAGTCCGTACATACACACGAGCGATGATATCATTCCCATGATCGTGGAATTGTATTGAAGAATATGTATAATATTCCAGAATAAATATCAATTTACAATAATCTTATATAGTTATTTATTTACACCATTATACCCATCCATGTATGGTGGTGGTCGAAAACAGATTACACCACGGCGTGGAGACGGTATTCCGTACGTACGCACACGCGGTGATTTCGTTTTCCATAGGATGGATAGAATGTAAAATAGGGTTGTTTAATATTTATAATAAAATATAAGTTTATAATTAATACTTATGATATTACATTATAATGATACAAATAAATACGAAGAAGTATAAGAAGAAATAAACTTGATAGAATTGGAAGATGATATTACCTCTTCTTCGACGCACCTCCTTTAAGCTTCCTCTTATGGAAGTAGAGTTGGCCTTTTGAGAAGACCAGAACCACCAGAATGTTTCTAGGGATGTTTGGAAGATAAATGGGTAGGTTTTTCCCAGGATTAAAGGCTCAAAAGGGTGTGAAGTGAAGAGGGAAGGGGTGCCCTTTTTATAAGGGAGGAGAGGGGCACCTTTGGAAAAACTTAAAATATTATTTTATAATAAAGTCATATTTGGTTTATAATAGCTCCAAATTGATTTATTTATAAGCTAAGGTGGGAATGGCTCTAAATACTCTAATAAAATATAATTTAGACAAGTTTAGGTTTCTATTTTAACATATCATTTAGATTTATCTTTAAATTAAATAATTTTACTTTTACTGTGTCTTCTTGTTTTCTTACACTATAAGGTTAATAAACTTAATATAACAAGACAAACGAACCCCAAGTTGTTTATTATTAATATATATAACCTTATATAATTCATTTTTCCGAACCATAGATTTTTAGGAATTAAAGAACAATTAATAATTTAATATTTGTTTTAAAAACTATTTTATGTCAATTTTGACATTATTTGGTAATTGATTTCTGTGAAACTCATAAAATAATTATTAGTTAGAAAAAAGTTAATTAAATAAATACTAACATGTCTTATTAAGCTATAAAATTAGTGGAATTCATAAAAAGTCTCAAATTACATTTATTTGGGTATTTAAAACATCAATTATGTCAATATTTCATTAATAAGATAATTACTGCATCATCATTGTGTCATAAATAAATTAAATTATTTAAGGTCTAAAAATTTTAAATAAAATACCATTATGTAGTAAATATTTTTATCTTTCAAATGAATATTTATAGTCTAATTTATCTTATGTATAACCCTATATTAAAAATGTTTTAGTTATTCAACATTGATTTTAACTATTTTAAGTATTCTTTAAATAAAATAATATTAAATGTCCTAATCTAATCCAAGTAGACGGAAATGGTCATTTTTTATTCCTAAGGATGTTTTTGGTCGAATTAAACATATCCAATAGAATTATTACATGTGTTACGGTAATAATAATATCATTTTTACCCTTAATTACCCTATTTAATTTTAACTGTGGTAAATAAAAGTAAAAAGTTACTCTTCAGCAAAAATTATTTTCATCTCATTGAACCACATTTCAGTCCTTGATGTTAACCGTGTCTCTTAGATTTTCGAAATTCCACTCACAGAATTGGTATAATTATGTTTTATGTGAATTTCCAAATTCTCATAGGAGGTGGGTAAAAGATGGTGAAAAGTTCAATAAAATTTTTATATATCTAAAATTATTATAAAATGAATCCAATGAATTACATTGAAATTATATATGTATTATGTATCAATTTTTACATAAAATAAATTTAAATAAAATAAATAATTATTTAAATAAAAAGTCAATTTTTTAATAGTAACCCAGTGTTTAAACTATTCATCCAAAACTGAACATTTTTAGAAAAATACCAAAATTTCACCCTAGTATAATTTCGATACTCTGAATCTAAAAATGAAGTCCATTTTCAAAGATAAAATTTACAAAATTTAAAAAAGTGGGTATTACTATTAATGACGGCTCGTTTTAATAATATTTTAATAGCATATCGTTGTTTAGTGAAACTCGGTATTGCGTACGACACAAGCTATCGACAAAGGTCATGATTGCGTGTAATGAAAGCCAAGTCAAGTATGGGTGTATTGCAAGCTCTTTTTGGTGTAGCATACAACACAAGACATCAATAAAATTAAAAAGAATATTTTTTATAAAATCTCGGGGAGTTACATTGTACCCCCCTTAAAATGAATTTCGCCCTCGAAATTTATCGGGGTTATAAATGGTTTACTACTCGAAAGTTTCTTTAATAGAAACCCACAACATAAAAAGGAATACCAAAACCAATATTTAAAAACTAAAGTATGAAACGTAATGTTTCCCAAATTAACTAATCACTGGGTTTCCAAATTAGAGAACGTAGGTGAAAATATGGATATGGAAGAGCAATCTAACCATCATGTTCTGATGGAGAGTGGTAGAGAACATGGCTATGAAAAATCCAACAATAACAAAGCCATATATTTGTGATGATTTAAGGTACCATTTTATTCTTCGGATATAAGGGCACTAGGACAACATTTTGGGTTTTCAAGATCAATTCCCTAAAGTTGAAGAAATTTGAATTAGAAGAAATAATTTCATGATTTTGGTATAGTCTCACCATTGGACATTCTTTGTAAAATTTCCACTTCATCTCTTAATGAAATGAAGTTGAATTTCTCATTCGTGAAGCGTTACTAGATCATGTGATAAAATGATGGGTCATTAATCTGTCTTAAACAAAAGGTTATAAAAAGTTATCAAAAATTAATAAGTCCATATATAGTGAGATTAATCATATATGGTTCCTAAAATGGACTTATACATCATAAATCATACTACTTAATATAATAAAACTCGTTTCTAATAAACAGGGACTTCCTGTAGGCAAATGGTAGGTGATAAAGGCATGTCGCACTTCAGTTGTGGGTTCGATTCCCACAGACTTGTCCGACGCGACGGGTTGTCGCCCGTACTGCAGGTTGTCCTCTTTCTAAAACTACATTATTATAACTCTCCATCAATAATATCAAAAAATTTCTAGCCTTAAACAATACTAACTTATGTCCAACATAATCCATTCAAATCTTTAGGCTTATCAAAAATACTGCTATCCAATATCATATTATATTGAAAACGATTACCAGAGAGTTCATATAACAATCATGTTAATACCATAGTTGATCCCCATATATCATAAGATATGTCTTATTTGTCACATTCCAAACATTCTAAGGCCTTAATCATGTATTCTCTAGAAAATGAATACTCATTGAACCTTAGTGAAAACATGAATGCAGTTAAAAGTGAAAACTTTCCACATACCAAAATCATCAAAGTTCTATATACTCAAACCATGATATCACATAGTCCTTATATCAATCATGAGCTAATGAATACTATCAAATAATTCATTTTCACCTTATCCCATCATTATGCGCATATCTTCTGATTTCCAAAACATTTGAATCAAATTTCAAAGTTACTGGTACCATATTCTTATAGAAACCCACAATGGACCAATACACAGATATTTCAAAATTCCATGATACTATAAATGAGATTCCATTATACTATTTTGAAATACCATTACATAAACACTTAATCATTACACAACATCATTATCATACTCAACATCACCAATAGTGATCGCATGTGACTTGCCTTTATCCTTTGCCTTAAGAGGTTGCTCACGTTGATCATCATTAACCCTTGGATTAGGGCATTGATTAGCATAATGCCCCATTTCCTTGCACTTGAAGCATTGAAGTTTTGATGGTGCGTTCTCTACAGTATTTTCTTTATTCACATCATTAGAAACCCTTTTTCCATTACTTCGACACTCATATGCTCGATGACCTTCTTTTCCAAACTTAAAACATTTTCTAGTCCCTTTTAGACAATCTCCACAATGAATCTTTACACACTTTGAGCAAAAAGAAACATTCATCTTCTTTTCACCATTATTCTGAGATTTATCCTTGAACTCCATCTTTCGTTTCTTGTCAAAACCATGAGACGGATATGTTACACCAACTTCAAGTTCTACCTTGATAGCACAATGCACAATTTATTCATAGCTACTGAAGTCTCTTATAGCCAATGCCCTTCGAAGACTTGGTTTTAAGCCACTAAAAATCGATCAACTTTACTTTCAGGTTGGATGATAAAGCCAGATGCATACCTTGCAAGTCTTGTAAAATTCACTTCGTATATACCAACAGATTCATCATCCTTCTTCTTAAGCTCAAGAAACTCCTTTTCCATATTTTTTCGAGGAATACGAGGGATGTACATACTGAAAAACAAGTTCTTGAACTCGTCCCATTCCATGGATTCAATTTCATCTTGGGGCCTTGTATTCTTAATTAGAGTCCACCACTAATCTGCTTCAACATATAAACGGTAAACAACTAAAATGACTTTTTGATGTTATGAATAGCGATGTACGAAAAATATCTTTTCCATGGTACTGATCCATTGTTCAACAACCAGTGGATCAGAAGACTTATTGAAATATGGTGGGTGTTGCCTCATGAAAGACTCAATCGAATATTGTTCCCTTATCTGATCATTTGGAAATCCAAATTGATTCATAGCTTGTGTAAGTATTGCAATAAGATTTTGCACTCCATCTCCCATCACATTTGGTTTCTCAAGAGGACAATAATTGCATTGTCCATTACATTGATCAACACAGTTCCTTCGGGTTCCAGCCATTGTCTAAATCCCAAAAAGAATAGTCTGAGAGGCAAAAATCATGCTAGGAAAACAACATAATAAAGGGGGAGTACCTTCAATATCTAACATCTTAGGTTTAATTATAATATTGTTACCATAATTCTATGACTATAACCTATACTTATACTTAATGTTAGGGACATCCCTAGACTACCTTAGAAATATCTATAGGGATCTCACTAAATTTTTCGCATCCTATTTTCCAAAGGATAACTAAACCTTTCCTCTCATACCAACTATAGAGACCCAAAGCATGACGTACAAGGACATTACATTACTTTTTCGGAATACTTAATACATAATGAAAATAGACACACAAGGACCATAATAGTTTAGATTCATTGGAAACTCAAAAAAATAATATTTTAATCGTGGTGAAAGATCTTCAACATCTCCCATAAATATCTTCCCCTTTTGTTTTCTTACCTAAAACCTTTCTTTAAATCCATGGGAAAAGATAACATATAAAGGGTGAGCTCAAATGCTCAGTAAGGGTAAGCATAAAGAACATAAAACAGTCCATAAACATTTGAATTCAAAAAAACTTGAACATAAAATCTAAACATCAAAATCATGAGCAACGACATTAATCTTGGAAGTACACAAGGCATAGATCATAAAGGAACATTAGTCATGATAAAATAGAATGGTAATAAAACATATAATTGTGGCATCCATTAAGAATATGTTATTATTTCCACAGTAGCCAAGGCATTCCTTCTAAGACCATCTTAGTGGAAAAAGTCCCATTCTGAATCGAGTTCACTCCTCGTTCCAGTCCTGTAACAATAAACCGGATTAACTTATCGTTCCAGCCATGTCTATCTCATGACATATAAATCTTTACCCAATGCATTGGAGGGATATTTAGGTCCCACCCATCTCATAATTAAATCATTCTTACTTGTTCCACAAAATAAACTTAAATCTTTCATCATAACCCAAAATATAAAATGGGTTTCATAAACATTGTCCCATCATCACATAATCCATATAAAACAAATGGATATTTCAACATAAGAAAAGTGAATCCATGTAAATCACAGATACATTATACTTGAAACATAAACATATAAAATAATGTCTTCTTAGATGGAAAATGGTTTTGATAAAAAACTTGAATTGAATTCTTGAGGAAAATATCCTTTCTTCTTCAAAATAATTTTCTTTTCACAAAATTCCATTCAATTTTAAAAGAAAGGTATTTTTTTGAAAATAGTCATAAAATCTTGTAGAGTAAGCTTCATGAAAATGAGTTGTTAGTCAACTGTAAAAATCTGTTCACGCTGTATAAGTTACAAATAACATTCTTCTAGTACTTTTGTCAGAAAAGTCAAAAAGTACCTCGTATGGTAAACAAAAGAAAGATTCCTTCCATACGATGTGGTAAAAGTAAAACAAAGAGTAATAATGACTTTAAACATAAATGTATGAAAAGTAAACATTTTATGAAAACATTTTGATAACATATGGGCATGTATAATAAACATAACCCTAGTAAATACTTACGAATAAACAATCTCGAATAAGAATGAGATTGGAATAATTATCCCTTACCTTATGTCTGATATGCTTCATATGTATCAAAAACTCATATATAATGATTTAAATAATGTCATTCACTTTTTACAGAATCATATTCATTGTTATGATATCATATATGGTTTACTTATGACTTTATATTACCCGTTCTTTTGTAAATTCGATGTAAAAGCAGCGATTTGGGTAAAATCGTTGCATTTATTGTTTGTTTTTCGACATGTTGTTCTTGATATTATTACTTATATCCTGATTTACTTAATTACATAATGTAAAACATAATTTATATATAATATATTTTCAGAATATACATATATATATGATAGATCGATAAATGGAATTAAATACACCGTTCATGGAGACGATAGGTCGTACGTATGCATGAACGTTGTTTCCGCTTCCTTATTGAATTGAATGGAATTAAGTAGATGAAATACATATATATATATACATAAATCCAGTATAATTATTATTTCATATATTTCAATATTATTCATTATATATACTTTATAATCATTCATGAATGTTTAACATGGATAATGAATCTCATCGCGTCGTGGAGACGGTAGTCCGTACGTATGCACGAGTGATGATATCATTCCCATGGTTGTGGAATTGTATTAAAGCATATGTATAATATTACATAATCAATATAACTTTAAAATAATAATATATAGTTATTTATTTACACCATTATACCCATCCATGTAAGGTGGTGGTCGAAAACATATTACACCACTACGTGGAGACGGTATTCCGTACGTACGCACGCGCGGTGATTTCGTTTTCTGTGGGATGGATAGAATGTGAAATAGGGTTGTTTCATATTTATAATAACATATAATTATATAAGTAATACTTATGTTATTACTTTATAATGATACAACTAAAGAAGAAGAAGTAGAAGTAGAAAGAATCTTGAGAGAATTGGAAGAAGAGATTACCTCTTCTTCAACGCACCCCATTTAAGCTTCTTCTTAGAGAAATAGAGTTGGTCTTTTGAGAAGACCAGAACCTCCAGAATGTTTCTAGGGAAGTGTAGAAGAGAAATGGGTAGGGTTTGGATAAGATTAAAGTCACAAAAGGGTGTTAAAACAAGAGGGAATGGGTGCCCTTTTTATAAGGGAGCATAGGGGCACCTTTTGAAAAACATAAAATATTATTTTATAATAAAGTCATATTCGGTTTATAATAGCTCCAAATTGATTCATTTAGAAGCTAAGGTGGGGATGGGTCGAAATTATCTCATCCAATGGAATTTGGACAAGTTTAGGTTTCTATTTTAACATTATCATTTTGATTTAACTTTAAATTAAATAATATTACTTTTACTGTTTCTTCTTGTTTTCTTACACTATAAGGTTAATAAACATACAATAACAAGCCAAACGAACCCCAATTTGTTTATTATTAATATATATAAGCTTATATAAGTCATTTGGCCTAACCATATATTTTTAGGAATAAAATAACAATTAATAATATAATATTCGTTTTAAAAACTATTTTATGTCAATTTTGACACTATTTGGTAATTGATTTTTGTGAAAATCATAACAGAATGATTACTTAGAACAATGTTAATTAAATCAATAATAACATGTCATATTAACCAAGAATATTAGTGTAATTCATAAAAAGTCTCAAATTACATTTATTTGGGTATTTATAACAACAATTTTGTCAATATTTCATTAATAAGATAATTACTGCATCATCATTGTGTCATAAATAAATTAAATTATGTAATTTCTAAAAATTATAAATAAAATACCATTATGTTTGAAATCATTTTATATTTCTAATTAATATATATTTTCGAATTTATCTTATGTATAAACTTATATTAAAAATGATTTAGTTAATAAACATTGATTTTAACTAGTTTAACTATTCTTTAAATAAAATAATATTAAATATCCTTATCTAATACAAGTGGACCTAAATGGTCATATGTTATTCCTGTGGGTGTTTTTGGTAGAATTACACTTATCCAATAGAATTAGGACATGTGTTAAGGTAATAATAATATCATTTTTACCCTTAATTACCCTATTAAATTTTAATCGTGGTAAATAAAAGTAAAAAGTTACTATTCACCCAAAATTATTTTCATCTCATTGAACCAAATTTTAGTCCTTGATATTAATCGTGTCTTTCAGATTTTAGAAATTCCACTCACAGAAGGGGTAAAATTGTGTTTTATATGAATTTCAAAATTCTCCTAGGAGGTGGGTAAAAGACGGTGAAAAGTTCAATAAAATTTTTATATATCTAAAATTATTATAAAATGACTCCAATGAATTAAATAGAAATTATATAGGTATTATGTATGAATTTTGACCTAAAATAAATTTAAATAAAATAAATAATAATTTAAATAAAATTTAGGTTTTTAAATAGTAACCTAGTGTTTTCACTATTTATCAAAAATTGAAAGTTTTCAGAAAAATACAAAAAATTCACCCTAGGCTAATTTCGATATTCCGAATCCAAAAATGAAGTCAATTTTGAAAGATAAAATTTAAAAAAATTTAAAAACTGGGTATTACTATTCATAACAGCTAGTTTTAATAATATTTTAATAGTATATCGTTGTTTAGTGAAACTCGGTATTGCGTACGATGCAAGCCTGTCGAGAAAGGTCGTGATTGCGTGTAATGCAAGAAAAGTCAAGGATGCATGTAGTGCAAGCTCCTTTTTGTGTAGTGTACAACACAATACATTAATAAAATTTAAATGAATATTTTTCATAAAATCTCGGGGTGTTACACATTTTCTTTTCCATGGGTTATGCCATTATTAAATATTGATATTTTTTATGAAACTAGTTTTATTTTTTATAGGTTCTTCTATAATGAATTGTATAAATATTTATGAATCCAATTTAGTTTCAAAATGTTATGATATATGATAAAGGATTTATGATATTATGGAACACATGTTTAGGATTTTCATTATTTTATGGTTGTTCCTCGAATTATCTATCCTTCCAATGCTTTTGGGTAATGATTGGTATCTCATGAGATGATAAGGAATATAATTTTTAGTAAACCCAATTTAATAATGGAATCATTCAACTATGTTTTTTCTTGGAGTGAACCTTGAATATGGATAAACATTAATGGGGAAGAACCTAATACACTATGAAAATCCTAGCGGTGAGCCCCAACTAATGATATAATATTCTATGATTATGTGTATGTGAAAAACATATGTATTATGCCAATGATATTCTCTCACAAATTTTTCTCTTTGATTAATTTTTCTTTAATTCCATGTTAACTATAAATATTTATTCCTTGACCTACGATTATGATATATGATATTATGTGAATGGTTTTCAATTCTTACTCTCATTTTATCACACACTTTTGTTCATGTTTATATTAGGTGATCATTAATATCTTTCATGATTACCCTTACTGAGGATCTGATATCACTGTTTTTAATTTTACTTTCCCAATATCATAATGAGAGGTTTTATTTCTTACATATCTAATAATGGTTCTAGTTAGGAAGAACATAGTGTCAAATTATACAGATATCATATGAAAATGTTCATTATGTGTTCATATTTCTACGGAAACAAAAACTATTGTATTAAGTCATTGATTATAAATTATTTACAATAAATTAATATAATAATATGTAATATTTATTTTATAATGGTTTCAGTCATTGTAATTTAATCAGTGGGGTATCATCTTGAATGAAAAGCTGGTGATGATAATTCATAAGGAACCAATGGTTTGGTTAGATTTTTATTTGTGGGAATAAAATATTGATGATAGTTAATTTAATCTTGAAATCACATAATTTTAAATACCATATAATGAATTACATAATGTTTCTATGAAATAATAAAAATAATTAATAAATTAAAATATTTATTATTTTTTATACTTATTGGGTATATAGTCCTTTGCCCTAGTAATCATGTGTCTAGCTAATGATAAATATAATTTAGACAAAGAGTTGTTTAATTTTGATACTATGGTTTCTATATATTTATATATATACATTATACTATTTCATTCAATACCCTGCAATATTTCGTATGGTGACTGACTCTGAGTGGAGTATGGATTAGAATTTTACTCAACATATCGGTTTGAAAAGAATAGATGGATAACTACCCTTTCATTTCCCTCTCTATTATCTTATTAGTATGTTACCATCATAATTTATTAAGTGGATCTCAGAACTACTCGGTTACTATATATATAAGTTAATGATAATCATGAGATAATATTATAGATATGGGTAATGATATGTTTAAATTTGAATATTTGACTCATCAAGTGCATGATATGATAAAACTTCTCTTGGGTCTTCAGTCATAGTTACTTTTGATGAGAGATGGCTTGGGACATATGATGCTCGGGTAGAGTGGATATCCACTTTGTAATTAGTATATGGGTTATTTCATTTTATATTATATTTTATATTATATTATTACATATATGTGATACTTTTAGAGAGTGACATGGTGGGGTAGAGAACATATTATACCTAATTAGGTGATGAGTTAGATTCACTTATTTATTTTATGTGAATTTGTATACATTAATTTTCATTTTCATGAAAGAATATAGGGAGGATCTAATGTATTGTACCTATTATTCTCAAATTATGTATATATACATATATTCTAGGATCATAATAGTTGTAATGTGATGGGTTTTTACATTACTAGTTCATGGTGTTGTTCTGGTTTTTTTAGTCTTTGATGAGATTGTTGACGAATTTTATTTTGTTAATTGATTATTCATTTGTTGTTGTTTAGATTTATGAAATTACTTTCATGTATCAAGGGAAGACATTATTTTTTTTAATTACAATTAGTTTTTTCATGGATTCATCTAATCTTCGATTCCCCGTGTTATTTCAATGGTAGTTCTATGTAATATATTATTGATTGTTATCGCCAACCCATGGCCTATAATAGTCAGGCATCAGGACTCATTAGGTTTATTATTTTATTGTAGTTTTATGAGTATTAACTTTGGGGGTGTGGGGTGATGAAATAGTGGTATCAAAGGTTATATTTGACAAATATGGTGGATTTTGGAGATTTACACTAGTGAGAACTGCATGAGTTGGTAGGGAAATTGTGTCAGTCAAACATAGTAATCCTGGTAATGAATGGATAAAATCTAGGACATATATATATATAACCCCTCAATAACCATCATCATATTTATTTATTTATTTTTCCACAATATTACAAAAAATATGAAATATATACATAGAAATCGTAGACATAAAGAAATAGAAAAATTAACGGGGCTAGAAATAATGGAATACAAGTATGTCCCATATCACTAGGTTAATCCCCTGCTGTGGAAAAGAGTTTGTTCTTGTAAACGAATATAAATTTATTATTTGGTCCTCCATTGATGTAAGAAAATTCAAATCTTTTTTCCTTCTAACCAACTATAATGGATATTTGTATGGTTTTTGATTGAACTCATGGACCGTATAGTAATATATGAAATTGATAAAGGGATAGTAACCAAACCATTAAAGGAATTGTATATCATTTTGGAATTTATTTCAACTAATTCCAAGCTAATTTTTTTCAAATCCAATAATAGTATAAATCTAAACATTTCCCAACGATCTTTTTATAAAGAGTCAGCAATCCCAAAATATGTAGACAACCCCAGAATAAAATAACACATTGGTCTCTAACAAATCCTCCTCCACTCATGACCCCATGTAATATAAACCACATGTGTTAAATTTTGGAATTGTGAAGTAAGGATACTTATGTATCCAATATCCTTTATTGGTTATTGTATACGTTTTGGTGAGGGTTATTCCATCTATGAGAGGTTTTTTTGTAAAATAATTCTACCAATTTTTGAGGAGGTTGACCGTATCAACTACAAGATTATGGGTTCTGATAACAAGCATCCTCCCTACGCAAGAAATGTAATAAAATCTAGCTTCATTTCAAACATTTCAGATTCCCGAAAAACCAACCAAAAGCACCACTACTCATGATTTATTCTTCGACCCCACATCCCACGTCACTTGGAACTATCAAGAAAAAAATTGAGTTCTTGTCCCTGATGAGAGGAATAACTAGAGAATTCCTCAAATTTTTTCCACATAGTATAATTATATATCCAATAATGGAATAGGTTCATGTGGATATCCTCTTAGTGTACAACACATCAAAACATCTGGATTCTAGGGTGATATTGGAGAATTTAATAATATAATATATAGGTGGTTTGTTATTTCTTGTTCATCATAGAAGAATGTTATGATTTATGTTTAGGAACTTTCTCTATAACTCCTCTACTCAAATATCAACATAGTCTTGAGATAAAATAATTCAGTGGAAGTCATTTTTATAGAATATTCCTTATTTTTACCTATAAAATTCACATTTTTCTATTTCACATTTCATTTCGATGAGGTAAAACCCCGCACATTGATTCTCATCAAATATTGTGTCGATAAAGTCATGATGCCTACATGTGTGGTGGAAGGATATATCTAGAATGTGATATCCAGAGAAGGAGACATATAAGCTATCCTAGTTATGGTTTCTGAATTAGTCCTCACCCTTTCCAACAATCCAATCGGATTGAATCTAGAGGGTTGCGAGATGAGGATGGATGACCGGCGAAAAAAAAATAATCGCTTCTTCTTGTCATGTTCAAATTTATATTTATTTTTTTATGAACATATCCCAAAGTGTCCACTCTTCAATAATCACCTATGAAAATTGTTTGTGCATTAATTTGAAGGGTTTTTGATGGATTTAGGACACTTAAACCTTCTTCTTTCACAATTTAGACCATTCTAGCCAAAGATGTCTAATAATTATTTCCTTCTAGATGATCATTCTAGATAAACAAGGCCATAATTTGGTTAATTTGGGAAATGATTCCCTTTGGGACCCTATTCATAGAATAGGTATTAATTAGAATGGATGATAACACACTTTTAACCAAGGTGATTCTACCACAAAAGTAGAAAAAAAAAGTTCATCCAGTTTAGAATTATCCATATGATTCTTTCCACAATTTAATCAATGTGATGAATACCATGCATTGTTGGAGAGATGGTGGAAGAAAGGTATTTCCTATAAATTATCGCTACTTCACATCAAGACTCTCATTTAATGAGAAATCACTTATTTCTAAGTATCATGTAGAGATATAAAAACTAATATTTGCCCGGTTGATGATATGTTTTCCCCATTTGGAAGAATATTCATGAATGTTTTCTATCTTCAAAATTATTCAACCATAGAATTAAGTTGAGATATAAAAATTAATTAATTAATCATAATTATTCCACATTCGAGGTTTATGATTCCTTACCAAAAATTATTTTTGATGGTCTTCCTCCATGTTTATGTCCTCATCTATTTTATTCCAAAAAAATAGCAGGATGTGCAAAAATATATTCACAGGATTGGGGGAGATGACTAAAATCCAAAGTAAGGACACTTTCAATTTTTTCTAGGATATATTGTACATGGGTATGATGGATCCTTTTATGTCCCATTGATATATTATAGGTTATATGAGGTGTATATAGTGTTTATTTTTATTTATTCTAAGAAGGAGAACTAAATGTCGTTGGGTGTGATGATACTATATAGGTTAAATAGATAGTGGTTGATTTTATTCCTCAATGATTAGTAGTATTAAATTATCTCATGGTGTAAATTATATGTATCATTATGTGAAATGTATAATTCCTCTACTAGAATTTTGGTTAGTCCCCCTGTGTTTCTTACCCTTTGATAGGGGAGTTATAGCATCTAGACGTTTTTGGTTTGTTTCAGGACCCTTTTTGATATGCTTCAAACATGTTTAAATACGAGGAAAAAAAATAATATCATTTTGGGAGGCATTTTTTTCATGTATAAAGTGGTGGGATCCCCCATTTATGATTTCTATATATCTTTATGTGGAGAGAATAGTATCTAGAATCAAATTATCATAAGAGGGGAGTTGTTTATTTTCACCACATATAAAAACTATAGTCCCATATTTCTAATTTCTTGGATATAATAGTATTGGGATATATTGGGGTATGTTCTAGCCTTTATAATCATGTTTTCCTAGTGGTGTAATATCTAAAGAACCTTCCAAAGGATCATATTCTTTTTATATTTTACAATATGAGGTATTCTGAGTCAAGAGTGTCTCACTTTCTAAGAGGGATGCATGTATAAGTCTTTCAAATTTAGATTCGATAATTTTGATGGCTCCTTCCAGTTTAGTAGAATCTGGGTTCTCCATATTTTTCTAAAGAAAGTGATATGTGGAAGGATAAAAAAATATATAGTATTCTCCTCATCATCAAAGATAAAAGTTATTCTATAGACATCTTTTTGAACATGGTCAGAGGGGTTTTAAGGATGGTCATAGAAAATTTCATGATCTTATATTACTAGTTCTTGGGGAACATATTTCATTCATAGTACCCTTTCCATGTTTCCTATATGGGTTCATAATTTATCTAATTAAATAACAATGAACATCTTATAATGACCTGCTTTTTAACATGCTTTGGGTCTTTTTTGTGGAGATATTTCTAGTTCCCTTGTAATTGACTATGTTAGTTAGATATTGATCTTATATCTCTAACGTATATAGATAATCAAATATATACATGTTGTAGAAACTATCATTTTTATATTTCCATTTTTTCTCTATATCCATATGACATTATCCCCTTCAATGAATTCCTTTTTTCATTAGAGGATATCATATGAATTTTTAGGATGTGGATTTTTTTTATGATGATTATGAGTTTTTAGTGTTCATTGATGAGTGATATCATGGACGGGTTAGAGGTGGGATCTGTAATTGTATTACTTCATGGATGAGTTGGTGCTATGCTCATTTAATAGTTCAATCGACAGTGTTTCCATGGGATTTGGATGAATTACTTGATGTCTTCCCTAAGGAAATTATGGTGTTTCCCCTCAAACGAAGTTCGATTCTGGGATATATCTACAACCAAAAATATAATTTATCTCAATTTATTCATATAGGTTTCCTCTAATAAATTTACATGAATTTCAAATTAAAATATGCAATATTTTTTATCTAGTTTTATTCTGCTTTGTATTTTACCATAGGGAGTTTCAGTCTTTTTCATGAACAAGGGAGATCTTAGTCTATATTTATGTATACATGATCATCAATTCATATTGGCGAAATTTAAATGACACTTTCACCTTATATAGATTAAATATTTATTTGAGCAACTAAAATAAGAAATTTATTTCACAAATATCAATGTGTGAGTAGGATATCATCAATTGGTATTAATGAATGAGGATATACTGAACAATATATTCTGATTTTTTAAGGGAATAATTTTTTTCCTGTAATTATGTTATATGTGGTGAATTTAACAACTATTTTCCAGGTGTTAATGAATGTAGTATTCCAAGAGATCCTGGAATGGTCACAACATTTTTTATAGATGACATCCATGTGTACTTCACATCTGATGAATAAGAAGTGGATTATTTGTTGGTTGTTTGGAAAAACATCATTTTTATAATATATTTAGTAAGTTGGAAGGTATTAGTTATTATCTATGGAAGTTAATTTTATACGTTATGTCATATAAAAATATAGATTTTTCATTGTTCCATTAAGGATTAAGGCAATAATTTCTTGGTAATACCCCTAAACTATTCCCATAGTGTGGTGTTTCCATAGATGATGTAGTCTATTATAGGAAGGCTGTACTGAAATTTTAATGGATTGTTATTCCTTTAATTTATTATTTTAATAATGATTCAAAATATTTTTATATTTATAAGTTCTAGTTAGAATTATTTTCCAGAAGAATATTTTTCTTAGAACCTTATTTCATTTTTTTTCTATAATAGAGAGTCCATTTTTTGGTCTTTGATGATATCACCATGACATTTAGTTTGCATTGGTTTGGTTTTCCTTGAAGATTATGGAATAAAATCCTCACCAATGACTGTTCAGTAATTTCTTTAATCAAATAAGCTTGAGATAGGTCTTCTCATAAAATTACATGACATTATGATAGTTATATTGGATTGAATTATTCAAAGTCATAAATTCAATATTTCATATACACCACTAATGGAAATTTTTTTACTTGATGGAGTTCCTAGAAATAATAGTACACATTCCATTCATGGATTAGGAGATTCAAAGTGAGTGATAAAAGATATCTTTTGGTGACATATTATTATGGGAGATTTTGGTGGAAATTGACTCTTTTTTTAGGAAAACATAGTCAAATTTACTTGAGTATATGGAGGTTTCCCAGTTGTTGGATTTTTTAGGTGGAGATCTTGAGAGATCATGTTAACATTTTTGATTCTCTATATATATGTTCTATGGATGAAAAAAACAGTTTCTCTTTGAGTTTTTTAATGTCATTCCATCAACAATGTGTGGGTTTTTTCCAATGAGTTCCATAAATGGCCTTTACTGATACATCCCTGTGCGATAAAGAATTATTGTTACCTAATAATATAGATTTTGAATAAGTGGTTCAAACGTTATATTTTATTGTTTTTTAATGGATTTTCAATAAGGTCACAGTGGATTAGAATATTCCCTGTCGGTTTATCCATCCATTGGATTTTCTGTAGAGGAAGTCAGAGGAACATTTGATGTATTTCATTGTAAATTTTCATCAACCACAAAGAGGCTACAATTATATAAGGGTGAGGGTAGAATATTTTCATAATTTGGATTGAATTTTAATGATCAATGAGGTGTTCTTATTAGTTGTTTTTTAAGGGATGTTCCTAGAGGATTGGTTAGGTTTCATGGAGGCATAATGAAGATTATAATTAATCATGATCCTCACTTAATCTCAAGGGCATGGTGATCTCTCTGAAATTCTTTTCTATTTCTGTAGTTCCTTATCACTTAATTAAATCCATATAACGATTCTTATATTGATAGAACCATTTAGACTATTAGGGACATGTTTCACAATTGTGTCTTTGATTTTGGAGGGTTGTGATTTATGAAACTACATTAAGTTGATTTATCTCATAATAATATTTTTCACTATACCATTATTATGGATTCATTTGAATATTTTTTTGTCAAAAAGTATATTGTCAATTTTTTGAGACTAGGGAAATAGAGTCATCAATTATATGGATATAACTAGTACAAAATGTGACAGATATTGATCATGTTATTCATGAGAGGATGAAGGAAGTGAAGCATCAAAGAATTACCATTCTAATAATAGGAGGATACCTATAGGTTTTGATGTTTGAAATAATTTGTTTCTTATGTTGGCTAATAATCATGGGAATTTATGTAACGGTCGTGGAAAAATTTATTCAACCTAGTGTTTTGGGCATTTGGAGGTGTTGACTTTTTTCATTGTCATCGTATATTGGATAAGAATTATACCGTGGATATTACTATTTCATGATGAAATTCATGTTTCATAGATTCATTGTAATCCTCATCATGACACGCACATCATTGATTTGGGTGATATTTATTTTAATTATGATGAATTAATTAAGGCAAAAATTGTTTGAATCCAAAAATATTGGGAGAAGTTGTTATTATGGAATGATATTCCTTTATTTTATGTCATTTACTGGAACAGTGGTGTAGATAAGATCACTTGGTAACAAGATTAATATATACATAAAAAGAATCTCAATTTATTTTGATTATTATCTATTATTTTGTGTAATTGTTTTGTAGTAGTTTTCATTTATTTACATTATGAAAACTATTTATCTTCCAGGATCTATTTTGTATGACCAAGATCTTGTTTGATAAGTATCTACCCAAGGAGGGTCTTCAATAAATTTTTTAATCATTTCATAACATTTCACCGAGTTACTATATAAGAATTGATCATGATCCTATTATGGTAAAAATAATTATAGGTAACTTACTGGGTGGTTTTCAAGACATGCATATTACTTTTAATTCTCTTTGGCTATGGTATAAATTATCCTGGAAAAAATTATAGTTATAAAATATAATGGTCTGAACATTCCTAAAATTTCAATTTTTTCCAAATTTTTGGTGGCTTCTAGGATAATTTTGAACATGTTTAGAAGGCTTTATAATCTATTTAGATTAAAACAGGATAAACCAAGACCTAGTGAATGTAAATAGGACCATATGTTCTCGTATCCAAAATTTGCTGTGGATAAAATTGGTTTATAAGAAATTTTAGTGCCTAATGAAATGGTAAAATCATTGTCAATTGGAAACATTCCCAATATTAGCATGTTTTTGTTTACAATGCTCAATAACACCACAAGTATGGATATGAAATGTTGATCCCATGTTATTGGTTGGTCTGGTTTGGAATATCTAAAACATTCACCATTATTAATTTATATTGATTGATTATAAGGTTTAGTGATAAAAACATTATGGGAATTTCATATAAAATTTAAATTATGTCTTTAATACATGTATTAGATTCATGCACATCCACTGATTGTTCCATCATTTTATGGATACTCTAGAAACCCCGGTGCATAGTTGGATGATTTCCCACATTGAGGTTCCATTGATGGAATTGTTATAGTGTATTTTCATTACAACCTCCATTAATTCTATTTGATTGATTACTTGTGGATTCCAACCATTGGTATATTGATATTCAAACTATTATTTTTTCAGGTTACCCCATTCTCCTCTTCTTTTTTCCCTTCATTATTATTTCGACTATGGTTTTCTTTTTGGTAATCTCCTTGGAAGTGTATAAAAAAATTGATCTTGGTTATTTTTGGATTATAAATCCTAGGTTTCAGCTAATCATACCTCAACTTGGAGGTTTTTCTTCTGGTGTTGGTTATTCTTATACAAAGAACATTATACATCTAAATTAATATAGGGGATTCATTTCATATAATATTATTTTGTTTTAAATACTATTGTTTTCATGATTTATCACTTTTAGAAATATTTCATGTTAACATATGGAATATTAAAACCATAATTTTGAAATGATATTGTTATGGTTATATTGATCATAGATTATTTATTCATTTTTTTACTATGTATTCCACAAGACTACGTGATAAAAATTACTTATTCATTCATTAGAATATGGGTTATTTAAAGTATTATCTAGTTTTTTTGGTTTAATGTTGGGTGATGAAACTAGTGTTAGTAATGATTTTTTTAAATCGTGTTTAAATTAATATTTTTTTCCAAATTGTATGCATGGGAAAAAATTGAAGAGAACACACCAATGCCAGAGGGGTCCACTTCACGAAGCACCATTATGAAGCCCTTTATAACTGCATCCACCACGAAGCCCTTCAACAATGTGGACAGTAAAATGCCAAGGCCCCCTATACGATCACCACAATGGAAAAAGATGGAATCTCATCAATTACAATGAAATTTGTGGAAGAATTCGTGCCAAGGAAAATATACGATCACCACTAAGATTCCTTGTAAATTGATGGAAGCCTCTACGAGCATCGTGGAGGGAATGAATGGATCCTTTATGCCATGAAGGGGATGACGAGAGACTCTACGGTTACAAAAAAATTGACACAATCCGCCTCTGATGGAAAAGCGCAAGCATCTTTTCAACGTGCTGTTAGAGCTTCACACTACTTTTCTCCTATAAATACTGGGATTCCTTAATACCCAAAGGACGGATACCTTGACCTTTCACCATCTCAACTTTCAAATCTCAATAAAGCCTCATCTCTACAAATCATTGATAAAAATGATGACTTCAAGGTATTTTACCATTGTGAAATACCTATCCCTTGGCTCATATGCACCTCCTCTTCATGTAGGGATTCCCTTTATGAAGCCCATGGGACATTGCAAAGGAAGGAGATCCCTAAGGGAACTTAGGTCATCACAAAGCACTCAAGATTCCCAAAGTACCTTCCATGCACATATGAACCCCATGATAAGGCCGGATCAATATTCTTCATGATGTATATCACTTCAAAATTCCACACTTTGTAAGGCAGCCATTCTCTGTAAAGTCCAACTTTTTGAAATCCCTTGAAATTCATGAAGAAATACTTATATGCATGTATACCCCAACCCCATGATAGACCACTCCACTTCGTGAATCATACCCCTTAAAAGAGTCTCTCAACTTTGGGGAGCACCAGAGCTTCACAAGGTCCCTTCATGTGAACCCCTTTCCTTTACAAACTCTTCTCCCGTACGAAATTCCAGGTTTGTATGAAGTGATTTCAAGGTCACATGGGAGGTTCTTCATCTTATGTTTCCCAGCCTCATGCTTCTTCACATAGTCACTCTAACAACTATTTATTCTTCGCATTTCCACACCAACGTGATCCCATAAATGGATCACTCCAAAACCCCATATCCACATGGAATTTTAGTTTCCTTCCCTTCACCAATGGTTAAGGAATTCCAGAAATGTATTTCCTAGGGTTGTGGAGTGAATCCTCATCATTCAAGCTACAGGATGTTAAACTACCAATAATCATCATCCCCAACACATGACATTAAAATGTAGCCTCACCCCATGCAATATACATGGGGTGCCCCGAATCTAACATTTTATATTCCCACTGGTCTCCTTGGGAGTGAGATCTTCCTTACATGGAATGAGATCCTCCTTGCATGGAACGTCATTTGTATACAGGGGAGGGAAGCTATATTGGTATAATCCCCTGGACTTTTATGCAGGATGTAGCATATTTTCTCCTTCTCTCTTCTTTTGTGCATAAAGGATAGAGGAGAGATGGGCACATGGACCTTTGAAACCCAATCCCTCTCCCATTGGGCTTTATTTCCATCAGCCATCCATTATAGAGTAATCCCCAATATCCATATCCCTTGTATTCTAACCAAGCATAAGCCTCTGTTTCCCCTTTGGCGCAATAATCGTGTGTGTACCCTGCTCTATTCCTCATGGACTCGCCTTTCATGATGGGATCGCCAGGTCTTTCCTGCCTCTTATTTCTCACACCAATCATGACTCATGTGGGGTTAGAGTAAGCATCGACTATCGAATCCTCTGTGGTCCGCCTTATTATTTAATCCCCATTCCCCTACAATAGAACTACATGGACTTTGATCATTTCCCGTTCTAAGAAAGGATCCTAGTAATCCTCCTTGAGGATCAATACCATCACCCATCAGTCCTGATAACTTCACGTCGGTTCACCCTCATCCTACATTACATTAAATTGTTTTCCCATTTTCATCCCGAATGATGCTAAACTGTATGATTATGAACTATGTGGGATTTGATCCCAATATCCTAGATAAGAACTACTAGAAATTTAATCTATATCGACGAATCTATAGACATGGTTTTATAGATCAGTGGATATAGTATGTGTAAAGATACAGTTTAATTAATAAATTGTGGCTACTTTTTTCCCGCATAATCATTAGGATCCTCCTCCCCCTATACGCAACCCCTCCTCCTTCGACCTCTCTGCGACCTCCTCTTCCCTCGAGCTCCTCCCAAGCAAAAGCCACCGCGAACTCCTCCCTTGATCTCCTCCCTGTCGAACGCCACCACAATCTCCTCCATACTGAACTTCACCGCAACCTCTTCCCTAAAGCTCTTCGTGGCCTCCTCCCTACCGAAATCCACCACTCCTCCCCCGATCTATGACCCTCTTCCTCCCTCTACCTCTCTGCGCCCTCCTCCTTCATTGACCTCTCCGCACCCTCCTCCCTGCTAAATGCTGCCACTATTGGAGGAACCTGATTGTTCACTCTGGGAATGTATCGCCTTTTTTATTCCTCTAGATTTTGATTCTTTAGTTTTATCTTCCTTTCAAAAATCCTTTTGTTCTTAATCTTTTTGGTAAAATTATTTGAATTTTTTGTGCATCAATTAGAAATTTCATGAAGGGAAACATTCTATTTAAGCACATTTGTATGCAGAGTTCAACATATCTAGGATGTATTCAAAGTTTATTTAGTTATCTATCAATGATGAGTTAAAAGTTAAGAAACATATTATCTAAGGAACTCAAGTGGATTATAGTTCATCATGTTTTAATCAAGGTCGTTCTTTAATAAATTATTAGAGGGAGTCTTGGTCTATGGGTAAGCTCAAGTCTTCAGTTATTACTCAAATTGAAGAGGGATGAATGTTTTCTTGTTATTTTTTCTAGTGATACACTTGATTTCAATATACCTATGTCATATAAAAGGGAGGTTTTCTAGAGCTGATGAGGATCATCCAATCACAAAGACCGTGTATCATGGTAAGGTAAAATTCCATGATTGTTTTGGAGCAATTAATTTGTAATCTGATTAGGAATAGAATTATCAGGCTTCATCTAACACATAGCTTGAGGAGGGATGAGTGTGTTCTACTTCTTTTACTAGTGATTAATTGTTGGTCATAGTATGAATGGAGCATGTAGGGGTGGTCAGCCAAACTCAAGAATCATCATAGGTGAAACCTAGATCTTTTGAAGATAATTCGCCCACAGAGGTCATGGTTCTCACAAATGAATCGTCCTATGATATTTTTGGAGGAGGTAGATAAGAATATGATTAGATAGAGTCCCAATTATTAGAAGTTTCACATTATCATATGTAAACATCATCTCAAAAGAGTTTGAATAATTGTATTCCTAAAAATAATTTGGTAAGTACTAATATGGATGAAAATTCATTAATAATTTGTGGTTTTAGTAACAGTACAAAGAGTAAACTCAAGAATATGAAAAGAAATTCTAGATAGAATAATGGGTATCCCCAGATGAATATCCATAATGATTTGTATAATTTAGATGTGCAAGTAGTCTGCAAGAAAGTTGGGTGCAAGGAGTAGCTCAAGAAAATAGATTTTAATAAAATTAAGGGAGAATAACAATCCTATATTGAAAATATTGAATTTTGACCCTTATTATGTGAATTTAACATGTAACATAATAGGTATAATTCAAAGTGTAAGGGTTTTATTTAACTAATTTAATTGGTTTTTTTGTTTTTGTAATTTGGGGAATTTTTGGGTGTGTTGGTTTTGTGGGTTCACAGTTTACCTGATAAAATGTTTTTTAAAAATAACAACAATATGGATTCGAGAGAATTTGTGTATAAAGAATATATGTGTGTATATATATGTATATAAACAGCCTATTGTAAAGGAACTCTTCACTTTTTTACCAAATCAGCAGGTTGTTTGGTAACTAGAACAAAGGTATAAAATCTGCACACATGGATCTCCTTTGACTAAACTCGTTGAATAGTATATGTTCCAAAATATATGAGAAACATGAACCTTTATCCCCAAGACGATATTCAATCAACATTATTGGTAGAGAGTCTAAGTACCCTATAATTATTCGAACACTAACATTCAAAAGAAAAAAGCATAATATCCTTGGAACGTCGTTGATCATAATGGATCAGAAATAGTAGATTCGTCACTGAGAACACTACTAGAAATTTAAGCTATAGCCAGAGATCTATAGCCATTGTTTTATAGATATATGGATATAGTATGTTTATAGACACAGTTTAATTAACAAACTATGGAAACTCATTTTTTCGCATATGTTTCGGGCTCCTCCTCCCCCGATACGCGACCCTCCACCCTCAACCTCTCTGCACCATCCTGCTCCCTTGAGCTCCTCCCCACTGAACACCGCTGCGACCTCATCCCTAAAGCTCTCAGTGATCTCCTCCCCATCGAACACTGACTCTCGTCCCTTGATCAACGAACCACTTCTTCCCTCTACCTCTCCACACCCTCCTCCTCCTTTGACTTATTCATGCCCTACTCCCCACCAAACGCTTCTGCTCCTCCCCTGATCCACAATCCACCGAACCCTCAACCTCTCTCACAGTGGCATGGATCATCTCCTTCCAGGATACACTTCTGCCACTCCTCCTTTGTGTGTTTCTCCACCAATCGGTGTGTTGGCCAAACCATGACCATCCATGAGCAGGATCCACGCGAGTCAACCCCTACACATTCTACAAAGATCGTTGTAGTTACTCCTTCACGACAGCTACTCTCCCAAGCAATTCATACCTATCTCTAGTGATCGTTCAACCATACCTCTGCAATCCATTATGATTTGAATGGTTCCACCCAACTAAAAATGTGTCAATGGTATGATTATTGTGGTTTTAGTTCATCATTAATTGTTTGGATTCTTCCTTTCATCTCTATTAATTACCTTATATTGTTCTTCCCCTGATTTTGTTGTTTTTTCTAAGTATTTGAATTTTTTATTTCACAAGATCATTAATGAAATCACACTAAATTTTTTTATTTTTTTTCAATAGATAAAGGACACTTATTGAAGAATAATTCATTTTGATACACTCTTTCAATGGAGGTGTGTCACCAAACTCATTTATTGATGGATTTTAGAAAAATTTCATGAAATCAATGTTTTATTGGGATTTATAAATTTGGGATTCTACTTATAATATGTGATGGTGTATTCCATTATTTTTCTACCATCCATTTATAATGGTTTCTATTTCATTGTTCCATATGATGACTATTCTATTGTTTTTTCCAAATATAGGACTTTATTTTAAATATATGACGTATATTTATCTAGGTAAATTAAAGAGATAATGGATCTTTTTTATAGAAACTAGTTGGTATGACATTTGATTTATATTGGATGTATAATTAATACTAGTTGTATTTATTCAATTATTATTTTAATCCTTTTTCTTTTTATGAAATTGTTACAAGTTATTTTATATTCATGTTATTATTACTATTATTTAGAAATAATTTTATGACATTATTTGACAAAATAATTTTGATGGGATATTATAATACTAATAGACACAAAAGGATACATATCATCCTAAATAGTATATTTAGTTCCACCTTAGTTGAACAGTTATCAGTGTCCCATCATATAGTTCACATGGTCGTGTGAGGTGATGATTTATTGTATTATCTAAAAAAAATTTAAATATAAAATTTAATTTTAAATGTGAATAATTTTTAAATAAAATTTCAATATATAAATCAAATTAAAAAGAGTTATCTGAAATAATTTTTTAAAATTGAAATTTTTTATTTTTCATAGGATATTTTAAATATATTTTTTCATGGAAGTCATGTGTGCATGGTAGGAATGAGATGACACTTTAAATTCTTCATAAAAGTGTTTCTTGATATAACATAATGTTTGTTTTTTAGAAATTGATTGGTCCTATCAACCTTATGTGGTAGATTCATTATTTATATTGGAAATATTCTCATGTATTATCACTTTTTGTTTACTTCCCCGTGATTTTTTACTATTATGTGATTATTTATGATCAACATGTAATGAATTTGTACTATAAGGTGGTTTGGTTAGGCCAAGATGAGATTCCCACTGGGTTTCATAATGATCTCACAATCCTAGGGCCATGGAAGTTTCCCATAAGGTTTTGAGATGGATTTTAGGACTCTTAGGTTTTCTGATGACAATGAGATTATTCATGATATTCTAATAAGGATTTGTGAGTGATAATTCATAGTTTTTATTAGGTCGTGGTATGGACATCAGATAGTGTGAGATGCTTTTTGATGATTGATGGGTACGAGGGGGTTGTGTAGTGGGGTGCAAGGGGGCATGGGTGTTCAAGGCGTAAAAGGGGGATACAATATTAAAAACCAAAGTTATATTTAGATTTTATGTCAAGGAAATATAAATTCGCTAAAAAGGTATGTAAATGTATCACAATCATAATATTTATTAAATCTAAGGATACATTTACGTCACTTTTTAATGGAAAATTGTCTATAAATGAATAAGAATTGAAAAGGGATAGTTTTTTTGGAGGTTTTTTTTATAGAAGTGGTTTTTGCACTAGAAAAATTATATTAGACCTCTATAGATGTCAAATATTTATAACTGGATGTTAAAGATAATAGTACTAAAAACTATATAGTTCTCCTATAAAGGATAATAAAGTGTATGGCGATATGATTCTGAAGATACTAAAGGGATTTGAAGAAATTTTAAAATCTATGGAATTTGATATGTATTGTCGCAATCTATAATGATTGGAGTAAGAGGTGAAATTGGTAAATCATGAAGTCCAACAAGTTGAATCATTACATATTTTTAGGAACATTAGAGTAGCTACCACACAAACTATTGATGATAATATTACTAACAATAAGACATAGAATTGTGTCAAAATAACATTAATTGATCCATTAATTTTTTCATTGTATGCTCATGGAGGAATGTGACAGACTAACCTGATAAATATGTTGCTACTCTTGCATATTTATCTTTTACCCATGGTTTAAAAACAAATTATGTACAAATATGGGAGTGAATAAATAATGATAATCCATCCATTTCATCCAATATGGAAATAAGCATGAATAAAATACTTTGATCTATAAATAAAGATCAACATCATATTGTTGTTTTCCAAAAATAGAAAGAAATAAAAACTATATATACTACATACAATAGAAAGATAAGGTGATTTATTTGTCAATAATAGAGATACTTGAAATTTGGATAGAAGTACAATGAATGTTGGCATAATAAGGTCATGACTGATGGAAGTGAAGATGATGTTGAAATAGATATGAAATGCCTATACTATGGAAGAAAAGCCTAGATCATGGACCATTGAAAATTGGCCATTAATGTCATGACTGGTGGAAGTGAGCTAACGTAACAAATAGAATCAATTATAGAAATTAATCGTATAATTCATTTAATTAATGATATCCTTGAAGAAGAAGAGTATTAATGACTACTAAATAATGGTATTATAAAAAATACCAAAGATATCCTAGAAGAAAAACTAGTGTGGGAGGGGGGAGTACTGGTCGATGGGGGTAGTGGTGTAGGGGGGAGGATGATGCTTCGGGAAATGGGGGGTGCAGGTGGGGGGAATGGGTGCAGGTGGTGGGGCCGGCGGCCGGGTGGGGGGTTGTGGGGTGGCTAGGGGAAGGGGGGAAAAGGGGTGGGTGGAGGGGTGGGGGAGTGGTGTAGGGGGGCTGGTGTAGGGGGGTTCAGGGGAAGTGGGGTGGGGTGTAGGGGCTGACGGGGAGGGGCTGGGGCTGGGGGAGGGGTGGGTGGGGTGGGGTGGGGGTGGTTCGGGGGCTGGATCTGGAGGTGGGATGCTGGGGGCTAGTGCAGCAGTGGGAAAACTATTTTAAAACCTAACATATTGAATCCTAAACCATTAGAGTCATTAAAATCGAAGGAAAATACATAATAAACAACATTATAAATTGAAAAATCAGAGCTGGATATTGAGTGAATTGGTTAAGGAATATTAAAATTCAATCAGAGGAATATGGGGAAGTTGTTGATGGGTGTTAAAATATCGAAAAAAGTGATTTTATATATTCCAAAGTGTGAAATTTGACATTTGAGAAATATTTTTCTAAATATTATTGTATTATTTAAGTGAGAGTGTCAAGAAAATATAGGACATTAAAGAATTTAGATCAACGCATAACAACCCTCAATGATAAACAAATATAACCCATCCAATGAATAATGAGATTGATCATTCTTTTCAACCCAAAAATAGTTGTTGGAAGATGTCCTTGATTTGACAATTAGATAAATAACCTCATTCCCACTTATAAATAGATGGATCTCAATCAAAATTATAATATATCATAATAGTTTTTTATTATTTAATTATTTTATATGGTGATGGTGTTTAGACTACTATGGTGTGGTTGAGTAGAAATTCCCCCATCAAAATACATGGATTTAATTGATTTTTTTTCATTTCAAAAGTGTTATTTTTATGAAATCCGATAGTTTCCATATGAGTAGTAGATTATTATCTATACACATTTATATTTTATCATGGTTTTATTTACTAATTTGGTTTACACATAATACTACCACAATATTTCATTCCTTTTTAATATGATGCAGGGGAGTCGGGGGTCATAAAGAAGTGATTAAGTATTCTCAATTACCATAGGTAGGTGAAATTAGCATATTGAAAATTAAATTTTTCACTACCTAACCTAACGCACTAAATAGAGAGTGAATGGACTGCGATCCTGGGTCATTACAGGGTATTATTTACGAGGGTGAATTTATTTTATAAGAGATAATTAGAGAATTAATTAGAGAATTATATAAGGGAACCCTTAATTATATTCATCATTTTTCACTATTATTTTATTTCATCCATTCACTTGTGGTTCCACCCCATTATTTAATTATTTGAAAATTAATAGTGTTATAATAGTTTAGGTTTAAGTAGAATGAATGATTATATCCTTTCATGCACTCATGGTTCCCTATCTCTTTTAACCATAAAATTTAGTCTTTTTAATTTTTTATTGTATTATATTTCCAGATTGGTGTTCATAATTAGTGGAAATCATGTTTTAAGGTCTTAATTAGATCTAAAAATTGAATTATAAATCACTAGTGTTTTTCATGTTGTACTTTGATCATCCTTTTGGAATCATGATTTTTTAAGGACATTATTATTACAGAATATTTGTTAATGCCTATATGATAGAATGATTTAAATTTATATTTGATATAATCATTCTTAGATAAATATGAATTAAATTAACTTCTACAGAGGGATATACAGTGCTTATTTACTTGATTTTCAGGTCTCTCCAAGAGGAATATGAATAATTTTTGTTGATGAAGTGAAACACTTATAATTATGATAGAGTGGGAAATGTGGATGTTGCAAAAAAAATTGTATGGAGTTTTTCTGTGCTTTCTGGATCGTACATTGAGTCCTTTTCCTCATTATAAGAAGTTTTATTATAAGTCATGTTTTTATCCCCCTTCAATTTCTTTATGGTGCATGCTCATTGCACCTCATGTTTACATTTTATCTAGAACCTTCAATTTTTTTCTCAGGGTATGGGTTGGAAAACCAATGAATTCATTTTTTCACTATTGTAGTTCATTCGTTTTGCAATTAATATTTACCTATCATAAATAGTGAGGTTAAAATGGGTGTTGTTCATCCTATGGTCTACGATTTTTATTACAGGCTTCAAAAGGGGAATTTTGACTTATAGTTATCTGCCTAGACAAGTTCAACGTTTTAATTCATATCATTACTATATATGCATCTTTTTAATTCTTATTGTATCTACTGGAAGATTTTCAAGATCATGATTTATTGGAAGAACAGTTTATCTGGGGGGATGGGGGCTTTGCAGAGGAAGGTTGTCTAGGAAAAGGGTTTTCTTGAGGAGAGTCCATGAGGCGGGGGGTGGGGTTGTCCACAGGGTGTCGAGGAGGGGTGTCTGGGGGGTCCAGGAGGGAGGCGGTGTTTAGGGGAGTGTCTAGAAGGGGGGCTGTACAGTGGGGTGTCCAGTGGGGTCCATGGTAGTGTCCTAGAAGGAGGGGTGTTTTCAATGTGAGGTTGAGGGGTGCAAAGTGCAGGGGGGAGGGGTCCATGGTGGGGAGAGGGTGTGTTAGAGGTATGTGGGAGTGAAATGGGGGAGGGTGGTCGGGCAGGGGGAGTACAGGGGCAGGGTGGGTGAAAGAGATTCTTGATGAAAAAATTAACATACTAAGATTTTAAGAATAATATAGATGAATTTGATTTGATTCTTGGGTTATTAATCATAGCTTAAATCATTGTGATTTGAGATAAATGAGTGATGTTTGAAAAATAAAGAGCTTTATTAATGATAATGTAATTTAGTATTGGGATGTACATTACAATATTAATGTTATATGTTCATTGTTGGTTATGGATTCATGTATCATTTAGCATGTATAGTTGACACACTGATCACATATATATTAGAAGTCACTATATCTCATTTCTTATCCAACTATTTTCATATAGGTGGATTATTATAGTGAGGTCAGTTCTATCCACCACCATCGAAGATAGTGAGTTAAACATCGGATTTGGATAATTTTTATTCTGTTTTTATTCTTTGACCCAATTTTAGTTAGGCTTTTTTTTTGTTTTTTGGGTTCCTTATATTTTTGTAGTGTATTTTGGATTTCATTGAGGTGGATTCAATTCATCATTGGAAAAGGGTTAAAAGTGTTTGCATTGGTAGTCATATATGTATATAAGTTCCCTTTTTATATATATTCACTCATGGCAGTATGAATATATATATTAGGGCTGGGTGTGCTTATATATAGATATGTAAAATGCATACATGTGTAACTGTAAATAGGTATATGGAAGTGTAAACATATATCTATGGACCCCCTTGTGCATATTTGTCCATTCAAATATGTACGTAGGGGCTACGTGTCCTTATATATACGTGAATTTTCATATGTGTGAAAGCGGAAAAAAAGAATATTTGAGACTTTTTCATCAAATGAAAATGTGCCTTGAGGTTGAGGTAGGTTTCCTCTGCCTAAACCAATAATTTTAACTCTATAATTTCCTGATTGATTAGAAAACTTGTTTCTATAATTGATTTATTGCTTTAGAAAATTGTTTTATAATAACCACTAGCTTTTTCAAGGATGAATATGAATATATCCCTTTAACTTATTTATAGTCCTTGTTTTTTTATGAATTAAAAGTTTACTTCAACCAACAAAAATGATGATATCATCGGTGATCATCAGTTGAGATTTTCCTGGTACAAGATTTCGTAACTGAAATGATGCTACATTTCCTTCATGGATGTTCTTATTAATATTTCTATAATGGTTATCTTGAGAAGGATGAACACGCTTAGGGACAAGGTATCCCTTTTCCTAGTCCCCAAACATATTTAACGAATCTGATGTTCTTCCCCAAGAAATCAATGGACATCCATGGTAAACTAAAGCACCTAAAAAGAGATTTAATAAATCCACCAGAAAAACCCATGCATGAAAACACCTTGACGATGAAAGATCATTCATACCGATCAATGGCTTTGACTATGTCCAATATAATGGAAATATTGTATCTGGTCTCCCTTTGTTTCAATTCACCAATCATCTCTTGTAGAAATATAAAGAACCTAGTATTGTCCTGCCATTCAAAAACCCATTTTGTTCATCTAAAATCCATTGAGCTAAAAGCTGGGACAGATTTGTGTTAACAAAAATAGCCAAAACAATATAGGAAATGTTACAAATAACGATAGGTCTCTATTTACTCAATGAAGATGGATCCATAAGTTTAGGGATATGAACCATGGAGGTGGATCTGGCCATGCGCAGGATGATTCCACCCCAGAAGATGTCATGCACTACTCCCACTAGATATTTCTTAATTAGTTCCCATGAGGCAACTTAGAATAATCCATGATAACCTTTAGGATATGGTAATCTATAATGGTTGTGATAAAGCACAAACTCATGTATCTCATGCTCCTCCGAAACTAAAACCAATACGAAATTATCCCTAATAGTCACTACTCTAGGTAAGGCTTCAAAGAGATCTTCCTGACAACTCATATGGACACCTAGAATGCAGGATTTGTCCCTAAAATAAGAGACTATAATTCTCAAAGGCCATAAAAATGACTTCTTCATGAGAGAATGAACCATCCTCTCATAAAATCGTGGGTGCGGTAATTCTCTACTTCTCTTTGCGGAAATCATGAAAAAATGTGGTGTTTTTTTTCTCCTTTTTCAATCTAAGTGACCCAGAATATCTTGCTAGTTGAGAATTCATTGTCCAGGAGCCTTTCCACCAATATTTTCTTATTGTGAATCAGCTATTTAAAAATAACATCATCCCATACTTTATTGGTCAGGGTGTTGGTAGGGGGAGGGAAAACTTGCAAGGGGGTTGTTTGCAGGGGGAATGGTCTGCAGGGCAGGGGAGGGACAGGGGGGTGGTGGGGTTAAGGGTAAAAGGGTAGGGGCAGGGGGAAGTCTATAGGGAAGGGGGAGGGGGAGGAAGATGGTGTTGGGTGGAGGGGGCATGGGTTAGTGGTAGGGGCTGGGGGTGGGGAGGTATGAAGTGTAGAGGTTGGGGTGGTCTGTAGGGGGGTTTTCATGGCTCGAGGGATGGGGATGGTGTAGGTGGGAATCAAGGGGGAGATAGTGGTGGTCTGCAGGGTAGGGGTGCAAGGGGGTGGAGTAGTGGGGCAGGGGGTGGAAGGGGGCAGTGGGGTGGGAGTACAGGGGCGGAGGGGGCTAGGGGGTTCTGTAGGGCGGTGGGGAGGGTGCAGCTGTGGTATAAGGGGGCAGGGTGGGACAGGGGGTGCAAGGGGGGTGGGGAACTAGGGTAGGGGTGCAAGGGGGTAGGGAAGGGTGAATGGTGTGTAGTTAATCACTATAGGTTTATTTAATCTTAGATAAGGTTTAATAATCATTACAATCCATCTCAAACTCCCCCATTTCGTTATTATTAGGTTTCTTCAAATATTCCCTCTTATTTACAATAGAATGTTTCCACTAAATCATGGCATGATATCACTTGCAAAAAATCAGATTTGATCTGATACCACTAGTTGTTATTTGTGTGGCTTTAACACATTTTTTTTAAAATTCCTGGCTATTTTGTCCACTTTTTTTCAATATTTCCTATAAAGATAGATTTGTATCCTGCACATAGCTAGATTATACATGATATTTTATAATACATTAAATATATCCAAATACACCACATTTCATCAAGAATCTGTAAATATATATTTATTTCTTCTACATTTAGGTAAACTTTAAACCACAAACCACCAATTTTTTTATTCTTATTTTACTAAAAATTACACGATGTCATGTTTTCAATGTCAGAACAACTTCCAAGAGAGAATATTGATCAAGAAAAGCACGTCACATACTATGTTATCTTGCAACATTCAATTTTCTTACTTTATTTTTTTATTCAATAATTTTAATTTATTTTCAGATTTATGTTTTTGTTGTACTATAAGGTTGACAATGTATCAACCAAGAATTTTTTTTATAGGAAAGGATAATAGTTTAGAACATTCATACATGAATGTCTCAACTCTCTATCCCTGCAGCAACCTTATCATTGATGAAAATATTACAATACCATATAGTGGCATAAAACTGACAATTGATGAGAAAATTCCCTGAATCCGAACCTCCTCATTGCTTCACAATATATCCAGGAATGAGGGGGTCATGTCCAGGGTGTGGGGGTTATGGGTGGTATGACGGGGTGTCTATGATGGGGGCTGTCTAGGGGGTGTCTAAGAGGGGGAGGGGTGTCCAGGGGGTTCAAGTTGGGTCTACGGTTGGGAGTGAAAGGGGATCTATAAGAAGTAGGGGTGGGGTGGGGTGGGGTCTGTCCAGGAAGGAGGGGGGGTCTGTCCTGGGTGGGGGTCTGCAGAGGTGTCCATCTCGAAGGAAAGGGGGGTCTAGAAGGGTGTCCAGGAGGGGTGCAATGTGTTCTGTAGGTGGGGGAGGGGGCACAATGGATACTACAGGGGGAGGGTTCTTTAATGGGGAGGGGGTCTGCAAGGGGGAGGGGGTGTGCAGAGGGGGTGGTTCAGGGGGTCTTTCCAGGGAGGTGGGCGGGGGTGTGCGGATGGGGTCATCATGGGGGTCTGTCTAAGGAGGGGGTGGGGTCTATCCAGGGGGGTTCTTTATAGGTGGGAGGAAAAGGGGCTCTATCTCGGAGGGGTGGGAGGGGTGCAAGGGGGTCTACAGGGGGGTTCCATAACTGGATTTCAATGTCCGCAACCAACATTGACCATTTGAAAAAAAATACATTAATGTTTATATTTTTGACATATGAAGTAAACGAGATCAATCTCTGAGAATATATTGCCTATGAAAATGAGGTACGAACCAGGTTAGATTTTCAAGCATTGACAATCAACAAGATGAGCTTTCTAACATGTCTTCCTCCAGTGTGTATATTCGGTTCAATATTCTAATTGGTTTTTAAATTTTATGATTCAAATAATTAAATTACATTGACACATACTCTACCCTTATTTTTACACTGAATCATATGTTTTTAATGTATTTTGTTTTAGTATTAATGTATTTTTATTAAACTCTAAATTAAATTTCATGACCTCTAAGTTGCTTTTCACAAGGATAAAATACAGGGTTCTGATCATGGATACTTTGTTATAGGGTTTTTCATAATTGGATTTCAGGGAAATACAACATCATAGAACATATAATATTTGGAATATTTTAGAGAAGTGGATAATTTTATTCTATCTCGGTTATTAGATTCTTCTACTTGTAGTGAATTTAACATTGGATACATGTTTTTGAAAACTAGATTATGTACTCTTCTTAACCATTCGATGAAGTATTTAATTTGAACATTGAATTTTTTATATCATTGGAACATGTATTTTTGGGGTCTCTCTGTATTTTATAGGGTTGTCTTTCATTAGGTGTCCAGGAGGGGGGCCTATCCAGGAGGGAGGTGGTGCGAGGGGGGTTTGAATAGGGGAGGGGCAGGGGGTCTCTCGAGGGAGGGGGTGAGTCTAGGGGTAAAAGGGGGGTGTGTAGGGGGGAGGGGTAGTGGTCTATCTTGGGTGAAAAGGGGGGGGGGTCTGTGATGGGTATAAGGGGGTCTATTTGGGGGATGGGGGAAAGGGGTGTCTTGGGAGAAAGGGGGTCTATCAGGGGTCCAAGGAGGGTCTGTCCAGGGCTTCAAGGGGGGTGTCCAAGAGGGGGGTTGTCCATGAGGGGGGTGCAAGGGGGATCTGCAGTGGAGGTGTCCAAGGGGGGTTTGTAGGGGGGTAGGGGGTTTGTCTAGGGAGGGGGTTTGTCTAGGAGTGCAAGGGAAGTCTACATGGGGAGGGGAGTGTAGGGGGGGAGTAAGGGGGTCTATCCAGGGTGAAAGGGTCTTTCAGGGGTGAAAGGGGGGTCTATAGGGGGAAGGGGGTGTGCAAGGGAGAGGGTCATGGTGTGTGCCAGGTGCAAGGGGGTTTGTTTGGGGGTGTAATGGGGGTCTATAGGGGTGTAAGGGGGGCCTTTCCAAGGGTGCAAGGGGGTCTGTCCAGGGTGAATGGGGGTCTGTCCAGAGGTGCAAGGGGGTTTCTATATGGGTGCCATAGGTGTTTTCAGGGGTCCAAGGGGGGTCTGTCATGGGTACAAGGGGGTCTATCTAGGGGTGAAATGGGGGTTTACCTAGGGTGCAAGGGTGTCTATCCTAGGGTGCATGGCAGGGGGTTCTTCAGAGTGCAATCCAGGTGCAAGGGGGGTCTGTCCAGGGGTGCAAGGGGGTCTGTCCAGGGGTAAAAGGGGGTATATCTAAGAGTGCAGGGTGGTTTGTCTCGGGTGCAGGGGGTCTTTCAAGGGAGGGGGGGTCTGTCTAGTGGTGAAAGGGGGTCTGTAGGGGGTGTGCAGGGGTGGAGTTGTAGGGGGTCTGTCTGGTGGGGGGGGTTTAAATGGGAAGGGATATAGCCATGGTTTGAACCATGGATAAAGCCCTATAGCCAGGGTTCCATGAATCGTGGCTGGTATTGGAATTTCTATAGTGCGAACACTATTGCCACAGTTTAAAACCATGGCTATAGTGTTTTTTTCACGGTTCAAACCGTGGATATGGGGATATTGTCACGGTTTAAAACGTGGAAATATGAGTTTTCCTATAGACACCCCAATACCATCTAAGTTATAATGAAATGTGGCTAAAACCTATATCCATGATTTTTGGGCTTATAGCTACAATTCCAAACCGTGGATATAGCCTAAATTTCTAGTAGTTATGGTACATAGGAAGCCTCCCTGAGGTCTAACCCCAAACATTTGAAATCCTTTTTGAACTACGTGGGTTTTGATCCTTGTATCTTTGACAGGGTATGTAGGAAGCCTCGCTGAGGTTAAACCCCAAACACTGGAAAACCTATTAGAACTATGTGGTTATTGATCCCCATCTCCATGGAAGGGTACAAATTAATCCTCCATGAGGTTCAACCCCAAACACTGGTAAAATTCGATGTCCCCTTTATAGGGTCCCACTTCTTTTGTTTGTCCATTAGTGGTGTCAAACTAACTCTTGGACCGCTAACCATGCATAACCCCCGGATGTCGTCTAGTCATTGTCCTTTGTGAACATTCCAATTCTATGCCCTCATCCTGAACTATATAGACTTTGATTCCCTTCCATGTGGATAAATAGGAATCCTCCATGAGGTTTAATCCCATCACTCATATCTCATCCTAGTCTCTCCCTAAAACCTTTGTGTTTTAAGATGTTCATGTCCCAACCTGAAGGTTCAAATTCCTTTTGGTCCCATCCATGTGTCTGTTCTCATAGGACACCAATTCAGGCATCCCATCACCCCACCAAACTACACGGACATGGATTTTCCTCCACAAGGATATGTTGGAATCCTCTATGAGGTTCATTCCCAACATCGCCATCATCTTCATAATGGTTTCATCGCATTCATCGTCCACTTCGTTCAACCATCCATATCTAACATAATTCTTTCTCATGTGGCTATGTCCCAGTGGGATCATTCAATTACCTTGGGTAAATAACCATCTATAAGCCCCACTCAATCCCCAACCATCGAACTAGGGGTGTCCCTATTATGATGGGTTGTTATCCACATGTAGTCCCCAACTTGTCTCTGGGTCATTGTCCATTGTGTACACCCTGATTCCATGTCTCCCCCATCAAACTACATGGGTTTTGATATCTGTCTCTTGGGATGGGGTACGTAGGAGGCTTCCATGAGGTTCAATCCCATCCAACAGTAATCCTTGAAGTCCACTTTATAAGGACTCAAGCATCCTCGAGTTTGTATTTATTTGAGGTTTTGATCCACTTATTCAATAAACCACTCAAGTGCTCCCCTTGGGAATGTACCCATCTGATCCCCTCCCCCATCAGTGTTCCCATCAGTCTGATGTGTCTTTGCAAGACATTAAACTCTCAGCATACCCTGTGTTAACATGGGAAGATGAGGAAAAACTCATGGTCATGCCTAGGGAATATAATTCCCTGAATTTTATGTGGGATACCTCAGGCTAACACACCCTCGAGAAGCCCTATCATAAAAAGAAGAAACCCAGATGCATTTTTGTTTCATCATCCATAAATGCCATAAATGTCCAATGTGACTACTCTCTTGATCAAAGGTTGTTTCCCTAACTTGACCCCTTAGAATGTCCTGATAAAAGTAGTGTAATTAACTGGAATCCATGAAGATATGTCAATGTGGAAGAGTTTCACGATCAAAATCTTAATCTATGAGGGAGATCCGGACTATGTAAAAAATTCAGAGGGGGAATCCATGGAAGGAGGAGCTGACATCCCATCATCCCATTTCAATCAAGGATATAACATCCCTGAATAAGTGATATATTCCTTCTGCCTTTGGAATGTAGTAATGTAGGGCTACATTGCAGTGCGTCCTCATAGATGGATGTGTGCCATGGAGAAATCCGTGGAAACAAAAATGGTGAACCCGATGTAAAAATCTTCTCATCAATATGGATATTGGTAGTGTTCAAGACATTAGTGGATAAGAATATAACCAGATCCAGTTATCTGATTCCAGGACCCACCAAGAAAATTGTGGGCCTGGTGTGAAACTCACCAGATATTAGGGTAGTCGAACGTTGGACATCCCGGTCTGTGACATTTTCAGTGTGGATCCTTCTTACCAATCATGGGAGAAAGAATTCCCCTAGGGAACTTAACTTCACTTTCCTCCTTTTAGAGCTAATGGTTGAATCCCTTTGCTTTTCAGGACCCAAGAAGATATGTCAAGGAACCAATCCCCACCCACCTATCAACATAGGGGTTGTAGAAACACCACCATCACAATCCCATGTGGCCCCATATCTTCTGTGAAGGCCACCACATCCACAATTGTTGGATGACCATGACCAATTTCACAACCTAAACTCCTAAAGAGAAGGTTGATAAATGGACTCATCTGACGATATGAGGAAGAAGGGATTATCCCAACATGGGATATGGAATGTCAGGACCTAGAGGCTTCTGTGCCTCACCATTACCGCCACCCCCAATGGATATGTAGGGAGATGCTTCTCCCCACACCAACCTAAAACCATTTAGGTATTCTATCCCTAGAACTCCTAGATGACTCACTCCCTTACATCGATGAGGTGTGGGATGTATGGGATAGACCTGCTGTGATCTCGTCATGAGGGATACTAAAGAGGCCTCCCACCTGGCTACATCAATGCCACCACCCAATCTCACAAGCTAATGAGTAGTTGAGTTACACTCCTGCACCACCGACCCTATTCTAGTTAACCCAACGCCAACGTCAGGTGCAATATGAGGAGGACACCCACCAGGGGAATCATCATCAATAGCTACAGTGTCCTTTTCCACCACTAACGCATACTATAAATGAACCATTTATACTGAATAGGGGCTCCTATATGCCCAACCTGGATCGAGGACCCAACCTCCCTACTGGAAGGTTGGGACGACTCTCTTGGTCACTCACATAGGTAGTGCTCATCGCGGGCCGACCTGTGGCCATGGCATCTCGCACGAAGATCCTCCCTATGCTACCATCAATTAGAGAGAAGGCCCTCACCACTCCAATGTTCGGCATGCAAGTCATCCCCATGCCATGATCTTTTTGGGTGAAGGTCCACCCTACTGTACAATCATCTAGCATAGAGGTTTCATTCGCACTTGTGATCCCTTGTATAGATCCATTCCTCTTGTCAAATGTCATTGATGTGAAGGTCATCCTTTCCCAATCAACCATCATCATGGAGGTCTTCCCTGTGTTCTTACCGTATATGAATAATGTCCTCATCATCCC
The DNA here is from genome assembly GCA_963277665.1 of Viscum album. Classification (NCBI taxonomy): domain Eukaryota; kingdom Viridiplantae; phylum Streptophyta; class Magnoliopsida; order Santalales; family Viscaceae; genus Viscum; species Viscum album. The sequence goes on from OY728140.1 coordinate 989,838,664, forward strand.
AGAAATCAAAGAAGTGGAGGTCTACCCCCACTTCATTGGAAGCCAGTGTGGAGGTCTTTCCCATGTTTAGTATGACTAGTACGAAGGCCCCCCTCATACCATCACTACTATGGGAAACAAACATGGATGTACTTCCCATGATCCCACCAGATCTAGCAGAAGTTGACCATCTGTGCCAACCAATAGACATGGAGGACTTCCCCGTGTTCCTTTTGAAATTTTTCTTAGTTCTCTTTGCACCCTGAAAAGTTTCAACCCGTAATTAAACCCATATACTTCTCAGATTATGAGGTGGAGTACGATTCAGTAATGGAAAACTAACCCTGATCTTCAGTGTCAGCTGTCAAGGAAGGAACAAAGCGTATAATCCTCATCCTTATAGAACGTTAGGTCCATAAGATCCCTACATCCCTCTGAAAATACATCCAGGAGGAGGAATATTTTTCCTCATCCTAGGTCATGGCCATGAAATCATCCTTATCGTCAACAAGATCATTCTTTACATCAACTAGAGATCACGTAGAGTTGTTCTAGGGACTAATAAATGATGAGAAACAACATGACCCCCATTAGAAACTACATCACAATGAAGGAAGTGGTGGGTGATAGTCCATCTTACCAGGAAGTGGTGGCTAAATCATTTCATTCTTCTAAAGACATCCCAAGATGTGGCATCATGTCACCTCACTCACCGTATTCTCCAATAGTCATTCTACCGTCTCAAAAGTCTGCCTCAGTTGCATTAATGATCTCTCAGCTACCCCTAGTCGATGAATGGGGCAACCAAGGGATGGATCACGAGTCTGAGCTGAGGAGATTGTGGGACTTCTTTGTTGGAGACCAATTTTTATAGATGTTCTGGAAAGTTTCAACCACAAGATTCAGTATACTGGAATATCTTTCCTAGGAGGAGGTCATGTGCTTTCTACAAACCCTCTAAGCAACGCACATCTGTCTCCATCATCAGAGAGTGAATTACCCCAATAGTTAGTAAAAATTTGAAGATATTGGCCAACAATGCCACATGGTCAACCTGGTTGTGCTTCTCGTGGCCCAGTTACCGGAGTCACCTATTCACCATCAGACCCTCCAGAAACGATGCATTTGGAGCTTTAAAGTGCTCCACCTAATTATGATGGAGGCTTCCCCTCACATACAGATCTATGGTTGGTGAAAGTATTCTACCCTTCATTTCAGTTCTATTTAGAGACATCTCATCTTGTGAGGCAATATTGAGGATATGCCTTCAAGTACAGTCACAGTCAACATGGGTAACCGGTCAAAGGAAGAGATAGAGTTAGAGAACCTTGACGATAAATTACCCACTGGGGGTTTCCACACCTATTAGACCCTTTGGGTAGAGTTACTTGCGTGAAAGTAAATTTACTGGGCCTTCCTCCATCTTCTGATTCATTAGCCCTCAGTCAGAATCCCAAAAATAGAAAAGAACATCTAGGGGCCATCAAACCCATTGACCCATCTAGATCAGTGTAGAAGAAGGAAGATGACCCTAAAAATGATGGGTTGCATCAAAAACTCAGAAAGCATAGAAATGTGGTTGATGACCTTATTTTTGAATGTTCAGAGGACCGACAACTAAAATATGGTAATCCTTGATTGCGGTAGTAGGGACATGTACACCCTCCTCCTAGCGAGTTGCCTTCAGGTTACATTGACCATCCTGCCCATATAGACAGGGTAGAAGCTTGAGTTTATGGCCACAAGGTGTGATATGCATCACCAAATCTACCCCAAGCTACGCAATATCTTTCGGGACCCATATCAAGTTCCCCCAGCCACTCCACAGGTCGTTCCCCATGAAATACCTCTAGTCATCCAACTAGATGCTCCATGAGCCATTAGGCTTGCTTATAATTTTTAAGAACCTACCAATGCATTGGTATTCATAGATCCTCATCATGACAGGAATCCCTGCCAAGATGTCTCGATGGCCACTCTAACTGCCCACCTCAAGGCTTTGGAGACTCAAAAGGTGGCAATATCGCCTAATGGAAATCCATATCCGGTATGGGTGGATGATATACCAGCAACCTCTGGTTTCAGAAATCCTACCTTCTTCCCCTTTAATGAGACGGGTGATTCGCTGCATCATCTGAACCACTTAATTTCAAGGTGTGGACCCATGATGGGAATCCCAATGCAGTAGGAGGCTTCCAAACACCAGTGTTTTGTCCAAACAATGAAAGGGCCTGTGTTTTCTGGTCTAGCCAACAACCCATTGGAGAATTAGTCGACTGGGAGGATCTTCATAGGTAGTTTCTCAACTAGTTCAGTTACTCCATCTGGAAGAAGAGTATTTCTATCCTCTTCAAGTGAAATCAAAGGACCGAGGAGCGCACCGTGGACTTTGTTGCTAGTTGGGAAGGCCTCACCTACTCCATTGATATGTTACCGACTCAAGAATAGCTATTGACAATGTCTGTGGGGAATTTCAAGACCGAACTGGTCCCCTCCCTCATCTTACAAAACAACCGAGGGAGATTTTAGGATTTCTATCACAACAACTAGCTTCTAGAGGAAACCTTGTAGTAGGCAAAGAAGGCATGCCCATTGCCTGTTGTAGTTCTCATGAGAAGAGCCGACAAGGTCGAGCTCGATGCTGTTGCTCAAATAGAGGCCTCCATCCAGCTGGAGTTATAACCAATGGAGCCACCTCTATAGCCTCGCTGATGCCCACCACCTCAGGTGTAGCCTCCGATCCAGTTGTGCCAACCTCAGGATCAGTAGGCAACCCCTATATTGTGTTGTTGACAACTAGGCAAGATAACAAGGGTCAACCTCCTGAACAGGTTCCCCCATCCTCCCATTAGGGCCAGGGTCGTAGATCCACCATCCCGGATAGAAGGAACTAGACATACACATTTGATGATGCTTAGGTCCCTAATTATTTCTGAAGTTCAATGGACCATGGAATCCTACATTGGCCAGAATGTAGGAGGCCCGAATAGGTGAATCTCACTAATTTCCCAAATTACTGCCCCTATCACCAGATCCTGAGGGACACCCTCAAGGAGTTCTATTTGATAAAAGATTGGATCCAATACTAGGATGATAACTATATAATCAGGTTAGGTCTAGCACTAGAATAGTGTCATGCATATTCATATAGCATGAAAATGATAGTGAAAGTGAAGGTGAGTTGCAGCAGGTTTCCAAACGTAGGTACAAAATATATGATGACCAGATGGCCTGTAAGGTAGTCACCCATGCCAATGGTTTTATCCATGCATGTTTAAATTGATTCGAGCCTTTAGAATTTTCCATTTTACCCACAACCACTACATCTGTGTCAACATCTCAGTATTCCTCTACCCATAAGGGAAAGCATCGGTGATGAAAGGTAATATAGAGTCCCCCACCACTACCATATTCATCCCAAAATCTATATAATTTCAGGTCCCTGGAGTTGGGTAATGTATTCATAATCCTTATAGTGATGGAGTATTCTTCACGTTATGACCTGGGTTATGCTTTAGATAATACCATGGAGCTGTTAAACCCCTATAATGTTCTTGATGATGAAAATCACTGGACGAATCCTTCCAACATCCCAGGCCGACACCAACGTTGAAAGAGACATGATTATTCGAGTCGCTAGGATAAATTGCTTAATTCTTCTAGACATGTTGTGTATGACACCGTAACTAGAAAATAGTCCCAACATAGAGCTCAGCACACGCTTCCTTATCATCTTGTTTCACCAGATCTGCCTCCACCCTCAGTTTTTCTACTTGATCAAGCGGAGACACCTTGGTCATGCTATGACTAGCCACACTCTGTTGTAGATCATCCTCAGTAACCTGCACTTGATCTATTATTCACTTCATGTGGATCAACTAGAAAGTAGTGGGACATTCCTAGCATTAGCCAGAACCCTTCGGTTTAACTAGCAATGCCTGTCATACCTCTTACCACAAAATGAACTCCTAAAAGCAGAAGTTCATTCTTGAAACATAAGTATGATGTTCATAATCATATTTTCAGAATTCCTATGATATTTCTATTCTCTACGCTCTTCTCCTATTAGTGGATATGTGAAAATACCTCAAAAAGTCTTTAAGAAAACCCATCTGGTTTGAGATGGAGGTAGCAGCTGCAGAAGCCTTCCATGTTTAGGTTGTCAAGCATGACGAATGTCAGGACATTATCTGATTTTTTTATTGAGAAGATAAAGGTTGTCCCATATAGGAGCACATATTCCCACTGTACATCACTTTACATTTCAACATCATGGAGGTTTTCCATTGTCCTTTCTACACAGGCTCTAGGATTAAACTTATCCTTACTCAGACAATACGAAATATGGGACTATATTAAGATTATCTGAGTCCATCTGACTTAAAAATTCATGGTTATGATAGGACATAATAGACACCAGTTTTCAGGATCTTCCTAAAGACCCATTTTGGTGGCCTAGTTTTCAGGATTGAGTTCATGGTTGTCTCACAATACACCACTTACAATGCATTTATGGGTATTCCATGACTCCGCCTACATGTGGTGATCCATTCTTCATATCACCAATGCCTTAAGTAATCCCTCAATGGTTGAGTAGGCATACTCCAAGGTGATTCGTCTCCCTTTTCGTCCTTTAAATCATACTACATAGATTCTGAATACTGTAATAGTAAAAAAACATATTCAAGCTAATAAGCTTTAACATGTTATGGCTGCAACCTACCACTGGACAGACCTCCATGATGGCTACATTTTCCTGATCCACCGATTAGAGGCCACAACCCCGGATTTGGGGCAATGCTTTGTTTTCTCTGAAAAAATGGGGAATCACATTTCCAAGAATAAGGGGTTCCAAAATATCACCTCATATTCCTATACAAATCTGGCTTGGAGGATCCCAGGGCCCCCTACTCCTGTTAGTTACCAGGATGTCTTCCCCATGGAAATGACAATATGTCATACTTGCTTATTCCATCAAGATGGGGTAAAATGGAACAAGAGGAGATGCCAAAACTAATTTTATATCAACAATAATGACCCCTTGGGTCGAAGCACAAATGGGATTGGGTTGACAGCTTTCATCTCTATGGTTTGGCCAGTACATGAGCTCCCCGATGCGGTGTCCATCTTGGCTCAGGCTGGCACATGTGCCCCGTCAGGATCTATCAACTTGAAATAATCTCTAACCAATGAGAATCCCTCCTCAGTGAATAAAGAATAGGATTTGGAGGATGGTACTACCACTTTCGAAGAGGGTGCTCCACCATGGTCGATGAATTGGTATAGGTGAACCTCGGAAATGAGATGGATCTGAAACCAACATTGATCATCATATCTATGCATGTTAAAGAGAAACAAAGATAAATGGATTTCATGAAGAATCATGATGTATTTTATTAGATTTATGAAGAGATACAAGGAATATATCATCATGTCATCATCCCCCGCCACGGTCTTCAGTCAAATCCCTACGGGATCAAAAAGACTCCCAGAATGATATAGCCTTATCACGGGGCCATGGTCGAGGCTGAGGTTAATAATATCATCAGATCCTACTTCATAAAGGTGGTACAGTACCCCATATAGTTATCTAACATAGTGTCCATCATAAATAAGAAAGGAATTTTCAGAGTCTACATCGAATTTTGGGACCTAAACAGTCACTAACAAAATGATGACTTTTCCCTTCCTATGATAGAGCTATTTTTTTATGCCACTACTGGGTTCCAGGATATCTTCTTCATGGATGGGTATTCCTAGAATAACCAAATTTGAAAGGATCTTGGGATGAAGAGTCTATAGCCATCATGGCACCACAAGGTACTTTTTGCTACTAGGTAAAGGCTTTCTGTCTAAAGAATAAAGGTGCCACCTATCATCGTGCCCTGCATCACTTATTTAAACCAATCCTCGGGACATTGGTGGAATGCTACATAGAAGATCTGGTAGTAAAATTTGACTAGCTCTAGGAACATATCAAGGATCTAAAGAAAGTTTACAGATTCCTCTATTCATTCCATCTGAAGATGAACCCCTAGAAGTGTTCCTTGGGGGTCACCTCTGGGAAAATTTCTCAGCATTGTTGTCAGATATAGAGCCATCAATATCTATCTATAGAAGATCATGGTCACCATTCAAATGTCTCCTCCAAGAAAAATTCGATAGATATGAGGATTTCAAGGACACATAGCCTATATACAAGGATTCATCACATATTTGGCTAGAAATTATAAGAAATTTTCTTAACTAATAAAAAAGGTGTTTATTATTAGTGGGACAAGGAGTGTCATACTTCTTTTGATGGAATCAACAATTACCTATTAAATCCTCTTACCATAATTCCACCCATTTCCTGAAATCCACTAGTACATTATGTGACCACTCTGGAATTTTCTATTGGCGCCCTTATTTTCTAGAAAAACAATGACAGAACAAATAATATTTTATACTATCTCAGCTGTATGCTCCTTGAAACAAAGACCACATATTCTACTATCAAGAAGAGTTGTCTTTCACTGGTATTTGTAGTGTATAAATTGTGAAATTACATGCAGCACTATGAGATACAGCTAGTGTCCTTAGTGGATTCTCTAAAGAACATTCTGAATCACCCCATTTTGATAGGTCATCTAGATCAGTGGGAAGTAATCCTCTAATAGTTTGACTTAAAGTTTATTCCCCAAAAATGCATTAAGGGACAGGTATTTCTTGACTTCTTTTCCACCCATCCATCTCTTACAGACCAGTATCTAGATCTAGATTTTCCAGTTGAGGCAATCCTCTTAGTAGATCAATACATTCTTTGTTGTAAAATTCATTTTGATAGTGCTTCCTGATGCCCTACCGGCAGAAGAATCAATGATCCAATACTTAACAAAGTGGGCCTGGGTATCATCTTCATCACACCAGTGAAACATATTCTACCATATTCATTTATGTTGTTAGAAGTTTGTACCATCAACGGGGTAGAGTATCGGGGTCTCATTTCTAGTTGTGAGTTGGACCTCGAGATCAAAGTTCCCCACATGCATGTGAAAGGAGACCCTGAAATAGTCATCAAGAAGAACTATAATGAATATGTCATTTGGAAGACAAATCTAGTACCATTTTTAGAACTAACTTCTAGTTTATGGACTAGTTCCCATATCATCCAGAAGTTACTCATGTCCCACATTTGGAGAATGGTCAAGCTAATGTTTTGGATAGCCTAGCCACATCTCATATATAGCCTTATCTAGATGACTTGATTATCCATGTGGTGAATCAGAGAGTCATCTCTCCCATTACTCCAGATGAAGATGATATCCCATAGGTAAGACACATTACCACTTGTGCCTCCATGTCAGGACCCCCAGGTCCCCCTACAATATTGTTTTAAGTGACTCGTGATTTTAGGATCCCCTTTATCGAGTATATCCATCATAGTAATCTCCCAGTAGATCGAGTTGATCGTGAGAAAATCTGACGGCACGCATTGCAGTTCACCCTCCAGAGTGGTCCCATTCTTGAGAAAATCCTCTACACACATGGGTTTGATGGGATTCTCCTCTATTTCATTAAGAGATGTTAGATCTCCCAAGTCAAGAAAGAGGTTCATGCTGGTTCCTGTAGGGCTTATCAAAGAGAGACAAAACTCTATCATCAGATCTCGAGATTGAGGTATCTTTGGCCATCTATGATCTGTGATCGTATCTAGTTTTCCAAGAGGTTCTATGTGTGAAAAAATCCATTTTAAATTTGTTGCATTGGATTCCATAAACCCTCCACTCTACCAAGTACTCGTGGACTTTTATGGTTTGGGGATTCGATGTTTTGGGACCATACCCACAGGAGTCGTCTCGTCAGTGCAGGTTCATCCTCATAGCTACGGATTTCTTCTCCAGGTGGGCAGAGGTCATTCCTCTCAAGGAATTCAATGATCATTTTATCACTGGGCTTTTGAGCTCCAATATCATCTACTTATTTGAAGTCCATAATATTTTCCTCACTAATAATGGAACCATATTCAATGTAACTAAGCTGAAAAAGTTGTGTTCCAAGTACAACATCCATTCTAATCATACCTCTTATGATCATGCGAAAGAAAATGGGAAGATGAAGGCATTTATCAAAACAATCTCTATCATTTTACCGAAGATGGTTATTCAGAGTAAGAATATTTGGCTAGAAAAAATCCCCAACGCTCTTGAGGATTATCAAATGATGACTAATAATTCCACTCAGGGGACTCCATATTCCCTGGTGTGTGGAACAGAAGTAGTCCTAATGTAACACCCCGACCTCAGCTACCTGGAGTCGGTGCATTACTTCGTAACATTGGCATGATCACAAAAGATCAATTCTCTAAAGACCGATTAGTTTAGTAGCATTTGAAAGACTAGCTACATTCGTATACGTTACATTACATAATAAAGTGAAAAACTACAATAACAAAGTCTCCATAGTCCACACTCATATCCCCTTCTGACAATCCATGCAGGTCATTCATAAAATACTTCTTTAAATTCTGGAAAATATTAAAACATTTAAAGGGGTGAGCTCTGATGCTCAGTAAGGATAACAATATAGCGGAAGCTTTCATCAATAAACATAAACATTTAAGTCAATGTATAACTAAAACAAAAGCCTTTTAAACTTGAACTTAAACATAATATGGAAAAAGTAAATTGAGATAATGCCATTTACATCTTCATATGGATATTCTACTGGTCGAATAATCACATGCAATATCAATAACCACTTTCATAATGATGGAATGCATAATGCCAGACTATCATAACCACATAGCCAAGGCCTCGTGCCAAGACCACAAATAAGATTTTGTCAAGGCCTCATGCCAAGACACTAGTTTGTCTCATGAGACCTTCCAATGCATCTAGGAGCTATAGCGGGCTACACCCGTCACTTATTAAGTCCAATGCATTCCTCATATGAGTAGGTTTAAACATATCAAAAACCATAACATAATCGTATCACATAAATCATGCATAAAGGAAACATAAAATTTCCACATTTCAATCACAAGATATCAATACAACACATTGATATAATAAATATGCTTTCAAAACCATTTTCAATACCAAAATAAAAGAAAGTTAAAACTTTTTATTTATTTTTCATTAAAAAAAAGTGATGGCTTGTAGAGGAAGCCGAAATTCAAATAATGGTCACGGTGGTGGAGAAGTCGTTGTTGCCGCAAAAGTATGGAAAGAAAAACATTCCCATTTTTTCGTTTAGTAAAACTCTTCGTATAAAAATATTCCTTTTGAATAAACGTAAAAGTCAAAGGGGTTTATACACCGTATAAAGGAAAGTTGTGTATAAAACCAAATATGCCTCAATGAAAGGAGTTTGAGACGAAATCCATACAAAGATCATTTTTAAAATAAAATAGCTCTATTATGTGTATTCACTATAATTACACATAAATAAAGTACAAATACAAGATATGACATAATAATATCATGACATAATTTGAAAGTAGGAGATTAACCCAAAGAATGGAAATTGGGTTAAGAAATTCCCTTACCTCGTGTCCGACTTGACTCAACCATTCTTTAACCTCCTGAATACTAAACTAGAGTTAATATATACCTTATTAAAAACCATTTTAAATTTCATTATACTTTTTATATCACTTATTACAATGTTATGAACATTATGTAATTATTTATGTTAATAACGGTCGTTTTGTCGATCTTTGGTACTTGAGTCAACAATAAACTTCTTATAATTACAAGTTGTTCATGTGGTGAAATATCCATTATATCCAGAATTATATTCATGATGTAGATATCATAGATATCATATATATCCAGTATATACATTCATTCATAATATTACGTAACATTTAGAGGTAAGAAATGAAATTCACCGTTCATGGAGACGGTAATCCGTACGTACGCATGAACGCTACTTTCATTTCTATTTTGTATTTAATGGAATGAAATCATAATTATATAAAGTTATAATATATTTCCATTATAATATAGCATATAATACCATTTACTCCATCTTTTATACATCCCACATATGGTATTAACGATTCAAATCACTTTGAGGGGGTGGTAGTCCGCACTTCCTTAAATGAAAATATCGCGTTTACCCATAATGGAAACCATAAAGGTATGCCATAAATTAAAAATACAAAATAATAAGAAAAATAAAAACAAAATATATATCATGTATAAAAATAGTGTCATCATAATGGCCACCATTAGAGGTGTTATATGAGTGTTGAACAATCATCGTTTCGTGAGGCAAAAATTTTCCATCCACAGAAACAGTATGTTATTTAACCATTAGATGTAGGTGTGTGTAAGTGTAGCTCGAATCCTTCTTATAACAACATCCTAGTATATTGTGTATACTGTTGTTGTTACAAAAGAAATTAATAAAAAGATTTTATGGGGTAGGAGAAACAAAATAAAACAAAATAACATAAGAGAAGACATTACCTTAAAATCGGGTAACTCTTTTGATTTGAGCCAAAGGCTTCCTTGAGAAGACTTTTGCCCAATGTGATGCTTCTAGGAGTAAGGTAGGGAAGTCGGGAGAGTATTTGGGAAGAGGTTGGCCGATCCAAATGGCTTGAATGTGTGAATGAGTTGGTAGAGGTGGGGGCCTTTTATAAGTGGATAGGAGGGGCACTCTTGGAAAGTAAAGAAAAGTCACTTTATTATAAAATGAGTTTCGGATTTTAGAGGTGCCACACTTAAATAATTCGAGTCTAAGATGATAAGGGTAAGAAATATACTCATCCAATAGGTTTTTGACTAGTTTATGCATTAGATTTTACATTATTTTTTTATTTTATTTAAATCGTTAAATAATGAGGTCATCGCTGCATCATCATGATGTCATAGATAATTTAATTTATTTAATGTCTAAAAATTATAAAAAAACTACTATGATGTAGGAAATCTTTTTATATTTACAATTACTATTTATAGTCAAAAATAGGACTTGTATAACCCCATGTAAAAATTGTTTTAGTAAAACATTTCATGTTTGTGTCATTTTTTACATTAACATTAAATAAAAGGTATTTGTGTCATTTTCCAACTAAAGTGGAAAAATGGGGTCCCCAAGTTGACCCATGGATTGTATTGGTCGTCCATGGAACATCCAATGAGGGTAGGACATGTGTCAAGCTCATCTCACCTTATTAAAACAATATTATTACCTTAAACTACACTAATTACCTCTAATCGCGATTAAGAACTTAAAGGTTATTCACCAAAAAATTATTTTAATCCAATTGAACCACATTTTACTTCCTAATGACAACCATGTATGTCAGATTTTTGAAATTCAAATCACAGAAGTGGTAATGTTTCATTTAAACGAAAAATTAGTTTTTTTAACTACCACTTAGTGGTTTCACTATTCATCAAAAATTGAAGTTTTTCAGAATAATGCCAAAATTTCACCCTAAGCTATTTTTGATATTCTGATTTCAAAAATGATGTCTATTTTACAAAATTCAAAACATATAATTTGCATTAATTAATTTTATAATTAATTCCCGCTGTCACAACAAATAGCGTGTTTTTAAGAAACAATTTATATCAAAAATTGGCAATTGTTTTTGTCCAATTTCAATGTTAAATTAATTCTAATGAACACCATTGGATAAAATGGTAAAAATATATTCTAATTATACTTTACAACCACTCAATAGTATAACTTATCACTATAAATTATTTTGATTAAAAATGTTGTTTTAAGTATTTTTCACTATTCATAAAAATTTGGAAGTTCTCAGAAAATTAAAAAAAATTAAACATAGGCTAATTTCAATATTAGGAATACAAAAATGAATTCCATTTAGAAATATAAAATTTCTATAATTTTAAAAATTGGTTATTACTATTCATAATGGCTACTTTGATTAGTCGCGGTGTGTTAGAACTCGAAGTTGCGTATAATGCAAGCTATTGCATTATTAAATGAGAAGCGTATCATAGAAGCTCGGGGTGTTACATTCTCCCCTCCTTCAATAAATTTCATCCTCGCAATTTGAAATTTTTCTTTGAAATTAAAAGGTTGAAAATAGAAAGTACCTTTGGGGAAAACCCACATCGGAAATAAGGTTAATAAAAATATAACATTTAAAGAACGAAAGATAAGTACAAAGGTCACCCGAGATAGACCATACAAGGATTCTATGAAAATATGGATATGGAGGAGAAAAAAACCATCAAGGTCTGATGGAGAGTTATAGAAAACAGGATTAGAAGAAAGTTTAACTACAAGAAAATCACAAACTTGTGATTGGTTAAACGATCATTGATTCCCCAGTAGGAAAAGTTAACCGACAACGTTTTTGTTTTAAGTTACTTTTTATAAAGTTGAGGAATTTATTTAGGAGATTTACTAAGAACTTAAGAGAATATACATACTTGTTATGTATACTTTAATTGTTTAATAAATTTTTACCACAAACCCAACTTTTACTCCAAAAGGTAATAGAACTCAAAAATATTCTATTTATCCTAATCGTACAAGGTTAAAAATATTAACACATACATTTTAGATTAGGAAAACTATTTTGTAATAACTAGGGACTTCCTGTAGGATGGTGGTAGGTAATAAAGGATTGTCGCACTATGGTTGTGGATTCGATTCCTACAGCTTTGTCTGACGTGACATGTTATCCCCCAACCTGCAGGTTGTCCTTTTCCTAAAACTATAGTATTATAATATTCGAAAAATAATCTTTAGAATTGTTTTAACCTTAAACGATACTATCCAAAGTTCAACTTAACCCATTCCAACCTTTATAGTTATCCAAAATACCTCCGTCCAGACTTTCTCTCTAAAAGGTCTCTAAATTCCAAAATCAATTGTATCATCAGATTCCTCAAACAAAGTAATGTTTCTATGATTGTCACATACTAAAAATATGATTACCTTCATCATATTAAAACCTTAATGAAACAACAAGTACTGTAGTACAATCCTTATATATATATCACATTATTCTAATAACCATAATATAATCCATGAGAACAAAAGCACCAATACATTAATTATTCCGCTTCAACTATAGTCACAACATAAGATTGGCTTTGATCCCTTGGCCTTTTTGAGGTACGTTTCCCTGACGCTTAGGATATTCATTTTCATAATGACCCATTTCCCTACAATTGTAGCATTCAACATTGGTAGCCTCTTTCTTTCCCTTGCAATCACGAGCCTGGTGACCTTTTTCTCCACATTTATAACAAACTCCCATTCCATTTAGGCAAGTACGAGGGTGATTCTTCCCACAATTATCACACAATGGAAAATCCTTCTTACCCTTTTTCCCTTTATCTGTCTCTGGTTCCACCGTTCTCTTATTCTCTTGCTTTACTTTGTTGTCATAAGACTTAGATAATTCCTTTTCTGTCTTGATAGAACATGAGACTATATCTTCGTATGACAAGAAGGTTTGTGAGACTATTGCTCGACGGAGAAATGGTTTCAACCCATCAAAGAAACGATCAATCATTCTTCTTGGGTTACGTATATAATCTGCTGCATGCCTCGCTAACCTTGTAACGTTAGCCTCATACATTGCGACATTCTCATCCTCCTTTTGTCTCAGACTCAGAAATTGTCTTTCCATATCTTCTCGATGGTCATGAGGTATGTATTTAGCTAAGAAAAGATCTTTGAAATCTCTCCATTCCATACTCGATACTTCTTCATTTTCCTTTGTATTTTGAATCAATGACCACCATTGATCGGCATATCTAGTGAGGCGGTAAACTGCCATGATAACCTTCTCCCTTTCACTACTCCCCAAGGCGTGGAATATTTTCTCTAAGGAGTTTATCCATTGCTCAGCTAATAATGGATTTGTACCCCAATTAAATGTTGGTGGTTGTTTCCTCATGAAGCGGTCTAACATTGATCCTCCATGTTTCGGATTAGGGTGCTCCATACGAGTAAGGTTATTATTCATAACCTGAGTGAGTTGTCCCAGTATGGTAATAAGTTGATCAGCACCAGTTGTATCTCCAGATCCACAGTAATTATCTTGAGCAGGAGGGCAATCCATATATGGAGTGCATGCATTGATACGATTTCCATTCCTTCCACTAGGCGCCATTTCTAAACAATGGCATAAACTAGATTAGTTTATGAATCAAAATACATAATTCCATACTTGTAAAACACGCAACACTAATTGAACTATTTATGGATATAATTCATAATAAAAAAAGTTTTCTTTGAGGACGTATATACTCATAATCCTTCATAGTGGTTTGTAATGAAAATGAGAATTATCCTAAGCATATCCCCTGGGAGTGTCATAACAAAGAGTGCAGCAAGGCATGTTGTCGTGCACCAGTTCCCGTTTGAGTATAGCTCAAAGCGGTGTTTTTGGGTTTTACCCCTAGGTACATCTGTTCCAAAGCCGCCTCTACCTGCTCATATCCAGACAGGGATGTATTGCTCGGAAAACTCACAAAATCTCTATAATACCAAAATTCTAGGAAGTTCTTCTATACTAATCCTCAAAGTCTATCTTTGGGATATGTCCTCTAATCAGAGTTTATCTAAATCTAGCTTCCAAGATTAGTACGGAACTGCCTCTTATACTAACTGTAACGCCTCGACCCCAGCTACCTAGAGTCGGTGCATTACTTCGTAACATTGGCATGATCACAAATGATCATGTCTCGAAAGACAGATTAGTTTAGTAGCCTTGGAAACACTAGATACATTCGTAAACGTTACATTACATAATAAAGTGAAAAACTACAATAACAAAGTCTCCATAGTCCACACTCATATCCTCTTCTGACTATCCCTGCAGGTCATTCATAAAATACTTCTTCACATCCTGGAAAATATTAAAACATTTAAAGGGGTGAGCTCAGATGCTCAGTAAGGATAACAATATAGCGGAAGCTTTCATCAATAAACATAAACATTTAAGGCAATTTATAACTAAAATAAAAGCCTTTTAAACTTGCACTTAAACATAATATGGAAAAATTAAAATGATATAACGCCATTTAATTCTTCATATGGATATTCTACTGGTCGAATAATCACATGCAATATCAATAACCACTTTCATAATGATGGAATGCATAATGCTAGACTATCATAACCACGTAGCCAAGGCCTCGTGCCAAAACCACAAATAATATTTTGTCAAGGCCTCGTGCCAAGACACTAGTTTGTCTCATGAGACCTGTCGATGCATCGAGGAGCTATAGCGGGCTCCACTCGTCACTTATTAAGTCCAATGCATTCCTCATATGAATAGGTTTAAACATATCATAAACTGTAACATAATAGTATCACATAAATCATGCATAATGGAAACATAACATTTCCACATTTCAATCACAATATATCAATACAGCACATTGATATAATAAAAACGCTTTCAAAACCATTTTCAATACCGAAATAATAGAAAGTTAAAAATTTGTATTTATTTTTCATTAAAAAAAGTGATGGCTTGTAGAGGAAGCCGAAACTCAAATAATGGTCACGGCGGCAGAGAATTCGTTGTCACCGCAAAAGTACGGAAAAAAAAACATTCCCTTTTTGTTGTTTAGTAAAACGCTTCGTATAAAAAGATTCCTTTTGAATAAACGTAAAAGTCAAATGGGTTTATACACCGTATAAAGTAAAGTTGTGTATAAAACCAAATATGTCTCAATGAAAGGAGATTGAGATGAAGTCCTTACAAAGATCATTTTTAAAATAAAATAGATCTATTATGTGTATTAACTATAAGTACACATAATGAAAGTACAAATACAAGATAGGACATAATAATATCATGATATAATTTGAATGTAGAAGATTAACCCAAAGAATGGAAATTGGGATAAGAAATTCCCTTACCTCGTGTCCGACTTTACTCAACCATTCTTTAACCTCCTGAATAATAAACTAGAGTTAATATCTACCTTATTAAGAACCATTTTAAATTTCATTATCCTTCTTATATCACTTATTAAAATGTTATGAACATTATGTAATTATTTAAGTTAATAACGGTCGTTTTGTCGATCTTTGGTACTTGAGTCAACAATAAACTTCTTATAATTACAAGTTGTTCATGTGGTAAAATATCCATTATAACCAGAATTATATTCCTGATTTAGATATCATATATATAATATATATCCAGTATATATATTCATTCATAATATTACGTAACATTTAGAGGTAAGAAATGAAATGCACCGTACATGGAGACGGTAAGCCGTACGTACGCATGAACGCTACTTTCATTTCTATTTCGTATTTAATGGAATGAAATCATAATTATATAAAGTTATAATATATTTATAGTATAATATAGCATATAATACCATTACTCCATCCTTTATACATCCCACATATGGTATTAACGATTCAAATCACTTTGAGGGGGCGGTATTCCGCACTTCCTAAAATGAAAATATCGTGTTTGCCCATAACGGAAACCATAAAGGTATGCCATAAATGAAAAATACAAAATCATAAGAAAAACAAAAACATAATATATATCATGTATAAAAATAGTGTCATCATAATGGCCCCCATTAGTGGTGTTATATGAGGGTTGAACAATCATCGTTTCGTGAGGCAAAAATTCACCATCCACAGAAACAGTATGTTCTTTAACCATTAGATGTAGGTGTGTGTAAGTGTAGCTCGAATAATTCTTATAACAACATCCTAGTATATTTATTATAATGGTTTTTTTACAAAAGAAATTAATAAAAAGAGTTTATGGTGTTGGAGAATTAAAATAAAACAAAATAACATAAGAGAAGACATTACCTTAAAATCGGGCAACTCTTTTGATTTCAGCCAAAGGCTTCCTTGGGAAGAATTATGCCCAAATTGAGGCTTCTAGGAGTAAGGGAGGGAAGTTGGGAGAGTATTTGGGCAGAGTTTGGCCGAGCAAAATGGCTTGAAAGTGTGAATGAGGTTGTAGAGGTGGGGGCCTTTTATAAGTGGAGAGGAGGGGCACTCTGGGAAAGTAAAGAAAAGTCACTTTATTATAAAATGAGTTTCGGATTTTAGAGGTCCCACACTTAAATAATTCGAGTATAAGGTGATGAGGGTTCGAACACTACTCATCCAATAGGTTTTTAACATGTTTAAGCCTTGGATTTTAAATTATCTTTATATTTTATTTAAATCGTTAAATAATGAGGTCATCGCTGCATCATCATGATGTCATAGATAATTTAATTTATTTAATGTCTAAAAATTATAAAACAAATACTATGATGTAGAAAATCTTTTTAGATTTCCAATGACTATTTATAGTCAAAAATATGACTTGTATAACCCCATGTAAAAATTGTTTTAGTAAAACATTTCATGTTTTTGTCATTTTTTACTTTAACATTAAATAAGAGGTATTTATGTCATTTTCCAACTAAAGTGGCACAATGGGGTCCCCAAGTTGACCCATGGATTGTCTTGGTCGGCCATGGAACATCCAATGAGGGTAGGACATGTTTCAAGCTCATCTCACATTATTAAAACATTATTATTACCTTAAACTACACTAATTACCTCTAATCGCGATTAAGAACTTAAAGGTTACTATTCACCAAAAAATTATTTTAATCCCATTGAACCACATTTTACCTCCTAATGAAAACCATGTATGTCGGATTTTTGAAATTCAATTGCAGAAGTGGTAATGTTTCATTTAAATGAAATATCGGTTTTTTTAACTACAACTTAGTGGTTTCACTATTCATCAAAATTGAAGTTTTTCAGAATAATGCCAAAATTTCACCGTAAGATATTTTTGATATTCCGATTTCAAAAATGATGTCTATTTTACAAAATTCCAAACATATAAGTTGCAATAATAAATTTTATAATTAATTCCTGCTGTAACAACAAATAGCGTGTTTTTAAGAAACAATTTATATCAAAAGATTGGCAATTGTTTATATCCAATTTCAATGTTAAATTAATTATAATGAACCCCATTGGATAAAATGGTAAAAATTAATTCTAATTATAATTTAAAACCACTCAATAGTATAACTTATCACTATAAATTATTTTGATTAAAAAATTTGTTTTAAGTATTTTTCACTATTCATAAAAATTTGGATGTTCTCAGAAAATTACAAAATTTTCAACATAGGCTAATTTAAATATTAGGAATACAAAAATAAATTCCATTTTGAAATATAAAATTTCTATAATTTTAAAAAGTGGTTATTACTATTAATAACGGCTACTTTGAGTAGTCGTGGTGTGTTAGAACTCGAAGTTGCGTACAATGCAAGCTATTGCATTATTAAATGAGAAGCGTATCATGGAAGCTCGGGGTGTTACCCCTAACCATCAAGATTCCATTTTATTCATTGCACACAACAGTCTATGATTAGAAGACACCATATAAAGTTGTCAAAATCCATCAGGATGAACTATAAGTTCTTGAAGAGAACAGGGTTTGTGCCCTATACCATTGGAAAGGTATCAGAACTAGATAGTCAGATCTTTCAATAAAAAAATTAACCTCTACTAATTTTTATAGGGAGCCATGGTTTTGTCCCTAGGAACACCCATGATACTCTACAGGAAGCCACCGATGTTGGATCCCAAATAGGAAGGACTTTACATCGTTCACAATGTCTACCCAAATAGTGTGTACTCCTTGGTCACCGTGGATGGTGAGCATATTACTCCCCCCACCAATGCTAAATTACATAAGCAGTATTTTTCTTGAACAGTCCCACATGACATTAAATATTCCCATCTTCATCACACAACATTAAACTGCATGATCTGTCTAGGTTGAAGGATTTAAAACTACTTACCACTCATCCTGCATGGTGATAAACTATAAACTGGCTAGGAATTTTCATTTGTGTCCCATTCTATGTTCCCTCATCCTTTTTTCACCTCATGTACAATTTTCTCACTTATGATTGTGTGTTGTGGTATGGAATTATGTATTCATTCACATTGAGTTGTTTTTTCCACACTACACAGATCTCCTTGAGACACCCCTCCTTTATTTGCATCCTTACCACAAGATGTTAAACTGCATGAGTACCACAACGCTTCACACATCCCGCCACTTCGGTTTCCATTATTTTTTTACATCTGAAAGGACCCCCTCTAATGGCCAAGTCTCATGCCAAATTGGATCACCTACCGTTTTGGTCCAATGTTATGGAGGATCCCAAATGAAAATTTGACACAAGTCGTGTGTTTCATATATGGTTAGTGTTTGATGCTCAATTGTCCATTCCTTTTCCAGGCCGCACGAGAGGTATAATATGTTGCGAACATGGTCTGTAGTTATCCGAAATAATTATTTCCATTATGTGGTCTCCCAAATGAAAGGCACAATCATTAACCCTCTCCACCCATCTTTCCACACACATGATATTAAACATGCAATCTACATTCTGAGCACTATGACCATAAACTAAGATCTACCACATCCTTGTCGCATGATGTTAAACTACACAGAATCTTGAGAACTATGTATAGGCTGATTTACATCCTCATGGGATATGTAGGAATTCCCTAACATTTCATTTTCAGGTCCATCTTGGGTTCATCAATTCTTTCTCTTAGCCATTTGGCCTGAGTTCTCTTTGAGAATTCTGAATTGTGTGGTATATGTGGGATTATGTATTCAAACACGTCGACATATTCACCATTCCATACACAATCCAATTCAAGATATCCCCTCTTATATTCATCCTTAATTCATAACATTAAACTTCACTACATTTTAGAACTACATGTGAATTCATTCCTATCTTCATTGGATACATAGGAATGGAAAGACATTTTTTCTAGAGTCTTTCCCTATTTCATAGAATCCTCTACTTCCTTCCAGCTACAAGGCCTAAGTCCTCAAAGGGGAAAAAAGGGGACATATGGTGTCGTGCAGACTCTTTTTTTCCTAATTAATGTATTGTTTATAACACCCACTCTATGTAATCCCCTATTGAGAGCACTCTATTCCCCTAGCCTCCACTCATACTCTTGAGTCGTCTTCTCTCAAATTGGACTCATTGACCCTCTTTGTAAATTCACCGACATTCCCAAGAGCACTCTGGTTTAGATCCTAGAGTGTTAGATTCTACATATACATGTTTTCATCCATTTCCATGCTTCATGTTTTCCATTATTTTGGATTTCATCATCTTTCACATTCGAATGGACCCCCAAACAAAATGGATTATAGGCCTCAATGTTGTCTTACCATCTTGATCCAACTTTTTCGAGTATTTCGAATGACAAATTTACATAATTCCCACAGTGTAAATATGTTCAGTGGTTAACATTCATTTTTTTACTCCAATTTCAAGTCACATGATATGGATGTTGTGTCTAAAACTGGGTCAAAAATTACCCTCCATCATTAATCCACCCCCCACTAATACTTAAATATTAGTTGCATGATTCACATCATTTTCTACTCCATCATGTCCAAGAGGAATTTCGAAACTCTTGGTGTTATCACTCAGTGTGTGTTTTCACATTAAGAGGACAATTCTATGTTTTGGTGTCTTTCGAGGTCATTCCATTTCCCCAATATATGTATTCCATGTGTTGTAAAGATCTTATCCACAATTGTTTCCCACATTGAGCATGGCTCACATGGGATTAGGAATTTGGTCACAGTTTACACCCACTTGGAAGAGTCTCACTTATTTCATTCTGAGCTTAATGACCATAAACTATGATCTACCGCGTCCTTATCGCATGACATTAAACTGCATGAATCATTCCAGATCTTCGTGTAACATTATTCTAATCCTTATGGGATACATAGGAATGGACATACATTTCTCTTTTAGTTCTAGCTCGAGCTCCACTAATTATCTATTAGGTTTGTAATTTTGGACCGAACTCTTATAGGATTGCATGGTGCCACATATGTGGGATTATGTCCCCATTCACATCGGGTTTGCAGTATCCACACCATGTACTCCAACATTGGGAGCTATTCTCTCCTACCTAGTCCATGTCGCATGATGTTAAACTGCACGAAATCTTACAGAACTACATATGGATTGATTCACATCCTCATGGGATATATTTGAACGCCCATACATTTCATCTTCAGGTACAACCCCATATCCTCTAATATTTTCTAGCACCTTGGCTAGAGGTTCCCCACCCCTCCGGTATTGTGCACGATGTGATGTGGACTCTTGTCCTCATTTTGGTCGGGTATGATTTATCACCACTTGTGTGTTCCCTTTAGAACCTCATTCTTCTATAGGTGCCTAATACATGGAACATTAAAATATTCCCCCTAGTCCCAAATGACGTTAAACTATTTTCTCTTTTTTACACAATGCTAAAATGTGTGGTTTTGTCCTATCATACGACCCTAAACCGTGATGCTAGAGTCCTGGCCTCATAATTAAAAATGAAACCTCATTGTTGTGTACCCACTCAAAGGGACATCATGTTTGGTATCGTTTCTCCCCCATTCCATTTGTCAAGGCCTAAATATAGATTAATTCCATCAATTATTCTCTAATTCTCTATCTCAGGGTCTTTACTTCAAAAAACATACATCCACTCTGAAGAACAAACATGATCCAACAAATGCCACTTCTTTTGGTGCATGGGCCAGACCTGCATGACATTATTTACCCTAGCATTGGTACCAAACCACGCCATATTCAAGACCTACATGTCTCTTGATTTCTATACTAATGGAATATTTAGAAATACCCAGACATTTAGTCTTCAGGTTAGGCTTGAGGTATCTCAAATCCTTCCCTCTTTCAAACCACTTGGTCCGAACTCTGTCAAAAGAATGTGGTGTGGTGAGGACCTCTTCGGTCCTAAATCATGTCAGGTTTGTGATAGCCATGCCAGGTATTTACATTTGGGGATCATCCATCCATTCTCCTACATCATTGATGTATGACATAAAACTGCACAAATATTTCCATAACTACATAGGATTGATTACCATCCTCATGGGTTATGTAGGAACACCCAAACAATTCATCTCAATCTTAGCCCAAATTACACCTTTCGTTCCTTGGCTTGAAGTTTCTCCTAGGATCACGTGGTATAGCATGGACTTCTACTATGTTCATTCACGTTGGGTTTTTCAACAACCACACCATTTGTCTTCCTTGTTTCTTCTGAGCCTAGTCGGAGTACTATAACTATACAATACGATCTTTTGAAAACTACGTATGGCTTGATTCCCATCCTCATGGGATATGTAGGAATGCATAGATGTTTATTCTTCGGGTGCATCCCCAGGTATTATGAATCCTCCATTGTACCATGCACATGACGTTAAACTACATACCTAAGTCCAAGAATCATGACATTAAATGTTGTGTGGGTTTTCATGAGGAATGTGTCACGATATGAAAGAAATATTTGTTCCTCACCCACATCAGGTTTTTCTACTTCGCCTCCCTGTGCACATTCCACTAAACCAATTCCCATTTCAATGATCCAACCTATGTCCTTAAACTAGAATTTTTCATCCCAAGGACCATTTTCCTTAGAATGGTATTTGACTCCCTATATCTGACACATCACATTGGCGTACTGAAATGATTCGTGTTGAAGATCCCAAAGTGTTGGATTCTGCAGGAACATTCCCTATTTTCATATCCATTATTCATGATCTCTTTATTTTGATTTTATTCCTCTTTCATGTCAGAACGAACCCCCTATACGGCTTGGTCCCATGCCACATTGGCTCGCCTACTATCTTGGGCCAATGCCCTAGAAGGCCTCAGAAGACATTTTGTGATAGGTCCCGTGTTTCGAACATGGTAAGCGGTTGACCCTCATTTGTTTGTCCCCATTCTAGGCTAATGTGAAACAGATGTTGTATTTCGAACATGGTCATATGTTATCCTCCATTATCATGGCACTATCATTGAAATATATATTTTGGGCACCATGATTCATATCATTCAACTCCCGTATGTTCAAGTGAAATTCCAACATACTCAATTTTACCTCTTTGGGCATCAATGTGTGTTAAGCATGCATGTCAGTAATATTGGGACGTCATTCACCTAACATTCCATCGCTCCTAATGTGCACCTCCCAATACCATGAAAATGCAATCACTACTCCTTCTTTCCCACATCAAGCATGACTCACGTGGGCTTAGTAGTTTTTGTAGGACATGTACTAGTGCAAGAAAACCACAAATGCCTTTCATCCATCAGGAAATTAAACTACCATTTGAGAACTATGTGTGGCTTGATTCTCATCCTAATGGGGTACGTAGGAACACTCAGACACTTTGTCATATGCCCCACCAAAACTATTTTGTCCTCAATCCCCTAAAATAATATTTCCCTAGGGATTACATGGGGTGGTGTGGAGTTCTTATGTCCTTATTCACGTCGGGTCTGTAACAACTGCACCACATATGCCCCCTTTTGGATCTCCCCTTTTACTCTTCATCCTACCATTTGATGTTAAAATACATGGGAATTTATGAACTATGTATAACATGATTTCCATCCTCATGGAATATATAAGAATGCCCAAGCACTTTCCCTCTGGTCTAGCCCCATGTTTGGCCACTCTGGTCTACGATGTAAAGAATCCCATTGAGAACAAGTGTTGTAGTGTAGACTCTTACATGCCTTATTCATATTGGGATATGTACCACACCACACATTTCATTTGGGTTACCTATGTCATAAATGCATGTATTTATACATCATACCTACCATAAACAAATTTAGGATGCCCCATGATAATTATGGGATGCATTAGCTTCCTCACCAGAGAGGATTTCCCCATGCCAACATTGGTCTCTAACCACGATGTTCTTAAGAAATAGGTTTGGATTGATTATAATTCTTATGGAATATGTAGTGAAACCTATGCATTTAGCCTTGAGCCCAACCCTAGGACTGTTAACATTCCTTTTTCATTTACACTAATCACAGTCCAAAATCATTGGCCTCAAAATAGGAGCCTATAGTTCGTGATACATGGCTTTAAACTCTTATCATTGGTCCCGACAGTATGACCTTAATATTATGTGAAACATCCTAGTCATATTATTTTAAACTATTCTATGCACCATCCTCATTGTATGATGCTAAACTATGTGTCTATCTTCCTCAATGTCATGATGTAAAACTGCAGGAAACTGTAGGTTCTTGCCAGAGAGATCCTATCAGAAAATAAGTACAGTCCCTAATCAGATCGATGTGCTCACCTAATATGTTTTCATTATGGATTCATAATTTCAAGCGAGTTGGACTCAATTTGAACAACCCATCACTCTATCGTCCATGAATTTCATGCCATTTATTTGGATTATCACCCTCTTTCACGTCTAAAGGAACCCCCTAAAAGTACATATCCTCGTCCTATTGATCACCTAATGTCCTAGGACAATGTTCTTGAAGGCTATGGATGACATTTCGATTAAGGTCCTGTTTTTCAAACACAGTTAGTGGTCGGCCCTAATTATTCCCTTATTCAGGCTAACACAATAGGGATACTGTGTGGAGAACACAGACTGTAGTTATCCTTCCTTGTCATGTCATTGCTATAGTTTCCCAAATTTTGGTTATCGTGTTTCACACTTTCCACTCCCCTCTATTTGGATTAAATCCAATGCCCCTAGAGTTACCCCACTTATGCACTAGAGAATGTTGGTAATGAAGCAATTTGAGTGTTCTGAGAACTTCATTCTCTGGTCAGGCCCCCTTATTTCTAACTGAAAACCTGAAGTGGTCATTTAAACCCCATATTCCCATATATGGGTTGGTACTCTCATATCCTAATCAAATAATTATGTACTCATTATTTTTTATCACATCTGCCTTACACCCCGAGAGCTTAGGGATGGATTACTGGATATTTTGAAGATGTTATGGAATGGAGGCTACCAAAACAGACAACAGAACTCATGAACACAATCAAAATAAACAATAAAAATCATGAAACTATGTTTAGGAATTCACATGAAATACAACACCCAAGGATGGGCTCCTCTCATTTACGGGTTGACCACCTCAATGGAGCATCCCAACTTTGTCGCAATCTGGCTTGTAGCCTCAAGGATCTATTTTTGACTATTAATCTCCCACACCTCCTCGATGGAAATGGGGTGTAGTTCATCATCTTTGATCTAGGTCTAATCCTCATCGGCTCGGATAATAGCCTTATTTTCATAGGATTGCCTCGTCTATTCTTAAGCATTTTCCAATAGGGCCATCTGAATTGATATGATCCTCGATTGTGCATTGAAGAAAGAAGAATACTCGTTTTCCCATGCCCTCAATCATGGGATATCATGATCATTATCCTAGAGTCTCTTGTTGTCCACCGACATCCTCCGCTGCCAGCCTACATTGAGGCCACAGTCATGTTCTCGTATATTATCTGCCATGATATCTCGGATGAGCATATAAGGACATTGATCATCCAATCATCTAGTGCATAGTTTTCATATCTTGGAATTATGCCTCCCCAAATAGTTTATCCATTGTGCAAGTGGGGTCTCCCCAATGAAGTGCTTTATCAACTTCCATGACTGGAAATGGATGACCTTGTTATCCTCTTCATCAGATGTCATCTCATCGTGGTTTTTGGGGTCAGCGAGCTCATATTCGGGGAATTATTCCAGTAACCCATCAACAAGATATTCATCTAGTGTTTAGTCAGGTCATACTTGTCTCATGTCGTTTGATTGATCTATGTTATTGGATTCCACCTCGATGATTTCAGGATTTGTCCTACTGACGGTCCCACCTATAATCGGTAGCATTGTGGCTTGTTCTCTATTGGAATCCACTTCCACAACCATAGGAGTTCCTATAGGAAACAAAGTTCTAGGGGCCCCAGCTACCCTCTCTAATGTGTCCCACACCATTTTAAAAAATATTCATTTAAAAATACACAGACGTCAATTGTCCTAATACAATGGATGACTGTTATAAATTCTCTGAAGAATAATTACAGAGATCAAATAGTCAATCTCGCCCATGAGTTGTTTCCACATGAATCCCAAGGTGTCTCCCCCAATATATGGTTGAGAAATTTGAAGAATCCGAGAGAACCACCCTGGGTGTCGCAACCCTTCTAGATGTGGTAATCATAGTTGTCACAGGTGCAGATCCTGATGTTGCATATACAAATGTGCGGGAGTGGGATCTACCAAAGAGTCCCTCCATTACCGGTCAATTGTTAGTTGAGAAGGCCTAAGTGACTTGATTGAGGACCATAGAAAATGGTTTAGGGTTTACCTCAAGAGCCTCTGTAAGATATTCCAGCTCTGAGTTTGCAACATCACCTTTCTCCAAAGGGATCCCTCTACCACCCTCTTCACCCCAAGAGGAATCACTTGATTCTTTCGGTAAGGGGATGTTATCCCACAATTTAGCGGCATAAAAGTGAAGAGGGATAGTTTAATTGAGAAGCACTTTCACCCGATGTTTCATTAAATGAGGAGTACCTAGAGAGTGTACAAATTCCTCCATCTTGGTGATGTATTTCTACCCTTCCACCTGATAAACTGATAATCCATCCCGGGCATGACCAATCCCTGAAAGATCTATCCTAATATGGTTTATATGTTGCCACATCTGGGAAGGATTGATGAATTTTCTATTGACATCCTAGATGACCCAAGCCATTGGGAAAAAATAATCCTCATGCATATTTGTATTGTGTAGTTGCTTCCCCAGAGCCTGAGTCAGTATCCAATGGAACCCCCAGGGTTTCCTCCTTTCTTGATGACTTTTCCCCTATGGGACCATCAGGTCTTCTACTATCACTTGACTCTCGATCGGTGAAGGTCTCACCACTACAACAGCCCTGCCACCAAAACATGTTATTTTAGCTTTTCGACCTCATACTATAGGTTGAGGAGGCACCCCATTAATTGCACAGATGGTATGCTGCTTCAATGTCTCACCTGGGTAGGTTGCCTTATAACTCTTGGCATACAGTTTCACTTGCCCATTGATAGCTATGGGATGAGGTAGATTATTCCAGATCTTCCCATCCTCCCTTGTGAACATGAGTCACATCTACCTCATTACTCATGGATGGTCCTCATGGCGTACTCTTATGTACACCCACAAGGTCGGCCAATGCATGCACTAGAACTACCTCACGAAGAATTGCAGGGTGTATGGCTCATAGAGAGGATCGAGTTTAACCAACACCATCAAGAATCCATGCCAAAAGGTAGAGAGATAAGATCAATGCTCCTCCATTACATAGTGGTCATCGGGGAATACACCTATTGGCAATGGGAAAAGATGGAATTTGAATTCACCTGCCTTCCAGATTCAGTTCTACACTAGCGGCGGGGTCAATGTGGTTGGGAAACTCCCCACAACATTTAGAATAGTTGGGAAGAAGTCTGACCCTAGAGGGGATATGGGGTTTGACTGTTCATAGTCACCCATATGTGCCTCTATCCACCCACACATAATATTGAGCAGCCTACAAACCCTAATTGGATTTCTCCCCTCACTGATATGCCACAATACTTGTTACAACTTAGAAAACACTGGGATCCTCAGATTGATCTGTTACCCAATCAGCAACAAGGATTCTATGATAAAAGTGTTCAATTGTACACCCATGTTCGTTTCCCTTATGGGCAGAATCCAACTGTAAATGAGCACCAAGATGAATTCATCCATCCAAACCACTGATTTTTACTCAGTACTGACACTAAACCCTCATGTCTTCCACATGCTCTCCTCCATGAGTCACCATTATGGGTTCTCTTTGTCACGCTTGGCCCCCTTTAGGAAAGTATGAGGCCTCACATGAAACTTCCCATTTGAAGGGTAATTCAGGAACCGCCTGAACCACATCATAAAGTGGATGTCCCCCACTGACTTCTTGTCTTCTCCCGGCACCAGATCCATCTATACCTTTTCCAACAGCAAATTCTACTCAGTGTCCTCACATGCATTAATGTTTGGGAGGGTCTCATCATACATAACCCCCAATATTATAATCCCAGAGATCTTGGGAGGGTCCAAGAGGATGATACTGACCTCCCCATATTGAAGATGAAAAGTGTCAGTCCTCAAAGAGAACCCACTCAATAAATCTCAAATCAGGTTCATTAGCTGGTAGATATGGAATTGGGAGGAACATGCTACCACATAATATCCCACTCACCTTAACTCTTCCCTAAATTCCTTGAATTAGGCACATACATAGTAAACTCATTCCCACTCTTTCGTGAAATTGTCACCCTGGCGCATGTCCCAATAATCTATCCAACCTTTCTCTGGGTTCCTCAATGCTACCTTGAGAATGGTATGGTAATATGGGATATAAACATATGGATTAAATTCTTCCCATCAACATTGTTAAAATTATTCTATAAGAAGTCATAATTTATGGGTGTATAATCCTCCCATGTATGACCGTCGGTAGCCCAGAACCACTAGCATAGACAAGACGTACTCCTAAACCAATCGGCTAGCTCGTCCCAAGTTTTTTCAAGAATGAGAAAATCATTCCTCATATCAATGTCTTATTAAGGATGAATTTTTCACAGAGGGTAGTTCTTATGGATTCATGACAATAGCTTCACCCAATATTAATGGTCTGAATGGCTCCACACACATTCCCTGATGCTTAGGATATTTTCCATTAGTACCCTCTGGGAAACAACTATAAGTACCCCCCATGTATCTTCTTGGTGTTCCATTCCATTGCAAAAAATTATAAAAAATTTATCCTAGATCACAGAGCTTGATCTTAGTGCTCAACCGCAGATCAATATTGCAGAGATAGGTTGTTGATGCCTTCCACAGACCTTGTAGGCACAATCATCGGAGCACACAATCTCAGAGTCTGAAGACTCACTATACGCCACATAGAAAAAAGGACCATATTCGCAAAGAGTGGTCACAGAGTGTGTAGAGATTCATGAATCAAGATCCCCATAAAAAACATGGAGATGTGTAAGAACAAAATAGGGTTCATCCTCCCCAATTTATAGGAAATGACCTCTGAGCATCATGGTGTTCTCATCCCACATCTTTCCTATATGCATTGCGACCTCACATCACAATCGTAGTTCAAAATTTGCCTAACAATTTTGTGATATACCCTCATAATTTTACCCTCATTTTCTCCTTGTCTTAAAGTCTTAGGAGGGAATTTTTGTTCCAAAATGCATGCATGGAAAAAATAAACAAAGAAAACACCAATGCCAAAAGTGGTGGCTTCACAAAGAACCATTGCGAAGCCCTTGAGAACTTAGGCAAATTTGAAGACCTTAATCCCCATGGCTGGTGAAAAACCAAGTCCCCATCTATGATCACCACAGATAAAAAAATAGAAGGCTCTATGATTATGATGAAATTGACAGAAGACTTTGCAACATAGAGGTAAGACGATCGCCTCTGAGTCTCCGTGGAAATAAATAGAAGCCTCTACGAGTGCCACATAGGGAATGAAGGTATGCTCTAAACTATGGAGGGGATGATTTTTTACCCCACAGTTACAAAAATCTTGACATAATCCTCCTCTAATGGCAAAGCACAAGAGGCTTCACAACATGGTGTCAGTGGTTTGTTCCACCTTTTTCCTATAAATACCATGATTACACAAGACCCAAAAGATGGATGCCCCAACCATTTTCCTTTTCATCTCTCAAATCATGAAGCACCCTCCAATCCTTGAAGCATTGAGAAAAATGTTATCTTCAATGTATTTGAGTGTTGTGAAATAACTGTCCCTTGGATCATATGCACCCCCTCTTTAAGTAGGGATGACCTTTTTAAAGTCCACATTCCATTGCAAAGGAAGGAGATCCCTAAAGGGATCTCAGGTCATTGAAAAGCACCCATGCTTTGAAAAGTACCTTCCATGGACATCTAAACCCCATTCTAAGGTATGATCATTGTGCTTCATGAAGTACATCACTTCGTAGTGTTGCACTTTGCAAAGCACCCATGCTCCATGATGTCCTACATCATGAAACCCCTTTCACTTCATAGAGTACTCTTTATAATAATGTATACCCCATGCCTTTGATATACCACTCCACATCACAATGCATACCCCTTCGCAGAGTCTCTCAACTTTTTAGAGCACCAGAGCTTCGCAAGTTCCCTTCTAGTGAACCCATTTTCATCACAAACCCTTCTCTCATGCGACCCTCCAGGTTTTTATGAAGTGATTTCAAGGTCCCTTAGGTGGTTCATCATATTGTGATTCCTAGTGTTATGCTACTTCACATATAAATTCTTAAATATATTTCTTATTCTCATATATATGATAATGTGATCACCTCAATCGATCACTCCACAATTCTATCTCCACATGGGATTGATGGTTCCTTCCCTTCACTAAGTGTTAAAGAACTATAGTTTTGTATATCCTAGGGGTGGGGAGTGAATCCTCATCATCCAAGATCGAGGACGTTAAACTACCAAGCACCATCATCCCCAACACATAACATTTAACTATAGCCTCACCCCATGAAATATACATGGGGGTCGCACCTCAAAAATTTTCCAAGACCACTAGTCTCCACAGGAGTGAGATCTTCCTTCCATGGAATGAGGTCCTCCTTGCATGGAAAAACTTCTGTCTGTGGGGAAGAGAGACTATCTTATTATAACCCCATATCCTTTCTCTTGGTAGGTAGCATCCTTGATCCTACTCTCTTATTCTGTGTACAAAGGAAAGAGGGGAGATGGGAACATGTACCTTTGATACCCCATCACTCTCCCTTTGGGATTTATCTCCATCAAGCCTCAATCCTAGAGTATGTCCCAATCTCCATATCCCTAGGTTGCTGACCAAGAATAAGATCTTGTATCCACTTTGGGCCACTAACAATGTATAAGCCCCACTTTATTCCTCGTAGATTCACCTTTCATGACATGATTGGCAGGTCTTTGTTGCCTCTTGTTTATCTCACCGAACATGACTCATGTGGGCTTAGAGTATGTATCGACCCTGGAATCCTCCCCGGGCCAACTTTGTGTGTAAGACCCATTCCTACATAACTGAAATATGTGGAATTTGATCCTTTCCCTTTCCAATAATTTTATTTAGGATGCCTCCCAGAGGTTTAATCCCATCACCCATCGATCTCGACCACTTCGTGTCAGCTCACCCTCATCCAGCATGATGTTAATATGTATTTCCATTTTCTTCTCGATTGAAACTAAACTATATGCTTAAAAAATACATGGGTTTTGATCCATATATCCAAGATAGGGTATGTAGGAAGCCTTCCCGATCTTCAACCCCAAACACTGGTAAACCTATTGAAACTACGTGGGTTTTGATCCCTGACTCCTCGATAGGGTACATAGGAAGCCTCCTTGATGTTCAACCCCCAACATTGGTAAAAATATTAAAAATACATGGGTTTTGATACCTATCTCCAAGGAATGGTACATAGGAAGCCTCCCTATGGTTTAGTAACAGACATTGTTAAACATCTATTTCCCCTTTGTAGGGACACAAATCCTTGGTCCACCACTTAGTGGCATTGGACCAACTCTTGGGCCGCTAACCCCACATAACCCAAAGCATGGAATCGGTTTGATGTCTTTTAGGAACACCCTAATTT
Source organism: Viscum album (assembly GCA_963277665.1). Lineage (NCBI taxonomy): Eukaryota > Viridiplantae > Streptophyta > Magnoliopsida > Santalales > Viscaceae > Viscum > Viscum album. Next base: position 989,870,189 of record OY728140.1, read on the forward strand.
TATTCCATAATACTGGACTATGTGGACTTTGATTCCCTTCCATGGGGATACATAAGAGGCCTCCCCAATGTTCAAACCCATCACTCATACCTCATCCAGGTCTCTCCCTCAAACCTTTTTGTTTCAGGAAGGTCATGTCCCAACCTGGAGGTTCTACATCCTTCTGATCCCATCCACATGTCCTTTCTTAAGGGCCACCTCTTCAGGTGTCCTATCATCCCACCAAACTACATGGACTTTGATTGTCCCTCACATGTACTTTGATTCTCTTCCATGCATCCATTCTCAAGCCCAACATCATTGCCATCCTCATGATGGTTCCATATCATTCATCATCCACTTAGTTCAACCATAAATATCCATCATGATTCTTTCCTGACCTACCATGTCCAGGTGGGATCATACCATTTCCTTGGGAATATGACACAGTATAATCCCTAGACAATCCATAACCATCCAACCAAGTGTGTCCCTCTTGAGATGGGCCGATATCCATGTGTAATCACCAACATGTCTTTGGTTCATTTTCATTTGTGTACACCCCAATTCCATGTCTTTCCCTTCGAACTACACGTGTTTTGATCCCTTACTCATGGGACAGGTTATGTAGGTGGTCACCATGTGGTTCAATCCAAAACAATGGTAAACCCCGGTGTCCCCTTTATAGGGTTCCAAGCATCACTAGGTTCTTATTCAATGTACATTCCAATACACTTAACTAGTAAACCCATCAGGTTCTCCCCCTTGTGGATGTACCCATCTGATCCACCTATATCAATTTTTTGATCTATCTAATCTGTCTCTGTAAGATGTTAAAATCAAGACATATATATTGTTAACATGGGAAAGATGAGGAAAACCCTAGGAACATGCCTAGGGAATATAATTAACCACATATGATGTGGGATTACTTAGGGTTATAAGCCCTTGAGAAGCCCTATGATAAGGGGAAGAAACACAGACGTATCAGTGTTTTAGCGTCCGGACATGCAAGTGATGTCCCACGTGACTATTCCCACAATCAACGGATGATTCCCTAACCTAACCCCTTGGAATTTCCTAACAGAAATAGTGTGATTAACCATCATCTACGAAGATATGGCACCGGGGAAGAGTTTCAAAAACAACTTCTTAATATGTTAGGGATACCTGGACAACTCGATGAATTCCAGGGAGGAATCAGCGGATAGAGGAGCTGACATCCCATATTCCCATTTCGATCAGAGATCAATTTTCCATGAATTAGTGATAGATTCTGATTGCCTTTGGAATGTTATAATGCACGGCTATAGTGCAGCACATCCTCATAAGTGGATGTGCACTTCGTTGAAAGCATCAGAAAAAATTTTCCAACATTAAATTTAATGGGATCAATGTTAATATAGGGGCATCCTTAATAGAAATTTTTTCTTTATAATTTATTTAAACTATAATTTACACTTAAAATATTTTTATATAGATTATAGTTGTTGATATATAATATCATAGGTTGGTATTGTTTGTGGATCATATTAAATTAATTGGTTAATTAATTATGGAAATCAACTGATTATTTGAAAGAAATAAATTTTTGGGGTATATCAAGCCTAGTTTATTATAAAGGTAGGATGCCTTGTCCATAGTAAGGTCTTGTATTCCCTATAGAAAATGTGATTTTTTATACCATCTCTGATTTATATAAATGAAGACACTATATAAGTAGAATTATGTGATCTTTGAATGGTAGAAGTTTGATGAGATATTAGTGGTTATGCCTTGGTTTGTTACAGAAGTTGGAGATATTAATGGAGGGATGGATGGTGACATGCATGGTGGTATGGATGACTTCACCAGGACTAAAGGAATGTTTCAAAAAATAGTATTTTGACATTATTGTTTCAAAAATGGGATTCTTTTATATAATTAACTCTTATTTAAAGGACTTATAGTGGGTTTTTGTGTTATAACATTCTATTCCCTATATTTTAACAGAATTGGATTTTCATGTTTTGAGAATTTCATTTAAGGAATCTTAGGATGAGTCATATTCTACTTGAAATTATAAAAATGATAATGTAATAAAAAATTAAATAATTTATCCTATTTGGGTCATTCATTAATGTAATTATATATAACAAAATCAGTTTTTTATGAATTATTTTTCTCAATAAATTAAATTTTTTAGATCCTTCATTATACACAACACCGAGTTATGTTTTTATTTCTTGCAATACTGAGTTTAGCTTGCAATACAAGCAAACCTCAGTTTAAAAATTCCTCTGATTATATTTTAATATCACTAAAATTATGTTTTTATAAACTTGTCATTAAACCTAGATATATGAATAATAATAACTATTTTTATATTATGTATTGTGGTTTTATATAAATAATACTTGTTGGAAAAAATGTACTTAATTTTTCAATTATGTCTGCATCTGTTTCAAAAATAAAATTTAAAATAACTATGAATAATAATAAATTCATTATTAACACTTTTAGTAATAGATTTCATAAAATAAAGATCATTTTTTGAAACTATTATATCAAAATTATCTTATCGTGAATTTTTTAGTGTTTTAAAAAATGGTTAAATTTATGATGATTAGTGAAAATATTGAATTTTAATTAAACCGCGCCTTTTTATTTAAATTATTTATAAAGGTAAGTTACATGTTAATTTCTTTTTAAGGTAATATTTTTTCATTTATATATAAATTAATTAAATTGAGTTAAACATAATTGTGAATATATACATTTTATCATTTTATCTTTCAAACCCACATTCTCATCGCATCAGAGGGATTAATTATAAATAAAATTCTTTAAATATGTGAATTGAATATGGAAAAATGGATTCAAAATTTTTAAATCAAAATCATTTATATTATATAAAAAAATTAACTTATTTTTTAAAAATATAAAGAGTGAAAATGTATTAATGAATTATCGAAGATAAGGTAAAATTGGGTTTATGAGGGGTTAAACTCGGAAAATAGGGGTTAAAATTACCTAAATGCTTTCATAAAATTTATTTAATCTACATATATATATATATATCATATTTTGTCCTAGGATCTATAATTACAAATTTTGGATGTTTTTTTTCTATGTATAACATGGCTTCACCATTTTCATTTAAAAAAATTACAAGTGTGCCGCTGACCTCACTTATGAATGGATAACCCATATCCTCTCTTATTCACCCTTTAAAAACCTTTTGGATTAAAAAATACCTTCTAAAATCACATAAAAACATTACTCCTCAAATATTATAGACCTTTTATGGGTTATAAAACCATCCTTGTAAGTATTTTCCTATAAACCGAAGGAGGATACCCAAGGAAGTGGTAATGGTCTTCATTGGGCATTATTATTTTATTTCTTTCCATTCTCCTTAAATTATTAGTAGTACATTATTTCAAAATAATTTTAATATCATAAATAAAATTATATTTTATATGTTATTTACATTAATAAAAATCATATCCACATCCATAAAATTGTAACGCCCCGGCCCTAGTTACCCAGAGTCGGTGCATTTTTACATAATATTGGCATGATACAAGGAATCAAGTCCCAAAGGACCGATCTGTTTAGTATTCTTGGAAACAAGATACATACATAAGTTCGACATTACAGCTTGAAAATAAATATAACACTAATTTATTCCATTATAAACATCCTATCCTCTAAGATATGCTTGAAAGTCAATCATAACTAACTTCTTCATATCCTAGGAAAATGAAACATAAGAAAGGGGTGAGCTCAAATTCTCTCTAATAGTAAGAAATACAACGGAAGATAATATAAATATTAGGCATGGTGAATAATTGAAAACACATGCCTTTAAAAATAATAAACATGACTACTTTATGGCAGGAATATGAGCTGAGTAAACAATGCAATAATAAAACATAGTAATGGATATTCTACTAGTCAAATAACTACATGGACCATCAATATTATTTTCATAATGAGTAAAAGTATAATGTTGGAAATTCTGAAACATTTTGTCAATGCCTCATCCAAGACATCTAAAAATGATTAAGGCCTCAGCCAAAACCATATATCAAATTGGGAAAGTCCTCAGCCAATTCCACATCTAATTGTTTCATGAGACGTACCGATGCACTGAGGAGCTAGAGTGGGCTACACACGTCACTTACTAAGTCCAATAAATTCCTCATTTGAAAATGTTTAAACATAAAATAAACATTCATATTGAAACTATTATACAAAATGTATATACTTTAACTATAAACCATGAATGATATAAAAATAACATGTCCATAGTCAAACATATTAGAAAACCTTAAATACAATATGGAATATTTTTATCATAATAAACCAAGTTGAAACAAGTGAAATATTTATCAAAGGATGTTGACATAGATGAAATCAAAACTATTTGAGAGAAATAACTCTTCCTATTTTCATCAAAGGTGATATAACAGCGTAGAATGACCACACCCTCTTTATAAGTTAAAAAACATTCTTACCATAATTTTTCGAAAAGGATATAAAGTACCTTGTTTGGAAAAAAACATAAATATTCATTTCAAAGCATTTTATAAAAATTAAAACATGGGAAAAATGACTTTAAACCTAATTCTAGTAAATAGTAAAAAATATTTTTCAAATGCATTCTTAAGAAACATGGATTTGGATGATAAAGAGGTCCTAGTGGATATTACATAAAAACAACTTCAGATAATAAAGAGGTTGTGAAATTAACCCTTACCTTGTACTTTTCTTTGGTCGAGGGTACTTTATAATAATTTATAATAGTTAAATCATGGTTATTAAATTATACAAGAACTACATACATAAATATGTTATCATATATGGTCTTCTATTATTGCTTTGTTAATAACATTTTAGTAGTATCACTGTTTCATGTGTTAATTTATTCGTTTTCATTTATATGTTTCATCAAGTAAGTCATGTTTGTTATGTATAAGATTTATGTAATGACCTAACCCTAGAATCTGGGATCCAGTGCACTATTTTAATACATTTTCATGATTAAAAGGAACCAATTCCTGAAAGAATGATCTGTTTAGTAGTCTTGTAAACAAGATACATACATAAGTTCATGTGGAATTATTTACTCAAGATACATAAAAGGAATCAATTTGACTAGTATAACACCCAGGATTATGTTTTTTATGGAATTATTTACTCAGTTGATATAACACTTTTGGTTAAAAAAACATTTATTTTTCGAAAACATTATTTACTCAAGATACATAAGTTTATGTGGAATTATTTACACCAGATACATAAAAGAAATCATTTAATAGTCACATAATTATAAAAGAAAACATTTATTTTAAAAATATTCTTATAATATTTTCAGGGAAGCTTCAAAGGTGATATAACAGCGGAGAATAACCACACCCTCTTTATAAGTTAAAAAACATTCTTACATTAATTTTTTGAAAAGGACATAAAGTACCTTGTTTGGAAAACAACATAAATATTCATTTCAAAACATTTTATAAAAAGTCAAACAAGGGGAAAATGACTTTAAACCTAAGTCTAGTAAATAGTAAAAAAAATTCAAATGCATTCTTAAGAAACATGGATTTGGATGATAAAGAGGTCCTAGTGGATATTATGTTAAAACAACTTCAAATGATAAAGAGATTGTGAAATTAACCCTTACCTTGTACTTTTCCTTGATCAAGGGTACTGTATACTCATTTATAATAGGTAAATCATGGTTATTAAATTAATAAAGAACTACATACATAAATATGATATCATATATGGTCTTCTATAATTTCTTTGTTAATAACATTTTAGTAGTATCATTGTTTCAGGTGTTATTTTATTCGTCTTCATTTATATGTTTCGTCAAGTAAGTCATGTTTGTTATGTATAAGATTTATGTAACGCCCCTACCCCAGAATCCGGGAGCCAGTGCACTATCTTGAGTAAACATTATTTACTCAAGATACATAAGTTCATGTGGAATTATTTACTCAAGATACATAAAATAAATCATTTAAGAGTCACATTATTATAAAAGAAAACATTTATTTTAAAAATATTCTTATAAGATTTCCAGGGAAGCATCAAAGTTGATATAACAGCAATGAATAACAACAACCTCTTTATAAGTTAAAAAACATTCTTACCTTAATTTTTTGAAAAGTACATAAAGTGCCTTGTTTGGAAAATTACAGAAATATTCATTTCAAACCATTTTACAAAAATTCAAACAAGGGAAAAATTACTTTAAACCTAAGTCTAGTAAATAGTAAAAAATGTTTTCAAATGCATTCTTAAGAAACATGGATTTGGATGATAAATAGGTCCCAGTGGATATTACATAAAAACATCTTCAGATAATAAATAGATTGTAAAATTAACCCTTACCATGTACTTTTCCTTGGTCGAGGGTACATTATACTCATTTATAATAGTTAAATCATGGTTATTAAATTATATAAGAACTACATACATAAATATGAAATCATATATGGTCTTCTAATATTGATTTGTTAATAACATTTTAATATGATATCATATATGGTCTTCAAAGGTGATATAATAGCGGAGAATAACCACACCCTCTTTATAAGTTAAAAGACATTCTTACCTTAATTTTTCAAAAAGGACATAAAGTAACTTGTTTCGAAAACGACATAAATATTCATTTCAAATCATTTTATAAAAATTAAAACAAGGGAAAAATGACTTTAAACCTAAGTCTAGTAAATAGTAAATTTTTTTTCCAAATTCATTCTTAAGAAACATGGATTTGGATGATAAAGAGGTCCCAGTGGATATTACGTAAAAACAACTTCAGATAATAAAGAGATTTTGAAATTAACCCTTTCCTTGTACTTTTCCTTGGTCCAGGGAACATTATACTCATTTATAATAGTTAAATCATGGTTATTAAATTGTAAAAGAACAACATACATAAATATGATATCATATATGTTCTTCTATTATTTCTTTGTTAATAACATTTTACTAGTATCATTGTTTAAGGTGTTGATTGAATCTTTTTCATTTATATGTCTCATCATGTAAGTCATGTTTGTTATGTATAAGATTTATGTAACGCCCCAACCCCAGAATCCGAGAGCCAGTGCACTATTTTAATACATTGTCATGATTAAAAGGAATCTATTCCGGAAGGAATGATCCATTTAGTAGTCTTGTAAACAAGATACATACATAAGTTCAACATTACAACTTGAAAAGAAAAAAAACACTAATTTATTCCATTTTAAACATCCAAGATTCCAAGATTATCCCTGAAAGTCACTCATAACTAACTTCTTCATATCCTGGGAAAATGACACATAAGAAAGGGGTGAGCTCAAATGCCCAGTAATAGTAAAAAATATAGAGGAATATAACATAAATATTAGGCATGGTGAATAATTGAGAACACATGCCTTTACAAATAATAAACATGAACACTTTGTGGCATGAATATGACATGAGTAAAAAATTCCATAAAAAACATAATACTGGGTATTATACTAGTCGAATAACCACATGAACCATCAATATTATTTTCATAATTAAGGAATTTATAATGTGGGACATTCTAAAACATTATTTCAAGGCCTCGACCCAGACTTCTAAAAATGATTAAGGCCCCGACCTAAACCATATATCCCAAATTTTGAAAGGCCTTGGCCAATTACACTTCTAATTGTCTCATGAGACATACCGATGAATCGAGGGGCTATAGTGGGATCCACCCATCACTTACTATATCCAATACATTCCTCATATGAAAATTTTATAACATAAACATTCGTATTAATACTAGCATAATAAATGCCAATACTTTAACCATAAACCATGAATGGTATAAAACTAACACATCTACAGTCAAACATAACTCATTCAATACAATATAGAAGATTTTATAATTACTCAATCTCAATCAAGAATAATGATGTATATTGACATAGATGAAAAATTATTAGTAAAACTCATTAAGAGAAATTTCTGTTTTTCAGGAAAACATTTAAAAGTCACTCAATTTATTAAATAATTTTTTAAAAATAGATTTTTGAATCAAAGTGTCCCATACCAATTTGAAACATTTGAATGATATTTTAATTTAAAAATATTCATGTCCATATAAATAAATAATTATGACCATTTTTAAAACATGGACATTAATGAGAAATATTTAGAAGAATAAATCTATAAAATATTTAAAATGATATTTTTGTTAAAGAGTTCCTAACCAAAAAAAAGATGCTTGAATAAAAGTAATTGAGGAATAAAATTAAACAAAATATTATAAAATCATGAGAATAAAGGGATTCTGGATATAATATGTCCAAGTACTGTATGTACACCATATAAAAGTGAATTGGTTCATAACGAAAAATATGTCTCAATAGAAACAACTTCAGATAATAAAGAGATTGTGAAATTAACCCTTACCTTGTACATTTCCTTGGTCGAGGGTACTTTATCCTCATTTATAATAGTTATATAATTGTTATTAAATTATAAAATAACTATATACATTAATATGATATCATATATGGTCTTATATTATTGCTTTGTTAAAAACATTTTAGTATTATCATTGTTTTAGGTGTTAAGTGATTCATTTCCATTTATATGTTCTGTCAAGTAAGTCTTGTTTGTTATGTATAAAATTTATGTAACGCCCCAACCCCATAATCCTGGAGCCAGTGCATTATTTTAATACATTGGCATGATTACAAGGAATCAGTTCCGGAAGGAATGATCAGTTTAGTATTCTTGTAAACAAGATACATACATATGTTCAACATTACAACTTGAAATGAAAAACAACACTAATTTATTCCATTTGAAACATTCAAGCTTCATAGATTATTCCAGCAAGTCACTAATAACTAACTTCTTTATATCCTAGGAAAATGACACATAATAAAGGGTTGATCTCAAATGCTTTGTAATATTAATCAATATAGAGGAATATAACATAAATAATAGGCATGGTGAATAATTTAAAACACATGCCTTTACAAATCATAAACATGTACACTTTATGACATGAATATGACCTGAGTAAATATTGCTATAAAAAACATAATCCTGGGTATTATACAAGTAGAATAACCACATCAACCATCAATATTATTTTCATAATGAGGGAATGTATATTTTGGGACATTCTAAAACATTATGTCAAGGACTCGACCCAGAATTCTAAAAATGATTAAGGCCCCGACCAAAACCATATATCCAAAATTGGGAATGGCTTTGGACAATTCCATGTCTAATTGTCTCATGAGACATAGCTATGCATCAAGGGGATATATAGGGTTCCACCCATCACTTACTATGTCCAATAAATTCCTCATATGAAAATTTTATAACATAAACATTCGTATTAAAACGAGCATACGCAATTTGAATACTTTAACCATAAACCATGAATGGTATAAAAATAACACATCCACAGTCAAACATAACTCATTAAATACAATATGGAATATTTTATAATTACCCAACCTCAATCAATAATAATTAAGGATATTGACATAGATGAAAAATGATTAGTAAAACTCTTTGAGAGAAATTTCTGGTTTTTATGAAAACATTTAAAAGTCACACAATTTATCAAATAAGTTGTTTAAAAGAGATTTTTGAATCAAAGTGTCCCATACCAATTTGAAAATTTTGAAATATATTTTAATTTAAAAATATTTATATCCATATAAGTAAATACTTAAAACCATTTTTAAAATATGGACATTAATGAGAATGATTTAGAAGAATAGATCTATAAAATATTTAAAACGATATTTTTGTTAAAGAGTTCCAAACCAAAAAAGAGATGCTTGAATAAATGTAATTGAAGAATAAAATTAATAAAAACTTTATAATATATTAAGAATAAAGGTATTCATGATATAATATGTCAAAGGAATTTATATACATCATATAAAAGTGAATTGGTTCATAACGACAAAGAGGTCTCAATGGAATGTAAATTAAGATGAAATCTCTTATAAAGGTCGTATCCTTATATTAAGAATAAACCAATGAAATAATTATGTGTGAAAAATATAAATACACTAAATATAATTGGATATTAAGTGTAAATAAATTATATTACATTTACACATATTCTTGTAAAAGCAATACCATTGACTTTAATGTTTAACTCAATGAATGGAAATTGAGTTAAGATTACCCTTAACAAGTTCATATCAATGGAATTGGATTTTATCAATAGAGTGATTAAGTGTATAAATTATATATCCATACAAATGGGAGTTTAAATTTCTAGGTAAATAATAAATATTGATTCCACACATAATCTTGGAGTAAAATAATCAATGAAGTATGTGTAAATCCCAATGAGTGGAAATGGAAATTTGAAATTCCCTTACCGATTTGGTAACTCACGAAACACACACCCCATGAAAGATGGATCATAAAATGAAGATTTAATACCCATAAATTAATTTATATTACACCAAGAATACAATCATGGGTTGTACATACACCACACAAATGGAAATAGTGGCTAATATAGCACGAATCTCAAGAGAATAAAAAGTGAGATGAAAATACCCTTACCGTGTTGTAATCAATCGAGTCGTGGGACCAAAAGTTAATAACCACCAAATGAATCACATAATACCATGAATATAAAGATATTCATGATAATATATATCAAATTTCAGTATACAATACAAATCATTCAATAAATAATATGTGAACAATGGGAATCTCGCGAAATTAATAGTGAGATAAGAAACCCCTTACCTTAAGTCTGACTTGTCTTATATGTTCCTTGTTATTCCTAAATAATAAAAATAAGTTAATTTATACTTTATTAATAAAAAATTTCAGGATTATTATACATTTTATATCACTTGTTACCTTTCTATAACAATTCATTTATTATTTGAGTTCATATTGGATATTTTATCGATGTTCGTGACTTGAGTCAAAAATGAACTTGTTATAATTACAATTTTTCCATGTGGTAAAAAGTAAATTATCTCTAGAATGATTCAAATGATTTATATATAATATATATATATTATATATACAATATATATATTTATTTATAATAGTACATAACATTTGGAGATAAGAAATGAAATGCACCATTCATGGAGGCGGTAATCTGTACGTATGCATGAACGCTAATTTCATTTCTATTTCATATTTTAATAGAATTAAAACATAATTACACATAGTTATATTATAATTCTAGTATAATATCATATATAATATCATTAAATCAATCATTTATATGTCCCACATAAGGAATTAAGGAGTAATATTACTTTGAAGCGGCAGTAGTCTGCAATTCTTCAAATGAAATTGTCGTGTTTACCTATAATGGAAACCATAAAGGTATGTTATAAATGGAAAATACAGAAGCATAAGAAAATATATATCATATATAAATACAGTTCCATCTTAATATCCACCATTATAGGTGGTATGAGATAATTGAACAATCATCATTTCGTGAGGCGTTACTTTTCCATCCACAGAAACAAAATGTTCTTTACCCATTAGATGGTGGTGTTTGTAAGTGTAGTTATAATCCTTATCATAAATACATCCTAGTATATTTAGGATACTTATATTGTTATAAAAGAAAGTAATAAAAATATTTTATGGGTTGGAGAAGTAAAATTAAAGAAAAGAAGTTAAGAGAAACCATTACATTTAATTTGGGAAACTCCCTTTGGTTTGAACCAAAAGGACTTCTTACAGTGACTCCTACCTAAGGTAAGGATTTTAGGGGGAAGAGAGGGATATGGAGAGAGTATTTTTGTAGGGTTTGGATGATCCAATGTTCTAGAGTGGTGTGAGGAATTGGTTAGAAGTGGTGTTCTTTTATAAGGGATAGGAGGGGCTCTTTAGGAAAGTTTCAAAATTTTATTTTTTTATAAACGGATCTTTGGTTTCAAAAGGTACAAAACTCATCAAAGTCAAAGATAATATGACTCGGGATTCAAATAAAATCATCCAATAATAATTGGATAGGTTTTCAAGATTTTTATAATATATAAAATCTTATTTAATTAAAACATTTATTAATGATGTAAAACTGCATCATTATTATGTAATAAATAATTTAAATTATATGATATATAAAAATTATAAAAAAAATACCATTATGTAAGAAATAATTTTTTATTTCTTATTAATATTTTTAGTCAAAATTATGTCTTATATAAACCCTTGTAAAAATTGATATACTAAAAGATTTTTGTTAATGTCATTTTTGGCTTTACTTTAAGTAAATAAAAATAAAGTGTTATTATCACTCTTACCTGGCTCCATGGAGTCCCAAAATCGACCCATGGATACCCATGGTCGCCCATAACTCATCCAATAAGATTAGAACAAGTATTAAGGTAATTTTGTATTATTATAATATTATTTTTACCTTTAATTACCCAATTTACCTTTAACTGCGGTAAATAAAAGTCAAAGTTACAATTCACCAAATCTTATTTTCATCTTATTGAACTAAATTTTACTAACTAGTAACAACCATGTATTTTGGATTTTAAAAATTAATTTCACAAAAGTGGTAAACTATCATTTAGATGAAAAATTCTATTTTCTTTAACAACTACCAAGTGGTTTTACTATTAATCCAAAATTGATGTTTTTCAGAAAAATACCAAAACATTAGCCTAAGCTATAATTGATATTCCAAATTCAAAAATGATTTATATTTTACCAAATTAAAAACATATAAGTTTCATTAATTAATTTAATATTAATTCTTGTTGTCAAAACAAACAGCGTATTTTTAAGAAACAATATCTATCAAAAAATTGACACTTGTTTATGTATAATTTCAAAGTGAAATTAATTCCAATGACCAAAATTGGATTAAATGGTAAAAATAAAATATAATTATAATTCCAAACCATTCAAATGTTTACTTTAACACTATAAATTATTTTGATTAAAAATGTTTTTCTCAATTATAATTTAATATTTTCACTATTCACCCAAATATTAAAGTTATCATAAAAATACCAATATTTTATCGAACCTAAATTTTTATGTCCCTATTCTAAAGAAAAAGTTTATTTTGTAAAATGTATTCTATAAAACATTCAAATATTGGATTTAAAAAGGGTTCTCCATTAAAAGGTAGTAAAATCTCATATTATTTTCAAATACTTCCATTATCTCAAAAAATTGAATTTGTTCACTTATTATGTCTAAGAAACACATAATATGGATGTTAAAATTATATAGAATATATAAAATTCATAACAGTTAATACTATTCATAACTGCTTTTGAATGGCTAGTTTGGTAAGTTGTTGTGTGCTCGAACTCAGTGTTGGGTGAGGTGAAAGCTATTGAATTACATTAAAAATATAATGTACTATGAAACCTTGGGGTGTTACATTCTCCCCTAATTCAATAAATTGTGCCCTCACAATTTAAACTCGGGATTGAAAACTTGGGTTTTGACATTTCAAAATATCATAGTTGAAATTCCACATCGAAAATGGATTAATAAGGCCTCTATTTTAAAATAAATAAAGGTAAGTATGAAGGTTACCGAAAATAAAACATACTAAGGTTATATGTTGGAAAACATGGATGTGTAAGAGAAAACTAATCCTCATGTTTTGATGGAGAGTGATCGAGAATATTATTAAGAGAAAGTTAAGGATCTGAAAGCCATAAACTTGTGATGGGTTGAAAGGTCTTTGATTACCCAGTAAGAAAAATAAATGAACAATGATTTTGATTTAAGATCCTTTTCATAATGCTGATGAATTTATTTATGAGATTTACTATGAGTATAAGGAGATATAATTACTTTACAAGTAGAGTTTCGTCCATTAAAAATTTTCTACCATAAACTAATATTTTCTCCAAACGATGAGTATTCAAGATGATTGGTTACACCTAAAGCGCTAGAATCAACGTTTAGAGAATCACATAATCCACAAATGATGAACTATATATTTCCCTTGTCATTAAACATTAACTAATACCAAAATGGTTAGTACATGATCAGATGTTCTCCAAAAAGGACAAACCGTTATAGAAAGAAATACTACTCTTAATCTCAAAAATTTAAACAAACAATACCAAACGTTCAACAAATACCCTTTAATAAAAAATTGTCCTTAAAATGCTTCAATATAATCCTAACCAAGATTCAAACCCAAAACTAAGAATAATTTTATTACTTAGTCTTCACATTAAATTGAATCTCAAAATAACATCGAATACTCTTAAATTCACATAATTAAATGTAATTAACCTAATCACATATTCTCTATGATAGGTTAATCATTTCCATAAATAATCTAAATAACTTTAAATCCACAATAAAAACATAGAAAAATGTCCACCATTACTCCTCAAATGAAATCCCATATTATTCTATTTTCTTTAGACATATAGTGTTCCCAACAGAGAGAACATCTTGCAAAATAACATTTATCACTTAATCACCAAATCATTTTCCTATACTAAGGATATTTTTTTGATAATACATAAGGTCCCAAATTAATTTAATAAAATCATTTAACTAAAATTAATTAATCACACTGACTAGGGACTTCACGTAGTAACGTGGTAGGTGATAAATCCCTATCGTATTCTAGTTGTGGGTTTGATTCACATAGTTGTGTCTGATGTGACGGGTTGTTACACGGTATGCATATTTTCCTTTTTAAAAAACTATATTTTATAACATTTCCAAAATGAGATAAATTCTTCAAAATAACCATAACAAATTTTAACCACAAATGTTATCTCATACCTCACATTTTCATCCTAAAATTTAATAAATTGTAATTACCTCAAATTCAAAGATCATATAAAACCAAATGGTTATTTATTATTATATCCACAAGAGAAAAGATAATTCTTCCTCGAATATCATTTTCATCTGATAAACTGCAGGGTTACACATATAAGAAAAATTCTTCCAATTTAATACCATCAACAAATAGAACTAATACTTTTATATATATATCCATCCATTTATTTCCACATAGCTTCTTCCATGACCAAGAGGATATCCTATAGAATAGGGAATTCACTCGGGTAATGGTCAGGTACCCTACATTTACAAAAAATGACTGTAAATGGATTCTTGGAACCATTTTTTTCTTCCATAGTACTCTTCATTATTCCTCAACAATTATTTACTTTATGTCCTTCATTCCCACACATAAATCATTTCTATTTTCCATTGATACACTTTCCTGGGTGTATCTTTCCACATTTCCTGCATGATGGAAATTAACGTTTCTTTTCTCCATGGTCTCCACTGTTGGAGATCTTATCATTCATCACCTTTATCTTCATTATTGAGTCCGGGAGACGGTTAATATATAAGTTGTTGATCATATTTTTGGAAAACTAATTCTGAATGATCACGAAGCCTATCAACATTCCATTTTTTTCCTCATTTACACCATTGTTCCCACCTTGTATATCATTCTCAATGTTACTATTACTTTCATGGAAACCATCCATTGACTAAAACCAGAAATCATTGTGTGAGTAACAATAGTCATAAAATCATTTAGAGAATATTGTGACCCTTTATTTTCAATTTTAAACACCGTATTACTAACCAAGGTCATTTATTTTAATCTTATACTAAAATCCTTAAAATCAGTTTGTAAAGAAAATGTAAATTATCCTAAGCATATTCCTCAGGAGTGTCGTAACCAAGAGTCCATCAAGGTCCGTTGTCGTGTACCAGGATACCCCGGGTCAAGCCCAAAACTCCTTGTCGGTGTTTTCACTCCTAGGTACATCTATTCCAGAGCCACCTCTACCTGCTCGTATCTAGACAGGGATATATTTCTTATAAAATACAAAAAATCTCTACATTACCAAAATTCTAGGAAATTTATCTATTATAATCCTCAAAGTATATCTTAGGGTAATGTGCTCTAATAAATGTTTATCTAAATCTAGTTTAATGGTTTTGTACTAAACATCCTCTGATACCAATTGTAATTCCCCAACACAAAAATCCGGGATCTAGTGCATTATTTTAATATATTTCCATGATTACAATGAATCAAGTCCTGATGGACTAATCAGTTTAGTAGTCTTGGAAACAAGAAACATACATAAGTTCAAAATTACAACTTGAAAAGGAAAACAACACTAATTTATTCCATTAGAAACATCCATGCTTCCTAGATTATGTAGGTAAGTCACTCATAACTAACTTCTTCATATACTAGGAAAATGAAACATAAGAAATGGGTGAGCTCAAACGCTTAGTAAGAGTCAGAAATACAGTGAATGATAACATAAATATTAGCCATGGTGAATAATTGAAAACACATGCCTTTACAAATAATAAACATGAACACATTATGACATGAATATGAGTTGATTAAAAATGCCATAATAAAACATAATCATGACTATTCTACTAGTCGAATAACCATATGAACAATCAATATTATTTTCATAATGGGGGAATGTATAATGCAGGACATTATGAAACATTATGTCAAGGCCTTTTCCAAAACATCTAAAATGATTAAGGCCTCGGCCAAAACCATATATCCTAAATTGTGAAAGGCCTCAGCCAATTCCACTACTAATTGTCTCATTATACATACTGATGCATCGAGGATCTATAGTGAGCTTCACCCATCACATACTAATTACAATACATTCCTCATATGAAATGGTTATAACATAAACATTCTTTTGGACTCACCTATATTGTTAATCTCATATCATGTTTCCATTCCTTGATAATAATATGTAAATTATAAGATAATGTTTTTATAGTTTTATCATGTACAAAGTATGTATCTTCAAGATCATAACTTTACTGGAATCAGTTTATAGTATAAAATATTGAAAGTAAAAGGTCACTGTTGAGAGTTACTATTAAGAGCCTTATGTCGAAAGGTTACTGGTATAGGTTACTGTCAATGTTACCATTATGGAACTCACTGATAAAGGTATCTACAGGGAAAATCTCTATTGTAGACACTACTATTGAAGGTTACTGCAAGTTCACTGCTGCAAGACTATCAGTAAAGATTTTTTGTAGGAAGTATTCTATTGATAGACATACTGTTGAGTGTCTACCGCGGGAAGTCTTCTGGTGTAGAGCTACCGCTAGCTGCTTACGGATACATGGTCACTGATGGAAGTCTACTGCTGGAATTCTATAGTAGATAATTTCACTGTTGGAGAATTCTACAGCTGATACAAGTCTGCCGTTGAGATGGCTAATACTACAGGTCAACCGTTACCAGTCTACCAAATCTTACTCTTCCATAATTTTTCAGAATTTTTGATATTATTCTAACGGTCACATTTGATAAATTAAATGCTTCTGAAATTAATTAATGATGATTATAGACATTTCAGGAGACCTTATCTGGGGACAGTACGAGGTACAAGAAATACCACACGTATCTCCTCATCCATATTATCAGACCCCAAGTATAAAAGGGTGTGTGGTAAATATGAAGGAATATTTATACTTGTTAAGGAGATTACATTCTGGATAAAATAAAAACTCTCTAGCACTTACTCTGATAATCCAATAGCTTCACAAAGATCATATTGAAGAATATAATCATAGGTGTCCTACTCCGCTGCATAAACTCCCTAAACCAAGAAGTTGAAAATATCAATACTTGGACCTCGAGTTGCGACACTATATTTTGGGGGAAACTTGCAGAAAAAGACTAAAACTTATCTTCCCTCATCATAAGAAGTCTAGAGCTGATCTCCAAAGACATAGAGTATTCGAAACTCGACCTTTGTATATTTAGCTCTATTGTGTTCTCCTTTTACATTTCTAAGCAGAGTGTGCTTGTTACACAAACACTGTCTCTTGTACTTAATCTGGGGGAAACTAAAAATCATCACTCCAAGCTCTCTTTACCCATTGTTTCCCATGCTTAACTGTGGAACAAGACTGTTGTGGCATGGTTAGTTGTTTTCCCATGAAGAACTGTGGCAGTGGTTTCAAAAACTAGATAGTTTGTTAAAAATGTTGTATAGCCTGATACAGGCTATGTATCAAGTTTTAATACAAACTACTTTGTGGAAGTTGATCACCAAGTGGAGAGGATTAAGTCTTGGCCTGATACTGAACCTCTTGTTTAAATTTTTGTTTGCATTACATTCAACTTCTCTATTTTTCAATTATCCGCTTCTTATCTTTTCAAATATAGAAAACTATTTTTGCATTCACTCTGATAGTTAGTTTTGGTTAGTGTATCTGTATACTTAATTTACTATATCTATTTAAAAAGATGAAGAAGTGTTCACACTGATTCAACTGAGGACTAATCATCCTATGATAAACTTGTTGAGAAATTAAACCTTTACATCTCTACTTCCTTAATTAACAAGGCTATTATTATTTTTCATTTTTAATAATTACGTTTTTAATATAAATTTTATGTAGGAACTCAATTCACCCCCCCTCTTTATATTCCACTCCGACAAACATTTGGTATCAAAGGATATTTATTTTTAAGTTTTCAAATACTTTTCAACTGTGATTTTAGTTGTATATTAAAGATCTTAAAATTTTTGTCATATCTAAATTTTGAGTTCTTTAAATTCTAATTAAGTATGGATAATAGAGTTGAGGCTGTTGCTGCTAAAAAGACACCTTTCTTTAATGGTAATAACTATGCAAGATGGAAATTAAAAATGAAAATGTATCTAGAGAGCATGGGACCTAAAATTTGGGACACCATTAAAGAACAACATATATTACCTGCTACTACTAGGGACACATGGTCTCAGTTGACTAAATCCGCATATAACAATAATTGTAATGCAATGAATGCATTGTACTGTTCTCTAGGTGATGATGAATTCAATTTAATATCTTCTTATAAAACAGTATATGAAATTTGGGATGCAGTATTTGTTTTTTCATGAGGGAACAACTAATGTTAAAGAAATGAGATTAAATACATATACTATTAAATATGATATATTTACAATTAGTCCTGATGAACCTATCTTTGAAATTTATCTCAGGTTCAATGAAATAGTGAATACCATGAGTCTACTTGGGAAACCAGTGGATAACAAAGATCATATTATGAACCAGATTTGATGTTTACCTATAAAATGGAGAGGAACCTCTGTTTCTATTCGAGAATCTGGTGACATGGGCAAGCTACGAGTATAAGAATTAATTGGAAATCATATGATGTGTGAAGAAGAACTTACGGTAAATAAAGAATTATATAAAGAACCAAGGAAGAAATCTGTAGCATTCAAGACTAGTACCTCAATGAACAAAGAAAAAGAAAATGTTCAAGCTCCTAGAGACACTTCCACAGGTGAAGACTCAAACTCTGATAATTGTGATCAAATGGCTCATCATGCAAGGAGATTCAAGAAAATCTACCGAAAGAAAAAAGTTCTTTAGAAAATCAAACTACAAAGAAAGGTATGATAATAAAGGACATTGAAAAAAGTATAGAAAATGGAATGACAATAAAACTGATATAGTCTGTTATGAGTGTTAACGAAAAGGCCATGTGAAGGCTGATTTCCTGAAGCTTAATTTTAAGAAGATGTATGAAGATAAGGTAAAGGGTTATAAAAAGGCTATGAGGGCCACCTAGAGTGCCTCAGAAGATATCTCAATTGGATCTAACACTTCTGATGCTGACAGAATCAAACATGGAAATCTGTGTTTCATGACAAAAACATCTGAGGTAACACCAAATTCACCTATTCCCAATGGTTATTATTTTTTTAATAAAAGTGACTCAAACACTGATAAAAATATGACTAAGGTTGAACTATTTTAATATTGTTTAATGATTGAGGATACCATTAATTATCTCCTGGATAAATATAAAACTATTGAAAAAACAGCATGCTTTAAATGGTAATTACAAATATAATTTGGATATTGAGAATGAAAAATGTGCTCAACTATTAAAATAAAATACTAAACTCAAATTATCAAATGAGAAATTAAAAAGGGATTTGGAAAATTTTACTACTAGTAGAGATACCTTAACTCAGTTACTAGGAAAACAAATTTCCCCGAAATACACAACTGGTATAGGATATCAACCAGGACATAGAAGAATTATTAAAACTAAATTTATTTCAAAATCTTGACAGCTCACTGGTAGTTCCAGTTATGGACCATCGTTTGAAAGAAAATTTTATAAAGGTCCTAACAAAGTTCTTATGTCTCAAAATATATTTCTTGATTATAGGAATTCTTTAAAACAAATATGGGTTCCTAAATTTTTACATTCTAACCTCTCTGGACCCATGAAAATCAGGGTACCAAAGTTACCACATCCTAAATCTGTCTTGCAGGGAAATTTCTTAAAGAGTTCCTATAAAACCTTATGGTACTTGGATAATGGATGTTCAACACATATGATAGGAGAATATTCTTTCTTTAAGAGATTAATCAATGTTGATGGTGGAAATTTCACCATTGGTGACAATGCTAAAGGAAAAATCCTCAGCATAGTCCAGATTGGTAACCCTAATATAATATTAATTTTTAATGTACTTTTTTCTAAGGGATTAAAGTAAAATTTACTTATAATATCTCAGTTGTGTGATGATGGTTTTAATTTCAAGTTTTAAAATGATGCATGCAATGTTTGTGGTTCTAAAAATGATTTATTTTTCACCACCTATAAAAAAAATGTATATTTTGTTGATTTAAACTCCTTATCCAAGGAAATTGTTTCTTGCTTAAATGATTTTCATAAGGAATATTGGTTATGGAACAGAAAAGTAGGACACTACAGTGTGTAATCTCTTAAGAAACTATCTAAGAAATTTTTAGTTAGAGACTTACCTAAATTGGAATTCCCACTTGAAAATGTATGTAATCCTTGTCAAAAGGGAAAACCACACAAAGTTTCCTTCAAACCGAAGAAAGAAGTCTCTACTTCTCAACCACTTATGTTAGTTCACATGGATTTGTTTCGATCATCAAGAGTTTAATTTTTAATGGAATCACTATGTTTATGTTCTTCTAGATGATTTTTCTTGGTACACTTGGGTATACTTTCTGGCTCACAAAAGTAAAGCTTGTTCTTATTTTATCAAATACCCCTAGTCTGTAGAAACTCTTATTGGACTTAAAACTATGACCTTGAGAAGTGATCATGGCTTTGAGTTTGAAAATCAAGAGTTTGAATCTTATTTCTCACACAATGGCTATAGTCATAATTTTTCTACACCTAGAACACCTCAACAGAAAGGAATTGTGGAAAGAAGAAATTGGACCCTTCAAGATATTTCTAGGGCAATGCTCAATGAATATGATTTTCCTATTTATTTTTTGTGTTGAGGCTGAAAATGTAGCATTCTATATCATCAATAGAGTTTTAATTAGACCTATTCTTATGAAAACTCATTATGATCTATGAACTAATAGGAAGCCTAATGTTAATTACTTTAGAATCTTTGGTTGCAAAGTATTTATTCTTAAAACTAAATATAACCTTTAAAATTTTTCTCCCAAAAGTGATGAGGGAATTTTCATAGGTTACTCAATCTTTATTAAAATATATAGAGTATTAAATAAGAAATCCAAATGTGTGGAAGTATCAGTTTATGTCAAATTTGATGATACTAATCCACATGAACCTAAAATCTCTCTTGAATATCTAGAGGAAGATATGTCAGTTATTAAACTTAATGATAAATATAATGAACCTCCTATATAAGTAACCAATTCTGAGAATCTTCTAGAATCCTCACCTATTGAGTCTGAACCAACATACAACCTTGAGAAATATTGTTTAAACCTTTCTATAGGCATTAGGACTCTTAAGAATCATTTTTTAGATGCAGTTGTAGGTGATCTAAATAGGGGAACACAAAATAGAGATGCTCTAAGATACCAGGTTGAACATCAAGTTTTTCTTTCACAGTTTGAACCCAAAAATATTAATGATTCTATCAATGATGAATTTTGGATGATGGATATTCAAGAATAATTAATTCAGTTTAAAAGAAACAAATTCTAGGAATTAGTGGAAATATCAAAGGACACATTGACAATAGGAACTAAATGGGTATTTAGGAACAAAGTTGATGAGTCTAGAAATATAGTTAGAAACAAAGCTAGGTTAGTTGCACAAGGTTATAGTCAAGAGGAAGGCATAGAATATGAGGATACCTTTTCACCTATAGCTAGGTTAGATGCCATTGGGATACTACTTGCTTATGCAACTCATCTAAATTTTGAACTTTATCAGATGCATGATAAAAGTGCTTTTCTAAATGGGTATATAGTTGTGGATGTGTTTGTTGAACAAACCCCTAGATTTACAAATCCCCATTTTTCAAATCATGTTTTTAAACTTTCTAAAGCCTTATATTGGTTAAAATAAGCTCTTAGAGCTTGGTATGATAGGCTCAACTCTTTTCTTATTTCAAAATATTTTACAAAAGGGATAGCTGATCCTACTATTTTTATTAAATGAATTTCCAATGAAGTTTTAATAGTACAAATTTATGTAGATGAAAATATTTTTGGATCCTCTAAAAATTCTCTATGTACTGATTTTCAAAGATAATAAAAAATGAATTTGAAATGAGTTTAATGAGGGAACATAAATTTTTCCTCATATATCAAATTTTTCAAAATAAAAATTACATTTTTCTGAATCAAAGTAAATACAATTAGGATCTAATAAAACATTTTGGTTTGGATAGTATTAAAGGTAGTGATACACCTATAAGTACCACTTGTAAGTTAGATACTGATGAAACTGGTGAACCAATGGATCAAACCAACTACAGAGGTATGATATGGAGTTTACTCTATCTTATAGTTGGCAGACCTGATATTATGTTCAGTGTATGCATGTGTGATTTTTTTCAAGATAATCCCAAAGAATCTCATTTAACTACAGCTAAAATGATTTTTAAATATATTAAGTTTACTCCCAACTTAATACTTTTTTACCAAAAAGATCAATCATTTGATTTGATAAGTTATTCTGATGCTGACTTTGCTGGTTGCATGCTAGACAGAAAAAGAACCTCTGGAACATGTCACATTTTAGGCAAGTAACTAGTATCATGGTGTAGTAAGAAATAGAATAATGTTGCCTTATCCACTACTGAAGATGAATATATATATTCTGGTAGTTGTTGTGCTCAAATTCTAGAGATGAAACACACTTTTCAAGATTATGGATATCAATTCAAACATGTCTCTATTAAATGTGATAATACAAGTGCTATTAACATCTTTAAAAATACAGTATCTCACGCTAGGAAAAAGAAAATTGATGTGAGACATCACTTTTTGAGAGATCATTATCAAAAGGGTGATATCACCCTTGAATTAATTGGCACCGAACATCAATTGGATGATATATTCACAAAGCCTTTGAATTATGAAAGGTTAAATTTCATCAAACATGAGTTAGGTATGATTTATTTTAGTTTAGAACACCTCACTTTTAGGTCTCACTATTATAAAGCCTCACTGTTAGACCTCGCTATTATAACACCTCACTATTAGAACACCTCACAATTTGACCTCACTGTTAGAACACCTCACCGTTATACCTCACTCTTAGAACACCTCACCGTTAGACCTCATTGTTAGAAAACCTCACCGTTAGACCTCACTGTTAGAACACCTCACTGTTAGACGTCACTATTAGAACACCTCATTGTTAGAACTCATTATTAGAACACCTCACTTTTAGGCCTCACTGTTAGAAAACCTCACTGTTAGACCTCACTGTTAGAAAACCTCACCATTAGACCTCACGGTTGGACACCACCCTGTTGGACTTTATAATTAATTTACTTCGGGGTTTCTTCAGAATCTGAACCATTTTGTTTTATTCCTTTCATCTATTTGTTTTCGTTTTGATCCCTAAATGATAAAATCAGAATACAAGCACATTTCAATTCACTCCCTTATTTACTCTCAAACCATAGCTCTCAAAATCCTTAAACCCTAACTCTCTGATAAACCCTTGAACTACATCATCTCACAAAGGGAAAGAGTAAAATGACTAATGGTTAGTGATAGAGATGCACCAAACCCCAAGTGATCTCGAGTCGAGTCCTATGATGGAAGCAGTACTGCAAAAAAGTTGGTTAATCTGCATCTTCCAAAGTGGGGTATCATGCCAGAAAAGGAATTGAGTGAGGACTGGTAGCTTTTGAGAAAATCTTTAGTGCTGGAAGTGATAGAAACTTAGGGCTGGGTGGAGTGTTTTGAAAACAACAATGGGCCTTATTATACAAATTTAGTCAAAGTATTTTATGTATTTCTGAGTTTTGTGAAGTCTGATGAATAGAACCAAATGTTGTCTAGAGTAAATGGGATTGAAGTAATATTCTCATCTATAGAATGGGATGAATCTATGAGAGTCCCACATGAGGGAATCTTTGATTGCTACTCTGGATTATCCCCTAAAAATAGTGTCTTCTTTTTCTATTAAGAATCTTTGACTAAACAAACAGGTAATGGAGTCCCTAAGAAGGTGATTTCTACTAAAATGAATGGGGAGGGTAAATTGCTATTTATGTTTATCCAGCATGTTGTGAGTCCCATGAGAGGGGAATTTGTTATACTGAAGTATAAGGATGTGTTTCTAATGCATCTAATGAAACATGGTCATTGGATAAATCTGTACAGACTACTGATGGTTCAGTTAGAAGATATGACCAAGATAAGTTCTATGTCAAATGCTTTGTTCAATGCAAAGCTAATTTCTGTGATGCTAAAGTTAAAGGGTATTTATGAAGATAAATACAAAACCATAGTGGCCAAGAATAGCTTCTACATCTCAAAGATAATTTTTTTAAGTACATGAAGATAAACTGGAATCCCTGGAAAAGTGAATGGGTGAATGATGCAGGCAAGATTTATGAGGATTTCAACCCTGTTACCCATCCTTCTAGGCTAAAGGATAAGAGGGATACATGTATGAAACCTGATGAGGAAGAGCCTGAGTATTCTGATGAAGAAATAGAGGATTTTGTGGTATATCGGAGAGAGGATACCCCTACAGATGACAGGGGTTATCCTGATCTACCAGCTAGTCCTCCAAGAGAGTTTCCTGGAAGAGAATTTGTCCTAAGGGATGAGGAGGATGAAGAATCCATTGACGAAGAGTATGATGAGGCTCATATGACTGTAATATATTCCTCATAAGAGGAGGCAGTTACTGATTCTATTCATTTTGACCATGAGGAAAATGAGAGTGTTGTTGATGAGGACCGTGATGGAGAGAAACTCGGTTTGAGTCCTCTTATAGGATTCACTAAAAGGGAAGTAAGCGAACATCAAAAAAGAAGTTGTATATACTTCCCTTGCTATGGAAATTGTGGATCACTTAATAGAAGCAGTTGATCACTCTACTGATGGTTCAGTTGATCAATCAGGATTAGCAGCTGAGGGAGAAAGACTTGAAGAGGCTTATATAGTTTTCCGGGAGGTAGCTTCACGTGAGGGAGAGCATCCTTTTACCCAATGATTAGTATCTATTGTGCATGAAATTGAAGGATGGGCAGAGGACCCTGGCTTTCTGGTGTTGGGTCTAGATTATGATGACTCGAAAGATGAAATTCCTAAAAGAATACCTTCAGTTCCTTCTGTTTTAGACTTCATTTTCATACCTCCAGTAATCTCTCTCCCTCAAGATAGTGTTAGAAAGGCTGACCATGAATCCTTAAAATCTGACATGCATAAAATTTCTATGGATAGGTCCTCTGAGATGGAAAAGATTGTTGATCTAGTACATGAGAATTCGACATATGAGTTGGATAAAATACACTCCAGTATTCAATCTAATCTGCTTTAGGAAGTAAAGAAGCGTCAGAGTCAAATGAGTGAGGTGAGAAAGCATATGGAGCTTCTAAAACAATATGTTGTCAACCTAAATTCTCTAATGGCCTCTAGAGATCTTATATACAAAGATGTTAGATTTACTAGAAGTGTACTGCAACAAATGGTTACAGTCTTTGAGGAATTTAAGAAGTCAATGGAATCCCATGTGCCGAGCCAAGATGATGATGTGAAGAGACTGATCAGTGGACTGACCAAGTCCTTCATGGAAACAGTAGATTTCATCATAGCACCTCTCAGTGCTTCTGTCTCATCTTCAGCCTCACCTTCAATTAACCTCTCAGCCTTCAAGTATGTGGTTAGTGAAGAAGTGGCCAAGGCTTCTAGTGCATGTACACCTGATCCTCAATCCCTGACCTAGGTTATTACCATCACCAAAGACATTCATAATTTTGTAATTAATTTCATGAATGAGGCTTGCCAAGACCAGAATACCATCAAAGAGAAAATTGATTTTTATTACAAAAGGGTTTATATCAAGAATTAGATGGATGGGCCCTTCAAGTTGCTCTTAGAAAACCTAAGTATCCCTCTTGTCACAATATCTTTTAAGGATCAGGCCAGCAGACTGGGACAGTTGACTACTACCTTGGATAAATTTATGGAGAATAAAGATGACTTTATCTCATCCATGGAAAGAGGTGGCAGTATAATAATGGACATCATGAACCATCTCATATCGTTCCTCCATGTGTATTTCTCCCCCATTGTTTTTCCTTCAGCATTACCTCCTGGCTCCACTACTTTAGCCTAGACAAGTGTTTATACTATGATGTCTTCTTCTTAAGCCATCAAAAGCTTGAATCTAATGATTCCTTAGCATGTCAATCACTATAGAGTCGTTGAAGCTTCTGTTGGATCTCCTCATAACATCCTTGTTGTTATTCCTAGGCATACACCTCCACCTGCTGACCTTACCCCTTATTCTTCTAAGGGTAGAGACTCTTTGAATATTTTTTATGTAGATTGAGTGTGGCTGTATCATTTGATAGGCCTATTGAATTTCTTTTTGTCTCTTGTACTCCTATTTCATTAATATAAACACGCTATCTTTTGTCTCTTATTTTCGTTCTTTTTGTTAATCACTAATGGGGATAACATTTACTAAATGTGTTATATTTTCCCTATTCTGTGATACCATATGCTTATTTCTCTTACAATATTTACTTTCCTATGTTATCTCGGAGCTTCATTATCTCTAATAAAGTTTTGATTGTTCTTAATTTTAGGGGCATTATATGTAATTATCAAAAGGGGGAGATTGTTGGACTCACCTATTTTGATAATCCCATATCATGTTTCCATTCCTTGGTAATAATATATAAATTATATGATAATGTTTTTATAGTTTTTATCATGTACAAAGTATGTATCTTCAAGCTCATAACTTTACTGGAATCACTTTACATTATAAAATATTCTAAGTAAAAGGTCACTGCTAAGAGTTACTATTAAGAACCTTCTATCGAAAGGTCACTGGTATAGGTTACTGTCAAGGTAACCATTACGGAACTCACTGATAGAGGTCACTGCTTGGAACATCACCATTATAGACCATACTATTGAAGGTTAATTCAAGTTCACCACTGCTAGCCTATTGCTAAAGAGTTTCTGTTGGAAGTCTTATGTTGAAGGACTTACCATTGAGTGTCTACTGCTGAAAGGCTTACCACTGGAATTTTGCTGGAGTAGAGATATCGCTAGCTACTTGCTGATACAGGGTCACTGATGGAAGTATACCACTAGAAGTCTAAATCTAATAATTTCACCATTGGAGATGTCTATAGCTGATACAATTCTACTGTTGAGAAGGATACTGCTACGGGTCTACCGTTACCAGTATACTACTACTTACTCTTCCATACTTTGTCAAAATTCTTGATATTATTCTAATGGTCACATTTGATAAATTAAATGATTCTAACATTAACTAATTCTGATTGTAGACATTTCATGAGACTGTATCTAGGAATAGTATGAGGTATGATAAAGACCACACGTGATCTACTCATTCCTATTTTCAGAACTCAAGTATAAAAGGGTGTGTGGTTGTTACAAAAGAACATATGTACATGTTATGGAGCTTAATTTTTGGCTTAAAGAAGAACCCTCCAGATCTTACATTGATGATCCACAAGCTTCATGAAGATCATATTGAAGAACATACTCAAGGTCGACTTATTGTGCAGCATCAACTCCCTAAACAAATAAGTTAAACATCTCAGTATAACCTGGACCTCGAGTTGCAACACTCTGTTTTGGTTGCAACTTGCAGAAAAGGACTAAAAACTTATATTTCCTCATCACAAGAAGTCCATATCTGATCTACAAACACATAGAGAATTCAAAACTAGACCTTAATATATTTATCACTATTGTGTTCTTATTTTACATTTCTGATCAGAGTGTGCTTGTTACACACATAATGTCTCCTATAGTTAAATTTTTGGGTGCTTTACTTTCAAGTGCTATGTTTTTCAATTATCTGTTTCTTGTCTTTTCAAAGACAGAAAATTGTTTTTGTATTTACTCTGATAGTTAGTTTTTCTTAGTGTATTATATGCTTAATTTAGTAAATCTGTTTCAAAATATGAATAAGTGCTCGCACTGATTCAACTAAGCACTAATCAACCTTTGAGAAACTCGTTGAGGAATTAAACCTTTATATCTATACTGCCTTAGTTAGCTAGGCAATTTTTATTTGGTTTTTTTAATTATTATGTTTTTAACAGAAATTTTTAGTAGGAAGTAAATTCTCCCTCCTCATGAGATTCCACTCCGACCAGCACATTCGTATTAAAACTAGCATATAAAATGCCAATACATTAACAATAAATCATGAATGGTATAAAAATAACACATAAATAGTCAAATAAAACTCATTCAATACAATATGGAAGATTTTATAATAAAACAACCTCAATCAAGAATAATGAATGATATTAACATAGATGAAAAATGATTAGTAAAACTTTTTGAGATAAATTTCCCTTTTTCATGAAAACATTTCAAAGTCACACTATTTATCGAAGAATTTGTTTTAAATATATAATTTTGAATCAAAGTATCTCATACCACTTTGAATCTTTTGAAATTAATTTTAATATAAAAACGTTAATTTCCATATAAATAAATACTTAATACTATTTTTAAAAAATGGGCATTAATGAGAATGATTTAAAAGAATAAATCTCTCAAATATTTAAAACGATATTTTTGTAAAAGAGTTCCTAAAAAAAAGCGAGATGCTTGAATACAAGTAATTGAGAAATAAAATTAATCAAAACTATATAATATCATGATAATAAAGGTATTAATGATATAATATGTAAAAGGACTGTATATACACCATATAAAAGTAAATTGGTGCATAACGACAAATAGGTCTCAATGAAATGTAAATTGAGATGAAATCTTTTATAAAGACCATATCCTTATATTAAGGATAAATCAATGAAATAATTATGTGTGAAAAATATAACTACACTCAATATAATTGGATATTAAGTTTAAATCAATCAGAGTATATTCAGACATATTCTTTTAAAAACAATACCAATGATTGGATGTTTAACTCAATGAATGAGAATTGAGTTAATATTACCCTTAACAAGTTCATATCAATGGCATGGGAATTTATCAATGGAGTGATTATGTGTATAAAATTTATATGCACACAAATGGGAGTGTAAATTTCTAGATAAATAATAAATAGTGACTCCACACATAATCTTGGAGTAAAATAATCAATGAATTATGTGTAATGCCCAATGAGTGGAAATGGAAATTTGACATTCCCTTACCGATTTTGTAACTCATGAAAGATACACCCCACGAAAGAAGGATAATTAAAATAAGATGTAAATACCCATAAATTAAATTATATTACACCAAGAATACAATCATGGGCAGTACATACTCCACACAAATGGAAATAGTGGCTAATATAGCATGAATCTCGTGAGGATAAAACGTGAGATGAAAAACATATAACATGTTATAATCAATCGAGTATTATGACCAAATGTTAATAACCATCAAATTAATCACATAATAACATGAATATAAATTGAATCATGATAATATATATCAAATTTATGTACACAATACACCACATGCAATAAATAAGTGGTGAACAATGGAAATCTCACGAAAGTAAGAGTGAGATAAGAAACCCCAAACCTCAAGTCCGACATGTCTTGTATGTTCATTGTTCTTAATGAATAATAAACTTAAGTTAATTTATAATTGATTAAGAAAATTTTTCATGTTTATTATACATTTTATATATCTTATTACCTTGATATAATAATTAGTTAACTATTTGAGATCATATTGGATATTTTATCTATGTTCGGGACTTGAGTCAAAAATGAACATGTTATAATTAAAATTTGTCCATGTGGTAAAAATTACATTATATCCATAATTATATAAATGATTCAGATATCATATATATATATATATTATATCCAGTATATATATATGTATTTATAATAGTACATAACATTTGGAGATAATAAATGAAATGCACCATTTATGGAGATGGTAAGTCGTACGTACGCATGAACTCTACATTCATTTCTATTTCATATTTTAATATAATTAAAACATGATGATAGATAGGTATATTAAAATTATATTATAATATCATATATAATATCATTAACACCATCCTTTATACATCCCCCAATAGGAATTTACAAGTCATATCTCTTTTAGGGGGCAGTATTTCGCACTTCCTCAAATGAAATTATCGCGTTTACCCATAATGGAAACCATAAAGGTATGTTATAAATGGAAAATAAATAAGAATAAAGAAAACATAAACATAATATATATCATATATAAATACAGTTCCATATTAATGGCCCCCATGAGAGGCTGTAGGAGGTAAATGAACAATCATCATTTCGTGAGATGTTAGTTTTCCATCAACAAAAATAGTATGTTCCTTACCCATTAGATGGAGGTGTGTGTAAGTGTAGTTCTAATACTTCTCATGAAAATATCCTAGTATAGTAAGGATACTTATTTTGTTATAAAATAAAGGAATAAAAATATTTTAGGGGATGGATAAGTAAAATAAAATAAAATAAGTTAAGGGAAACCATTACCTTTAATTTGGGTAACTCCCTTTTCTTTGAACCAAAAGAAATTATTGAAGCGACTTATGCCTAAAGTAATGATTCTAGGGGGAATATAGGGATATTTAGAGATTATTTGGGAAGTGGTTAGATGATCCAAAGGGCTTGAGAGGTGTGATGAATGAGTTAGAAGTGGTGACCTTTTATAAGGGACAGGAGGGGCTCTTTAAGAAAGTTTGAAAATGTTATTTTAATATAAAATTATATTCGGTTTCAAAAGGTCAAAAACTCATTAATGTTGAAGATAAGATGAATAATTTTCGAAATAAAATCATCCAATAAGAATTGTACAGGTTTTGGATATTGTTATAATATTAATAATTTTATTTGTTTAAATCATTTATTAATGAGGTAAATACTGCATCATTATTGTGTAGTAAATAATTTAATTTATTTGATATCTAAAAATTATAAAAAAATAATAATGTAGGAAATATTTTTATCTTTCCAATTAATATTTATAGTAAAAAATATGACCTATTTATCCCCTTTTAAAAATTAATATACTAAAAGATATTTGTTAATGTAATTTTTGTCTTTACTTTATGTTAATTAAAATAACATGTCATTATCACCCTTACATGGCTCCATGGGTTTCCAAAATCGACCCAAGGATGCCCATGGTCGGCCATGACTCATATAATAAGGTTAGGACAAGTGTTAAGATAATTTTTTATTTTTATAATATTCTTTTTACCTTGAATTACCCTGTTTACCTTTAACTGTAGTAAATAAAAATAAAAAGTTACTATTCACCAAAAATTATTTTCATTTTATTGAACCACATTTTACTAACTAATAACAACCATGTATGTCAGAGTTTCGAAATTCAATTCATATAAGTGGTAAAATTTCATTTAAATGAAAATGTTAGTTTTCTTTAACTACTACTAAGTGGTTTTACTAAACATCAAAAATTGAAGTTTTTAAAAAAAATACCAAAAATTAAGCCTAATATATATTTGATGTTCAAAATTCAAAAATTATTTCTATTTTAACAAATTAAAAACATAAAGTTTCATTAATTATTTTAAATTAATTCTCGTTGTCAAAACAAATTGCGTGTTTTTAAGAAACAATAACTATCAAATGTTTGACACTTGTTTATGTATAGTTTCAAAGTGAAATTAATTCCAATGACCAAAATTGGATTAAATGGTAAAAATATAATCTAATAATACTTCCAAACCATTCATATTTATAATTTAACACAATAAATTATTTTGAATTAAAAATTTGTTTTAAATTATAATTTAGTATTTTCATTATTCACCCAAAATATGAAAGTAATCAGAAAAACACAAAAAAATTATCAAAATTAATTTTAATGTCCCTATTCTAAATAAGAAGTTTATTTTGTCAAATTTAATATATAAAAGGGTAAAATAATGGATTTAAAAAGGGTTTTCATTTAAAAGGCGGTAAAATTGCTTTTTTTTAATACTTCCTTTATCTAAAAAAATGAATTTGTTCTGGTATTATGTCTAAGAAATACATAATATGGATGTTAAAATTATATGGAATATATAAAATTCTAAATTCATTTAATACTATTCATAACTTCTTTTGAACGGCTAGTTTGGTAAGTCGTTGTGCGCTCGAACTCGGTGTTGTGTGAGGTGGAAGCTATTGAGTTACTTTAAAGAGATAACGTAGTATGAAACCTTGGGGTGTTACAATTTCATTGATTCATATCCAGAAAGATATTATGTTATTAAATATTATTTTTAATAATCAATGTAAATATATTCTTGAAAGGTTAGGATTGGGAATGATTCTCATCGCGTTCGTGGAGACAGTAATCCTTACGTACACATGAACACTACTTCCCCTTTTTTAAAGGAAATAAAACCAAATGATACATAGGTATATTATTATTCTAGTATAATATTATATTTTATATATGTTACATATGTTTATTAACACCATCCTTTATACGTTCCATGTATGGTATGAAAGAGTCATATCACTTTGAGGGGGTGGTAGTCTGCACTTCCTCAAATGAAATTATCATATATATACAACATGAAAAGAAAACGGGTATGCTATAATAGAGAATTACATAAGATTTGAGATAAAATAGATATCATAATTGTCATATATAATTGCAGATCCATCATAATGTCCACCATAAGAGGTGGTAGTAGAAGATTGAATAATCATCGTTTCGTGAGGCAGTAGTTCGCCATCCACAGAAACATTATGTTCTACACCCATTAGATGGACGTGTGTGTAAGTTTAGTTCAAATAATTCTAATAAAAAAAACCAAGTATATTGAGGGTAATTGTGTTGTTATGAAATAAAATAATAAAGAGAGTTTAGGGGGTTGGAAAAGTAAAATAAATGAAAAGAACTTAAGAGGAGATGTTAACTTTAAATCATGTAACTCCCTTTGGTTTGAACGAAAAGGATTCCTTGAAGTGACTTATGCCTAATTTAAGGATTATAAGGGGAACAAATGGATTTAGGGAGCTTAATTGGGTAGAGTTTAGATGATACAAGTGGCAAGAGAGGTGTGAGAAATGGGTTAGAGGTGAGGGCTTCTTCTAACGGGGAGGGGGATCTTTTGGAATGATGGAAAATATTATTTTATTTTTTTTGGTTTCTAAAGCTCCAAAACTAATTAGAGTTGAATATAGGATTCATAATTTTTATAATAAAATCATACAATAAGAATTGAACAGGTTTTGGATATTGTTTTTATTTTTATAATCTCATTTATTAAAATCATTCTTTAATAAGGTAAACATTGCATCATTATTATATCATAAATAATTTTATTTATTTGATATCTAAAATTTATAAAAAAAAATATCAGGATGTATGAAATAATTCCAGCTTTTATATTAATACTTATAGTAGAAAGGATAACCTATAAAACCTCTTATAAAAATTATTTTACTAAAAGATGTATGTTTATGTCATTTTTGTCTTTACTTTAAATTAATTAATATAAAGTGGTATTATCACACTCAAGTGGCTCCATGGGTTCCCAAAATCGACCCAAGGATGCCCATGGTTAGATATGTATCAACTAATAGGAATATGACACATGTTAGGGTAATTTAATAATATTATAATATTATTTTTTTACCCTTATTTACCAGATTTACCCCTTCAACCACGGTAAATAAAATATTGTCTGAAGTAAATATTCATAATGTCTAAAAATAAAAGGTACCTATTAACAAAATTTTTTCCTCCTGATTAAAAATATGTAATCCATTTTTCCAAATTCAATACAAAGAAGTGGAATAAATTTATTTTAAATTATCATCCGTTTTCAAAACAAAGAGCGTGTTTTTAAGAAATAATAACTATCAAAATATTGTCACTTGTTAGTGTTCAATTTCAAAGTGAAATTACTTCCAATTACTATTATTAGATTAAATGGTAAAAATATAATATAATTATACTTAAAAAAAATTCAAATGTATAATTTAACACTATAAATTAATTTAATTAAAGAAGTTGTTTTCAATTAAAATTTTGTAGTTTCACTATTCATCAAAAATTAAAAGTTATCAGAAAAACAAAAAAAATTTATCCATACTAAATTTGTATGTCTTGATTCTAATGAATAAGTTTATTTTGTCAAATTTAATATAATTTTTTTTCAAATATTGTATTTAAAAAGGAATTTCCATTAAAAGGCGGTAAAATTGAATTTTTTTGAAAAATACTTCTTTTATCTAAAAAATTGAATTTGTTTTTATAATTTTTGATAAAAAAAATAATATGGATGTTAAAGTTATATGGAGTATATAAAATTTAAAATAAATTTAATACACTTCATAACCCCTTTTTTAATGGATATTTTAGTAAGTCGTGGAGTGCTCAAACTTGGTGTTGTGTGTAGCTAATGTTATTGAATTACATTGAAGACATAACATACTATGAAATCGTGGGGTGTTACATTCTCCCCTCCTTCAATAAATTACATCCTCACAATTTGAAATTGTTCTTTTAAAATAATAGGTTCAAAATAAAAAATACATTTATGGAAAACCCACATCAGAAATAGGGTTGATAAAATTTAGTCTTAATAATAGGGAAAGAGATATGAAAAAGTCACCTCCAACTTTGGGTTTCGAATAGGAGAACCTTGGTGGAAATTACAGACACATAATTGATGGAAAACATAAATATTTATAGGGAGTTATTGAAGTCATCATTCCCAAAAAAGTGTCAAATTGAGGGCCTCAAATCCATCAATCTAAGATGATTTAAAATATCATCTGTTCAAAAAAACAAAAGGTATTAGGATAACACATTTTTTATTATAATATCCCTTACCTAAATTTTAAGAATTAATTTCTTCATTGAATAATATATATATATATATATATATATACATGACATGTATAGTTCCATCCTTTAATTAATTCCTACCACAAACCCATCTTTCACTCCAAAAGATAATAGAAATAAAAAATAGTATATTTATCCTAATAGTATAAGGTTCTAAACATATACCAGGAAGAAAAATAATTTATAATAACCAGTGTCCAACCCCGACATGCACATTTATTTTATTTTATGATTTCTTTGACTTTAAATTATATTTCTGCGGTTCGTGTTCAGTATCGGACAAGGTTTTTGAGTTTTTGTTAAAAAGTGCACTTTTTTGACGCGACGTCATTGGGCGCGTGAGCGGAGCCTGTTTTGGAAACCCCGTGCGTCCCTGCCTGAGTTTTTGCGCACCCCTTTGTCTATGGATAGTTGAAATAAAATGTTATTGTTTTTAAAATGTGCATCTGTTAGAGTGTCGTTCAAATTCTTATGATGTTAAGAATTTTGTTACTACTGGAATAATATAAATACTTTTATTATTTTCATTTTATTTCTTATGATGATGATGATTATTATTATTATAGATTAATGTTTATTTTATTTTGTTCACTTGATTTTTTTGTATTTATTTACTTTTTATTTTTATTTATTTATTTATTTATTTTTACCCCACTCTCCTCCTAACCATAGCGCTTCTCCCACTTTATTTTTTTCTCTCCGCTGCTCCCGTGTGCCGCCACCTCTATTCCCTTATCTCCCTTGCAGCGCCTCAACCTCATGCCTTTGCACCGCGCCCTCCGATCTGTCGATGCTGCTCGCCTCCAGCGGATCCTCTTTTTTTATATTCTTTTTCTTCTTCCCTTCTTCCCGCAGTGCACCCAGCCACCTCCCTCTGTCCGCAGCGCACCCAGCCACCTCCCTCTGTCCGCCATCTCCCTTCTTCAGTGCGCAGCTGGTGCACTTAGCTTCTCTCTGCCTCAGCATGGCGCCTGACTCCCATGTCCGGCATCTCCCCTGCCGCAACGCCCTCACTGCACCTCCTGCCTGCAGCGCGCCCAGCCTGGCGCCCGACCTCCCTCTCCTTCCTCTGCCCAGAGCGCCACCCACAGGTCTCCTGCCTGGCTCCCCTGCACGTGACTAGCTGACCTCACATACCGCCTTGCCTCCCCGCTCAGACCCTTCGCATGCTCAGCCTCTGTCCGCTGCCTCAGCCTCCTCTCCCTACGCACAACAACCAGTGTTGCGGCTCCTCCCTCTCCTCCTGTAGCCGCAACACCCCTTCCCTCCTGCCGCCTACAGCCATCACGCACCTGGCACACCCCGGCCTCTGCATCCTTCCCGGCTTTCCTCTGGCGAACCCCCTCCGGCTGAAAACCCTCCTGCCGGGCTCGCACACCAGGCACGACCAGCAACCCCCTCATGCCAGGTTTGTTTCGTTTTTTTTCTCTTTTATATTTTTATTGTTTATTATTATTGTTATTATTATTATTATTATTATTATTATTATTCTATTATTATTATTCTTCTTATTATTATTATTATCCTTATTATTATTATTATTCTTATTATTATTTTGTTATTATTATTTTTATTCTTATTATTATTATTTTGTTATTATTATTATTATTATTATTATTGTTACTATTATTATTATTATTCTTATTATTATTATTTTGTTATTATTATTATTATTTTTATTAGTATTGTTAGTAGTATTATTATTATTATTCTTATTATTATTATTATTATTATTATTATTATTATTATTATTATTATTATTATGATTATTATTATTATTATCATCATCATCATCGTATGGGTTTTTTTTTATGGTGGGTTTTTATTTGTTGGTTTAGGATTTTTAGGGCCCACACATGGCATTTTTGAGTGAGCGCCATTGACGCACCTTGTCTCTGAGGTCCCGTCGTCGTCGCGCATCAGTTTCGAGGTAAGCGTTTCTCCCCGACGCTTGGTTTCACATGCTCTAGTGAGTTTTTTTATGTGTCTGAGTCCTTGGTGTTGACTATGTAGTGTTTCTGAATTTATCACGTGGCTTCGGACACACGGTGTGTCATCGCACCTTGGTTCCAAAGTTGTTTTGTCTTCACGCTTTGATCTTGAGGTAGGTTCCCTTTGCACTGCTTTTAAGATTTAAGTTATATTATTTCTTGCTGCT
Organism: Viscum album; assembly: GCA_963277665.1. Lineage (NCBI taxonomy): Eukaryota > Viridiplantae > Streptophyta > Magnoliopsida > Santalales > Viscaceae > Viscum > Viscum album. The sequence continues at coordinate 989,907,633 of OY728140.1, forward strand.
TGTGCACCCTAATTGTTAAAAATAAATGTTTTATTAATTTTAATAAATATGAGATAATATACGATAATTAATTTTTAATATAAGCTTGTTAAATTTTAAATGGTTATTTAGTGTAAAAAGGAGCCGTTTATTTTATACAGGACACATGAAACATCCTTTTGATGAGAGGACACACAATAATGAACGAATTCCCGTTTGGATTTTAAACATAATTCATGGAATATAAAATAGAGTTCTGGTTTAATGATAAATGATTTATTTTGATGCATGAACAAATACTTTGCTTCGTTTGAGAAATTGCCCGGTTGGCTCTTAAATTTTATTTGGAAAAAGAAAAATGGTTTGGTTTGGTTTATAAAAATATTGGCAGCCTGTGAAGTAGTGTTTTTTTGGGGTTCTCTAAATGGTTTTAAACTGGGTTTTGTCTCATAAAGAAGTTGTGCCTTTCTTCGAGTAGCGTTTGTGAAATGTATTAAATGCCGGTTTGGCACTTTATGGAAGGGATGAAAATATTTTGATAAAAACCCTCTTAGGACGACTCTCATGCCTTGGTCCCAATTGATTGTTCGGGAGGCCACGCATAGTAGCTCCCAGGTACGTGAGTAGTTTAAAGGCATGAGGTTGTTCCACGGAGTGGCTCGGGTGATTTCTGTTGTGATATATATATATATATATATATATATATGTATATGATTGGATGCACGGTTGGCATTAGTTGGCTCACCCCTTTTTCAAACACTTGAGACATGGGAATCTGGCATATTGAGAGAATATTCTAAGAACGATTGTTGCACTGGTAGGTTATGGTACTGACCAGTGGCCCATATTAGGTGGATATATTGGGTTTATAGCTATGGGAATTGCCCTCGACCTGCCCGTGAGTGGATGGTCGAGCGTATTGTGCGTTTTGATTTCATCATGACATGTCGATAAGGATGATTTCTCATGTATTGGTGTCTTCTGGTTTATTCTCGATCTCTTAGGTTCACCCATGTCTATTCAGCTTTTGTAGCTTGCAGTAATGATTATGATGCTCACATGTATACCCACATTGCCCTTGCTGTATGCTTTACTTTGTGCATTCTGGCATATTTTTTTCCTTGGAAACTGATAAATTTCTTTTTAATAGGTTTCTAAAAATTGTATTCAAATGGAAGTGTTTAATCCCTTTTGTACAAATTTGAAAATTTAAACATCACTTTCCCCCTTTCCTGAAATGTCATTGACACTAATGAAATGAACCCAAATTTTGAAATGGCTAAGGGAAATGGTTCGTACTTTTTTTTAAGTAAAATGCTTAGAAAAACATACTTTTATAAATTGTAGTTCAAACTTGAAATGATGATTCTTTAATTTTAAAGGTAGTGCATTGGGAATAGATATCGGGCTAGCCTAATGAGTTTTAATACTCACGCCTATAGTTCTTTTCTGTTTTTAGTGTTTGTGCAGGCTATAGCTTGAGTGCGCTCTCCTAGGGCGACGCTTGATCGTTGAGTCGGAGAGCGACCCGCGAGGTCGCACAGAGTTTGTTTGGGCGTCGTGTTTGGTTAGTTTGATTCATGTTTGTTCCTGTATAGTAACTTTGTTTGGTTTACATTTTTCTGCGATGCTCTGTATTATCTTTTCATTCTTATTTATTTATATTGGAAAAAATCATTCCCACGGCCTCTAATGATGCCCTGGCGCTTGTCGCCAGCCCGGGAGGATCGGGAACGCCTCTCGGGCCATGTCACGGACCGGCTCGGGTGACCGGTTCAGGGTCGACCCGGGTTGGTTCGTGACAAAATGGTATCAAAGGGAGGTTTGCTCTTAGAAGACCTCACTATTCAGAGCGCCCTTTGTTAATTGTGATGTCAAGGTAGACAGAGTAGGATTGTCGGGACTTGAGGGGTAGGTGCGAGAAGAGCGTCGCGAAATCTTGCCTGTACCGATCCTCAGGTTTCCAGGGGAAGTCCAGTTTAATTTGTTGGTTTGGGTTTTTATGGAAATGTTTTGCGATTGGGATACGACAAAGGGAGTTTGGGCCATTAGTCATCTTAACCCGCATGGCCTGGCAAGCCATGCAGAGCTAGGGGCATGGTCCAAGAAGGCTCTCTGTGTCAGTGACGTGTTTGGCATATGGCCGCCAACCATATGGTCAAGCCACCCACTGACACTAGTCCCCTATTTTAGTTGTTTTGGGTTCCCCTTGATTTTTGAAAGTGGTTTGAATCAGACAAGTTGGTTTTGAAAAAAAATGGTTATTTGAAATAACATGTTTGATTTGTAGATTGTTTTAAAAGAAGTGGTATGAATAAATTGTCTTTGGAAAATGAAGTTTCCTTGTTTTGGCCTTGGTGTTCCGATGAGTACTCACATGAATTTTGGTATGTTGGAAATGTGGATGGATCTCTGGTATGGTGGATGGATGCCCTGGGTGGCACGGATACATGCATGTGAGTGAGGCTCTAAAGAATACCAATGGCAAGGTTTTAACTTACCATGATTGTTTTAAATTAAATAAGTTTTCAAAGAGAAAATTTTGATGTTATGATAACTTGTTTTCTCGGATTTCGATCTTGTCACCTATGTAGTGTTTGATTTTGAGGTTTTTATTCATTAATTGATTTGGTGTTGATTAGGTTTTTGACCTTTCCTTGTCCAGCGGTTATCCCTTTGAAGCTTAGATAGATGATCGTAGTGCGGTTGATCAACCTAATGATTTTATGCTTGAGTTTCGGAAGTTGGATCCACCTCTCTTCTATGGTCAAGCAGAAAATTCTGTGGCAGAGGAGTGGATGCAGAAGGTTGAAAGGGACTTGAACCTCATTGAGTTTCCTGAGTCGTTGAAGGTCAAGTTTGCGACCTTTATGCTTGAAGGTTCACCGTGGATGTGGTGGAAGTCGGTGTCTCGGAACAAGCCCCGTCAAGAGGTTACTTGGGAGTTTTTCAAGGCCTCGTTCATTCGTCAATATTTCTCTAAGGAAGATAGGGTGAGAAAGGGGATGGAAATGTGTTGTCTGCAGCAGGGCGACATATCCGTGTTGGAATATTCCCAGCGCTTTGTGGAGCTAGTCCCTTATGATTCAGATCACTCCACAAATGACCCCATGAAGGCTCGACGCTTCGAGGAGGGTCTCCGCCCTGATCTACAGTCGAAGGTGTTAGAATCCAACCTAACAATTTTTGTCGATGTGGAAAGACAAGCTTTTCATGCCGAAGCTGCGATGGCAGGAGTGCTCAAAGTATTTCTCCCTCCTTCGATCCCTAAGAGCAGTGGTGAAGATTCTGGAAAAGAAATGAGTAAGCGAATGGAAGTGGATGGATCAGGTCGTTGAATCAAGAGGCCTAACGATCTTTCATGAACCTCTTCAGAGCGAGAGATTATTGTGTGTTATCAGTGTGGCAAGAAGGTTCACAAGAATTCATCGTGCCCAAGCATTCCGAAGCCCTACCACGCATGTGGACGCATGGGTCACTTGCGACGATTTTGTCGGGGCGTTGCAAGGAAGCGTCGTAGAGGAAGTTCTCAGAAGTAATGTGTTGTAGGGTCTTTGTTCAATGTTTCCAGTGTAAGTTTCCTTTCAGTGTAAGTGATCTATTATCGTGGCCTATGTATGGGTGTTGTTTTCGGTTTGAAATGTATGGGAACTTCATGGGTCTTTTGACGAACCTCATCTTTCAATGCTGGTGTGTTTTAAATTTTAAAATCTTGTCCTTTCTTTTGTCAAATCAAAAGATGTATGTTTCTTGTTGGGATTATCAGAACCTGACTGCGAGGCAGAAGATGCTTCATCCATCAGAGCTCCATCCAAAAGGTCTCGGAGTGAAGCCATCATGTAGTCAGGAACCCCCGGGGATCTTTAAGGAGTCTGCATAAAGTCGTGCCTCTATTGTCGTGGTGAGATAGTCCTGGCGTTGCTGCTCTGGTTTCTCTGTCGTTTTAGTTTTTTTCTCTTGTCACAAAGCGCGCGATGGACCTAACCCTCACACAATGTCGATAATTGTGTCTTTTTTTTTGGATTCGAGGTTTCAATTGGTGGTCATGTGTGGACAACCCATGTGAATCAGTTGTGAATTTGGCATGTGTTTATCACGAAGTGGTGGGTCGTGAATAGTCATACGTCGTAGTTTCAGGGATTCGATCCTTGGGCCCACCCTCCCCGCCCATGGGGTTGGGGTTTACAGTTCGTATGGAGTATTGATTCATTTATTATCCCATTCAGACGGGAGTGGGTGGTTTAAATGGTTTGTTGTGCTTTTTATATATAGCTTGGGAAAGGCCCCGATATGGCCTAAGTTGGATTTCTGGTTTGTCGCTAGTAGGTTGGTTCTTTATTGTGGGGAGACCCACCATGAGTCTCTTTGGGTTTTCTATTAAGTCATTATCGAATGCTAGTTGAGTTCTTATGGTGGGGAGCCCGTTCAGGAATTCCCTCTGTTGGTGATTTACTTTGGACAATGATGTTCAGTCCCGCTGGTAGTCGTTGTGACATCCTTGGTTAAGAGGTCGGATCGTGTTGTGTGGAATCCTTAGGTGTTGATCGATCGACTGGTTGGTGTGGTGGCTTTCCGGGGCCAGAAAGCGTTATGGTGGGGAGAATTGTCACACCTCGACACGCATGTTTAATTTATTTTATGATTTCATTGACTTTAAATTATATTGCTGCGGTTCGTCTTCAGAATCGGACCAGGTTTTCGAGTTTTTGTTAAAAAGTGCACTTTTTTGACGCGACGTCATTGGGCGCGTGATCGGAGCCTATTTTGGAAATCCCGTGCGTCCCTGCCTGAGTTTTTCCACACCCCTTTGTCTATGGAAAGTTGAAATAAAATGTTCTTGTTTTTAAAATTCGCATCTATTAGAGTGTCATTCAAATTCTTATGATGTTAAGAATTTTGTTACTACTGGAATAATATAAATAATTCTATTATTTTAATTTTATTTCTTATGATGATGATTATTATTATTATTATAGATTAATGTTTATTTTATTTTGTTCACTTTATTTTGTTGTATTTATTTACTTTTTATTTTTATTTATTTATATATTTATTTTTACCCCACTCTCCTCCTAACCCTAGCGCATCTCCCACTTTCTTTTTTTCCCTCCGCTGCTCCTCTGTGCCACCACCCCTATTCCTCTTCTCCCTTGCAGCGTCTCGACCTCATGCCTTTGCACCACGCCCTCCGATCTGTCGCCGCTGCTCGCCTCCAGCGGATCCTCTTTTTTTATTTTCTTTTTCTTCTTCCCTTCTTCCCGCAGTGCACCCAGCCGCCTCCCACTGTCCGCAGCGCACCCAGCCACCTCCCTCTGTCTGCCATCTCCCCTGTTCAGTGCGCAACTGGAACACTTAGCCTCCCTCTACCTCAGCATGGCGGCCGACTCCCCTGTCCGGCTTCTCCCCTGCCGCAATGCCTCACCGCAACTCCTGCCTGCAGCGCGCCCAGCCTGGCGCCTGACCTCACTCTCCTTCCTCTGCCCAGCGCGCCACCCACAGGTCTCCTTCGTGGCTCCCCTGCACGCGACTAGCCGACCTCACTTACCGCCTTGCCTCCCCGCTCAGACTCGTCGCATGCTCAGCCACTGTTCGCTGCCTCGGCCACCTCTCCCTACGCACAACAGCCAGTGTTGCGGCTCCTCCCTCTCCTCTTGTAGCCGCAACACCCCTTCCCTCCTTCCGCCTTCAGCCATCACGCACCTGGCAGACCCCAGCCTCTGCCTCCTGCCCGGCTTCCCTCTGGCGAACCCCCTCTGGCGGAAAACCCTCCCGCCGGGCTCGCACACCAGGCACGACCAGCACCCACCTCGTGCCAGGTTTGTTTCATTTTTTTTCTCTTTTATATTTTTATTGTTTATTATTATTATTATTATTATTATTATTATTATTATTATTCTATTATTATTATTATTCTTCTTATTATTAATATCCTTATTATTATTATTCTTCTTATTATTTTGTTATTATTATTTTTATTCTTATTATTATTATTTTGTTATTATTATTATTATTGTTACTATTATTATTAATATTATTCTTATTATTATTTTGTTGTTATTATTATTATTATTATTATTATTATTGTTACTAGTATTATTATTATTATTCTTATTATAATAATAATTATTATTATTATTATTATTATTTGTAGTATTATTACTATTATTATTATTATTATTATTATTATCATCATCATCATCATCGTATGGGTTTTTTTATGGTGGGTTTTTATTTGTTGGATTAGGATTTTTAGGACCCGCACATGGCATTTTTGAGTGAGTTCCATTGCCGCGCCTTGTCTCTGAGGTCCCGTCGTCGTCGCGCTTCAGTTTCGAGGTAAGAATTTCTCCCCGACGCTTGGTTTCACATGCTGTAGTGAGTTTTTGTATGTGTCTGAGTCCTTGGTGTTGGCTATGTAGTGTGTCGGACTTTATCACGTGGCTTCGGACACACGTTGTGTCATCACACCTTGGTTCCAAAGTTGTTTTGTCATCGCGCTTTGATCTTGAGGTAGGTTCCCTTTGCACTGCTTTTAAGATTTAAGTTATATTATTTCTTGCTGCTTGAGCACCCTAATTGTTCAAAATAAATGTTTTATTAATTTTAATAAATATGAGATAATATACGATAATTAATTTTTAATATAAGCTAGTTAAATTTTAAATGGTTATTTAGTGTAAAAAGGAGTCGTTTATTTTATACAGGATACATGAAACATCCTTTTGACGAGTGGACAGCCAATAATGAAAGAATTCCCGTTTGGATTTTCAACATAATTCAAGGAATATAAAATAGAGTTCTGGTTTAATGAGAAATGATTTATTTTGAAGCGTGAACAAATACATTGGTTCATTTGAGAAATTGACCGGTTGGCTCTTAATGTTTATTTGGAAAAAGAAAAATGGTTTGGTTTGGTTTATAAAAATATTGGCAGCCTGTGAAGTAGTGTTTTTTTGGGGTTCTCTAAATGGTTTTAAACTGGGTTTTGTCTCATAATGAAGTTGTACCTTTCTTTGAGTAGCGTTTTTGAAATGTATTAAATGCCGGTTTGGCACTTTATGGAAAGGGATGAAAATATTTTGATAAAAACCCTCTTAGGACGACTCTCATGCCTTGGTCCTAATTGATTGTTCGGGAGGCCACGCTTAGTAGCTCCCAGGTACGTGAGTAGTTTAAAGGCATGAGGCTGTTCCACGGAGTGGCTCTGGTGATGCATGTTGTTCTTTATATATATATATATATATATATATGTATATGGTTGGATGCCCGGTTGGCATTAGTTGGCTCACCCCTTTTTCAAACACTTGAGACATGGGAATCTGGCATATTGAGAGAATATTCTAAGAACGATTGCTGCACTGGTAGGTTATGATACTGACCAGTGGCCCATAGTAGGTGGATATATTGGGTTTATTTCTATGGTAATTGCCCTCGACCTGCCCGTGAGTGGATGGTCGAGCATATTGTGCGTTTTGATTTCATCGTGACATGTCGATAAGGAAGATTTCTCATGTATTGGTGTCTTCTGGTTTATTCTCGATCTCCTAGGTTCACCCATGTCTATTCATCTTTTTTAGCTTGCAGTAATGATTATGTTGCTCACATGTATACCCACATTACCCTTGATGTATGTTTTACTTTGTGAATTCTGGCATATTGTTTTCCTTGGAAACTAATAAATTGCTTTTTAATAGGTTTCTAAAAATTGTTTTCAAATGGAAGGGTTTAATCCCTTTTGTACAAATTGGAAAATTTAAACATCACTTTCCCCCTTTCCTAAAATGTCATTGACACTAATGAAATGAACCCAAATTTTGAAATGGCTAAGGGCAATGGTTCGTACTTTGTTTTTAAGTAAAATTCTTAGAAAAACATACTTTTATAAATTTTAGTTCAAACATGAAATGATGTTTCTTTAATTTCAAAGGTAGTGCATTTGGAATAGATATCGGGCTATCCTACTGAGTTTTAATACTCACGCCTATAGTTCTTTTCTGTTTTTAGTGTTTGTGCAGGCTATAGCTTGAGTACGCTCGCCTAGGGCGACGCTTGATCGTTGAGTCGTAGAGCGACCCGCGAGGTCGCACAGAGTTTGTTTGGGCGTCGTGTTTGGTTAGTTTGATTCCTGTTTGTTCCTGTTTAGTCACTTTGTTTGGTTTACCTTTTTCTGCGCTTCTCTGTATTATCTTTTCTTTATTATTTATTTATATTGGTAAAAATCGTTCCTAGAGCCTCTAATGATGCCCTGTCGCTTTTCGCCAGCCCGGAGGATCGGGAACGCCTCTCGGGCCATGTCGCGGACCGGCTCGGGTGACCGATTCAGGGTCGACCCAGGCTGGATCGTGACAACCAGGGACTTCCTGTAGGCTAGTGGTAGGTCATAAAGCCTTGTCACACTTTTGTTGTGGGTTCAATTCCTGCAGCTTTGTCCGATGCGACGGGTTATCAGTCGCCCTGCATGCTTTCATTTTTCTAAAACTATAGTAATATAATATTCCAAAAATAATCTTAATAAATATTATCCAAAGTTAAACTTAATCCATTCTAAGGATTATCTTCACAAATTCTCTCTAAGTGGTCTCTAAATTCAAAAATGAATTGTAACATCTGATTCCCCAAACAATATAAAGCATCACTTATTGTCACATACTGAAAATATGATTACCTTAATCATATTAAAACCATAATGAAAAAAAATTACTACAGTACAATTTTTATATATATCACATTCTTGTTATAACCAGAAAATAATTCTTGAATCTAAAAACACAAATACATTAATTATTCCACTTAAACTATAGTAACTGCATAACCTCGACCATTATCCCTTGGCCTTTTCTAAGATGAGTTTACTAGGTGATTAGGAAATTCATTTACATAATGACCCATTTCTATAAAATTGTAACATTCAACATTTAAAACCTATTTCTTTCCCTTGCAATCATGATCCTGGTGACATTTTTCTCCACATTTTTAACAAACTCTCATTCCATTTAAACAGGAACCAGGGTGTTTCCTTTCACAATCCTCATATGGTGGAAAATCAACTCGTATTTTATTCCCAGTTTCATTATTTCCTTTCCAAGAGTGTTCATCAGATCTCTTTTTCTCTTGATTTTCTTTAACGTCATATGATTTAAGGAATTCCTTTTCTGTCTTGATAGCACATGAGACAATATATTCATATGATGAAAATGATTGTGAGACTAATTCTTGATAGAGAAATGGTTTTAACCAATCAAAAAAATGATAAATCTTACTTCTTGGGTTGCATATATAATTTTCATAATGCCTTGATAACCTTGTAAAGATATATTTATACTTTGCACCATTCTCATCCTCTTTTTGCCTCAGACTCAGAAATTGTCTTTCCATATCCACTTGATGGTCACAAGGAAAGTATTTATCTAAGAAAATATTTTTAAAATACCTTCATTCAATACATGTTACTTATTCATCCTCCAATGTGTTTTGAGTCAATGACCACCAATGATATGCATCTCCAATGAGGCGAAAAACTGCCATGACAACTTTTTCCCTTTCTCTACTCCCCAATGTATGAAATATTTTCTCTCAGGAACTTATACATTTCTCAATTACAAATGGATTTGCAGACCCATTGAATTTTGGTGGTTGTTTCCTAATGAATTGGTCTAACATTGATCCTCCATATTGTGGATCACAGTGCTCCATACGGGTAAGGTTATTATTCATAACCATAGTGAGTTGTCCCAATATGGTGATAAGATGATCCGCACCAGTTGCATCACCAGTTCCACTATAATTGTCTTGAGTAGGAGGGTAGTCCCTAAATGGATTACATGCATTGATATGGTTTCCATTCCTTGCACTAGGTATCATTTATAAACAATTTCATAGAATAGATTAGATTATAAATCACAATATGTAATTCCAAACATGTAAAAAACATAACATAAATTGAACGGTTTTTGGATATAATCCATAATCATAAAAAAATTCATTGATAAGTATATACTCATAAATCCTTCATAATGGTTTGTATTGAAAATGTGAATTATCCTAAGAATATCCCAAGGGAGTGTCGTAACCATGAGTGCACCAAGGCCCGTTGTCGTGTACCAGGATACCCAGGGTCAAGCCCGAAACTCCTTGTCAGAGTTTTGACTCCTAGGTATATCTTTTCCAAATCCGCCTATACCTGCTCGTATCCAGACAGGGATTTATTACTTTTAAAACTAACAAAATATCTACATTACGAAAAAAAATTAGGAAGTTATTCTATAGTTGTCCTCAAAGTCTATCTTAGGGTAATGTGCTCTGATCAGAGTTTATCTAAATCTACTTTCCAAAGATTTTACTAAACTCCCTCCGATACCAACTATAATTCCCCGACCCCATTTACCCATAGTTAGTTCATTATTACATAATTTTGGAAAGATCCAAGTAATCAAGTCATGAAGGACCGATCAGTTTAGTATTCATGGAAATAAGATACATACATATGTTCAACATTACAACTTGAAAAGAAATAAAACACTAATTTATACCATTAGAAACATCCAAGCCTCATAGATATGCCTGAAAGTCACTCATAAGTAACTTCTTCATATCCTGGGAAAATGAAACATAAGAAAGGGGTTAGCTCAAACGCTCAGTAATATTAAGCAATATAAATGAAGATAATATAAACATTAGCCATATTGAACAATTTAAAACACATGCCTTTACAAATAATAAACATGAATACTTTATGGCAAGAATATGAGCTGAGTAAATAATGTCATAATAAAACATAGTCATGGGTATTCTACTAGTCTAATAACCACCTGAACCATCAATATTATTTACATAATGAGGGAATGTATAATGCAAGACAATCCAAAATATTTTTTCAAGGCCTCATCCAAGGCGTCTAGAAATGATAAAGGCCTCGGCCTAAACCATATATCAAATTGGGAAAGGCCTCAGCCAATTCCATGTCTAATTGTCTCATGATACCTACCGATGCATCGAGGAGCTACAGTGGGTTCCACCCATCACTTAATAAGTCTAATACATTCCACATATGAAAAGGTAGAAACATAACATAAACATTCGTATTAAAACCATAATACTAAATGTTAATACTTTAACCATAAACCATTAATTATATAATAATAACACATCCATAGTCAAACATATCACAAAACCTTAAAAACGATATAAAAGATTTTTATCATAATAAATCAACATCAAACAAGTGTAAAATTTATCAAAAGATGTTGACATCAATAAATCATAACTATTTGAGAAAAATATCACTTTTTTTCGAAATCATTTAAGACTCACATAATTATAAAAGAAAAAATTTAGTTTGAAAATATTCTTATAATATTGTAAGGGAAACATAAAATTTGATATAATGAAGGAGAATAACCACACCCTCCGCATAAGTTAAAAAAGCATTTTTACCTTAATTTGTCGAAAAGGCCATATAAGTACCTTGTTTGGAAAATGACAGAAAGATTCCTTTCAAACCATTTTATAAAAATTTAAAAAAGGGTATAAATTAATTTAAACCATAGTCTAGTAAATAGTAAACAAAATTTTTGAAAATAAATTTTTAAGAAACATGGATGTGGATGATAAAGAGGTCCCAGTAGATACTTATATAAAAACAATCTCAGATAATAAAGAGATTGTGAAATTTACCCTTACCTTGTACTTTTCCTTAGTCGAGGGTAATTTTACCTAATGTATTATAGTTAAATTATTTTTATTAAATTATACAAGAACTACATATATAAATATGATATCATATATGTATTATAGTTAAATTATTGTCATGTTTGATATGTATAAAAGGTATTTTATTAATATCCAGAAATATGTTATGTTCTTAAATATTATTTTTAATAATTAATTGAAAATTATTCTTGAATGGATACGATTGGGAATTAATCTCATCATGTTTGTGGAGACGGTAATCCATACATACGCACAAACGATACGTCCATTTTTTTAAAGGAAAGAATACCAAATCATACATAAGAATATTATTATTCAAGTATAATATAATATTTTATATCTATTATGTATGTTCATTAACACCATCCATTATATGTTCCATGTATTGTATGAACGAGTCATATCACTTTGAGGGTGTGGTAGTCCACACTTCCTCAAATGAAATTATCGTATATATATAACATGAAAAGAATAAGGGTATGCTATAAAAGAGAATTATAGAATCTTATAGATAAAATAAATATTATAAATATCATATATAATTATAGTTCCATCATAATGGACACCATAAGAGGTGGTAGTAGAAGATTGAACAATCATCGTTTCGTGAGACAATAGTTCACAATCTAGAGAAACAATATGTTCTATACCCATTAGATGGAGGTGTGAGTAAGTTTAGTTCAAATAATTATCATAAAAATAACCTACTATATTGATGATACTGTTTTTGTTATAAAATAAAGGAATAAATATTGTTTAGAGGTTTGGATAAGTAAAATAAAAGAAAGGAACTTATGAGGATATGTTACCTCTAAATTAGGTAACTTTCTTTGGTTTGAACCAAAAGGATTCTTTGAATTACCTTATACATAAGGTAAGGCTTATAAGAGGAAGAAAGGGATGTTGGAAGCTTAATTGGGTAGATTTTGGATGAACCATGTGTCATGAGAGGTGTGAGAAATGGGTTAGAGGTGTGTGCTTTTTATAAGGGGTAGGAGGGGCTCTTTAGGAATGTTGGAAATATGATTTTATTATATAATGACTTTTAGTTTCTAAATCTCCAAAACTCATTAAAGTTGAATATAGGATGACTCATGTTCAAAATAAAATCATCAAATAAGAATTGGACAACTTTTGGATATTGTTTTAATTTTTATAACCTCATTTATTTATAACATTCTTTAATGAGGTAAACACTGCATCATTACTGTTTCATAAATAATTATATTTATTTGATGTCTAAAAATTATAAAATAACCATGATTTATGAAATATTTTTAGATTTCAAGTGAATATTTATTGTCGAAAAGATAACTTATGTAACCCCTTGTAAAAATTATTTTACTAAAAGATATAGGTTTATGTCATGTTTGTCTTTACTTTAAATTAATTAATATTTAGTGTCATTATCACATTAAAGTGGCTCCATGGGGTCCCAAAATCGACCCAAGGATTCCCATGGTCGGATATGTATCAACCAATAGGAATAGTACACATGTTAATGTAATTTAATATTATTATAGTATTATTTTTTTACCCTTATTTATCGGATTTACCCCTTTAACCACGTTAAAAATATTTACTGAAGTAAATATTCCTAATGTCTAAAAATAAAAGATACCTCTTTACAAAATTTTGACCTCCTGATTCCATATAATGAATGTATTTTTAAAAATTCGAAACAAAAATTTGTCATAAATTAATTTAAAAATAATTTATGTTGTCAAAACAAAGAGCGTGTTTTTATGAAATAATAACTATCAAAAGATTGGCACTTGTTTGTGTCCAATTTCCATGTAAATTTACTTCCAAGGAAAAATATTATATTAATTGGTAAAAATATAATCTAATTATACTTCCAAACCATTCAAATTTATAATTTAACACTATAAATTATTTTAATTTAAAAAGTTTTCTCAATTAAAATTTAGTATTTTTCACTATTCATCAAAGTTTGAAAGTGTTCCAAAAAACACCAAAATTTTAGCCAAACTAAATTTATATGTCTTGATTCTAGAGAATAAGTTTATTTTGACAATTTAAATATAAAAAATTGTCAAATATTGTATTCAAAACGGGTTTTCCATTAAAAGGCAATAAGATTTCATTTTTTGAAAAATACTTATTTTATCTGAAAAATTGAATTTGTTGTTATATTATGTCTAAAAACATAATATGGATGTTAAAATATATATAGTATATAAAATTCATAAATCATTTAATACTCTTCATAACTACTTTTTTTTAATTACTGTTTTGTTAAGTCACGGTGTACTCGAGCTTGGTGTTGTGTGTAGCTCAAGTTGTTGAATTAATTTAAAGAGATAACGTACTATGAAATCTTGGGGTGTTACACAGATGGTGTGTGGAATCATCATTCATGTGTATAGAGGACTACAACCTCATGAACTGGTGTCATTAATCTTAACATTACCACCTATCACAAATAGTTACAATGATTGATAAAATTTTTATATTTTTTATTTATGATATTATTGTACTTATAGAATTATTATATCACACATACATTCATGCATTCAGTTGTATGGGTATATGATAACATATCTCTTGTATAGGGTGAACCACTTATTCGCGAAGCGATGTAATTCATTCAAGCATTTAATAAAAGATAATAATGATGGGATTAATGATAATATTTAATATACATTCCATTAATGTTTTTATTTTATGGTAATATATTATTTATGATTCATTCATTTAACCTATTGTGAAAATAGAAATAACATGCATGCGTACATATCTCCTACTGTCTTGAGTAACAATGTATTTCATTATTATATCTTTGTTTTATGGATTACTATAAATAAATATATAATTAATATATCTGATATTTATATAATGGTTATTATTATAGAGAATACTAATCATTTATCAAGTTAATAAAATAGAAAATAAAAAAATAGAACTCTCTTGAAAAACTAAGTTAATATTTTTGAAACATGGCTTTAACATGAAATTGATAATAAACAGGTAATATAAGTTCAAAATAATGTTAACTATGATATCATATATGTGATAATGGTTCTATAATATAATTATTATAAATTTATATTTACTATACATGAGTTTTGAATATGTAAGAATATCATTGAGACATAAGGTAGGGGATTTTTTTCACAATTCACATTCCTTGATACATATATTTTTATAAAAATTTCATCATTTATGGGGTTTATATATATCCGGTTTGAAATTTAATATCATTAATTTGTTTATTCTAATTTATATTTTGAGATTCATATAATTTTATTCATTCATGTGGATTACAATTTACTATTAACAAAGTGCTAAATATTTTATGTCACAAAGTCATCGTTTATCAAGATTGTTTTTTATTATGTTTATAACGATTAAATGTTAAGATCGATTTCATAAAAAACTCATGAAATTTATTCTACTATTTTTATTTCAGGAAAATATATTTTTCCCGTCCTTTTCATCTCTTTGTGTACTCAACTATTCCAAATAAAATTTTTAAGAAGGAAACGTTTCTTTTTTTATGTTTTTGATCGAAACCCCATTTTTTTTAAAAAAGATATGCTTTCAAAAAATATTTCCAAAAATATATATCAAAATATTAAAATAATTTAATAAATACATTTTTACTCATGGGTGACTATATTTTAATGATAATTTTTAAAGGAATATTCATTTTACATCCAAACATTTAAAGTTTGGTTTTTATCGAAAATTTGAATTTAATATCTATTTCTACATATAATAAATGAAAGAAATTTCCCACCATTATGGCAACTGTTTTCATTGAAGATTCCTCTATGTTATTTCATGTTTTTTTGAAGGAAAATATTTTCTTAAATATTTTGTTTTTTTAGTTTCAAAATGTTATTATTCTATAAAATTAATCTTCCCCAAGAAATATTCCAATTGATTTATAATTCAATACCATTCTAGATCTATGATGACATCAATTCATGTAATTTACGCTTTTCTAGGGATATGAACTAAGGATACCATAATTATTCTTTATTTTAATGGTTTATGATGAATAAATGATTTTGAATCCCATTTCTCATCCCTGAGTTATACCCTAATAAAATTATTATCAAACATCATTATTTTTCCAAGGGTTATACAATGATGATATTATGAAATTTTTATGAACACTATATATTTTACATAGGATATGATATCATAAAATGTTAAATAATATCATTAAAATTCAGGTATTATGATATGGTGAATTCTTTGATCCATTGGAACACATATATATGATTTTAATTATGTAACTAATGTCCTCTATATCTCATTCAATGTGTTGGGTAATAACATATATTTCTTGAGATTAAATGGTAATGAGTGGGGAGTTAACCTAGTCAAGTAATTGAATTTTTAAACAATCATGGCCTTTGGAGTGATCCTTTAATACTATGATGGTTTAGGGAGTGAACTCATTCCACTATGATATTATTTTTAGTGAGCATTGACAGCAATGGATATTCATTCTGTTCTTATCTTTATACATTAAATAAAAGTCTTAGGCTAATTTTTTTCTCTAAAGGATCATTTTATTGAATATCTTATGATTCATGTCTTATGAACTTCCAACCTTTATTGAATTAATAAATATTATTATCATTGATATTCAATATATGATATTAAAATATAATTATCATTTTCTCATGCCTTTATGTTCATGTGTTATGTACATGGATATACCCATTATTAATTACTCCAAAAGGATGCATTGGGCTAGACTATGTCATCACTTAATGCAAGACAACAAGACTTCTTGCACTTGTGGTTTAGAAATTAGTATTAATATAAATAAAAAATTCAAAAACATTTTAAAAACAATTACTATTGATTTTAATAATTACCATAAATGACCTAGTCTAAAGAAAATATGTCCTAGATTAAAAATAAGGTGTCATGATTTAGACAGCCTGAAATTAATTTTTCATTATTATGTGGTTTATCACTATGATTAATGTTCTTTCACGATTTATTTTTATTATTCAATGGAATAACCTCAAATAAACCATGTTAATTATAATTTACTTGGAAAATGGAATTACTTTCCTCCTAGGATTCCAAATTTTATGGGAGATGGAAAGTAGAATCTCATTTTTTCCTAAAAAAAATATCAAGATATGAATCCTAATATAATTTTATTTGAAACAATTGTGAAAAACTTCTCTTGAGTCTTTCAGGTTTCAATTTGAACATTATTTTAGTGGGTATTCTGACAAAATAGTTTATAAAAAATGGATCAACACTAGTAAAAATATATTTTTCATTCTCCTTTATTTGGAACATGAAAAATTCATTTTTTTTACACTATTTCGATAGTGAAGGTAATCAATGGTGGAATATTATCAAGAATATGAGGAAATAAGATGAAATTGATTCCATTTATTAGGACGTGTTCATGAAATTAATAATCAATAAGTACTTTCCCAGTAATCACTATACAATGATCGACAAGGAGTTCCATCCTCTAAAGAAAACAAATGATGAATATTTTAATACTGACAAGGATAATTTTAAAAGACTTATGGGGTAAGATTATGGTATTGAAATATATCCTAATAGTAAGATTATTTGATTATTAAATGGGATAAATCCATGCTCTAAATGGAATTATCCATAATAGACTTTTGTAGATATGAATAGATATTTAATGTGCTACGAATGTGTAAATAATGGTTAGATTTACATATCAATGTCAATATATTGATATGAATATAATATTGTATTTTAATGGAAAATATAAAATCCATGGAGAGTATAACATGATATTGTAATTATCATTATTGTATGGGAAGAAAGACTGACCAAAATGTCTTCAAGGGACTAGTTAATGTTTTAAGTGTGGAAGGAAAGGTCATCAAGAAATTTATTTGCAATGAGATGGAAATTGTTATCAAATTATAAGAATATATTGAATGATAAAAAAAGAACCACCCACACTACAATTAATAAAATACGAGGATTATAGTAACTATGATAACCTTATCCCAAATATTAAGGTAACAATGAATAATGTCAACATAATCGTATGTGGAATGGAAAAGGGAAACCTCATGTGATCATTGTTTTTTTATGGGATAAATAATGAAGTAATGAATTGTAAATTTATAATCCACTAAAGAATTTTTCATTTCATACTTTACTATAGATAAACCCTTTCATTAATATATGAAGAAATTTACATGGGTAAGAATTTTCCACCCAAATGATTCAATGTAGAATTATCAATGAAAATCCAAAATGGTGGCATGATCACATCTCATGTGTTTAATTCCTATATTAATGAAGTTATAGGGAATGTGATTCTTGTAAATCAGGTAATTGTCTATATGGATAGATATTATGTTATATTATTAGGTACTATATTCTATTGATAAATCCAACATCAATTTTGGTAAGATGCTGACGTTTTCTAGAGATTCCTTATTCTCATTTAGAGACATTAATTTCCCTTATGTTGAATATAAATCATTTGGGTCTATAATTGGTTGATGTTTTGTTACAATTGGAGAATTTTGGAAGTATGAGATTCCATTAATGGTTATTTTCTGGATAACGCATATTTTTTCACATGGTTAAACAAAGTGTGTAATGGATTACTTGGTTGTGAAAGGTTAAAATAATATGTCAAACCCATTGATTGGTTTTTATATGGGTTTTTAATAGTTAAAACAATGTGTGCAACCTATTTCATAGTTTTTACATGGTTTATAAATGGTTAAAACAATTTGTTCAATATATTTCATCATTTTCACAATGTTAAAACAAAGGGTAAATATTTTTTCCTAGTTTGTGCATGGTTAAAATAAGTGTTCATCTTGGTCACATGGTTTAATATTGGATAAAATATGTTTGAATCGTATGTTTAAAACATTTCATGGTTAAGGCATATGGTTAGTACTAACCATTTGACTTTTCCTAGAAAACCGTACTCATGGAAATTAATGTTATGAATTTTAGTTTTAGAATTCCTCAAACACTTATTATAACCCCATATTGACCCTAGATCGACCCAAAATAAATTCTCACCATTTTTTAGGCTCTCATAGGGTTTCTTAAGATTCCCGACCTCCATTATTGGTGATTCAAATCTAATTTTATAGATATTTAACTCTCTAGGTATGTTATTTATTTCTGATTGATTTCCCGTCTCACTTTTGTTCTTCCCTAGTTATACAATATTTATTTATGGGAAGGTATCCTTTATGTTTTTGGTCTTATATATATTTTTTGACTATATATTTAGGATTATTTTATCTAGTTATGTATTTAAGGAATAATTTTTTTATAATGGAATTATATTTTGGTTCTAGACGATGTTTCTCATTGTGTTGTTGATTGTTGCACTTCAAATTGGAGATTCTTCCATTGAAGAGTGTTCTTCAACATTCTTGAAGTATGTGGTATAAAATGTAAATTCCATAGAATTTATTATAATTAAAAATAAACCGTTGTCCATATTTCAATATAAACCATTAATATTGTGTAGTTTTCCATTCAAAATACTTGAAATCATCATCAATGAAAGGTTATCATTTCACCTCCTGCGGTGGGTCTCCATTGAGAAACATGGTTTTGTGAAGAGATGCTCAATTCATGGGGATGTTGCATTGTCCCAGAATATTTTTAAGGAAACCAACACCAAGGCTTATGGATCAAACCTAGAATTAAATTTTGATATGAACAAGGCATATGATACAATCGAATGGAGCTTCATCAATAAGGTTCTATGATGTATGGGCTTCTCTCCTTGGTCGACTAACCTCATTTTATGATATGTTAGATCCTCTTGGATGGTGGTTAATTTTCATGGGATGTCCCATGGATTCATTAAAGATACTCATGGTTTAAGTAAGGGTTACCCCCATATCCCTGGTCCTCTTCATCCTCACCCAGGACATCCTTAGTCGCCTCATTCCCAAAAGCATGTGAAAATAGAGAGATCCTTCTATATCAATGAAAGATGGACCTTCCCTCCATATTCTAACTCAGGTTTTCATAAAAAATCCCAATCATCATTAATTCCAACATGAATTTAGTCTTATTCCTTATAATGGTGTTGGAAGAGTACTTAAATTAGAGTGTTCAGGTCGTCAACATGTTTAAGAGCAACCTTTACATCTCTAAAATATTTTCCTTCAGCTGGGTTCCCTCCCTATGTAGTTTCCTGGACATGAAAAGATAAAGTTTTCTAATGGACTACTTGTGTGAACCTATCTCATCATGTAATGTTTTTATTTGAGCTTTATATCATATAATTAGTAAGATCAATGATTGGGTCCTCAATGTAATAAAATGATACATTTCCTTTGGGGGTCAGATTGTAATGGTTTATAGTGTTCTCCTGGACATAGCATTTCACGACCTCTCTTTAATAAAATTATTGAAAGTAGTTATAACCCACATTGAAAAAATCCATTCTTGTTTTGTAAGGTATTATCTTCCTTAATATAAATTCCATTGAGTCTCTTGGGTTATGATGGTGATATCTATCACAGAATGTGAGTTCAACATACGTATCCAAGCTGACACCCTCCTCATCATGCTTGCAAAGCTGCATGGGGAAATTCAAGAACAATGTACCTAATGGGGGAAAGTCACATATAAAACTTTCATAGATTTATTGATGATGATTGAAGGTAATATGTCTCTTTTACTATCCATGTTGTTACCTATTAACTCAACTCTTCAACCCCACACCTACTAGATTATAGAGGAAAGTGATATGTCCTTTTGGAATCTCAATTGGTTAGCCACAATTATTTGTTTTTTGGGCTGTCCAGCCACTAATATAGCTTTTAGAGTGGATTGTAGATTACTAGACTTCATCAAATAATTTTTTAGATAAATACTAGCATGCCACCTATAATCTCATTGAAATTACACCTGATCCAGATAATTTTGTGTTTAATCCTTCCAACTCGGGGACCATATCCAAAAAGGGCAGTCAACGGACTCCTACTCCCCAGAACAAAGGTGATTTCTATAATTAAGACATGTGGATTAAGAAAATTCAAATGAAGTATAACTTCCACACATGATTGATAACAATAAATTTAGTTCCCACGGATGTGAAAATAAAATGATGTGGTATTAACTTGTTGTCTCAATTATCTTATTATAACTTCCAAAAATAGTAGAGTGAATATCATCATTTCTTTATAGGAGAATGGTAGTTTTATGTCTAGACTAGTTTTTGTACTGTTCACTGCATTATCCTCCCAAACCCTACTTGATTCCCATTTTCTTGTTTGTGGGTTTCATGGATCGGGTCATAAGGGTGTAGAGAGAATGCTGATGACCACTATATTTCACTCTAGATACTGGTGTTTATAGTAGGATAGAAAAAAGTGAGGTATGAGGGGATACGTGCTATATGGAGGGACTTAATTACTAGAATAAGGAAACTCATTATCAACCTTGTCATTCTCATCAGCAATTGGCGGGAAGCACCTACACTTTAGCTGCTACAAACATGCACTCGCATCACCCATCCTAGTTGTACAATAGGAATCCAATGTGTATGATAAAATTCACCATTCATGTGTTTGAAACTAAATATGGATAGGTATTGTATCTCATGATACATGGGAGGAGGAAGAGGTTTCACTGACACTCGGTGCTCAGTCGTCCTTGTGTTCAATGCCCACCATTGTTGTGGTTCTTCTATCCGGGCAGAGGCTTGCACTTTTCTCACTAGCGTAACCTTATGCTGATAGGGGGACATTATTCTCAATGAATATGAAACATACTCTTTGTTAGTTATAAACTACTTTCACGGAACCAGTTCTACTCCTTGGTTCATTACCTACACCATCAGGAAATGTCGAGGTATTATTTCCAATAACATCTTAATCGGTCACACTTGGAGTGACATAAATGAGGTTGCGGGCCATCATACTTCCCTCATGGTTCAAAACTCTAATGTTTCCAACTTTTACAAATTGAACTTTATGAAACATGTGGGGGTTAATCATTTATGATGGGATTCCATTAACTTACACTATTTTAGGCCACCCTAGGTTCATTCTTTTATATTTGTTGTCATTTTATTTAATTTATCATATTCAATAAATATATAATGACAATGAATTATCGGATATTGATTTTGTGGATATTCGTTAATTAATTGGAGAGTTAATCAATGGGTTTGGGGTGCTTAATTTATTAGGTAATTAATAATAGAGATTGATGTGATAATGTAATTGTTAATTTAGTAATGATATTTATTCAGAATAATTAATTGATAAATTAATTGGGGACATTGAATAGATTAAGTTGAAAAAATTAATTTATAAATTTATTATGGATATTGAATTTATTGATATAGAAATATTAATTGAGAAATTAATTGGGGTTATTGGTTTTATAAGGTAGAATTAATTAGTTGATGATTTAATTAATGGAGTAATATGATTATTAAATTGATTAATTAAATGATGGGGTTGATTGGATTAATTAATTCATGAATTTATTAATAGGGGTAATTTTATTATTTAATTATTTTATGAAAATATCGGATTAATGAGATTTACTAATTGGATTAATTAATGGGATTGAACTAGAAAATTTATTGGAAAATTAATTGAAGGGATTGACTGGGATTAATTAATTGTGAAATTAATCCATAAAAACTAACATGAACAATTAACATTTAAATTAATTTAGGGATTTGAATGTGATTAATTAATTTTTTAATTAATTAATAAAATGAATGTGAACAATTTATTGGAGAAATAATTTAAGGTATTGTGTTCAATTTATTAATTATGAAATTATTTAATGGAATTAGCATGAAAAATTAATTGGTGAATTAATTTAAGGGATTGCATTTGAATAATTAATTTTCAAATCTATTTTTACAAGTGGTTTGTATTAATTTAACGGTTAATTAATTAATGGTTTTCATGTTAGGTTTTTTATTTTTATTAATTAATTAGTGAATTATTTATTGGTTATTATTGATATAATGTAATTGAATGAGTTATATTATATAATAGGTGGATTAGTTAATAGGGTTGTTGTAATAGTTCAATTTAATTAATTTGATTAATTAATTGGTGAATTAATTAAAATTGATTTTTGGGATATTAAATTGATAAAAATGGATATTTAATTTTTGAATTAATTATGAGATACTGATATTGTTTATTTGGATTAATTATGAGATATTGAGATTATTTATTTTAGATATTTAATTTCAGAATTAATTTTGAGATATTGATTTTGTCAATGATATATTTATTTGTGTAATTAATTACGAGATTTTTATTTTTATCGATATTGATTAATTAATTGATGAGTTTGTTGATGGGGTTGACTTTCCTAAATAATAATGGAATTAATTAAGGGAATTTACTTGATAATGTAATTATGTAACTGACAATGATATTAATGTGATTGGTTAATTGTTTAATTTACTAGAGAAATTGATGTGATTAATTAATTGTTAAATTAATTTATGTTATTGGTGTGATTAGTTATTTTTTGAATTAACTAATGAAATTGATGTGTTTAATGGAATTGTTTCGGATCTAAGCGTACTTCGCCCTAAAATTTATTAATGAAAATAAAAGTTCATACAAACATAAAGTCATGTGGTACATTTCACCACCAAAAACATAAATAGCATCCTAACAACGTCTAATGAAAAATCAATGTGGTTAATTAACTATTGAAATAACAACATGAATTGATGTGATTAATTAATTGTTGAATTAATTAATTTTATTGATGTGAATAGTTAATTATTGATTTTACTAAATGAAATGATGTGATTAATTAATTATTGAATTGCGTAATGGGTTGATTGATGTGATGAAATTGATGTTGTGATACATGTGTTATATATGATAAACATGTGTGCGATAGGGACTGAGGCTCTAAATATTCATTTATGATTATTTTTGTGTGACATGGATTGAGGATCTAAATACCCATTTGAGATAATGATTTTGGGATATGGACAGATAAACCAATTAACTATGTAACAAAGTGGTGTGGGACAGTGACAAATGATCCAAATGCCCATGGGGTGTTAAACACAACTTTCTACTCCCATAATATTTGTATTGGAATATGTTTCCAATTAGATGTAATAGTGAATTGAAATTAAATGGATTATGAAATCCCCTTTGTTAAATTAATTTTGAATTGATAATTTGAAATGGTTTAGACCTGGTGAGGACCAAAACCAATATTGGTTTATGGGTTCCCATGAGAACCTAGTGGTTTATGTGGTTAAATAAAGAATAATACATAATGTGATAACTATTTACTTATTCATTGAAACCATTTTTTTATAGTTTCTTATGTTTCTATTGAATTGATATTATTTTATAATCCATTGGTGGTGGTCTATGGAATTTTAATCACATCTTACTTGGGCTTCCTGATCTGTAACCCAAAAATATCACTTGATTATAAGATAGAATAAGGCAAAGAAAAATGTCTTAGATGGATGATTTTGTGTTGAATCATGGATAAGGGAACCTGACATGGTTCAAGAACCACATTTGAGTTTTCATTGTCATTATTTTCAAGTAGTACTTGGACGCTTGAAATGTATATTGGCATTGAATATCTAATATTCAATTTTGAAATTGTATTTCCAATTATCTTATGATACATGTATTGTCCTAGTTATAATTTATATGTTTTCTCCACTATTTTATTCATTTATAATGGTTTAATACTATAAAAATGGTATAGTCTCTAAATTATTGATATTAGACCCTCACGGCTAGTCAGATGTATCTGGCGTATGGGGAAGCGAACTTGAGGTCATGTGAGTGACTGGCTCGGGGCACCATAATGTAGCACCCGGGCTCAGACATTAAAAATTTCTATGAGAGTATTTTTCTTTCCTTTTTTCTTTTTTATTTCTATTTTGGAATGGCATATAGGATTCTTGGAAGGGTTAGGAATTGGTTATGAGCTCGTTCAGTGGAGTTTCCTGCCCATGTAAGGGGGGAACCCAATTACCCAAGGTGGGATTATTATTATTTTACTTTTATATTACAATATAATAATATTTCACCTTGGATGTTTCAGTTTATGAATGATGTGATTATTGTTTCAATTATTTTTGGAGATTTGATTTGTGTCTTGGTAATTCATGAGATTTGGGTTTTCATGAATCATTCTTGGCACTCTGGTTTATTTTGTAACTAGCATCATTTTAGGCACACATAGAAAATAGGTTTTGGGTATGTTTATGAAAATGAACTTTTTTCATTTCTTGTAATTTTTTTATAAAATTTGCCTAATGTGAATTGAGAAAAATCGAAAAATTATTAGAGATGTGAATAAATGGGTTTCAAATGAGAAAATTAAATTGAGAACTGACTTATACATTATTAACCATAATCTAGAAGTAGGATGGTTAAGGGTAGTAATAGTTCCTCTTTTTTTATCTTGTTGTTAGAAAAGGGAGAAAAAATTTTATGGTTTTTTTGTAAATCCCTCCTGTTATCTATGCTAATGTTGTGAAATGAGAATCCTTTATGCAGTTTATTTGGACCATAATGTCGATAGTTTGGGCAGTGAGAGTGCCCCAGATTGAGAACTCAGTTGTGAGTTGTGTGATGGACCATCTTGTTTTGGATCGTATTGTGAGATGTTGGGAGTCATGGAATCTTGAGACATTCATAAGTTTTAGGTGTTTCCATAGTTTTAGGTAACATCAGTTATGAAATAGTTTTTTTTGTGTCTACCAATGACTTCTTAGTGTACTTTAAATTATGTTTGATCATGTCCCCTACCATGACATCAACTTGGGTACACTGAGAAATAATTATCATTATACGTATTTATCTAAATGTGTTATTATTGGATATAGGGGTCTTTATAGGTTGTGCTCATGAAACTGTATATGAAATGCTTGATAGTGGAAGGTAAACCATCAAAACATTACAGATGAGGTTTTCAGGATGGATAGGAGGTCAATGAATACTGTGGGGTTGAGTTTCTTAACAAGCATGTTAAGGACACTCCAAATGCGGGGAGAGATATTTTTTTAGTACATACATGGAGCAATACCATGTGATTTGAAGTGGTGTAATCAGAAGTCTAATTAGGAACCTATTTATGCCATGATTAAATTAATAAGGGAAAGGTCAGGTTGTCCTTGGAGGTTATGGATGTACGTCCTTTCCTATAAGTTTTTTTGTTAAAAGGATAATCACCAATGTTGAATTAGGAAACACATAGAATGTAATGATGATTTTGTTCTTGAGACCAATGCACATGTTGATAAATAGTTGATATGTGTGTTAGGTCATAGTGAAAAAATTGTGATGGGAATGTCTATTTTGATAGTTCATTTATTGTGGAAATGTGGATGAATTTAATAAGAAACATGGGGTAAAGACACAAATAAGAGGGAACAGATTCCTATTATTGTTTTCAAAGAATCCTAAGGATTCATTGAATTAAATATCTAGGATGAGATATTATAATGTTAGTAGATTGTATGATCCCAACCTTTTTATACATTTCTCAGTTTAATTTGGTGGTATTCAATTTTTGTACATTAATTATAACACATTTGGGTCTTAACTTGGGGTATTCAGATTAAAATTTTAGAATTTTGGAAGGATGAGAGGATTTTATTGGGTTGGGTGTGGTTTTTTCATGGTTTTCACGTGGTTAAATAATATGTGTAAGGGGTTGAATGGTTCTACCATGGTAAAAAAAAGTCAACCTATTTCACGTATGAAACATGGTTTTAGCATGGTTGAAATAATGTGTAAAACCTATTTCATGATTTCCTTGTTGTTGGGGCATGGTTAAAACAATGTGTGAAACTTGTTTCATGTTTTTCACATGGTATTCACATGGTTAAAACATTATGTGCAACATGTTTCATGGTTTATGCATGGTTTTCACATTGTGAAACAAATTGTTCTTCTTGTTTTCTTGGTTTTAGCCTGGATTAACTAATTGTGATTCCTTATTGTAAAACATTTCATAGTTAAGGACCTTGGTTGTTACTCATTTTTGGACTTCACTCAACAATTTGTTCACATAATTGTTAAGGTAACAAATTTTAGTTTTAAATTTCATAATTCCCATATTTTAACCCCAAATCGCCCCTATCTTGACCCAAATAAAATTCTCTCCTTTTTGGAGACTCCCAAAGGGTTTCATAAGGCTCTTAACATCTGTTTTTTGGTGATTCGAATCACATTTCTCATATCCGCATTTCTTGGGTTATGTGGTTTCATTCAGATTAATCTCACATCTCACTTTGGATCTTCTCTCATTATTTTTTGTTTCTTAAGAGAAGTTATCCTCTATTTTTCAGATATATATCTAGATTTAGTTAATCCAGAACTAGTCTTGTCAGATCAAGATCTATATTTATAATATTTTTTTTCTTTAATCATTGAATTAATTTTTGGATGTAGACCATCTTCATCATTGTGGTATTGATAGTTCTGCTTCAAATTGGGGATTCTTCCATTGATGAGTGTTTTCCACTATTCACGCTTTAGGTGGTCTAAAATTACCAACCCATAGAATTGATTTAAAATTTTTGTATTTAATTGTATAATAACTATTTCTTTCTTATAAAATTGCATTCTTGATTAAATCAAGTATTTTTTAGAATAATTAAATTACTTGAAATGTGAAATTAGGATATTGGGATTTTTGATCATAAATAACTATTTTTAAATTTAATTATGAGATCTTGGGATTGAATTATATAATTACTTATTTAATAACTTATAGTATATTGAGCTATTGGATACTGATTAATTTTTTAGTTAATTAATTAATGGGTTTGGAATTATTAATTAAATGGGAATTAATTAAAGATATTTATCTAAAAAGTTAATTTTTAATTTATAAAAGAGATTATGTCAGAACAATTTATTAATGAATTAATTGGAGAAATTGAATTTATTTTGTTAGAAAAATTAATTGATGAATTAATTGGGGATATTGAATAGCTTAACATACTACAATTAATTAATTAGATAATTGAGTAATTGAATTATTTATATTGGTATTGATTAATTGATTATTCAATTAATGGATTAATGTGATTATACTATTTATTAATTAAATGATGGGAATCATGAGATTAATTAATTGTTGAATTAATTAATTGGACTAATGTGATTATTTAATTCATGAATTAAATAATGGTGTTAATGATTTTAATTAATTGAACTAATTTTTAGGATTGATGTAAAATATTAATTGGAGATTTAATTGAAGGGATTTATTGTCATTAATTAATTAATAAATTAATTCATGGAAATTAATGTGAATAATTAATTGGTGAATTAATTGAGGAAATTGAATTTGATTAATTAATTGTGAAATTAATTAATGGAATTTGTTGGTAAGAGTGGAATCTCAAGAGGGGGTGAATTGAGTTTCTACATAAAATTGATGTTAAAAATATTATGTTTAAGAACCCCCATTTTGAAATAGCCCAGTTAATTAAGGCAATAGAGATATAAATGTTTAGTTAGTCAACAGGTTTCTCAAAGGGTGATTATTCCTCGGTTGAATTAGTATAAAACACTTCCTCATCTTTTGAAACATGTTTATAGAATTAAACACATACACACACTAACTAGAACTAACTATCAATGTCAATGAAAAATATTTTTATTTTTAGAAATTATAAGCAGTGGAAAATAGACAAAACAGAGTATTGCAAAATATACTACATAGTGGAGTTAAATAAGAGGTTTTGTCTCAAGTTGAAGCTTAATCCTCTTCACTTGGTGATCACCTGCCACCAAGAAGTTTATATAAATGATAAACTTGATACACAACTGTATCGGGCTTTACTATAGTTTTCACAAACTGTCCAGGGTTCACAACCTCTACCACAATTCTTTGTTGGAAAAAAAAACAATACGTACCACAAACGTTCTCTTCCATAGTTGTACATGGGAATCAAAGTGTAATTGAAGTTTGATGTGAGGATTTACAGTATCCTCCAGTTCAAAAAAAGAAGATAGGGTGTGTAAAATATATACCCACACACTTCTCGGAAATGTAAAATAAAGGAACACAGTAGCGCTTAGATTATATGATTGGGTTTAAAAAGCTCTATGTATTTTAAGTTCAGATCTTGACCCCTTGGTGTGACGATTTTGAAGTTAGAGTCTTTCTCTAGAAGTTTTCCTCAAAAACAGAGTATTGCCACTCCAACTTATGGCTTTCATGAACTGAGTGTTCTGATTCTTGTGTTGATCGAGAGTTTATGAATCACAGAAGGAAGCCTTGAATTTTTTCTCCCGAAATGATCCTCTTGAGACTCATGGGTTCATAGTGTAAGTGCTTGAATGATTCTTACTTGTTCTCTATGATCTAGTGAGTAAGTTCTTTCTCATGCATTCCTCTATTGTTTCAGGCTTCTTCTATTGTTTTGGTTTCTTCCTCTATCTTCTATTTTATATTTGAGATTTGAAAATAGGAATAAGTAAACCACATGCAGTCCTCCTCGTACCTCATATTGTCCCCAGATATGGTCTCTTGATATGTCTACAATCAAAATTAATTAATTTCAGAAGCATTAAATTTAACAAATATGACTATTATAATAATCTTATGAATTTGAAAAGGTATTGAAGGGTAAGAATCGGTAGACTGGTAATGGTAGACTTCACTACGGTAGGCTTCAATAGTAGGTGTGAATTGGTAACCTTCATCAGTAACCTTCTCATCAGTAACCTTGCTTCAGTAACCTTCTCAATGGTATCCTTGAATCGGAAACCTTCAGCGGTAGCCTTCAGCGGTAACCTTCTCAACAGTAACCTTCAGTGGTAACCTTCATCGGTGACCTTTATCAGTGACCTTTCATCAGTGACCTTCTTCGGTGACCTTTCATCGGTGTCCTTCATCATTTACCATTCATCGGTGACCTTTCAATGATGACCTTTCTTCGGAGACCTTCATAGGTGACCTTCATCAGTGACCTTCATCGGTGAACTTCATTAGTGACCTTTATCACTAACCTTCATCACTGACATTTCATTTGTGTCCTTTCTATCAGTGACTTTTACTTAGATGAATTTTTCACTATAAGCTTAAAAAATAGAATAGTGAGATTAAAGATACATAAGTATCACTGGATAGAGACCATAAATATTAATGAAACATGATTATTCTATAGAAGAAACATGATTATCACATAAATGAAACATGATTTGGGGTTGTCAAAATATGTGAGTCCAACAATGTCCCCATTTTAGATAATCACAAATTATGCCAGTATTTTTTGAATAAGGGTTGCATACATTTTCTAATATCTTCACAGGTGTCTATAAGTACAATTGAACTGTTATTATTGTAGATAGTATATATATGAAAAGATTTTAGTTAACTTAAAAACTTATCCCCCCTTTAAGAAACATAAAATTAAAACTTAAATCTTCTCCCGCTTTGTGATTAATAAAAAGACATGAAGAAGAAAAGGGACCCAAGAGGATTTTATTATTAATGAAGCAATAATAAAAGATAAATTTTTTTACAAAGATACCTATAAACTAAGAGATCCCACATTTAATCCTTATCAGATATGTCCAAGGGAGATTTGTCTTTGGAAGCTGAGGAGTTTGGTCCAGAAGATGGAGCAAGAGGCCTAGAGATGGAGTGAGCAGTGTAAGAGGAGCTGCTACAGAAGAATCAGTAGACCTATAGTAAGTATATCTCTAAGGAATCATAGGGTTCAAGCTTCTGATGGCTTGGGCAGGAGGTATCATTGGTGCAGTACTGGTAAATCCTGAAGTAGTAGAGGATGAATGAAATGCTAGAGGAACAATTATGGGAGTACAGTTCACATGGAGGAAGGGTAAAAAAATATTTATGAAATCCATAATAATGTTTCCTCCTCTTTCCATAGATGATATGAAATCATCCTCATACTGCATAAATTTTCCTAAGGTAGGAGTCAACTCCTTGAGTCTGCTAACTTGATTCTTAAATACATGGGTGATAGGTGGGATCTTAAATTTCTCCAACAGCAACTTAGTGTGACAATCCATCTACTGGTTTGTGTACACCCTTTTTATAGTAGAAATCAACTTTCTCTTGGATGTCCTTATGAACATGAATAGATTCCCTTAGATAATCTCCCACAAGTTTATGAATTAACATGGTAGTGGAAATGACCTTAGTCATAGACTGAGAGTCTGAGGAACTAGCACCAGAGAATTTCTTCACTTCTTCTCTAACAACTGATCTGAAAGCTTCTATATCAATAAGAGGAGCGTATGAAGAGGAAGAAGATTCACATATTGGTTCCATAGTAAAATCCATTGTCTCCATAAAAGATTTGGTCAACCCACTTATTAGCCTCTTCACATCAGCATCTTGGCCACACACATGTGTCTCCATAGACTTCTTAAAGACTTCAAACATGGTGACTATCGGCTAAACCACACATTTAACATATCTAAGATATCTGTCCACTTTCACCCTTGAATCTATACTGGATTCTAATCTGGCTATTAACTACTTGAAATATTCTATAGAGTCTTCTATGGTTTTGATCTGATTTTGACAATCCTTCACTTCATATAGCTGATTTGAGTGAGAGGTGGAAATAACTCTCTCTAAGGAAGATGCTATAACTTCTTGATTTAGGGAAAATGTTCTCTTTATCTCAGTATATTTCTCATTAAAAAATCTCTTAAAATATGACATCAAAGATTCTAAGTCATAATTATTCACAAAGTCGCAAGGAAAAAAGAACTATTGGTTGTACAATCGTAGTCTCTATAACAGATGGAATTGGAGGACTTCTGATAGGTTGGTCATCATCAAAGTCTCCATAATCTAATCCCAAGACCACAAATCCAGGGACTTCTGGCCAATATTCCATCTAATGATCAACAACAACTGAACCTGTACCAATAGGTTCCTCCCCCTCATTTGGATCATTCTTCTGATCAACCACATTCAACTCTGCCATACCTCCTTGATCAACTGAATCAATAGGAGGGTCCACTACCACTTCCTCCACAAAATCTTCAACTATTACCAATGAAATTCTCGCTTCAACTAAACCAGCAAACTCTTCATCTACACTTTCTATCATTTCTGTATGTTATTTCAGAGGACAGAGACATAGAAATTCTTCTTCACTTACACCAGCAACTGTCTCAAAGTCATCATGACTAGATTCATTGTCATCTTCTTCCTCTAAGGTCTCTCTAATATCTATTAAGACATTTTAATCTCCTTTATCTTCATTGGTTTCCTCATCATCACTGTCTCTTAGGAAATTCTCTCTTCTAGGAAGTCTTTTTGGTGGGCTAGGCTCACCAAAAGAAGCTATATTAGTAGGAGGAAGGTCAAGATCACTCATGTCATCTATAAGTGAATCCTCTCTAACTTCCGTAATAGCAGCCTCTTCTTCTTCATCTGATAATGAAGGCTCCACTTCATTAGGCTTCAGAATAGGGACTCTATAATCCATAGGCCTAGAAGGATGAGTAACTGGGTTTAATTCCTCATACATATTAGCCTCATCATTTACCCATATTATTTTCCAAGGGTTCCATTTTATATTCATATACTTTCAAATTATCTTGGTGATGTAGAAATTTTCCCTTACAATAAATGTTTCCTCCCTATTTCTAGAAACTCCTTTCACTTTCATCATTAAGGATATCGATCGGGCATGAAACAAAGCATTGGACATAGAACTGGGCTTTTTCATATCCTCTAATTGAATCATCATCAATCTACACAAATTTATCTTTTGTCCATGCTTCAACAGATACAAAAAAACTACATCTTGATATTTCAAGGTAGCAAAGTCCCCTCTCCTAGGACTCCAAACTTTCTAAACAAACTCAAATAGAAACATGTTTTCTCCATCGATTTTAGTAGAAATCACTTTTCTAACGCTCCCATTCCCTGTTAGTTTATCCAAAGTATCTTCATAATAGAATAACTCACTAGTGGGAGGTACCTCTCCTGAGTAGTAATAAAAAATCACTTCATGTGGCACTCTTAAACAGTCAGCACATTCAATAGAGGAAAAGCTCACACATACCCTATTTACCTTTGAAGGCATTCTAATATCATCCTCATATTTCTAAAACTTTAGGTACTCATAGAAATACTTCACTATCATTGGGTAATAGGGTCCATTTTTATTAGAAAATAATTCGACCCAGTCCTGATCTTTATGTGCATTTGGAACCAAAGACCTGCTCGGCATCAGCCATTCCGAGCTTAGTTCCTTCTCAACCACAATATACCTTTTCAAGAAATGTGGTTTTATGTGCTTTTCCACTACATAGATTTCACTACTCGACCCAGATCGAGGCCTCTTAGGATTCGGCACATCTCCCTCATCACTGACCAATGGTCTCTTCAGTCATTCCATTTCAATCTGGAGTGCTTTGAGGGTTTCAGCAGAATGTGAGGTTCTAGGAATAGGGATCAATATGTTTAGGAGAGAGTATAAGTGGATAAAAATGTGTTCTGTACTTTAATTTTATCATTTAGGGATAAAAAATCAAGTAAAAGAAATAATTAATAACAAAAGAATTTCAAATTCCGATAGAAAAACGCAAAATATTGGAAAAGTCGACTATCGGTAAGGTGAAAACGGTGAGGTTCTTAAAGGTGAGGTCCAACGGTGAGGTCCCTAATAGTGAAGTTTCTAACGGTGAGGTCCAACATGTATGTTTCTAATGGTGTGGTATAATGGTGAAGTTCCTAATGGTTATGTCCAACGGTGAGGTTCCTAACGGTGAGGTCCAACGGTGAGGTTCCTAATGGTGAGGTCCAACGGTGAGGTTCTTAAAGGTGTGGTCCAATGGATGGGTTCCTAAAGGTGAGGTCCAACAGTGAGGTTCCTAATGGTGAGGTTCCTAAGGGTGAGATCCAATAGTGAGGTTCCTAATAGTGAGGTCCAAAGGTGAGGTCCAATAGTGAGGTTCCTAATGATGAGGTACAATAGTGAGGTTCCTAACTTAATAGTTTATGATACCAAACTTGTCATTGATATAATTTATCCTCTAAAAATTCAATGGATTTGTGAATATATCAGCCAATTAATATTATGTGCCAATGAATTCAAGAGTGATACCACCTCTTTGAAAATGGTATATCAAGAAGTGATTCTTAACATCAATGTGCTTTTTCCTAGCATGAGATACTAGATTTTTAGTGATGTTAATAGCACTTGTATTATCACAGTTTATAGATACGTGTCTGAATTGATATCCATATTATAGTAAAGTGTGTTTCATCCACATAATTTGATCACAACAACTACCAGCAGCTATATATTTAGCTGTGGCTGTAGATAATGCAACATAAATCTATTTTTTACTACACCATGATACTAGTGACTTGCCAAAAAAGTGACATGTTCTAGAAGTGCTCTTTCTATCTAACATGCAACTAGCAAATTCAACATCTAAATAACTTCTTAAATCAAATGGTTGTCCTATTAGATAAAATAGTCTTATGTTTGTATTATACATGATATATTTAAAAATCCTTTTAACTGTAGTTAAACGAGACTCATTGGGATTGTCTTGAAAGTGAGCACACTAGCAAACACTGAACATAATGTCAGTTCATATAGAAGTAAGATAGAGTATACTCCCAATCACACCTCTGTAATTTGTTTGATCCACTAGTTTACTAGTTTCATCAGCACCCAACATACAGGTTGTACTCATAAGTACATCACTACCATTATTTCCATCCAATCCAAAACGTTTCAAAAGTCCCTTAGCATATTTCTATGATTTAAAATAATACCATTTTTATTTTGAAAATTTTGAAATTCAAGAAAACATTTAAGTTCCCCCATTAAAATAATTTCAAATACATCTTGCATAATTTTTTAGAAATCAGTATATAAACAATTTTTAGAGGATCCAAAAATAATTCCATATACATTAATCTGTACTATTAAAACATTGTTGGAAATCCTTTTAATAAAAATAGTAGGATATACTATTCCATTATTAAAACATTTTTAAATAAGAAAAAAACTATGCCCATCATACCAAGCTCTTGTATCTTTTTTTGAACCATATTGGGCTTTAGAATGTTTAAAGACACGATTTCAAAAATGGGTATTTGTAAAACTGGGTGGTTATTCAACAAATACATCCCCAACTTTCTACCCATTTATAAATTCACATTTGACATCCATTTGATAAATATTGAAATTCATATGAGCCGCATAAGCTAGTAGTATACTAATGGCTTCTAGTATATCTATAGGTGAGAAGATTTCCTCATAGTCTATTCCTTCTTCTTGACTATATCCTTGTGCAAATAGTCTAGCCTTGTTTCTAACTATGTTTCCAGATTCATGAACTTTATTTCTAAACACCCATTTAGTGCCTATGGAAAAAGTGTCTTTGGGACTTTCTACTAATTCCCAGACCTTGTTTATTTCAAACCTATTTAATTCTTCTTGCATCGCTATCACCCATAATTCATCATTGATTACATCATTGATATTTTTAGGTTAAATCTGTGAAATAAAGGATTGTTGGTCATCCCAGTGTCCTATAAAATCTCTAGTTTGTGTTCCTCTATTTAGATCACCTACTACAGTATTATAAAGATGAGTCTTGAGAGTTATAATAGCTCTAGAAAGTGTTGAACTACACTCCTCATGGGTTTCTATAGGTTCAGATTCACCAAGCTCGGAATCTGGAAAATTTCCTGAACTAGTTGTTTTTACAAAGGGTTCATTGTTTTTATCATTAAGGTCCATAATTGAAATATCTTCTTCAAGATGTTCAGCAGAGGTTTTGGGTTCATGTGGATGAGTCCCATAAAATTTTACATGAACTAATTCTTCCACACATTTGGTTCTCTTATTTAATACTCTATAAGATTTACTAAAAAATGAGTATCCTAAGAAAATTCCTTCATCAAACATAGAATCCAACTTGTAAATATTCTCCCTAGTGTTATGGATAAAGACTTTGGAACCAAAAACTCTAAAGAAGTTAATCTTTGGCTTCCTATTATTCTAGAGCTCATAAGCGGTTTTCTTAAGAACATGTCTAATTAAGACTCTATTGATAATGTAACAAACTGTATTAACAGATTCTACCCAAAAATAGATAGGTAGACTATACTCATTTACCATTGTCTGGGAAATCTCTTGAAGTGTCCTATTTCATGTTTCTACAACTCCATTTTGTTGGGGTGTTCTAGGAGTAGAGAAATTGTTATTATAGCCACTTTTTGAGAAATAATATTAAAATTCCTGATTTTTAAACTCACAGTCATGATCACTTCTCATGATCTTAGTTCTAAGTCCACTAAGATTTTCTACAGATTTTGATTATTTAATGAATTAAGAACATGCTTCACTTTTCTGAGCTAGAATGTATACCCAAGTATATATAGAAAAATCATCTATAAGAATATAAACATAGTGCTTCCCATTTAATCTTGGATCTCTAGATGGTCCAAACAAATCCATGTGAACCAACTCAAGTGGTTGAGAGGTAGAAACTTCTTTCTTTGGTTTTAAAGATTCTTTGTGTTGTTTTACTTTTTGACAAGGATTACAAAGATGGTTCTGTGGGAATTCTAATCTAGGTAAGTCTATAACTAAACCATTCCATGTTATTTTATTAAGTGAGTGCACATTACAGTGTCCTAATCTTCTAGGTCATAACCAGGTTTCCTTACGAAAAGAATTTCAATAAGAAACATTTTTCTTATCTAAAGAATTTAAATCAACATCATATATATTTTCATTTCTAAGAGTAGTGAATATTAAATCATTTTTAGAATTAAAAACATTGCATTAATCATTCTCCAACCCACTATGCTATTGGGAGAGATCCATTTTTATATGGTAGATCCTCAATATGGAAGGCATGTTGGAGGAGATGGGATAACAATAAGTGGTGCAAGGCAGTTCTAGGTATTTCCACCACCAACCCCGGGTGGTATACATCTGGTTTAGGAAGCTGGAGGATGTGGTTAAGAACAACTGCATGCTATATAAAACTAAGAATGAGAATATTAGGGGTTGAATAAAGGTATTATCTATATATTTTCAACATTATCCTGTAGTAAATGTTATACATTTTTTAGGTACTCTTTTCATTGTTCTTCTTTCTCCAGGTTTAACAGAGGTGATGCAGGGTGTTGGTAGAACCCTGTGTTGGGGTTGTTTGACATAGCTCCAATTGTACAAGGAATAGTGGTCATTCCCCCATCGATATACATTTTTGATATGTGAGTAATAATGTTTGGGTGATTTAGTTCCTCCCAAAGTGGATAATAAAGAGGTTTTGTGGATGAGTCCCTCCGACGTTTGTGTTTGAGGCTTGGTGGCGTGTTGGTATTGTCTTGACTGATTGCTTGGTAAGGCCAGGTGTGGCTGCTTAAGAAGCCCTTTAGTTTCTTTGTACCCTCTTATTCTTATAACTAGATTTGTATGAGAGATACTCAAGGAGGAAATGATGCGGTTTTGCATAGCTTTGGACTCACAAGGAATATGGATTCATTATCCACTAAGATATGTTTTTGTGAGTTGATCAAAACTATGATGATGTGTTAGTTCCACCAAAAGGAGAATATTTAGAGATATGTTTGAAATTGTCCATATACATTTATTTTTAGGGAGACATTTGGTGACGATGTTTTATAGTAGGTAATAGCCTCTCCAATGAAGTTTTTATACTTTCCCATTTTTTTCTTAGCAACCCTTTCCTAGTAAATCCTTAGAAAAGTTTTGTATTAGAATATTAAGACCCTAAAATGATTCTGTAGTGTGGATTGGTTACATACAATCCATGATTTACTGGGATTACTCTGGTGGGTTTGAAAGTATCTTTTTTTCTATCTCTGTTATAGTTCAAGTTTTTCCAATAATGGAACTTATAAGACCTTGTGTTTACATTTAAAATGCCCTAAATTGTTTTTCTGGTACCATCTCATTATCAGTATCAACCTAGAATGTAATATTCATGAGGGGGTTGTAGTGTATTTTATCTATGGTGGGTATGTGAACAGTTGTGTTATATCGGTATCTGTATCATGTTAGAGAGGTGGTGTACCACTAGACCCTATGACTACATATAAACTATGATGCTTGGTTATTTTCAAATTTTTGTATACGAGGAGACATATTTTTCATTATTTAATGATATTTAACTAGTTAGATATATATGTGAAGGTTTTTTGGCCTTGGTGGTTTCCCAATGTGTGTGCTTGGATGCAGCATGGGAACCCTTGGTGAGCATGGTGGCATGGGAGTTCTAGAGTAGAGCTCATTTTCATTCCCTTATGCCAAGGATTTGACTTTTCAGGGATAAAAATCCGAAAGGTGGAGAAATTTTAGTTAAAAGTTTTAGGCCATATAAACATTAGAATATTCTAAATAATATTTATAAATCCATGAGCAGAGTCGGCATGTGATTCGAGGACCCATAGAGCATCAGCATGGTGATTTTAAAAATATTAAATATATTTTGTCACGTGTGTGTAGTTTCTATATATTCATGGAATAAATATTGATAAGAGTATTTAAATTATAATTTTGAATAAAAAGGTTATGTCAGAACGTAGGTTTTACCATGTGTGGGATATAAAATTGTTTTTTCCCAGAGTTTTATTCAAACACGATTTAACTGGCTATTATGAGGTGATATTATTAATTAAATGAAAATTTAATTAATTTCCAGACCTATTCCCTCCCCTTATTTAATTTTTTGAATACAATTGAAAAAGGAGAGCCTCCTCTCTTCTCACCCTTTAATTATAGATGAAAACAAAGACAAATCAACTAAATGAAGCGTTGTCGATCATTGTTCATGGCACCGATCATCATCAGATCAAGGATTAGCACGATATGAGAATTATTCTACACCAAAACCAATATTGATTATCCCTAGAGGTAGTATGTTATGAGTTTTATCCCTGATCATATTACTATTGAATTGTTTTATTATTTCATAGCCCTATTATAATTCCTAGTGATCCCTACGAGGTTGATCTATGGTTTTTTTGGGTAAACTGGGAAAAATCAGGTGTTATTGATGGTAAATGCTAATAGGAATTACTATATACATGGTTTATAGTCTATTAGACATGCCTTTTATGTTATTAATATTTTTTAAATAATAATTTTTGGGACTACATGCTATGTATCGGGGTTACACGCCATGTAGTGACCCCATGTCATGTGGCCAGACGACATGGCTTTGGTAAGCCGTGTGAACATACATGGTCATGAAAAAGTACACAGTCAAAGTAAAAATACATGGGTCATATAATAAATAATGGGAAAACATCACATCCCTATGGTCATTAATACACAAAAATTAATGTAGTATGGGATGCATGGCATATGAGATACCCTATTGGCCAGTTTTGTTGAAGAGGAACACAATCAGGGGCCAAGTGAAGAAGGGAAAGCCATGGATGGGTTGTAAATGCCGTGGATAGTATATACATACCATGTACCCTACATTGGTTGTAAAAAAATCTATAAAAGATACAATTATAGGTTCTGTTTCATGCTCACATATTTTTTTCACACAAGTGCATGTCGTGTACTCAATTTATAATTTTCTTGAGATCTTCCGTCTTTCATATCTTCTTCATTGGAGCTCAGATTCATGCTTTTGAGTAGTATATAATGATAATTTTTATATTTATTATGTTATTTTGGCCTCCATTTCATCCTAGGATATATAATGTGGTTTTTTTAGAAAGGAACTTTTGTAGTGGTTCTTATCCTTAGAAAGAGATTTAGGTGGATCACTAGGTTGACATCGGGGTTCTTACCCTCCCATGTTGTATCTGGGAGTGGGTCCCCAACTCATGAAAGTGTTGATACATGATTCATGATAAGTGTGTTTCTCCTTTCACATGTTATTAACCAATATATTAGATTTTTTGGGAACGTAGAGAGAGTTGTTGGGAATAGTACTCCCAGGTGGCATCATGTCACAAGTCTCCCTAACCTCCCTACAATGGTGAATATGTGACTCCATATGTCCTGGTTGTAGGTTTTATACCTATTGGGTAGTTTTTTTGGTGCTATAAATACCCTAATAGATTAGGGTGTAGGTTCTTTGTTTCATTCATGTAGTTGGAGATAACTCTCTGTTGTCTTTCAAGGTTTGATCTCTCTATACTCATTGGTCAATTAGAATGTGTGCTACACTGTTGAATTAGGGTGTTGGTCATCAATCCATGGAGTTTGTACTCCCCTATTATAATAGGGTGTGGGTCTTATATACATGACATATAGAGAGATTATTCACTCCCAAATCATGTTTGGGTTAGTGTCCTTTATTCTTGAGTTGGAACTCCCCTCTCATTATAGGGTGTGGTTCCTCCATACGTATTGTTCCGGTAGGGTTTAAAATCCCCTATTATAACTGTGAGTGGGTATTTTATCCTTGTGTCGGTACTCCAATATTATGTCAGAGTGTGATTCCCTCTTATTAATTTATCTAACAGAGTAGAACTCCCATATCATACCAAGGTGAGGGTCTTCTAGCCACATAGTTTTGTTTTCCACAACATGTGTGGGAGTACTATATTATTTGAGTTTTACTCCCTTGTTGTACGAGGGTGTGAGACCTCACCTAGATTGTAATACTATCCCCCCACCCTATTTGATTAGTAGTGGGAAGACGGTCATCCATTGGAGTTAGATATCCCTCAGCTGTTGTGTATAGTTGCAATGCGTGGGACCCTCTACTATATATGAGTTATTACTGGCTAGGAGTTCATGCTCACTTGAAAGAATGAGGTGTTAAGAACTCCATTCTTGAGTAAAAAAAGGATTCACCAGTTAGTTATGTGTTAATAATTCCTCAATAGTTGTGTAGTGGGGAGGTGTGGGTCCCAAAATTTTCTCTCTAGAGTGAATGCATGTGGTTCATATCTTTGAGTAGTGCTACATCATCTATGAGCAATGGTAAGGGGTGGGACTCTCCACTTGGGTTCTTTCAGCCTTGCATAAGGTGTAGGTTAGTGATGGTAATACCTCTAGTTCTGAGCACTATAGTTGTTCCTAGTATGTTATTCCTGATGTAGAATATAACTAATATGGGTGACATTAAGGGTTGATATGTTCATGGAGTGTGTTATCCTAGTTTTGTGTTACTGTTAGGTCCTTGAGTAGAATTATGTCACCAACTATGATGTTAGAAACTCACGAGACTAGGAGTCTAAGATGAGTATATATGGTTGGTTTATTGGATACCTTGTGGTGTTTTCACTTTTCTGGGTTGAAAACCCTTATGGACTGAGGTGACTAGTCTTACATGGAATTTTTTTATATTAATTGTGTCTAGTGAATAGTAAATACCAATCAATGACTTCCTTGTAGGACCTATGGAAGTTGAGTCTTAGTGAAAATAACCAACAAAGTAGTTTACCAGGGTTGGACTAATGAGATTTCCATCTATTGGATTTGACATTGATCCCATATAACTAAGCTGGTTGAATGATTTTATATTTTGGTTTGGTCATATATTTTCCCCTTTTTACACTATAAGTATATATTATGTACTCTATTTTGGTATAATTGTATGCATGAATTTTAGTATCCATATTTTTGTATCTCTCCAATTTTTCATTGAGTTTTCTCTTTGTGTGTGTGTGTGTGTGTGTTATCAGAAAAGTATTCCCATATATGTGATATGAAAACATTTTTCTAGTCTGTAGCCCCTATCCAATTACATGGGAGCATGGAGTGTTGAGTTTTGAGCCCCATTGATTCGGGTTATGACATTATAATTTTATCTTATGAATTTTCCTCTTCCTTTATATGTTACCATGAAATTCAAAATTTTTAATTAATGAATAAAATATTGTAGAAAAAATAGTGAATAATATATATGGTGAATATATTCTAAAAAATATTATTTAAAAGGAAATTATAAAGGATATTTCAATTAAAAAAATAATATTTATGGCGGTAAATTTTGATTATTTACATTGAACTGATTTTTTTATTTTAGATATTTTTCTAGGAAAGGTTAATATCAAGTGTTCTTATCCTTCCACTGCTAAAAGTAACTTATTATAGACAATATTACCACAATTTTCATTTTTCATTCTCTAGATTAATATATTATACATGCATTTATAAATCATATTAAAATAAAATTTTCCTTAAAATACAAGGTTGTTAATGGACATTTTTAATTTGGAATCATGTTTGGGACAATTGAGTTAAAATTCATATATCCATTATGGAAGTGATTGCTAAATTATTTAATAAAAATAGAGAAATTATTTCAATAATTCATAATAAATTATCTGTGAACCTATTATGAATATATGACAAAGAATTTAAAATCTTTAGTATAGAATCCTTGTGTTTTTGTTATTTTGGTGTCATAATGTGTAAATTGTAATAGTAAAAATATATTAAAAATTATATTTTAGTACATGTCAAAGATATATAATTTTATAGGAATTTATATTAATTAATGGATAATGAGCTAAAAAATAATTTAATATTAATATAAATATCATTTGGGGGATATTTTTTAATAAGCATCACAACTATAAAAAGTTCAATACAAAATAAAAATAATACATGCCATGAAATTGAAATTTTTAAGAAAAAATTGTCATATATTATTTGGTGAATGTATATAGATAAATTTATAGAAACTTTAAATATATAAATTATATGATTTTTGTTCTTTATAACAATTGTTGATATACCTATTATAATGTGACGATTAAAATTATTGTATATTAAAGGAAATGATAAGTGTTAATTTTTGAAATGGGGAGAAACCAAACAATCAAATAATAGGAAAATAATTTATGAAGTTTATATATATAATATATCCAACGAGGTTGCATCATAATGTTCATACCTTGATCATGACAAATATGAACATTAATAATTCATGTTCAAGTGGAATTTATTATAAGAGATTCTGAAGTTAATATAAATAATGGCCATATAAAT
Source organism: Viscum album (assembly GCA_963277665.1). Taxonomy (NCBI): domain Eukaryota; kingdom Viridiplantae; phylum Streptophyta; class Magnoliopsida; order Santalales; family Viscaceae; genus Viscum; species Viscum album. The sequence goes on from OY728140.1 coordinate 989,950,267, forward strand.
ATTAGATTAACCACCCCCTAAATTTACCAACATTACACACCTTACAATTAAGGAATATACAAGTAAAATAATTTGTTATTCATCTAGGGGTTATGAAATATTAATGTATAATTATTTTTATAATAAAATAATATTTACCCAAATTCTTATTTTTTTTAAAATATATCATACTTAATTAATAATTAAAATATTATGAGAATTAATGTTATGAAATATATTACATTTTTAGATTCAAGATGTCAAAAATGATCACGTGGTTAAATATTTACATTTCTCGTAAAAATTGAGAAATATGGTAATAATTAATGATTATTATGAAGTATAGTAAATATGATATTTTATATATGTTAGTTTTCAAAAACATCCGCATTAGATATAAATCCCTAATTTTGGCACTAAAAATATATAAATTCATTATTGGAGGTATTGTGACATTATTAGGAGTATCAAAGAATATAAGGTATTAAAAAATTTAAATATAGAACACTATATTTCATGGTATTCCACTCACCACACAAATAAAAACTCACCTTATTATCTCAATTCTCTACTGACAATGTTTTTATTAGCATTTCACATCTCACTCAAATATTCCCTCCCATAGGCCTATCATTAATATTTAAGAGTTTGGTTGGATGGTACTAGGAAAATAAGTTTATGTAAGTTATGGGTTTCTATTTCTATTTCTTTATTTCATATTTGAAATTAATTTTTCCTAATCTATTTTAAATACTCACATCATAAGACTCCATTTCAATATATACACATTTTTATAACCCCTATAAACTATTTTCAATGATATGTTACCAATACTTCCTTCATATTTTAATTTCTTAAAGACATTACCATGAGGAAATGTGTGACTTTTCTCTCTCTACTATCAATTCCAATTCACATTCCCAATATAGTACACTTTTCAAAATTAAATTTCCTGTTAAAATATATTTTCTATATCATTTTAGATATTTTTCGTATGAAATATTTTAATTATGACAATCCATTTCACACAAATTATACTCCATTCAAAATTCACTATAATAATAAAATTTTCTTAATATATTTAAATTGTTTTTATTACTTGTCCAAAAGGCCCTATGTATCAATAAAATGTTTTGTAATATGAAAATACAATTTCAAATAGTAGGATTTTATTCATGGTTGATGTATATAATGATCATGAAATATCTATCATGCCTTAATTGGATTAAATTCTATTTTGGAATAATTTCAACCTTTAAATCAAAGCATAATAACATGGAAGTTTCTCTATAATTAAATTTCATAAACCTAATGTGAATAAAAAATTAGTAAATACATTATTCTAATTTTAACATGTTATTTATTAATAATTTAATTTTTCTTCATCCATTTCTATTATATGTATTAACCTATAAAAGCACATTAATTTACATAATCTTTATACATACTTGAAAAAAATAATTCCACAATCATCAAAAGATAAGGATACTTATATAAATGATTATGCATCTATAATTACACTTTATAATATTCAAATAAAATTACATAGACATCCTTATTATTTCATTGATTGGTTAATGTTATGGACATGTATGAATATTTTTTCCTATATAGGAAAAACCAATTTTTCAACCTTAATTATGAAATTATGATATGTAATTTTTTGTTTTTATTTCTTCAAAATTATCCACTCATTTATTATGATCAATTAGTTTATGATTTAAATCATCTAACTATTTAGTGATGGATGGGACATGGAATTTTATATTCCCTCTTTTAATTTTTAGGTATCATGATATAAATAGATAGGATATATAAGGTTTTACTACCAATTTATGTATAATTATTTGGTATGAGGCCTTGATGGTATGATTATGTTCTATAGGATTATATATTCTCAAATAAATAAATTATATATTATAAAATATTAGTATATCCCAAAACAAATCGTTGTTTCACTGATAGGTTTGTTGACATAATGAGCCAAAGAATTAAGTATATATCAACCCTACATATATGATTTATTTGAAAATGGTTATGAAAATATTTGTATAAGGTTTGGAATTATGAATTACCATAATTTACATAATTTTGATAACATTATAGGTAATCCTTTTGATTATTTATTTCAATTTTCATCCACGCATCAAGTAATTTTTATGTGTTCCTAGATATGAAATAATTTTATTATTTATTCATATTATCTCAATTATTATTCCATGATACATCCATTTATATGTTTTTAATTAACAATAGTCAAGGGTAATCATTTTCATACTATCTATATTTTCCTATGTAATAAAGAGGGAATCTATGCATGATTACATCAATACATATCATTAAAGGAAAATAATATGTATATAATTAATTTCAAAATTCACTATTTTCAATGTGATATAATGTAATATAATAAATCTAGTCCCATAAGGATTAATAGTCACTGATCTTGGGTACGTGATCATATGAATTTTGATTACCATTTAACTAATAAATTTTTTATCTAGTTAACCCAGATTTCATGTTTTAAATTTGGAATATAAAAATGGTTTATTATAAATATTATGATCCATATATATATAAACATGGGTAGATAATTCATATTTCACTTATGTAAAATTATTGAAATAATTCAAGAACTGTTTTATTTGTACCCAATAAAAATTATAAGAATCGAGTTTTTGTAAAAAAAAATAAAAATCATGTATAGAAAACTGATATTTTTTATATTACTAATTATGTTATTCAAATTATTAGATAATGGATCATACATGGATGAATGTAAACCTTGATAATAATCAAGTTCAATAAGGAACCTATTTTAATTATCATCATAATTATAATATAGAAAAAATGGTTACTATTATAATGAAATTATCTCAGGTAATAACAAATAACCATTCCTGAATTGAGTAAATAATTTCTCTGTAATAATGATTAAAAAAATTATATCTTTTATGAGGAAAATATATCCTTCTTTCAATATGTTCTCTAATATAATGATGTCATATAAATGAATAATTTTCTTTAGAAAAATTTTACCAGAATTTCGACGTGCTGAGAAAGTTGAATTTATCATGGTTTTATATAATATAAGGGGAGTTATTAACTAATCATTTTTATTGATTCAAAATTATAAGAGCATTGAGGATATAAATTACATATAGTGGCATTATGTTTATGTTACTTATGATGATTAATGATTTTCTCAAGAGAAACATGATGTGGATATCCAATTATTATGTATAAGATAAATGAAAGTATGAGGATAATTTCAAAAAGTTATCAAGGAATTTTTATATGTTATCTACATAGTTTATAAAGTAATATAGATCACTAATTTTAATTCATAAATATATAACATTATATATAATTATATTTATAAACATTTTCATCAAATGAAGGGATAATAACGAATGTTATCTCTACTAACAAGCATTTCTCCAAATAATCTATTTATAATGGAAAATATACTATAAATGTATTGTTAATTTTTATATGGAAATAACCACCAAAATTTAAAATAATGGAAAACTGGTGATCCCTATATGTAGTAAATATAGTATAAAACTCTTGAGATTTTTATTAAAATTATGGGATTCCTACCTCAAATATAGAGAAAATTTTAATCAATCTCATGAATTAAATAGTATGAGAGATACAAAAAATACGTAATTATTTACCTACAAATACCTTGGAAATTACTCAAATGTATTCTCAAAGAACCCAGAAAAATAATCCTACAAGAGTCCTATAGATCATGTTTGAAATTTTTAAATTATAACACATGAAGTTAACACTCCTAATTATGATGTAATTGGTATATTTGTTATATAATTAATGTTATTAAATACATTATTTCGGTCTAGAACATTAATTTATTTTATATAATTAATAATTTAAAACCACATTCAATAAATACTTGAAACAATATGTAATTATTTGTCTATCAAAATCACGAGTGGTACTTTGGAGGAAAAATGTTATACCAGGAAGGAAATAATTATAATTGGTGGGTGTTTCCTTATTCCCAATATAATCTATCATATATATGGTGAATTTTAAAAACATTTTATAAATGGAATGGATCTCAAATTATAAGAAAATAATCTATTATAGAGTGAAATATGTAATAATTTATCATTTACGTATGGAATTACAATTATTTTTAGGATAAATTGCATCACATGTATCATGTTAGGATCCAAAAAAATAGTCCATATTCATTAAATCCTTGTGTAAGAAAATTATTAAATAAAATCCATAGAGTATAAAAGATTTTTGTAATAGATTAGGTACCCATTTTACTATAATATATTAATGTATTTCTTTATAAATGTTTTGGATTTCATCTTTATTGAGATGTTGAAATTTATATTGATCATATACCTAATGTAAAACTCATATATATATCTATATTGGATTTGGAACTGGTAAAATCAGTTAGGTTAAATAATAATTTATATGATTTATGTGATTAGTGTTTCATTCATCAATGATGTTCTCTATGGGGATCCATATTTTAATTTGTTAAAAAAAATGGTGATTCAATGAAATTAATCTACAATTGTTAACAAATTAATGGAATTACTGTAGTCAACAAGTATAGAATACTTTTTATAGACAACATATTTGGTAAATTTCATGGGGCCAAATACTTATTGACCAATTAAATTTATTCTAATTATCATTAATTAATTTTGAAGAATAATTGTACCCAAAAAATATCATATTATACTATATATAGTCTTTTGAGTACATCCTAATTCATTTTGGGTTAAAAATTATTCATTTATATATTTTTTATGAAAATATTATTCAAGAAATATCCAGATATGTTCCTAGTGGTATTTATTTACCCTATTCATGTTTATTAAAATATTTTGGAAGATAATGAGACATATTTATGAGTTGTGCTTGATATTTGAAATAAAAAGGGTGTTATATGGTAAAATTAATAATTTTGGATTTTGGATTAATAAATTTCCTTATTTTTCAATATTGAATCTAATATAAGGATATCTACTCACCCTTCAAAAAATAATGTTTTAAAGGAATTTCTAATCCCAATAAACAAATTTAAACTATGTAGGTTACATGACATAGATGGATAAAATATGTGGATCCTTGAAAACATTATTTTATTCACAAATCCATGAACCAATTTAAATCACCAGGGTGAAAATTATCATGGATAGAGAAATGAAATGATATATATTAGTATGTAAATGGTTTATTATAAATTGAACCTATATTGGCTTGACCATCTAGAAAACATTTGTGTTTTATTTTTATTGATGAATCAAAAAAGTATTTGGGATGTTTTCTAAAGTAAAATGATAGATTAGTTGGTTATGTAACTTGACATATAAAACTCCATTAAATAAATTATCTTATTCCATATTTATACATGGATGAGAAGATTAATTAAAAATATTGCATACATTATAACATCATGTTACCTTATTTAATTTACTTATTACCCATTTTTTGATCATCCATAGTTGGGACATTTATCGTGATGTTTTGGAGACCTTTTTATGAATTTTTATGTTTCGTGGGTTCTGCACAATTGGAACATGGTTTGGGAAATCCATGTGGGTCTTCCAAAAAAGGGTGACATATATTGAGGCATTAGATAGTGGTTCACATTTATTTTTAACAATGTGTCTTATCACCTTATATTGTGGCACTTGAATATAGGGATTTGAATTCTTATGTCATGGTTTGTCAAACTGTGCTGACCAACTGTGTACCCTTCTTAGTAGCCCCGGGAGGAGCACATGTTTTTCACATAGTTTATCTAACAGTTTGGAAAACCATGAACCCTTTCTGGAATCCTTGACTGATTGAATGGTTAGGCACAAAATTAGTGTTAAACTTGAAAAATAACCCATTAAACCATGGGAATAGGTTTTCAATCCTAGAAACATTTAATTAAAATAACAAACCCCCAATTTTATATTCAATTCTCCACCCCTGTGACCCTAATTTTACCCGTTGTATATTTTATAATTCCAAGATATAATTTTGGATCCAGTAACCAATTTCCCATCATTGTAATGTTCCAATGTATGTGTTTGACTCCTTTATGGTATTTATTTTTCTCTTTATTTGGACTACTCATTTATTATCTTTCCCCAATCATTGAGTGTTATGAATCCTCATGTTTTTTATGGAACTAAACCATGATTTGATGATATTTTATCCTAGGGATTCATCCTTTAGCTTTGGTATCTTATGGTTTATATGATTGGATTATGTTTTATTTGATTGGTTGACCTTGTGATTAAGTATTGGTGGCTCCGTATGAATTTTTCCTTCAATTAAAACTCTGATTTATTAATCTATTTGATTTGAAAAATAAATTGATATAATTGATTTCAAAAATACTTCATTATTGATTTTTAAAGGAAATGATATTTTGAATTAAAAACCCATTTTATGAGATTTTATAATTAGGTTGGTTTTGAGAAAAAAATGGATCAAAATGAAAAAAAATTGATCGTTATTTTATGATGATTATTGAGAAAAATTATTTTTAATTAAGAGATTATTTTTATAGGCATGTCCTTTATGAAAACCAATAATTTGGTTTTAAAATTGGAATATCATATTAAAACTGTAAATTTATAATTTGAACTATGAGTGAATATTTAAATTTAAATTCATTACCTTGATTTATTTATCGAATGAAAACATTGGATTCAGTAGTTCACAAGTCATTTAGAGATGCATTCTTGAAATATGACTCTCTAGTGGTGGATTGAAAATGAAAACTCTAACAAAAATAATTACTTCAGGATTTCTCTAATGGGGTGTTCATTAATTCTATAATAATTTCCTTACCTTTAGGGTTGTGTGCACAACCTTTTAACAACACTGATTAACATTATTGTGTGAGGATCCAATTTCCACGATCTAACCAACCGTAAGGAAAATGACTATGGTTTATTTATTATTTTTGTTCTTACATAATAATGATTAAATAAATATTTTAATCATGTCCTTTTGGAAAATCTAATTTTTTATAGAATATTTATTTTAATAGACAAAAAATCTTCCAATAATTTAACCATATTTGATTCAAAACGTTTAAATAACATTCCATTCCATTTTTACCTAAATTTAATCGAAAAATGGATTAATTTTTATGGAATTCCATATTGAATATTTGGTATAATCATAATATTTTTTTATTTCTCACACCCTATATTTATATTTGTAAATTTTTTAATCTTATTATACCAATTCTAGGAAAAGGTAGAATGAAAATTGGAGGTGGAGGGGGTGTTTGATCCATGGGAACATGGGTAGTTTTTGTGACTAGTGGAGTAATGATCCACTCAATATAGGGAGATTGTGGGACCTTTTAGTAATGTTCATTATCTTGTCTTGGGGGTTATTTAGTTGTTTGGGATCATTATATTTATGATTATGGTACTTTTCTTCTTAAGCAGTGCATATCTTAGAAAATTTACATTCATTTACATTTTTTTGTTTTATATTTATTTTTTGATCTTGGAGATAAATCATTCACAAAGACTTCGATTGATTCGTAGGTGCTACTCTTTAGCTTGTGTGGATCATGAATTCCCTTTGTGTCATGTTATTGAGAAATCTATTATCAATGTACCAGGGTATTTAGGTTGGTTTGTGAGAAAATAATATCAATGGTTCTTGGTTGATCTTATTTAGGTTATTCTGGTGTGAAATTATTGATTTATTTATAAATAGAATATTTGATGGTTGGGACATAAGAGGTATTTTATGTGTGAGTTTTTATCTATCTATCTTCGTACTGATCATAAATTCTCTACTTGTTTTATAGAAAAGTGAAGTTTAGGAATAAATTTATCTTATTAAAATAATTTTTCAAATTTTATCTTCTTATTTTGACTTCCAAAAAAATATAAATTATCTTTGTTGAAATTGATATCCCATAATCTCTTGATTGAATTTTTGATCTGTATATCCTTAATGATATTTTTATGCTTCTGGGTCATGTAGTGCAGTACCATTCCCCCAAGAAGATGATTGATAAGACATTAGGATGTTTTTACAATAAAAAACTGAAGTGAACCCACCATTTTACCATAACCTATTTTATATAGTAATTTATGTTATCCTTGCTCTAAGAGATGTGTTCATACCCATTCTTATTTAGGCTCCATTAGTGGATCCTCAGAGGGATGAAATTAAGGATCATTCTCAGATGTTTCTTTACTAGAATTCGCCATTATTTCATACAGTAACTAATCCTAATGAGTAAAAGGATTTTATGAAAAATATTGAGATTCTTTTTTATTCATCGAATGTCTATATATTATAAAGGTGAAATGTGATACCTTCATTATTGAATCTCCTAGAAGGTGGTGGGATTTGATGGATACTAGGAAGAAACATAAAGTATTGGAGTGTAATGTATTTATATATATTATTGAAGATAATTTTTATCCAGAATCAATTATCATGGAAGAGTCAATTTATTTTCTTTACCTCTAGCAAGGTGATATAACTATGACATTGTATGCAGATAATTTTCTGGAAAATTAACAATTTTACCTTGATATTGTGTAAAATGATAAACTGATGGCATGATTATTTTATATTTATCTTTTATATGATTTTGTATCCTGGTTTTTTATAAAAAAATTTACATCTTATGTAAATGTAATGAATTGTGAGTTCATTGATGATCTTGAATAGGATGGTAAGTCAGGGTTGATGGGAGTTCCATATACTCCCAAGGGTATTTTTATTTTTTATCTAATAGAAAAAGAATTAATGATGTATCACTTAGTTGATCATGACAACATGCATCTTCCAAACCTTATATGGTTTTTTCTAGAGGCATGTTGACATGTATTCAAGTCATTTGAGTAGGGAATTTAAAAATGGGTTTTACTGAGGGCCCAAATATCTATACTTTTTGCATTCACTCTAGCCACCCATAGAATATTTTTCATCTCTTATCATCCCAGTATAGTAGAATAGGTCAATAATAATCATATGGTACTACAATGTTTTTAGATAATTCGTGATCTATAGGGTTTTATCTAGAATAATTTTGAATGAATATTGTTTTTCAATTGAAGTGTCTTTGGAGAAAACAGATGTGGGTCTAGTGATAGAAGAGGTACCATCACTATAACATCATCAAAAGTGCCTTATTTGTTTTATATTAGTGAATCTAATTCATTTTTATCAACATGTGTTGTTAATTTTCATATTATCCATTCAAATATGATTTCTTCTATGATTGAAATTATTATTCCCCTCAGAAAAATGATAGTTTAGGGTTTTGGAATGCCTTCATGTGCCACCAGTTTATCATAGATCATGATCGTTATGGAATTTCCAGTTCATAACATGAAAGCTTTTAATATTTTAATTGGGATGAATTGGATTATTGGAAATAAAGAAAGGATTGACAAATAACATTTGAGAGTTTTCTTTATTTTCTTTGATGGGGTGTATTATCAATTCTAGGGAGAATGGTATCTGAGATCGAGTAAATCTAGATCACCTCTTACAGAGATGTGTAGGGTGATATCTATGTTCATTTTTGATCTAGATATATAATAATTTATTTGTATATCATCCTTTTATTTTTATCTATCTTCCCAACATGTTTCCATTGGATATTTCTATGTCTCTAATGATAAGGGAAGTATATTTCTATAATAAATACATATGGAGATTAAAGCCCATTTCTATTACTTCTTACTGTATATAAAAATCTGAATTCAATGATTTGATGAATAAATTTAACAATATATTAGATGAAGACATTATACACCTAATCATGTCATCTTGGATGGATCCTTTTCATTTTACAAAGATAGTAGTATGGGAACATCCCCTTTTTTTATATTACATAAACTAAATCTAGTTATGGGAATGATAATTTATTTGTTGATTCATATGCATGATTTTTATGATTAGTTTAAAGTGTTGGAGGGGTTCATGAAGATTGATCATAATTCTAAATACCATCATCTTATAATTAAAGAATCTAATACCCTGAAGAACACCATGGGTTGTAGGTATAGCTATTGTGAGTAACTTTCTATTCCCTTTGGATTGACTAATTATCCTATATTTTTATGGAATTTATGGAACATAATATTACATGAGCATCATGATTTCTATGTAGTTTATGGAAAGATCTTGATTTACTTAAAAGCTGAATATGTTATGGTCCATCATCTGAGACCAGTTATGTAAATTATGAGATATCAACAACAATATGACAATCTTGAAAATATTATTGTCTAAATTTATGATATGTAGTTATTGGGATATGTTTTCTTTGAATAACATATCTAAGGTGATCCCTAAAAGGTCATGGTCTTCATTTCATGGGGGAAACTATGAAATGTTTTTTATATTAATATATTCTAGGGAATAATGGGGTATTATAACTTGTTTTTTTACTGATTTCTCAATGTTGTCTTTATTTAATAACCCTCTCACTATAATATATGTAATCATCCTATCGAATTACAAATTAAATAATTTTTTTTGATGTGTTAAGGAGAATCTTGAATTTTGTGCTACTGTTGAATATTCTAGAAGCTAGAAGGGCTATGTGGACTTTTGTGATCTATATGGTTTTTTATTTGGGTCTTATTCAAATGTAGGTTGATTACATGGTGGTTCATGGTTCCTTAAATCATAGGGAACATTATATGTAGTATCATTATCATCCCCATAAATTCAAATTTGTGATGATTTATCTAAAAAACTTTTGGTATTTCCATTTCATATAATATTTTACCGTTTATTCATATTAAAAAATACAGAGAATTATATTCTCTAAAAAAGATTTCAAAATTCTTTAGTGGTGATGGGTGGAGTGTCATAAATATTTTGGTATAAATTTTTTCTACATGCAAATTAAGGGGACGAAATTATTAATTCCTTGAGAAGGAATCATTATACCCAAAGTATGAATGAATTATTGGAAGTTTTTAGTTATATAGTTCAGTTTACTCATATCCAAGAAGGAGAATAAGTGAAAAAGACAAAATTTCAGCAAAGCAGTTCACCTAGAATACCCACATATCATGTGGATTTTATAATAAAAACTTCTTGATGATGAGTTATGTGGCATTAAGGACTCTCCTTTTGATGGGGTGACCATTTGGGAGTGGTTTTTCTCTTCTAAGGTTATCATGTGTTGTCAAAATCTATATATTGTAAATTTTCTAATTAGTGAAAAAGTGATATGAGAATATAATAATTTATAGTGGGTGGTGCAACCTATGACCAAGACTATTTTCTATGAGGTTATTTGATGATTAGTGTAGAAATAAATTAGATAATACATGTCTAACTTTGTTTCCAATTTATATACATATCATCATGTGAAGGAGGATAATGAGAGACCTTTATGTTTTCTTTACCCCCACCCAGACCTAAATATGACATGGGATGATATTTCTATGGATTTTATGGATGTATTTCCTCATAATCCTCAAGGGAATAGTTTTATATGGGTAGTGATCAATCCAAAAACAAAATAGTCTCTCTTTAACCTTTTTTATGTCACAAGAAATGTAATGTACTTGGGATTAATGTACATTCATGATATCCCTATATTTGGATAATTTAAATCTGTTATAGTATTCTATATGGATCCCCAGTAAACTAATCAATTTTTGGAGAGAACTCCCAATGATGAAGTGATCATATGTGATTTTAGCTACAATATATCATCCTTACATAGATTTCCAAGTTGAATTTTCAATACATATTATGGAGTATAATTTTTTTCTCTTCCATTCTTGATTTTGGTGGATCTTGTGATAGTCACTTGGGACTGGTTTAGTTATCCTATAAGAGTATTTATCAGTGATCCATCTAGATTACACTATTTAAGGCCTTGTATATCCAACCATTCAAGTATCATTTATGTTAGTTTGGTATTATTTAATCATACATGGTTAGGACTATTTTCATTAAATATATTGAGGGAAATATTTATTTTATTTATCAATGAATTTTGATTTCATGGAGAATGTATAAATTCTATATTAATATTAATCAATTTACATTGGACTTTGCATTTTTTTACTATGTTCATGGATGTTTTAGCTCAGTGGGGTGACCCAAATCTCAGGATATAGTGAAATATAACACTCATATAGGTCGCATCATTTTAGGTTATTGAACGATTGTGAAGTTGATTTCTCGATGTATTTTTCACCATAGTTTATGAATATTCATATCATGTTCCATGTTTCACTGCTCAGAATGTATCTATCTGACCCATATTATATTTTTAGATAGGAAGAGCTTGATGATAGACGTAATTTATGCATGAATCATTATCCAGTTCATTATTATTTGTCATAAAGTTAATTTTCTTATTTTAGAATTGGGTACCCTTGATTCGACTATTTTAGAAACAAGTCTCTAATTCTAGGGAGACATGGGAGAATAGAGATCTTATTATATAGAAGTGCCTTCAAGTTTTTTATATGGATTCTTCCTGATAGGATTTTCTTATGGATAAAAGAAATTATATGGTGAGTTTGTGACATCCCATTACATTATTTTAGGTAATATTGACCCCGGTTAATTTATAGTTTGGCCTTTTTTAATTAGTTTTTTGAGACCTTTTTTAGAAATTTGGATATTTTGGGGATGTGTACAATTGTTCCACATTTAGGAAACACCATACGGTTCATCCTAGAATATTTTTTTCTTTTACTAATGCACAGGATGATTGTTCATGGTTATTTCTTTCCATGCAACCTCCCCCTTGACCATGTGGAATTAGATAATCGGGATTTTAATGGTTGTTTTTTTTCAAAACATTGAGGAAAATGGTACACCCAATCCGTACCCATGGATGAGTATACATTTGGAGCATTTTTATTCTAAAAATGTGTCCAAACCATGAACTCTTTCCAAAATACCTGTAAGGGCTCATGGTTAGGGGCACTGATGGACCTAACTATGTGGTCTATCCTAGTAATACTTGTTAATGTGTTTTTTATTCAATAGTAATTTAAATTAAAGGGATGATCCCCCATATGATATTCTATTATCCTCCCACTAAACCATAATATAAACCTTTTTTTTTTGATCTCAAGAGATAACTTTTCTACCATTGATGCATTATATCTCATATAAAAGTGTTAGTTGGTGTATTTCATTCCAATTTTGTATGATTTTTATTCTATATTTTGAGTCATAATTTTTTCTGATCTCTTTATTATTGAGATTAATCGATCATTTGTGTTTTTGTTGGATCTAAATTGATATTAGGTGAATTTTGATTCTAGGGATTTCAATATGATCTTCATAATCATTGGCTTTCTCTTTGTGGATTCCTTTTATGGTGATTTATTGATCATGGAATTAATGATAACTAGTTCTATGATGCTTTTTTGTTAACTTAATCATTTATTTTATAATTTATATGAATTCAATAATAATTAATTCCCATGAATTAAAAAATATTTGGAACTTTATTTTTAAAATGCAAGAAGTTGTCAAATAACCCCCCTTTTTCAATAGTTATGATAATATGGGTGATTTTTGATAAAGTATTGCAAGAAATGGGAAATGATTTGAAGAAATTATTTTGTGATGACTATTGAGAAAATGTATTTGATTAGAAGATGATTTTGATAGGCATGAACATACTGAACACCACAAATTTGTTTTTGAAAATGGATTGAAATGTTGAAAATTTAAATTGGATAGTTAAACATTGAATGACCTTTTAAATTGAAATGACTACACTTGATATTTTGATTGAATGAAACTACATGTGGGTTAGGCTACCTAGTGGTTTATGAGGACAAGAATGCTAGGAATATGACTTCCTTATAATGTATTGATGATAAAAATTATAACCAAAACATGTTCAACGTTATTTCCCCATTGGAGTGTTGATCCATTCATTCAATGTGAGATAATCCTTATGGGTGTGTGTGCAAACATTGTGCTATAATGATTAAATTATTCTTGAAAAGATCATATATCCATGAGTTAATTGATCAAAGGGAATATGAAATTGGTTTGTGATTGATTTTATTACTACATTCCAATGATTAAAGAACTATTTTACTCATACCCACACATTTTATGGAAATATTAATTTATGATCTTTTTTTATATACTCACATTCATCTTGTGTCGAAATCATGTTTGATTTAAAATTTTAATTTAATCATCCATTAATTTTTTACTTAAACTGAATCATAAATGGTGTAATTACTAATTAATTTCTTATGAAACATTTTGTGTAAGCCTACTAATCATTTTTTTCTCACACCGAACCATTGCATTCAAGAGTTTCTAGATAATTTAATTCCATTTCTAGGAAAATGGAAATCAACACATTGGGATGGTGGGTATCCTTGATCAATTCCTCCAAATTATTTTATTTATTTTATTAAAAATCCACTTTTAAGTCAAAGTGAGAACCATACGAACATACACCATAGCAGCATATTCCATAGGATGAACCTCAAAAAACACAGTAGTTTTCAAAATTCAAAAAATTAACATCCCCGCACCTCGCACTCCACCCAGGTACTGATCCCACAGCACGCACATGATCACAAATATTCAAAATTCAGAATTCAAAAGGATTCACCATCACCATTATCAAACTATGAGCGGCCCGCGCCAGCCTTCACCATCAGACGCATCAACCATCACCAGAGTCAAACACCAGCCTTCCTAGATGCGTCGATTCAACAGTGCATCTGTCATACCCGTCCTATCACTGCAAACCTATCCAAACCACGAACACAACATCACCAACAACACCATTATCATCACCGAAGAAAACCAGCACTATTTCTGAATAGGGAACACATGAACCAGGGATTCGTAAGAAATAGAAAAAAAACCCTATCAAATCAGACCTCGGAAAAGACCTCCTGGAACAGAAATATGATGAAACCTTTGACACCAGCCCCAATCCACAAACTCGTAGGTGAAGTCCAGTCAAAATATGCCGAACCCGCCAACGTCATGAGATGAACTCCCGAAAGAACGGGAAGAACACATTCCACCAAAATAGATCCATAATAGAAGTCATATCCAGGAAGACACTGACCAGGCGCCGTTATATCATCGCTTCACCATCTCTGATGTTATCCTCGCCGCAACAGAACCAACAAAAAATTCAAACAGAATTGACAGAGGAAGAAGAAATGGGGATGAAACCCTAATTAGAACCAATAAAAAACCTTAAAAGGAAATTGAAATAAAACTGAAAAACACAACTGTGAGGGGATGAAACCCTAAAATGGAAGCAGGGGATGAAACCCTAGAAGTGGAAGAAAAGAGATGATGAGAGGTCCTTCACCCACCAAATCGCATTCCAAGATCCTCGGTGGTGTATCCATCTTTCCAGATCTGGCCTGGAGAGGAACAATGGAGCTCGAGACCAGAGCACAGAATGGCAGCCGGAGGAACATCTAGATGGGTAGGGGAAACAAAACAAGTGCGAGAGAGAAAGTAAAATGATCAGAAGAATCGAGGGAAACCCTAGGAAGAGGAAAATGATTAGACCTGGCGTTTTGTCAATTAATGTAGAAGATATAACCCACTAAATATACATACATTGATGGAATTTTTCTACCATAACATTGGTCAATCCTGTGGATGTTGTACTACATAGGTATCTTTCTACTAATGGATGTATTAATTACCTTCTTGAGGTGTGTTTGGAATACCAATAATTCATTATATTATATTATATTATTTCATGCTAATTTTTTGATTTTGGTTGGAAATCACTCCATATAACATTGATTGATGATTATATGCTACACATCATCCCATATAGATTAGGAATTCCCTTCAGGACATGTCATTACTATGATGGATTTTAGTGTAATAGGGTATTTGGGTTGGTTCGTGATAGAAATAATCTCTATATAGAGAAATAATATATATATATATATATACATACATATATATACATTGACTACTGTAGTTTGAAACACACACACACACACATATATATATATATCAATGAACTTAATAAATTGTATTTAGAGCTAATGAAGGGTTAGGATTCATCAATAAATCATCATCCTAAGAATGAAATGAATTTACTGGATTAATTTAGTAAGAAATGCAGTGGTATCATTTCAATTATTAGTTTAGAGAGTTTTCCAATTGTCAATGATATATTAATAACATACTATTGTATTATAATATAAGGGGAAATATTGTACTTATTCCAAATAGAAAAAAATATTTATTCTGAAGCATTAATGATGACCAACGTGATGATTTTCTCAAATATAATAATATTAATGATTTATAAAATAAAATTCTATTATAGTACAAAATACATAAAACTTAAGTTTTAATGTATCATAAGAGGTTATGTGTTCCATACAGACTAGATGTAGGAAAATATCTATTGGATGATGTTCATATCTAAAACATATCTATACATCCATATAAAATAAATAAATATAGAATATATGAAAATATATTTTCTATGTAAATTAAAGTGAGAGAGTTAATATTATACAAAAATAAGTATTTTTTGGAAATAAGAAATCATTGAATCAAAAATTACACAAGTATTTATTTATGGTTTTCCTAAAATAGAGTTGAAGTTGGGAAATATAACAATAGATTTTTTTATAGGTTATTCTAATACATTTAAGGGGAATAACGTAATATTTGATATTATATATTACTAAAAACAGTAATATTAATTCCAATAATTCAAGATGATTTAAAATTTATTTTCTTTCAGGATTTTATATAAATGATATTTTCAGAAACTATTGTATTCCCTAATTTATTATATTTCATTATGATCCTATATTAGCATCATCATTTTAGTGGTTAATTGAAATGTATTTTAAAACAAAGGGTAATCTTACAAAATTATATCATCATAAAATTGATATAAAGCCTAAAAGGACTATATAAATAGTAGAGGATATACTAAGGTCTCACTCACATGACATGCAAGGATGTTGGGAATATTATTTACATTTTTAGATTTTCCATACTTTAACTATAACAACATAATCATTCAAAAAGAAAATGTTAATCCATTTTTAGAAATAAATTATAAAATCATAAATGTTTGGATCAAGTTAAGTGAAATATGTTATTGGGTTTATAACATTTTAAAAAGACATCTGAAAAATAAGATCTATATAGATGAAAATAAATGTGCAATATATTGTAGTTAATGAAAACCTGTGGAAGTTTCCTTAATACTTAGAATGGGGCCATGTCTTAATAATAATATCTCTATAGAAAGGCATATGAGATTTGGTAATAAATAGAGGTTATATCAATATACATTAAGCTATTTGAAATATTGGAATTGATAAGTGATGAAAAGTACCATTTAGATATGAAACTAAAACATTCTCAAATAAATTAATTATTCCATATATCGCATCAATGGATGTATATTACAGACCAAATATATGATATGAAATTCTATTTTTCTCTATTAGAGCCTAAATTATGATATAATAAAGAGAAAACATTGATTCTTAATACTACATGACATGAAATGGCTCAAAATTTTATAAAAAATAATTCATTTGGTATTGAATTATGTTACCAATTATGTAATGTTTTTATAGAAAAATCATTAACTACATTAGTTATATCCTATCATATTTAAAATTATTTTATGCAGTATGACCATTGATTATATATTAAATTAATATTGATCATATTATTAGACATTGTGAAGGATTTTAATAAATCTAATTGACACAGACGAAAGATGTGATGGCCTAGACCAGTAGGATTATACCATATGAATACCATTTATTATCAATTTCAAGGGATGTAGAATCTATGGGATTTACAATTGACCAATTCCATGATTATAATAAACAACTAAAGTATGATAGATTTTGGGACCAATTTGGATAAATGATGAAGTAATAAGTGTTTATTGTTATATAGTATTGTCTTTTGTTGTCAAAGAATATAAATCAATACACTTTGTAAAGGATATGTAAATCAGATGTTTCTTTCCTGATATGTATTTCAAAAATATCATAAGTTAGGAGATCTTGTGTTGCACACCTTATGAAGGAAAGAGGAGAAATGATTATGTCATTCATATACTGTTTTGATTGTAAGTAATGATGATTCTAGAAGATAGGAATGTTTTAGTACATATCATTGAAACTCTGATGATATTAAAGCTGATCAATCAAAGGATATATATAATGATAGATGAATTCCTGATGAAATCTGAAGAATCATTGTGAAATTAAGTTAAGAGAATCATGACAATGGAATGGATGATCTGAAGGAGGTACAAAAGAAGGTTTTTGTGTATGTGGAGTACAATGATCGGAAGATAAAAAATCTGGAAAAGGAGAGGCTTGCACGAAAGATTAGGTTTTTCACCCAAGATTGGATTTTGTGCGTAAGAGTGAAGGGAGTTTTGAATCTTGCCCGCAAGGCATTATTCAAGGTACAAAATTTGAAAAATGGAAAAGTCATGAAGTGCGTGAATGATTCAAATGATTTTACAAACTATGAGGTTGGCGCGAAAGAGACTTAGGCACCCATTGCGACGTCAAATGGGGTTTTTCACAACGCATCAGGATCTTTCACGATGCATCAGGGTTTTTTCACGCAGGGGTTAATGTTTTCATGACCCCCTCCCCACAAAGTGTACCCCTCCTGGGCTGGCAATGTGAAAAGAGAGATAATGACCCCCGCGTCCTACCTCCAGTTGGCCCCGGGTTGGTGACTAGCACTGAGGGTATAATAAACACTCAAACGGGAGGCATTACCCTCTAAGAGAACGCATGCGGAAAAGAGAAATTATATAGACACCAAACAACTCCAACTCAGAACTGAAATATAAAAGAAACCAATGTACATATATGAAATGCCATGGAAAAGTACTACAACTAAACGGGAAAACTACAAATACCCAAAAGAAAGTAAAACGGTAGACACCACAACCCCGAACAGCTCCTCCAACCACAAGCTAGTAGTGACCAGCTTGATCTCCAACCTACTCCAAGTGACCTGAAAAACAGTTTATATATACGTAGGGTGAGTATAACAGTATACTTAGTGGGATCCTCCCTGAAACCTCTCGTGAAAAATTAAAGAAAGCATTCTAAAGCACAGTGAACAACAAGTTAAACTAACTCATCACCTAAACAGGTATACTAAGTTCACAACCTCACCATGGATACCCTCACCATGTAATGCATACAAGAATATATCATCTAATAAAGGATATCAAGGATACCCTGCTACTACTTCCCTACTGGTTTTCCTCTTTTCCCCAATGACATACGTCATGTGCATCTCTCTCCAAAAGCCTGCTCGTATACACCTGGGATAAGCTCCACAATCTGCACCATGTGCACCACAAAGGCTTTCCTGCAGACACCTGGGCTAAGAACCACACCATCCTCACAACCAAATGTAACCAGGCATTTTCTGGGAGCCACCACATCTCGCATAACATGTATCATATGTCGGGTATTATACCTCAAGCCATTATAGCCCATACACCGAGTAAGGATCCTCAAGCCATCACAGCCTATACATGTTACACCTATAGTAGTCCATGGGGTAAAATATCCATAATATATGTGTGTGAATAACCATAAGACATTACAGCCCTCTACACACATATATGGGGAAAACAAACCGTTGTACCTCATGGCACTAGTATCTACCAAGATAAGACAGTGGGGTCAAAGGGGGTAGTCATCCATTCATCCTCTGACCTAAATGTTGGGGAAAACACCCCCCCCCCAGGGCTCAGAATCCCTGGGGTGTTAGTTTCTGATACTGATAGGGTGGAGTAGCGTATAGAAACACAAAAAGTACATAATATATTATAACTCAAAACCACACTATGGGAATAACCTAGTCTTAGACACCACTACAGCTAACGTCTCTCAGACTCTGTGCTGCCACTTCTAAGACTAGGTATCCTATAAGCACATAACCATTTAAAGTGCTTTATTACATTACTTAATTCCCCTTTTTATTAATTCCATTATATGTTAATTAATTCTTCGAACATTAATTAACCAAGAACAATTCCACATTAAGTTCAATTAACATCACATCTAAAAACCACTGTACCTTCAAAAGTTCTCAACCTCATCATTAAGTTTCATCAAAATCCAACCCCATGGGTTAACATCATTTATTCAAACATTCATTACAAAATTACTTTCCCATATTCCCATGCATTCTAGAAAACTAACCTATGCTACTAAACACAATGGGGCTCAACACTGTGAGTTGACGTACTACCCATCGAGTCTTTGCCGCCTATAACAAGAGCATAGACCCATTCACCCTTGAGAGGCTAAACACAGAAAGCACGTGGCATACCCTACGTGTCTTCGCCTCCTTCAGAAGAAGGTTAAGCAAGACCAACTTCCTTGAGCAGTGGGGAAAAGTAAAGAAAATAAGAAACCAAGAATCAACAAGCATCCAACAATCACACCCATGCCATTCCATCATCCCTGGTGTCCTCACTAAAACCATCATGCATAAACCGATGCATCTCGCCACTCTAGGCGTCATCCGCTGCAACAACCACAAGGCCTCCATGCCCCCACATATCATAACACCCTCCCAGGGTCACATCACCGTACAAGCAGTAGGAAAACAAACATCACATAAATTTGGGATCTTGGACTTTTAACAAGGCATCTATCCTTCAAACAACATGCACCAATAGATTTCATGTTTACCAACTAACTGAATTAAACACATACATCAGCATCAATTTGATTAACATCAATTTGGATCAACAACCACAAAAAAAAACTGGATTCATTTACATGCCTCTTTATCATTATACAATTAATTATCAATTAATTCTGGCTTTCCATTCTTTATAAATTTCATCAAGAACCCCATGCTAAAAATCAAGGCATAAATATCACACTATCTAGAAAATCAAGAGGCAAACCGTTATCACGGTACAAAGAAAAAATATGCAATCAAACCCATTATTTTAATCCGGTTGAAGTGTTTAATTAGGTCAATTAAATTGTGATACAAAAGGATAAATCATTCTAAATCTATGATTTTACATAACCAATTAGAGAAGCCATGAATCCCCTACCTCAACGTTTTCAAGGAAAACCACAACGGTTGATGAACGCCCAAGAAACCCGGTTGATTCTCTACGAATCCGCCAAAGGTTTCCTCTCTTAACACAACCAAGACCAAAGCTCATAATATTTGATATCCACACACTTAGATCTACCCATAACAGGCATAGATACAAGAAACCTAGAGAAGAGGAGGAGTATATCTAAGTAGATATAAGAAATCAAGAAAGAATGACTGCATGACTCAAGAACCGGCTTCAATTTTCCAAGAAAAGCCTCCGGATCTCCTCCAAAATGCTTGGGAGAGGTTTTCTAACCTTCAAGGGAGAGTAATCTCGAGTTATGGCCACTTAGGTTCTTAAAATAAGTGATTAAAGGTAAAAAAAAGTTAGATCCACAATTTTAGGATCTAACTTTAAGTGCCCGCACGGTTAGTCCGCATGGTTTAACAAACTGTGCGCTAACTGTGTGTTAGATTCTGCCTCGCCAAACATTCCTCGCATGGTTTGTCCACATGGTTAGACAACACATGTGCTAAATGTGCGTTAGCCACTACCTCCAAGACCAGCCTTGCACGGTTTGGCCGCACGGTTTCGGAAAACAGTGCTCTAACCGCGCAAAAGATATTACCCTTTAGCTTTCCTTATAAGTCCACCCCAATGCACCCCCAAGTCACCTTGACCTACCAGAACACCTCCAACGCCACATTTTCACAAAGGAATGGACTAGAGAGGTTCGGGCCATTACATCAGATACCTCTCAAAACATTCTCGTCCTCAAGAATCCAAAACCCACCTAAAGAGAAAATGAAACAGGGTCTGAACAACCACCCACCGAGATACCTCTCAAAAGAGAGCATTCCACCAAAGCAACAAAGGGTTCCATCTCATAAACATGAATGTTCCACAACCACATTAGCTGCAACGATACATGGAAAGAGTTAAACATCAAAAAAATATGGGTACTGAGCACGTATCTTTGATTGAAGATCCCAGGTACTCTCCTCCATGCCACTATATCTCCACAAGACATAAACAAAGGGGATGAAACTCCCGCACAACTCCATCTCCTTGCGGTATTGGATCTCCACAGGTTGCTCCTCAAAGGTGGCATCATCATCAACATCGATCTCTCCCAAATAGATGATGTGGGAGTCGTCATGAAGATAATGAAGTAGCTGTGATACATATAAAACATCATGTATCCGACTCATCTGAGGGGGAAGCGCTACTCGATACGCCATATCTCCAGCACAAGCTAATACCTCAAAAGGCCCAACAAACTAGGGAGAAAGCTTACTCCCACGGCCAAACCTTCACTGCCCACAATGGGGAGTCACCTCCGGAAACACATGACCTCCAACATTAATCTCTAGGGGCCCCCTTATTTGATCGGCATATGATTTCTGACGATCTTGATCTATCTTCATCCTCTCACGAATCACCTGAACCATCTCTGTTGTATTCTGCACTAGTTCCGGTCCGAGAATTGCCGACTCTCAAACCCCAGTCCAACCTAACGGAGAACGGAAAGGCCGGCCATACAAGGCTTCAAACGGCGCCATACTGATGGTGGAGTGAAAACTATTGTTGAAAGCAAACTCCACCAAGGGTAAGTGCCTCATCCATGAACCTCCAAAATCAATAACACAAGAGTGAAACATGTCTTCATGAGTCTGGATAGTTCACTCTGTCTGACCATCTGTTTGAGGATGAAAAGTAGTACTAAGGCATAGATGAGAACCAAAATCATGTTGGAGACCTCTCCACACCCTGGAGGTAAAACTAGGATCTCAATCAGAAATGATCTTCCTTGGGACTCCGTGAAGTCTCACCACCTCCTCTAGATACTGCCTCGACAAAACCTCCACTGAGCTCAACTCCTTGATCACAATGAAGTGGGATGATTTTTTTAAATGATCCACTACAACCCAAATAGCATAATGTCCTCCCAGAGCTCGAGGTAAACCTGTAACAAAGTACATTTAGATGTCCTCTCACTTCCACAAAGGAATCTCTAATGGCTGGAGAAGACCACCAGGAACACGGTGTTTGGCCTTCACCTTCTGGCAGACTAAACATCGAGACACAAACATTGCAACTGCACGCTTCAGCCCAGGCCACCAAAACTGACTCTTCAAGGATCGGTACATCATTGTCACACTAGGATGCACCGCTAAAGGAGAACCATGGAACTCTCTGAGGACCGTCTCACGCATTGCCCAGGGAAAAAATCCTTCCATGATACAGTACTCTGTGTTGTTCATCCTCAGACAAACCATCAAGGGCCTCACCAGAAACAACTCTGTCTCTCCAGACCTCCACCTCATGATCCCCCAAATGGGACTCTTCCACCTTCTCCACCAGGGATGACTACACTATCATCTGAAAAAGATAGCCTCTACCCCTAACTTCTCCCATTTCAAGATGTAATGCTGACAGTTCTTCCATTACTCTCCAGGAATTACTGGATTAACACAAAGCATCACTACGTGACTTTTGGCTCAGCGCATCAGCCACAACATTCCTTTTTCCAGGTTTATATGATATTTCAAAGTCTTATTCCAATAATAACTCCATCCACCGACACTGTCGTAAGTTCATGTCACGTTGGGAGAAAACATACCTCAAACTTTTATAATCGGTGAAAACCACAAAGCGCTTACCAATGAGGTAATGTATCCACAACATCAGATCAAACACCATAGATACCAACTCAAGATCATGGGTGGCATAGTTGAGTTCATGGGGACGTAAATGCTGAGACCCATAAGAAACAAATGACCTCTGCTACATGAGAACAAAGCCTAACCCCAGAAGTGAAGCATCGCAGAAAATATCAAACTGAACTCCTTCGGCTATAAGACAAAGGACTGGAGCACTTACTAACTTCTCCTTTAGATACTTGAAAGCTTCATGACACTGATCAGTCCATATGAAAGCCTGATCTTTCCTGGTCAATGATTTCAGAGGAGTCGCAGCCCGTGAGAAATTGGCTACGAACCTCCTAATGTAGCCTACGAGACCAAGGAAACCTCTCACATATGACACAATATTGGGAGCTTCCCAAGACACAACTGCTTCAATATTCGAGGTATCCACATCTACTCTCTATTGGGACACAACATTCCCCAAGAAACGTACTTATCGAGCCCAAAACTCACACTTTGACAACTTCCCGAACAACTAATGTCGACGAAGAACTCCCAAAATGGCTTGTAGATGCTCTGCATGCTCCTCTTCATATGTGGAGTACACAAGGATGTAGTCGATGAAAACTTCAAAAAAAAATTCCAGGAACACACAGAACACAAAATTCATCAATCCCATGAATAGATCTGGAGCATTCGTCATGCCAAACGGCATTACAACGAACTCATAATGACCATGAAGACAACAGAAAGAAGTCTTCGGGATATCCTCATCATTCACATGCATCTGATGATATCTCGAACGTAAGTCAATCTTTGAGAACCAACTTGAACTCTTCAGTTGATTTAATAAGTCACCAATCCACAAAAGGGGATAGGGATTCTTTATTGTCACTTTGTTCAAGCAACAATAATCGACACACAACCGCAAACTGCTATCAGCCTACTTCACAAACAGAACTGGTGCACCCATGGTGACACACTTGGTCGAAAAAAACCACATTGTAACATACCATCAAGTTATATATGTTTCTCTAGAAGATCATAAGGGACCATACTATATGGAGACATAGATATAGGAGAAGCTCCTGGTTGTATCTCAATCCCAAACTCAATCTCTCGTCGAGGGGGTAATGCTACAACCTCCTCAGGGAAGACAGCATGGTACTCCTTTCCGACCCTAGGAAATGCTAACTGCAAAACCTCTGATGAAATCAGAATCATATCAGAAATCATGGATGATGAGAATGGAACATTCTTGTGACCCATCCAAGGATCTCGCTCACTCACAAACACCACTGGCTCTCCATCCACACCAAAGAAAATGAACTTCTTCCGGAAGCAATCCACGATAGCCTGCACTGAATACAAAAAATCCATGCAGAGGATGACATCATATGGTTGTATCCGTAAACATAGGAAATCTCCCCAAGAGTGGTGTTTCCCCAACACTACCTCACAGTCTCTACATACTTCAAACAAGTCATCTCGACCTCCAACTGGCGTAGTCAACGCCAAGGGCACTAGAAGCCTCTCTACCTCAAGTCCCAAAGAATGAAAAAGGGTAGGTGATATGAAGGAGTGTGTCGCTCCTGAATCAAAAAATTCATACACCATGGTATAAAACAAGCAAAGGGTACCTCGAATGACATCTGGATCATCTGGTGCTGGCAATGCTAGAGCATGATGCTGACCACGACCTCCTCCATGGCCTCTCTGACCCTAATGGCGACCACCACCATGGCTGTGCTCTGCTCTCTAAGGATGTGGAGCGTCATGGGGATGTCCTTTGCCTACCCCATCTACCCTCTACTTATATAAAGCTGGTACAAATGGTTGTTGATGCCTTGGAGGAAACTGCCTCAACGGAGGAACCTGTAGCATAACACCTGGTGCACGATGACTGATCAAAAAGTTCGGGCACTCCCATTGATGATAACCACGACCACCATAAGAAAAAAAGTTTCGGATCCCTTGGAATAGGCCTGAGAGTTACTGCCTCCGGGGAAACGAGATGTGAAGGGCTGGGACCTACCCCCGGCTGAACGGAAACACTTCTGCCCTGAAAACCGGGAACCCCAGACCACAGCTTTGATTCATGAGGAATCATGATGATTCCCCTCTCGTGATGATCCGGTCCTAGCCAAAGTCCTCTAGATAACATCCACCCTCGCTAGCACCTCGAGATACATCTTTAGAAAAAATGGGGTGACCTGGAACTGTATCTCTGGATGCAAAGCCTCCTCGAAATGCCTTTCCCTGGCCTCCTTGTCTGGTAACAGCTCCGAATCATATCGTAAAAGGTTCCTGAAATGGATCCTAAACTCCCGAACACTGGATCTCCCGTATAGAAGGGTAAGAAGCTCCTGGAGACTCGACGACTTTGCAGTCGAGGAAAGAAACTTGACTCTGAACTTATCTCAGAACTCCTCCCCTGAGATCGCTGACTCCTCATGATCCCCGAGGAACAAGAAACAACACTGCCTTGCAACTCCATGTAGCTTCGTCACAGCTAAGGACACACAGTGCTTCTTCCGATCACAGATCAAACTGAATCCTATCTCGACCTCCTCCAACCAGTCTTTCGTGACTACTTCTGAAACGGATCCCTCGTACTTCTGCAGACTCTGGCGCTGAAACTCTCAGAGTGTCTTCCTCAAAGTGTTGTCGTTGTCAACCTCTACCCTATGATGACCTACTGGAACAGCCTACTGGATGTCTTCTACGCAAACCTGACGAGGATGTCATCCTGGTTCCATACCTGCAAAATAACAAACACAAAGAGCTACTATGCCTGGAATATGGAAGACTCAACATTTATTAATTAATTATTTTCTTTTATTCATTTTAGGTTAACCTACCCCAAGGTCTACCCATTCAAACATAGGCACAAAGAAGAATGATGCATGATCCTTTCCTAGGTCTCTACCCTACAACCAGTATCACCATGTTAAGTAGTCATTATAAACATAACGGTATGTACATCAGATCATAGGGGGGCTTAAAAGCCTATGTCTCAGTCGGTCTCCAGTTTTTACCTCACATTATAAACATGAATGACATTGTTTCCCTACCAACTCATGCAACCTCACCTGTGCCTAACTCCAAACTCCATCCTATCTCTCAACCAGACCTCTGATACCAATTTGTCACGAACCCCTCCCCACAAAGTGTACCCCTCCTTGTCTGGCAATGTGAAAAGGGAGATAATGACCCCTGAGTCCCACCTCCATTAGGCCCCGAGTTGGTGAGTAGCACCGAGGTTATAATAAACACTCAAAATGGAAGGCATTACCCTCTAAGAGAACACACGCAGAAGAGAGAAATAAGATAGACACCAACCAACTCCAACTTGGAACTGAAATATAAAAGAAACCCAAGTACATTTATAAAATGCCATGAAAAAGTACTACAACTGAACGGGAAAACTACAAATATCCAAAAGAAAGTAAAACGGCAGCGACCACAAGCCCGAACAACTCCTCCAACCACAAGCTAGTAGTAACCATCTTGATCTCCAACCAGATCCAAGTGACCTGAAAAATAGTTTATATATATGTATGGTGAGTATAACAGTATACTCAGTAAGATCCTCCCTGAAACCTCTGTTGAAAAAGTAAATAATGCATGCTAAAGCACAATGAACAAAAAGTGAAACTAACTCGTCACCTAAAAAGGTATACTATGTTCCCAAACTCACCATGGATACTCTCACCAAGTAACACATACAAGAATATATCATCTAATAAAGGATATCAAGGGTACCCCGCTACTACTTCCCCACTGGTTTTCCGCTTTTCCCCAATGACATACGTCCTGTGCATCTCTCCCCAAAGGCTTTCCCATATACACCTGGGCTAAGATCCAAAATCTGCACCACATGCACCACAAAGGCTTTCCTGCAGACACCTGGGATAAGCAAGACATCATCCTCACAACCAAATGTAACTAGTTAGTTTACGGGATCCACCACATCTCGCATAACGTGTATCATACGTCGGGTATTATACCTCAATCCATTATAGCCCTTACACCGAGTAAGGATCCTCAAGACATCATAGCCTATACACATTACACCTATAGTAGTCCATAGGATACTATATCCAGAATATATGTGTGTGAATAACCACAAGCCATTACAGTCATCTACACACATATATGGGGACAACTAACCGATGTGCCTCATGGCACTAGTATCTACCAAGAGAAGAGAGCATGGTCAAAGGGGGTAGTCATCTATTCATCCTCCCACTAGAATGTTGGGAAAAACACCCCCCCCCCCACAGGGCTCAGAATCCTCGGGGTGTTAGTTTACCTTACTGACAGGGTGGAGTAGAATATAGAAACACAAAAAGTACAGAATATATTATAACTCACAACCACACTATGGGCATAACCTAGTCATAGACACGACTACATCTAATGTCTCTCAGACTCCGGGCTTCCACATCTAATACTAGGTATCCTATAAGCACTAAACCATTTAAATGGATTTATTAGATTACTTCATTCCCATTTTTATTAATTACATTTTACGTTAATTAATTCTTTGACCATTAATTAACCAAGAACAATTCCACATTAAGTTCCATTAACATCACATCCAAAAACCACTGTCCCTTCAAAAGTTATCAACCTCATCATTAAGTTTCATCAAACTCCAACCCCATGGGTTAACATCATTTATTCAAACATTCATTATAGAATTACTTTCCCATATTCCCGGGAATTCTAGAAAAGCAACCTATGCTACTAAACACAAGGAGGATCAACACGGTGAGTAGATGTACTACCCGTCGAGTATTTGCCACATATAGCAAGAGCGTAGACCCATTTTCCCTTGAGAGTATAAACACAGAAAGCAGGTGGTATACCTCGCGTGTCTTAGCCTCCTTCGGAAGAAGGGTATGCAAGACTAGCTGCCTTGAGTAGTGGGGAAAAGTAAAGCAGATAATAAACCAAGAATCAACAAGCATCCAACAATCATATACATCCCATCCATCATCCTGGGTGTCATCCCTGACACCCACATGCATAAACTGATGCATCTCGCCACTCTAGGCGTCATCCGCTGCCACAACCACATGGCCTCCATGCCCCCACATATCACAACACCCTCCCAGGGTCACATCACCGCACAAGCAGCAGGAAAAAAACATCACATCAATTTGGGCTCTTGGCCATTTAACAAGGCATCCGGCCTTCAAACAACAAGCACCAATAGATTTTAGGTTTACCAACCAACTAAATTAAACACATACATCGGCATCAATTTGATTAACATAAATTTGGATCAACAACCAAAACAAAAACAACCGTATTCGTTTACATGCCTCTTAATCTTTATCCAATTAATTATCAATTAATTCCGGCTTTAAATTATTTATCTATTTCATCAAGAACCCCATGCTAACAAGAAAACCATAGATATCACACTATCTAGAAAATCAAGAGACAAGCTATTATCATGGTACAAAGTAACAATATGCGATCAAACCAATTCTTTTAATCTGGTTCAAGTGGTTAATTAGCTCAATTCCATTGTGATCTAAAGGGCTAAATCATTCTAACTATACGATTGAACTTAAACAATTAGAGAAGCCACGAATCCCCTAACTCAATGAATTTTGAGGAAAACCACAACAGTCGATGAACACCCACGAAACCGGGTCGATTCTCCACAAATCCTCCTTGGGTCTCCTCTCCTAACACAACCAAGACCCAATATCGTCATATTTGACATCCATACACTTAGATCTACCCATAACGGGGGTATATCCAAGAAACCGAGAGAAGAGGAGGAGTAAATCTAAGTAGATCTAAGAAATCAAGTAAGAAAGACTGCATTCCTCAAGAACCGGCTTCGATTCGCCAAGAAACGCCTCTGGATCACCTCCAAAAGGCTTGGGAGAGGTTTTCTAACCTTCAAGGGAGAGTAATCCCGAGTTATTGCCACTTATGGGATTAAACGAGGTGATTAATGGAATAATGAGTTAGATCCACAATTTTAGGATCTAACTTTAAGTGCCTACATGGTTTAACAATCCATGAGATAACTGTGCATTAGCTTCTACCTTGCCAAAATCTCCTCACACGGTTAGTCTGGATGGTTAGACAACTCGTGCTCTAACCGTGCGTTAGCCACTGCCTCCAAGACCAGCCTTGCACAGTTTGGCCGTACAGTTTAGGCAAAATGTGCACAAACTGTGTGAAATATATTACCCTTTAGATTTATTTAAAATTCCACCCCAACGCACCCCCAAGTCACCTTGACCTCCCAAAACACCTCCAGAACCACATTTTCACAACGCAATGGACCGAAGAGGTCCGGGCCATTACAAATGTGGTCTATAAATAAGAGGTGACCCCCTCACACTGTGTGTGCTTGACACATAGAAAAATTCCAAGATCTAAGGTGCAAAAAAATATTATGAAAATGAGAGTGTGTGAAATAAATAGATTTTCATGCAACAAGAAGAATTTGTGCGCAATAAGAGAGTTGTGCGCAAGATTGAAGCTACAAAAAAGAGGTGTTTCACGACAAAAGTAATGTCTTCCACGTGTTGTATAAAAGTTCAGCACAAGACACATAAAAGGGTGTAGGAAATATTTGGGGTGTTCTCACATATTCAGTTGTATGTATGATAGTTCTTACCAGCTTTTGGGTAAGAAAATGATGATTTGTACTTCAAATAATACACCTGTTCAATTGTAAAGAAGCACTGAAAAACTATAATTCTCCATTTGTGCTAAGAGGGTGAACGCACTTGTGTATTGTCTTACAAGTGATAAATGAGTGTAAGGGTATATCCTACTTATTGTATTCCACATCAATGGATTGTTTTCTAGTTGATTGTGTGGTAATAGATTATTTTTGTGCCATACCAAGGATGTAGCTACTCTTGTTGAGTAGTGAACCTTGTAAATCATGTGTTCATTTGGTTGTGTGTGTTCAGAAGAGAAGAAACTCTTTAACAGGAGATGAAGGTTTTTTCACAAAGGAGGAAACATAAAAAGAAAAATATATCACTGATTCACCCCTCCCCTCTCAGTGATACTTAGATTCTGATTGGGAACTCTATCAGAAACCATTTATAAGATAAGTTGAAGCTCATTGAGATCATGACCCAAACCATGTTCTCCAAACAACCCAAGATTCTATCACCTTCGCAAACCTTACTCTTATGGATTTCATTAGTTTAATAAATTACTATGTATCTTGAGCCTAATCATATGAATGTGGTTATTTTATATTCAATAAATATTGATTATATTTATTTGTTATTTATTTTAGTTTATAGATGATTAAGAGATGACTTTTATATAAAAAATGGATTTTAATATGATAAAACTCGAATTGTATATTTAGGTAATGAAAATTGTAAATTAAGAAATTCATCATGTTGAATTATTTAATTTAAATATATTTTCATAAAATATTTTCATTAAATATTACATATTATGTTCATGTGAATTTTTATTTATATGATTTGAAAAAAATAATTTTTTTATGAAGTAGAGAACAGTTATTCAAAAAAAAATTAATAAATGTGATTGATAATAAAAAATGATTATTTAAAATATTTATAGAATTATTTTGAAAAATAATATTATTACTAAAATCATCCTATTTAAATTATCCATTTTTAAATGTTTTCATATTTTGAGGAGACAAAAAATGTTTGGGAAACAATTTAATATGTTAAAAATATATAGATTGTATTATTACATCATAATGACCCAATGGTGATGTAATATATGACATAAAATTCTCATGATAAAATATATATTTACCCTATAACATAATGTCTTCTAATGTTATTCGATTATTTTTGAAAACCCTTTTTGAATCCTCAAAAAATCTATATTGTATTTTTATGTTTTAAAATGAATTCATTACAAACATGACTTGCATCAACATCACCATTGGTATTATTTTAATGTTCTAAATTCATGGACATGTAAAAATATTAAAAGCATTGTTATTTTATAGAAAACATGGGAAAATAAATGGGATTTGTTTTCTGTTTTTGGTAAAATCATTCTATAAAGTCCAAAACTATGTTTGGGAAACAATAATGAACTCACATATCATTTTCAATATAATCCCACAAAATATACCATTGCACTTAAATAATATACTTGGATAATAACCTTTGTTTTTAAATTATTTATATATCCTAATCAATGTTCCCATAAGAACTCAAAAAACTCTCATGAATATTTTCTAAACAACCTCTTTATTTAAGGGATCCTCGCATTATCCTCGTTATTCAAGCACTTCATTTGTGAAATGTATTGTGTATTACTATTACTATTTATGGGATATGATCTCCCACATTACCCTTACATTAATTATTGTTTCCAAGTGATAAGAGTCCCCTTTAACTGTTGTTGATACATCCTATGATTCATTTTTTACCCTCATTATGTTGTTGAATATATCCTTATATTTTTCAATGCTAATCATTTATTCAAGAAAATTGTTGTCCTTATGAATTTTAATTCAAAACTTATCAGGTTTTAGTATGTTCTTAAAAAACCCACTTACTTGAATTATGATTTCCATGTTATGAGATACCTACCTCATTCTCATTAATCCTTCCCAACATTCATTTTGTACCCTGATTATGCAAATGAAATTATCATACATTTTACCCATCAAAAACAATTTTATTATGAATAACCTCATAATTTTTACTCAGGGGTTTTTACCTAAACATACCAATAATTCATTGATTTTTTAGTTCTTTTTGTGTATTCTGAAATCCTTAATCATGG
Organism: Viscum album; assembly: GCA_963277665.1. NCBI lineage: Eukaryota > Viridiplantae > Streptophyta > Magnoliopsida > Santalales > Viscaceae > Viscum > Viscum album. Next base: position 989,982,763 of record OY728140.1, read on the forward strand.
GATTAAATGTGGTGAAATATGAACCACTTTTGAATGACCTATGTTGCCCACTTATGCATGTATATTATTTTAAATTCATGAGTGTGCCAAGAATTATATAGAAATAAAATTAATTGAGTAATGTTTTTTTCTCATGAGACATCATGTTTTGGATTGGGTGAAAGCCTAACAAATTATGGTACTTTTTACACCATTTTAGGATCTATTTGTTGATATACTTTAACTATGTTTATGATTTAATGTTTAGTGTTGTTGTCACATTTTCATGTTTCATTTATTCTATAATGTTGCATCATAACACAGTTTTCAGTATTATCATTATCAAAAAATTTATTTTCCATTGAAATTAAAATTTGACATCATGTAATACTTTCATATTTTTATGCATTTCTAATTCTGTTTTTGGGATTTATCTCCCACCCCATTCTTATATATTCAACTATATTATCTTGTGTAGTTTCAAAATTTATGGAATTTTACGATCATGTTAAGTATGTTTTCAATAATGTATTTTTAAAAATGTATCAATTTGATGTTATATAGACCTAATTACATAATGACACTTGTATTGTCAATCTTTGGGGTTATATAATCTTTTTATAATTTCATAACTAATAAAATAAAGTTTATAAATTATATATATTTTAATAATTGGTGTCAAAGGAATTTCAAGTTATTTTGGGATTTTGAATAGGATACTCTATTTAAAGCCTTATGTATAAGAAAAAACATAAAAAATGTCATTAAATTTTAGTAAATTATATAGTGAGTTTTTTATTATAAAATAATCCTTTAAGGACTTTAAAATTGGATATGGATTTGGCGTAGATGTGCGTAGGGGAATAATCCCGAAAAAGTAGTAATGAGCTAGACTGGATCATGAACTTGTGCATGAAAATGATCCTTTCTACATTCTTTGTTTTAAACTCCAGAGGGATATGATTTGGTAAATTCAAAATATCATCAAAACCCTTTATCATGGGAAAGAAAAATTCCATATATTATTACATTAGGAAATTGAAAATGGATAACATAGATTGATGCTTATAAAATTATACATTAAGAAATATATGTTATTTAAAATTTATAACTATAATTTCAATGTTTCTCTTTTATGTGGTTAATAATTTTAAAATTACCATACCTAATTTTCTAGTTATTTTTCTTCAATGAATAGAAATATGAGGAATTGAGTCATCAAATAATGTCCGGGGAAAATGTGATGACTTCAAAAATGAGATTCCCAAACTGATGGGAGTAGGATTCATGAACATTTTGACAACAATTTATCAATTGACTCAGGTTTTGAATTGAAACCTAAATCTTGAGTAATTACCAATCCCCCATTATAAATAAATGATGCAGATATGACCTTTATGTGGAAATGGACTCTGAATTTTAGTGGATCTTCTGATCTCATAACTATTTAAAACTGGATCATCTATATTGAAATTAAATTCTACATCAATATATGCTTTAATAAAGCGAATTCCATACAAGTATTTTATCATATAGAAGAAGAAGATGATCAACGGTGGACATTGGTCAAAAATAAGAATAACATAGATAAAATCAATTTTATTTAGTGGATGGAATCCTAAACGTTTTTTTGAATAATTATATTCCTCATAGTCTCTATCTAAAAATGCATGGGGGGCATCCATAGCCTCAATAAAATGGAAGAAAATTATAATGAAGTGTTCAAGTAAAAATTTACTTGATATTGAAGATACAACTCTATGATTTTCATTACCCCATAATATAATGTTGACCACATATTGTTTTTACTAAATATGATTCTATGGAAATCCTTAACCTTTCAGGGCATTTAAAATTATGAGGAAATTTTCAAATCTTCACTGAAAGTAAAAAATAGAGATCAATGAATCTCATTAGTATCAAATAGATAAGAAGTGGAATGTTGAATATCATTCTTGTAATGGAATGGATAGATATAATACTGGTAAGAAATTTGAACATCCCACATGTCAAATTTGTGGGTAGAAAAACCATTTAAATTTTTGGAAGGGGATGGGAAAATGATTTAGGTGGGGGAAGGAAGGGAACCTAGCTAGTGATGGATGATGGGAGAAACCCACCAATGTTATGGAATAAAGGAATGCTATTATCAAACATCAACCCTTTTTTCAATGTTTCAGGTCAAAGGAATGTGAAAACTATTTAATTTAAATCACTAATCTCTATGTTGTCAAAGAAAACCGATTGAAGAAACCCCTAGGACATACAGAACAAGGAAGATGTTATTCTAACACAGTTGTATAGGGGGATTCCAAAAATGATGTTTTGAGAGGTATTATAGTCATTCATTTTTGAATAGGAAACATATTTATTGATTCTAGTCATATAAATTTGTTCATATATTGTATTTTTAGTAGAAAAATTAAAACACCACTACAAAGCATTGATGTAGAACTATTGGTGAAAAAATTCAGAAATTATTGCATCCCATGTATGTAACTATTAATATATAAAATTTTGTGGGATTAAAATCCCTTTTATCATTGTGATACTCAGTTTTTTTGAATTCAATGTTATTCTTGGTATGGAATGGAATGCCTTATATGTAGTGATGATAAAGTAAAGTGGTTAGGAAATCACACTCCGTACTGAGAACCACCCTCTGGATTATATTCATGAGATATAAGGAGGATGAATCATATTTTTTATCATCATGTCAAGAAAAGATATTATTTATATATATGTAGGTGTATCTAACTCAAATGATTCTAAGTAAGGAAAGTATTTTCATTTATTAAATGACTGTTGTGATAGAATACACTGATGTGATTCCTGGTTATTTTTCTAGTCTTAATCCAAGTATATAGGTTGAATTAAACATTAATCTTATACCTAAAACATTTCAATATCCATGAATCCATATATAATTTACACTATTAGACTGATGGAGATGAAGAAATAGCTATGAGAGAATCTAGATAAATGGTTTATAGGTCCATGGGCTTCAGTGTGGGTTGAACCAGTCCTATTTTTCAAGATAAAGGATAGTTTAATCACCCTTAACATTAATTATTGAGATCTCAACAATATCATAATAATAAAAAACAATCCTAGTCTATAAATTGATTACTTGTTTGATCAGCTATGTGGAGACTGGTATTTTACTACAATAGATATTTGATATGGATATTATCATGGAATTGTGAAAAGGAGGATATATATATCCCTACATATTATACAATTTATGGTAACTATGTGTTCATATTGATTCCATTTGGACTCACTAATACTCCAAAAATTGTAATTGCTTAATTAAATGATTCTTTAGGGACTAATTTATCAAACTTGTGGAAATATTTATTAATGATATTCATATCTACTCCAAAAGTATAGTGAAATTTGGATCAAATGTATATTGTAATGAGGACCTTGAAAATTGAAAATTTTGATGAAAAGAGTGGAAAAGTTTTAGTTATGGTTGGAGAATGCATCATTCCTAAGAAATTTAATCATCAAAAAAGGGATATTTTTTAATCTTTCATATATAGAGAAAATTGAGGGGTTTACTTAATCAAGATATGCGCTATAAATATTAAGAATTCATCAACTATATATGTATTAATATCAATTTTTTTGAAATATATAAATTTTTTCAAGCCCCCTAAACATGATACTTTAGAAATGATTCATGTTATTCTATAATTATGAGTGTGAGTATGGTTTTAATGATTTTAATAATATTCTAATCACTACATATGTACATACATTATCAACTAGTAGTAATGGAATTTTTATTCAGATTGATGCATTTACATAGGGCTTCTATTGTTTTCTTAAGAAAAATGAAAATGTTTTATCATATTCATCCCTCCAAATAATGATCCATAAGTAGAACTACCTATCTTATGATCACTAAATGGTAGTAGTGATCATCACATTAACGATTTTGTCACATTATCTCTACAGAGAGAAGTGAGATATATATCAACACCATAAAATTTTATGTTGTATATTCACCCAAATGGAGAATAATATAAACAGGTGCAGGTGGTTAGAGTGGATCAATAATTATGATTTTCAATCCATTAACATACTAAGAAAAAATAATGTGGATGATTCTCTTTGTATGAAGGATCACATAAATTTATTCGTGATTAGGATCACAAGGGATCCAATCATATTGAAATTGTATTGGATGGATATGTGAATAATAAAATAATATTTTTCCGATCATTATAAAATAACTTCTCAACCATGTACTCATGAGATAAACAATGAGAGTCAAAAGAAATATGTTTTTCTAAATAATAAGGTTGTGAATAATTTGTATTAAATATTTTTTAAAAAGAGTTATATGGAGTGGAACTTTGATATGTGTCTCATAAAATATAAAAATGAAGAGGGGTCTTCTATATTATGTTAATTGTTCATATTTCTCTTCTAAATCATGAATCACTATGATGTATAGTGATTTGAATAAAAAATTTAGGTGGCATAACATGAATAGAGAGATGGAAGAGTTTTAATATTATTGCTTGGTATGCCAGAAATTCAACATGGAATGACAATAATATAAAGGTATGGTGCAACCATATCACATATCATTATGTAACTAAGAAATACTAACCATGGATTTCATCATAGGAATCCCTAGGATACTTAATGGTAATAACACCTTCTTGGTGGATGTTTTTCTCCTTACTAAGTCCACACATTTCATTCGCATCAATGGGGATTTATCTCTCGAAAAAAAAATTAATAAAACATAATTAAGAGAATTGGTAATCATGTATAGAGCTACAATTTATATTGTATCTAATTGATATATGTTGTATACCTCAATGTTTTGGGAATTACATCAATAATATTTGAATAAATAACTTTGATTCAACACTTATTATCACCGCCAAATAGATGGTCAAACTGAATGGACCATGAAAACACTAAAAGATATGAAGAGGTAATTTTAAATGGATTTCCAATTATATTGGTATCAATAGCTTATCCTAGTGTAGTTCTCATATAAAAATGGTTTCCATTATATTATTCTAATAGATGATTATGGGGATCTTTATGTGAAGAGGTGTAAAACTCTGACATTTTGGGATGATGTTGGAGAGTAGAAGATGTTGAAAGTTAATCTTATCCATGAAACGACTAAAAAGGTTCAAATAATTTATCACCACTTGTAATCCAAACAATTCGATAGAAATTCTATGAAGACAATCATTAATGAGACTTGGAGTCTATGGTCAGTGATAAATTATTCCTTCATATATCACCATCAAAGAATGTCATGAGGCTTGGGAAGAAGGGAAATCTTATCCAAATATACATCGACCCCTATGAGCTCCTTGATCACATTAGATAAGTATCCCTTCAACTAGAAATTTCATATAACTAATCAAAATTATATGATGTGTTACATATATCCCTCTTGAAAATATGCATACTAGTCCCCTCACATGTCCTGAATCATGGGGTGTAACCATTATAGAATGGTCATTAATAAGAGGAGAAACCATTTACAATCATAGATCATGAAGAAGAATTTCTACAAAACAAGGCAACTAACCTGGGAAATGTGTAGTGGGGGAAAAACTATTTTGTGGAAATAATTAGGGAACCAAATGATGTAATAAAATAGATGTAAAATAATTTTTACTAATGCATGAAATAAAAAATTTAAGGGTTGATTTTCCGAAGGGGGTGATATAACGAAAAAAAACATCTAAAAATATAATTCCTACTTTGATTAAATTTAGTAAAATGTTATGTAGACAGGTTATACAAAACAAATGAACTTATTTTGTTTAATACTATTATTTATAATATATTTTTAACCATTAATGATCATTGATAATATATTCCTCAAATATTGAACATGTGATTATTCAATATTGAGGATCTGGATAAATCCATTTGAAACTGATGATAAAAGTGATGGACTCGACTAGTAGGATTATACCCTATGAATTCCATTTATCAGAGCATCTGAGGGAGATAGAATATATTTTATTTTCCATTTACTAATCCCATGATGAGATTCATCAAATAAATAATGAGTAATACAGTTATGGGAGATGTTCAATCTCACCATGATCATAGCCCAAATAATTTTCACCAAACCACCATAAGAAAATATCCCAATTGATAACCATACACTTAGGGTTCTTAACAATTTAATAAAGGGCTATGTAAATAAATCCTAATATCATGAATATGTCTATTTTTTCCAATTATATTGATTACATTAATTTGTTATTTATTTTAAATTATAAATTATTATCAAATGTGTTTTATAAAAATTTTATTTTAAATTAAAAAAAATAACTTTTATTTTTTAATATTTATTTGCAGTTAAGAAATTAATTTTTTTGAATTATTAAATTAAATTATATTTGAATAAAATTTTATTATATAATTTTACATAGTAGATGTATGTTATACTATAATTTTAAAAACACAAAATGCAATTTTTATAATTATCAGAAAATTACTTCTGTTTAAAAAATTTAATTTCAATATATAGGGATATTAATTTAAATATGAACTTTTTCTTATTTAGATAATTATTTTAATAAAATGAATATTAATTTTTTAATCAGAAATCCAAAATAATATAATGTTTAATTTTTAATAATTTTCTGAGGTAGTTGATTTTTTTTGTAGAAATAAAATACGGTTCAATTGTATGGTTTGTATTATTAAATCATAATGACCCCAAAGTGATGTAATATATTCAATAAATTGTTTCCAAAAAAAATATATATTACTACTTTAAAATAATGTTTTTTGAGATTATTTTATTAACATTGTAAATCTTTTACGAATTCTCCAAACCCTATATTATAATTTATGGTTTTAATATCAATTTAGTGTAAAAATGAACTAATTCCATATCACCACAGTGTATTATTTTTGACATCAATGTTCATTTTCTTAAAAAAATGAAAACAAAAAAAAATAGAAACCTTTTGAAAACACCTTAAAATGTTTGGGGTTTTTATTATGTTATTATAGTTATTACAAAACCTATGTTTGGAAATAATGAATAATGAATGACTCGTCTATTTTTCCAATATAATCCACAAAATGTTCATGTCCTATTCACTTAGAACATTTTATAATTACCAGACTCTTACCTTTACAATAGTGACCTGCTAAGTTATGCCAAATCTCTTAATAATCTACTACCAAGCTTCTCAAATCACCCCCTCGTGGTATGGGATCCTCTCCTTTTAATTCAAGAAAAATCATAATGTAAGACCCATCGTATTCCTATACATATTGATGGGATATTATTTTATACATACCTCATACAAACCATATTATATTACATTTATTATAGACCTATTTGACTATCATTAAGCCCTCCAATGATTCATCATGTTCCCCTATTATGCTTCAAAAATTATCCTTTGATTTTATCATGCCAAAAATTTATTCAAGAACCATTTTTTATTATACCTTTTAATTACCAATTTTTTATGTTCTATTATGTTCTCAAATACACGTATTGTTTTCCTTATTATTTTTATATGATTAGAGACCCCATTCACACTCATTAATACATCCAATGATTCATTATGTACCCCCGTTATACAGCCAAAATTATCCTATGATTTTTCCATTTTAGAAAATTGTATTTTGTATACCATATCCATTTCAACTAAAATGTATTAAACTATAAATACTTATATATCAATGATTGATTAACTAAATTTATTTATTCCACAATCTATATTTTTAAGATTAAATGTAATGAACTATGATCCTATGTTGACAAATCTATATTGAACACAATGCATGTACATGATATAAAAGTGATGGATGTTGAAAAAATTATATATCAATCATATGAATTTGGTAATGTTTTAGCCTCATGTGAAGTCATATTTGGGATTAGGGAGTAATAAAAACCATTATACAAAAAAATCATAGTTTTATTATGTTTTTTATGTTACAATTTGCTGATGTTAATGATGTCATGTTTGATGATATTTCCACATTCCCTTCTCTCTATTATAATATGTTGTTACATCATTCCTCACTATAAAAGATTAATACTCTCAGCACTATAATACCACATTTAAATTCATATTTAATATCCTATAATGATTTGAAATTTTTAAGAATTTTTTTTATTCCCATACCATGATTTATGTCTCACCCCTTTATTTTTATATAATATTTTTCTAGAAATTTAACATTTTGAACATATATGAACCTAATTTAAAAAATACAATAGCCTTCATGATCATATGGGTAGTACTGAGTAATTTAACATGTAATAATTCTACAAATAAAGTGTACTAAAGTTATGGGATATGAAGGTATAATATTTGAGAAATTAAATGACCAAATTGGGGAAGGTTTTGTAGAGGAATCCCCAGCCATAGGGGTAATAATGAGAACCTATGTATATGATCTTAAATTTATAGTCAAATATTTTCATGGATTGATTTGATATTTTGAGGAACAAATATTATAATGAATGAGAATATATTAACTTGAAATTATAGTAATAAATTCACAAATAATATTAAAAAAATTATACAGGAAAAATCAATGAAACAGATATATTAATACCATAATATCTAAAAAATCATAAAAACATAATTGTGTGAGTATAATTGAAATATATTTTGAAACATATTCTCCAGTAAACATGAAAACAATAAAAATTATAGAATAAATGAAAAACAATGAAAGGCATATAATTAAAAATATAAAGAAACTAAAATTCAGGATTATTATTATATATATGTATCCATATAATATAATAGATTTTATGATTACAAATTTCTATTATCTGACTATTGAACATCATAATAGTTGGAGATATATCTATTGTACAGTTATAATTAGAATTAGTTTATATTAAGAGTAATAAAATATTTAGTTAATTTAAAGGTGATAAACCATATATTCCTGTAGTAGGAACGTCCCTAATGAATTTTAATAGTCATGTCTTTAGAAGGAGGTAAAATCACTTGGATTTTCCCCCAACCTGGCCCAAGTCACACTTACACAATTGAGGTTTAAGCAGAATCCCCTATAAGAGAAGTTTATGTTAGTGGAAATCACTACCATATAAATGATATTCAAACCATCTCATGAATGTTCCACCATTTCAAATCTTATCCAAATTGAAACTTCTAGTGTTATATATATATGGCTTATGTAGTGTTAATTTTTAATTAATTTTAGCAATGAATTTACATTTACACTATTTCAAAAAAAATTTAAATGTGTTATCGATATTAAAATATTATAATTACCATAAATAGACCATGAATATGAAAAAATGGACATTATATTTGGAATTTGGACATCATATTTTTATAACATGTTGAATTTTTTAATTTAAAAAAAAATAAAAAAATGAGGTAAATAATAGTGAAATCCTCTAACTGTGGAATCTTATACAAAAAAATATAGAAACATTCTCCAAGATAGTTCTCTATGATTAATTTTGATACTAACCATTATTTTAACGCCTTAAAAGAGGTTATGGGACACAATAGGGAGTAGTGGAGCAGTTAAGATAATGAAAATTTTAAAATATTAAATACATTATTCCATTGGATTCCACTCATTGTACCTCTAAATACCAACCACATCTATTCATCTCTTATTAAATTCTCATGTTAACTATTCATATCTCTCAGTATTATATCTCATATCTCACTTTACAATCCTAAATAGATTTCTTAGGCCTATGTATTCACTCTATTATATAAATCTTGGACAATGTAAAGGTTATTATTAATCCTTCTTAACTTTATATTTCATTTTCATTATAATATCATTTAACAACCAACTTAATATTCTCCCATTATTATATATAACATTATAATCACCCCTATTAACAATTATAAATGATATATATTCCAAATTACTCTCATATTAATCTATTTTTAATTAATTACCATGCCTTTATAGGCGTACCTTTTCACACTCTTTTAAATTTTTATTTAACTTTACACCATATTGTATTTTTCTATTTCTATATTATTATTGTTACATTGATATGATAAATTTTTTTTATTAATATTATAATATTCTATTCATGTGAGTACCCATTACACACAACTTATAATGAATTCATAAGATGTTGTAATGCTGAAATTATTCCAAGAGGAATAAAAGAGTGCATTTCCCCTTCATTATAATACCTACATATGTCATATATATGTTGTATTACATAGTCACATTCTATAATATGATGTTTTTATATTTAAATATTATAATTATGTAACGGATTCAACCTTTATCGAGTCCTGTATGGATTAAACAAGATTTTTGAAGATGCTAACATTTTCCATCAAAGCATACTGACTTTGAAGTTTTTCATGAAAGTTATCTTATATCCCTACAAAATATCAATAAAAATTAATGTTGAATTATAACATTAATAGGGGATTAATACATTATTTATTTAGTCACCATCCATTAAAAATATATGTATTCAACTGTATAAACACAATTTTTAAAGTAATCATTATAAGTTCTTAATAACTACAATCGAATAATCTTCATTTGATAAGGGTAATTAATTTAACAATGTATGTCACTATTTAATCATTATAACAACCTTGGGAATTCACTACGACATCCTTATTAATTAATTGATTGGGGAAATCTACTGACATGTATATGTGATCCATTTTTCAATAGGTTATGATCTTGAAAAATAATATTTATTAATCCATTTTATTTTTATTTTATTGTTTTCCATTCCTAAAAAGTAAACCAATATTTACGTTTTATCTTTTAGTAAATTATGTAATGAATTCGGAATTTATAAGATGGGGTGGGACTAGATTTAAATACCCCATACGTGAAATAGTATGCAACATATTATAGTAATCTAGGGTATTTGGTGTAATTCATCCTTACTATATTTTATTCCTCTATATGAGTCCTTTTTGGTTTCGATGTCCAAAATTATTTAATTCCATTAGAATTGGTTTAATAATATTAAGAAATTGGTGGATCCTAGAACCACATATCAGTGAACAAGTAGGTCTCATGTGATAAAAACTTATGTTATTTGGTGTATACATACCCATTATATATGATATATTCTCATAAGTCCTTAACATTATGTTTATGATGTTCACAATTATAAATTTCCATCATGTTTATTAATTGGAGATCATTTAATATCTTCCATAAGATTATTTAATTCTATTTTTATATAGGGATTATGATTTTCCTATGGGTTCATTAATTTGGCATCATCTTTTTTTACATATCAATTTCCATGTTTTATTACATAATATTTTAAACATTACTGAGCATATGGTCTCACCCATTCCTTATAATTCCCAGTTTTTTGGGTAATAAAAATTAAAAAATACACCCCCATTAGATTTTAGAATATATTCTTTTTAATAAATTACATTTTTTATATATCTTGTGAAAAAAAACAATTTCTATATGTGAATAATTATTATACATTATAATATAAATCATATTATAAGGTAATGAAATGAAATATTTTTTTCAAAATCAATTTCATATTCACTATGGGAAAACTATTTATCACAGAAAACTATTTTTGGAATATTCTGTTTATGATAATTATTTTTTCATATATATTTTTATAACATTAATTTTTATTATTATACTTCTGAAAATTTATTATATATACCTGTATATAAATAATTTATTTGTTATAAATTCGATAGAAATAAGAATTGAAGTATTTGAATGAAAAAGTGATATTTTTCTAAAAAATTACACTTATGATAGAATGGTTTTTTATCATAAAAAAATAAATTTATCAATATTATTATAAGATGTTTAATTATATGATTAGTTAATATATTTGATCAAATATTTTTAAATTCATTTGAGATATGTTACTAAGAAATTAATTAGAATATATTTTGTTTAATCTTGAAAATGAATTTTTTAAGACAATTTTCTTTTTTGTTTTTATCCATTTTTTAAAATTAATTGTTATAATTATAAAAATTGAAAATGGTAAAATGGTTTCACTATTTAGAATCACAATTTATAAATTTGTTAAGAAGGTAAATTTTAATTTTTTCCATTATGAAAAGTAATCATGGTTAACCTTTTTCATAATGGTAAGGGTTACATAAATTAGTGGGGGTGTTAGAATTTGTGTAAATCCATAATATATCTCTAAAACATTACAAAATGTGATTTTTGGAAGGAATTCTGGACTACCCTTATCATATCATTGAATATGGTTTTACTTTTTTTCATGACCTGTCAGACCTGGGGCCTTATCTGTGACTCCCTAAGACTTCCACGATAGGCCAGGGGATGGTGTCCTACACTAAGATGGAATATCACACACTTGGGATGTCATGTCATATATTACCTATACACATGAACTGATATTCATCTACATGAAATAGTTATGATATAATAAAATTGGAAATAAAATGAATTAATACATCTATGTCATAACTAGATAACAATAGAAGAAAAAAATTAAAAATATAGTCACAACAAAAAAGAAAACTGTAAAAGCATCCAACCAATCCAGATGGAGGGAATCAATATCAAAGGGAAATTCTCGAAAAATCCTTAGACAAGCACTGTTAAACACCATTTTTGGTCTAGGATACCATGATCCTAATTCTTTGAGTCCTCTTTAGACTAAGAAGAAAGGCATGTAGTCTGAACAAGACACAACATGTGAGGGAAAAGTATTTTCATGTGTGAGAATAAAGATACCAATTTGGTTCTATAAATACCAAAAATAAAAGGGAGAAACTAAAAAGAAACATTCCCATCAACCCATCCTGATGGATCCCAAATGAGATAGAAACTATATATTAGATATCCTTTGTAAAACATGACTAGTCTTCTCAACCCACCTGGTGTGTTTTCCAAGACCTTACAACACCATTAGGACTCCTATAATAAAATATAAATATGCTTTCCTTAGACTTCATGTCTCATGAGGTTCCGAACACATATCGATCTATATTATTTTACGTGACTCCCAAAGGTAACACTCAATGAGGAGAAGATACAACATGAGCTCTATTATTCCATATGACAAGTGTACGAGATATATTCTCTATCGATAAAAACTCTTCTATAACTGAAGGACCATTTGAGAGACACCACTCAAACAGTTATCAAAAATACAATGGTGTAACACTAACATCCAAAGTGGCATACATATGATAGAACATGCTTGGTAGATCTCACCACAGTGAAATTGACGTGGGAACCCAGCAGATCACGAACTCATATAGGGGATCTCACCCATCCTTGTTGGGGGATGTTAATAACTCTATTAGAAAAAAGTGATATCTCATCACTCAGAAAGGGTATCAATCAAAAAACATTTTTTGGACACTAAAAACCCAGTCCAGAATACTAATATATGTATCTCCTAAGTTAGAGGATCACTCTGAGGACAGTTATGGGATGCCTCGAATATAGTATGATAACCCAATGATCTATCTCTAAAAGAGGGTCACTACCAAATTGAATAAGGACACCATAATCCCGATCTATAATCTCAGAGATCAAATCATTCAGATTGGGGATCACCACCCCTATAGTGTTGTTCATGATGATTCCATAACCCCACCTCACACAGCTCACAATTTACGGGTTCCTACAATCGATGATAACACAAACCCAAATAAAACTGTATTCTAAGTATTGGATTGTATACCTTATCATACCACAACCCAATTAATATATCCTTCTATATAGGGTATTAGATAAATGATGATTTCACACACCCTACTGGGTTATCCTTCCATATGGGGGATCACCATCCATGTAGTTTAATTAATGATGATAAAAAAATCGATCTTGATAAACAATACGATTGAGGATCCCACTACAAAATCCCTAAGGGATGCTACAAATATATCTAATATCATCCTATTGAGGGGATAAAAATCCTATACTGAGTACAAAATTCCAAATTTTATCCTCATGGGGATTGACCAAGGGACTCCCTCAACAATTGGTGGTACCAATGTCACTAACCGATGAAACTCAGAACATTGCCTTGAATAGTACATCTAAAGTACAAATTGTAGAAACCATCGCATTCTATTTGTAAAAATAATATTATAGGCTACTCATGGGCCTCTATAATAACTTTATAGTTTGATATCTGCCTAAAATAAATCACCAAGTTAATAATTCATTATGTTTATGGGGGTACACACATCATGTAACCCCACATGAACACCCCAGAATGTCCTCTACTTCACAGTTTGGAGTCCCATGTAATCATACATGGTGTTTACAACAAGTATATGTCATGTCTCAGCTCACACAGACCCCTACAAATGTATTTTCCCACCGAACTAGTCTATCCTAGTATCACACATGGCATGTACCCCCTAGAACTTGTTGTGTCCCGGCCAAACAAACATCTAGATATATTGCCTTCCCATACCCATTTTCAAAACACAATTCTCATTTACTATGGTCTTTTAATAAAAAACAATCATGTCCATCACATGGTTCCATGGACCTGTCCCTTATGGACACTACCTAGGGTCACTACAATAAATGTAACATGGGTACACTGCATATTTTTTTTCAAATTTCACCTTCCTCAAATGGGAAGAACACACTAAATGTGACACTACACAAAACACCATGTGATATTTTATTTTGAATATGAATTCCCTACGATCCATAAAAATAACATTGTTTTCCCCTAAAACCTATAGATAGACCCCTATATGGTGCCTATAAATTGTCTAAGTGATCTAAAACCTTAAAAAACACATAAAATGTGATTAGTTCATAAAAATAATATCAATCTACCTTGTGGATAAATAACGATGCTCTGTGCGTGAAATGATGCACATGATCTACTACATCAGGAATTAGGAGTGATCTCCATCCATATCATGGATTAGCAGAATCTCTTCTTTAGGGTTACACTTTGGTTCATCCCATTATACATAGGGTGATGAGTTCATTAACACCTTTCTTGTATACAAAAGGGGTGATTTGGAAGGTATATAGATTTAATTCCATTAAATCGTAATCCACCTTTTAAATCCCCACCAAAATCATCCATCAACTGAGCGGTCGATGTAGATAACTTTAATGTCATGAATAGTGTAAATCCCATGTTCAGAACTCCACAGAGGTCTCAAATTACTGATCAGAGATGCTTCTATAGTTTTATTCCAAATTTTCAATGAATCTACAAATATGTGATAAAATATATTATATATTTTAAATATCGTCAAACTGAGAATATTTGGGTCATGAAATACACATCCAACATAGCGCCTAGCTTCGAAAATATTTATAAAAATATTATAATGTCTTACCAAAAAATAATATTCACTACATCCTCTTATCTTTAAGGATTTTTATCCTTGAAATGAAAAGGCATGGGTAGAAGGTGGAAAAATAAATCTCCCAATTGTGAATCCCATTCTAGAAATCTCACCCAGGGTTCTCGTGTTGTATACAATCACGCACTAAAGGGAACCACAATGAAAAAACAACACCCATTGTCTACATCCACAAGGAAATTTTTTCTATAAAGAAAGCACATGTCACATCATCTACAATAGGTGGGAAACATCATGCACACACCAAACAATAACCAATATTTCTAGTGTAATGACACCCTGCTATCCTACATGAAATTCAAAGCAACTCGTCCACCACACTATGATTAAATCATCTTTGGTTAGAACTAAATTACACTCATGGTTTTTTATTTCATCTCATGAATGAATCATTATGTGGAGGAGTGTCCATAATTATTTTTTTTCTAATTCCATTTTAAACCACACCATATAATCCTTATGTGTCTCATGCACCACATTGTCATAGATTCCATGAGTGTATTATAAAGAAACAAAGGCATTCCCAAGAACACATAATGGGTCTTACTAGGTCCTCTTTCTCCAAACCACCATCATGAAATAACACCATAAACACACATGGCATAGGAACTCATCCACCACAACATGAAATAGTCTACTTTGGGTATCACTGACTCACCCAAATAGTTTTACTTGTTCCATAAAAATCCATATTAGTGGGTGAAGTATCCCTATTCTTCATGCATTCTAGTCTATATCAAACAACACCAACACAAGGTTATACAGACACCTCACATCACCTCGGATAAACCATGAGAAAAATTGGAATGGAAGGAGTAACTCACAATAGTGTATATCAAAACTATTATAAAAAATATAATGGAAAAATATCATACCATTAAAAAACCTCAAAGCCTCTAGGTCATAGGCCTCTGTAGCTTGCTGCTTTCCTCTACCCCAACATCTAGCCTCCTAAGACTAAAAGAGACCACCCTGGGGTGGTGGTGGAAATTTGAACTATATGACAGATCCTACTTACATTACCACTACTATAAAATTTCTATATTCTTGTGGAACTCCATTATCCAAATGATTCATATTCTAGGTAGGTCCATTTCTTGGCTTCCTCTCACAGCACATCGGGTCAGAAAATCTTTGGAAACATTTTCTCATCAATTTTAAGAATAACATCACCTCTCCTATTGCTAACAAAAAATGTCCTATAATCCCTGAGGATTAGACACTACATAATAGGATTGTCTCCCAAAACACCTCAGATTCATCGATACATGAACCTACAGTGATATACAGTTATAAAAGGACTCAACCCTCTTGTCCCTATTACTAAAAGACATAGACTTCTTAGCCAGAAATGTCTCTGCTACCATGTCTTGTTCAATGAACTCTAATATATGTGGGAATGAATAGTTGTTCTGTTGATGAATTTATATGAAGCATTAACCCAACTCTTTGGTCCATATATTAAAAAATGGTTCTTGAACAGCGTCTAATAAGTATTATAATTGTTTTGGGAACATTGTTGTGCACTTTACAAAAAATATTCAATATTTATAAAGCTATATAAGCACCAAGATTCACACTGATCACAACATAGATGGATATAAATATTTCTTTATGATCCTCTTAATATCTTCAAATGTAAATTTCTCCTTTTCTGTGGTGTAGGCCTCCAGAATCTACCATCATCTGGTCGAACCCTATGGAAGGATCATCATTGGGACCACCATCTGATCGGGAGGAATCCTCTCAAGGAAAACAATGTGTGTGACTACCTTATTAAAGTCATTAGTTTCATGGGTGGTCATTATAACCCTGATACCTCATAGATCAATACGTTTATGAATCATATATTGCACTCACCCTGCATTCATTTTAGCCCTATACTAACAGAACAAAATGACTCTCAATGGTTGGCAGCCTAACTAATAGTCCACCTAGAGGTACAACCATAAGAGTAGTTCCATAAACCAAAGATTCTTCACTATCAGTATCATTGTTATAGTCCTTCTATGGAAACCCATATTTCTTTCATCAAAGTGTTATCCTAAAATAAGATCATGACACACTACAATCATAATATATCTAGGGAGCTGAGTCAATAAGGGAATGATAAACCCAAAACTCATTCCTATATTATGCATGGAAAAAAATTTCGATATGACCCATGTTCTAATTTAATGAGTATGAAATAAGGTAATTAGAGTCCTAGTGAATGGATATGTTGGTCACTGATCAAACAGTAGATTATCTGGCTAGAAAAAAAACTCAAAAACATTAACACTGTCACTAAAAAACCTAAACCAATATCACACCTAGACAACCCTGACATTGCAATCCCAATGTGGAACCCACTATGATACCACTATGTCTTGACCCATTTAATTAGGGACTTAAGCCATGAATCTCCATGCTATGCTCCATAGTATAGGGGATGGAGTCTAGAATCGATTAGGAATATCACACACATGGGAGGTCATAGCCTAGATTAACTGTGTACACCCACCCACATACATCCCCATGAAATAGTGAAGTTGTTATAAAACTAGAAATAAAATTAATTCATACATTTATCCAAACACTACATACCAATATAAGTAAAAAGTAAAAAATAATTTCCCCAAAAATTAACGCAGTAATAGCATCCAACTTACCAAGGTGGAGGGAATCTTTGTCAAATGTTACTGCTAGAAATCATGCCAGAAAATCTCTATTGAACACCCAGATCAGTCTCGCCCACTATGATCCTCTATCCCTGGGTCCTTGTAGGACTCTTTCAAAATGACTATTATTGAAAAAATATAAAACATGTTCTTGAAAAATTTCTGTATGTGTGGTTATAACATTACAGAGTAGGCACCCCAATTAATGAAAATAAAATATAGAAACTTAAAGGCAATAGCCCATTCGACCCAGCCTGAGGAAAAAATGTGAGAGGTGATCCATCTAAAAAATCCTTGTATTAAAATGGCATGTCAGATCAATCCATTGGATGTGTTGAAAAATATGTGAAAACAACACTATGAATCCTAGAAACCAAAATACCTATACTCATCTCAGACTCAATGTTTCATGAGGTTATGACCTCATATCCAGCAATATGATTCTACTCGAGGTCCAAAGGGTACCCTAATCTAGAAGAATATACAACATTATCTATATCATCCTAGATTACACTATTCTAAGAGATACACTCCATAGGGTATAAATTTTTCATCTCTGATGACCCATTAGAGAGATACAACTCCATCAGGTATCATAAATCCAATGACATAACATCGCCATCCCTAGTGGTATACATCTGATTAAACAGCCTCATCAAATATCTCCATAAGGAAATTCATACATGAAACTAGAAGATAACTCTATTCAGATAGGTGATATCACACATCCTATTTGGGGGATGCAATTTAACACCCGATGTTTTTGTGAAATATTTTTTTTGAGATAATTTAATCATACTGATATTTTTCATTTAACCCAACACAGAATATAGCTTGTGTTATAAGAAAGTACCATGTTGTTCTTTCATTGTATTCTACACCATGTTTTGAATTAGTTATATGATACCCCATGATATGTTTTTTCTATCATCAAAACCATCATGTCTTGCATTATACACAACATCGACTTGTCTTGTGTTATAATCAACACTGAGTTTCTATAGATTAACATTTTATTAATTATAATTAATTAAACAAGATAGTTATAATATATATAATAATAATAATATTATTTATAGGAATAAAATTTTTTATTACAATATTTATAGTTTTTTATATAAATAAAACATAATTATGGTAAAACATATAATTCTTTTAATTTCTTTATGTGCTTGAAAGAACTATTATCTGGAATAAAATAATTTTTATGTCCATCAATGAATAATAATAAAATTAATTTTAATCACTATTACAAATTTAATGTGATAAAATAAAAATTATTTTTTTAATTCAGAATTTAGAAATTATATTTTAGTGAATTTTTGCGATTTTTCTAGGAAACATCATTTTTATGTGAATAGTGAAAATAGTGAATTTAAATTCAAAACTAATTTATCATATAATTTATATATATAGATATATTATATTTTATTTTCTTAGAAGTCACAATAGACCAATAAAATAGATATTAATAAAATTATGGTCATTGAAATCATATTTATTTTTATTTTAGATATAAAATATTAATGATATTTTGAACAATCTCACTTAAAAAACATTCTTTCTCACCATGTTTGTGAGATTAGCATTAAAAATAATTTTCTAATTTCTATGAATTGAATTTTTAAAAATTAAAATACATAGTTGTAATAGGTTTTATATTTCTTATCTAACAAGATAAAAATATTATTTTACCAAAAAATTTAGTAAAAGTGATTAAAATTAATTACAATGATTAACTTAAAATTAAACTTTGTAAGGGTAAAAAACATTAACTGGTGGGAGAAAGGGACATATAAAATTTTCCACCACCCATTAGATTTAAATATTTCTGCCATAAAACCTCTATTTTTGATTTGGTTTTGTTTTTTATGACATTAGTTATTTAAAAAAGAGTGTACACCTAACTTGTTTTCAAAAATGTCAAGTGTGTCCCCTCTCTCCCCTATAAAAGGCCATAAGCTACCCCCTTCTTCACACCTCTAAAACCACATAAATTCAGAGAGTAACTACCGAAATCACTTCAAAAAATACCTTCATTACTCCTTTAAGTCACCCATTGGGCATAAAGCTAGCTATTGAATCATTTTTGTTAAAACAAAAAATAGTTACCCAAAGAACAAGTAACATCCTTCCTCAAGATCCTTTATTTCATTCTCTTTCTCCACTCACTCAATTTTTATTATTCAATACATACATAGTATCATCAATATCCTAAGTATCATTAGATTTTGTTTTTATAATGGTTAATCCTACACATATATAGAATTCCATTTAATGGGTAATGAACATGTTGTTCTTGTGTATAATGAACTACCGCCTCATGAAATGTTATTGTTCATTTTTTATTTACCACCTATCATGGTTGACAATTATGATGAAAAATATATTTTTATCTGATATATATTATGGATTTTTTATTTTTTACGTACAATATAACACATATATTCATGCATTCTATTTTTTGTACATATAGTAATTTCGTTTGTGGAGGTGCGGACTACCGCTATCTCAATGCGATTTGATTCATTAACACACAACATAAAATTTATTAAGGATTCATTCAGGGAAATTATATGATATAAATGGAATAATAATTAAAAATTTATCATACAATATTTTAGGACTCCTCTAGTTTTAATGATCTCAAATCATGTTTAACCTTGGTTAACCATGCTTAATCATATATCAGAATGTTTCATCATGCCTATTTATAACCTTAATATATTATTTCATATATTATTTCATAAGACATGTTCAAATATTTGACTAAGTATGAATCAAGGTTCAGTGGGCTCATATTTACTGGTCAGTGGACTCACAGTCACCGGTCTCACCATTCAATTGAAAAATCGGCAAAGTATGAGTCATCGTTGCAGTGACACTGCTCAGTATGAAATTTGGTACAGGATGAGACAATATTGTTTCAATATAATAGTCCATAATTTTATCAAAGGACCAGACTCCACTAACATATACAAGACACATTTCCTAACCGTTCCTAATTCTCATAATGAACCATATATTGTTGCTGGTTTTATGTAATTTATGAGATATTGTTCTTATGACAGAAATCTAGAATTTTCGCAAAGTCCGACACACCATTCATAGGACCCCATTCAGTGAAGAAGGCTGAGTCACTGCTCCCATGTCACTTCTCCTATGATGAAATTCCAAACACAGTCATTTCTTTATTTACCATTTATATTGAAAAATATTACTAACATTCATATTTGATTTATTTAAAAAAATTGATATTATTGATGATCATTTGTACCCTTGTTAGTAGGAAGTAATTTGTACGAGGTACCTGCATGTGATAGAGATCATGCTCCCTATCAGACCAAAGAAAAAAACATGAGAATAATTAAAAGAAGCATGTGAGTTGATTAAGATATGCGGTGTGACATACATGGCCAAGAAAGAGAGAATATATATATGTCAATCCTGGTTGTTTTAAACAAGAATGAATTTGATGTGAACCAAAGAGTGAAAAAATCATTGCAGTAATAAATCAAAACTGAGAATATATAAGAAGCATCACACTAGAAACCCGAACACAAAGCATTAAAGACACTCTGTTATGGTGTCTGTTTTCTAGAAGTGGACTCAAGCTTCACATCTGATCTCTCAAGAAGCCCAGAAGAATCAAGCACATCACTCAGAGCACTCTAAACTCTCTCTTTCATTATTTCTAATCTGTTGTGTATAATTTTAATTCATTTCAAGAAGTGTGTGTATCTATATCACAAACACAAACTATGCCCTGAACTAAGATGGGGGAAATAAGATATCCCCCCTCACTCATATTTCTATTCCGTTTTACTCCCATGTATAACTATGCAAGAGGTCTCCATGTAACCTAGTTGTATTCTCTTTCCCACGTAAAAATGTGGAAGATGTTTAGTTGATCTAGATATCTTTTATATTATTGAAAACCCTAATCCATGGTGTGGATCATGTTTATTAATATAAAATTCGTTGTTGTAGTAAATCACCAAGTGTAGAGGATTAAGTCTCTACTTGAGACTGAACCTCTTATTTCACTCCAACGTGTTTTCAAATTTAGTTTCCTTGATTTCCCCAAAAATTTTAAAAAAATAAATTTCACATTGATAGTTAATATTATATAGTTTTTATATCTATTTTTGATTTAGTAAATTACATTAAAAAGATATAAAAATGTTTCAAATTACTGTAACTAAGAATTAATCAATATTTTTTTAGAAATTAATTGAACATTCAAAAATATTTTAAATATGTTACATTGGTTTACAGAGCTATTTAGACATTAAATTGAAGGAATTTTAAAATAAGGATTTCAACAAAAAAATTAGGAACTCCATTCACTCCCGTGTTGAGTGTCCAACTCTGTCTAACATTTTGTATCAATGTATTATTTTTTAAACTGCTATTTTTCAATGTTTTCAAAGTCTTTTCAACTGTTATTTTAGTTTTGTTTTAAATATATCTATTTTTTTACTTCTAAATTTTTATCCCTTTTAAAACCTATTTTCTCTTCTCTATCATGGATAATATATTGGATGGTGCTACTACCAAAATACCTCCATTTTTCAATGGAATAAAATATGATCAGGGGAAAATTAAGATGAAAATGCATTCTGAAAGTATTGGTTTTGAAAGTTGTCATTCCATTGTAGATGAATATAACATACCTTCTACTACCAGAAATACATGGGATCACCTAACTAAGGAATCTTGTAATAAAAAATGAAATGAAATGAATTCTTTATATTGTTCTTTAAGATACGATGAATTAAATAGGATTTTTGTATGTAAAATAGCTTATCAAATTTTGGATACATTAGTTGTTTCACGAGAAGGAATCACCAATGATAAAGAAATGAGGATGAAAAAATGTACTATTAAATACAATAAATTCAAAATGAAGCCTGATGAACCTATCAATTACATGTATCTTAGGTTTAATGTGATTGTAAACACTATGATCTCTTTACGAAAGGATGTTACAGCTAAGGAATAAACCATCAAAATTCTCATAGGTTTACGAGATAGATGGATGGGAACTTCTGTAGAGACAATGTATTTCCCTAATAAGACATTGAAATATTTATAAGAATATTTCTTGAGCTTGTGAATGAGACAACGTGCAGTTATGAGGCCCGATGTGCCCAGAAATTATTTTACAAAAATATTATGTGTTTTAGACATTGTACATTTAAGAAATGGCATATCTCTTAAAAAATATCTTGTATTATAAATATGAGGACACTATTGGGTCTAGAACGTAGTGTTTACCCTAAGCGCGACAAAAAATGAGTCGATGCGAGACGTTTGAACCCCTCGCTTGTTTGAAGTGTGATAAATGGATGAATTAAATTGTGAATTTATTCATTTTAATGTCAAATCCAAAATAACACATAGATGGAGATCCAGATGAGAACTCTGAGGCCACCATTGATCTTAGAACGTGTGTTTTACCCTAGGTAGGGTATAATCTTTGTCGGCATTGGGAGATCATATTATGTGACATCATGGTTAAATAATTAAATAAATAAGTAAATATTTATTTAATTATTTGATTTGTATCTTTACATAATTTATGAGTTTAAATTCTTTTTTTAGATGAATTGCCTCATAATTAGGTTTTGTCAACGAAAAAAAATCCCCATTTCCTCTACTCTCTCTCTAGTTGGTGAGAGACGAACAATGAATATCAACGACAAACCCCTGTATCTAGGTGGATCAAAGCGCAACAGATCCTTCCCCTCCATCGACCAACACTATCTACACCAACAACGAGCAATCCAATCTTGGTAGGACTGGTATTTGATTTTTTATTCCTTTTATTTAACTATAGTGCATGTTGATAGTTAGTTCTTAAATCTAAGCCCATTGAACCTACCTATTAACTGAAAATAGATTGTTTCTCAATTTTTTAATCTATGTTCTACCCACGATCCCCTATCCTTTTTCACTGTCCAAGAATTCATGGCTCGTGATGTTCAAGACATTGGTTTTTGGTTACTTTCTCCCTTATTTATTCATGTTCGTCCCCACAGCATCCCCAAGGATCTCAGTATGACAATTGTCGATCATCTTGAGTCTATTTGGGTGACCAGATTTGCAGAGAATCGAGAAAACATGGATGGTTTGTTGATCCGAGAACAGATCTGGAAAAATCGTGAGATGAGGATGACAGATTTAATATATTTACATCATGATCATTCAAAAAAAATATTTGATGGCTCTTCAAAAGTGTGGCAACATCATGGGGTCTGGAAAAGTGTGGTTGGTGTGATCAGGGTGGCCGGGGTGGCTGTCCGGCCGGCTCAAGGTGGTCGGGTGAATCCGAGGTAGCAGGCTACGGTGGTGGTGAGTGGATCAGGCGAAGATAGTGATGGTGCATGACTCAGTTGAAGGAGACCATGACATTGGTGGCACACTGCTCTGCCGGATTAGTCTGAGGCTGCGTGGTCAGCTTTCGAGCGGACGGTCCAGGTAGAAGGCAACCAACGATGGGCGTGATTTCTGGGAAGTATTGTGAGATAAGGAGCCGATGTGCATTTTTATTGGTGGTATGTTAGGGTTGTAGTGTGAGGAAATTTTGGGAAGAAGATGATTTTATGAGATAGAATAATGATTAAATTATAATAATAATAAATTAAAATAAAAATCATAGAAAATGGGTGGAATAAAAAAAATGGAAAAGAGGTTAAGGAGGGGTGGCCTACATGATGCGCAAGGAGAGGTGTGTGGGTTTGGATCTAAAAGGGATATCAGTGGAAGATCCTTTTGACATGTTTGAAGAGAACACATGGATTGGGTCAACCTCAAATCTTGTGAGAGTAGAAAATATGTATGAAAAGATGTAGTCAAATGATATTGATCCATTTAAGGAGGTGTGCCAGCGTAATTCTACTTTTTACCCTCTGGATCAATGACAAGCATCGTGTGCTTGTCGACCTTTTGACTACATGTGTCAAGTACTATAGGAGTAAGCCTTCATGCCTAGGTGTAAATTTTCATAGTTTAGTGCCCGATAAAGGCTATGTACAAGATCAGTGTATGAGGTAGGGAAACATGACGTGTGGTCCCCACGTGCGCCGTGTACTATGGAAATTATTCTATCTATCGTAACTCCCTCTTCTGAACTCAGGTGTTGCCATGTCAGTAGCCTATCTTGAGTGTTTTTCAATATAGAACATGATGGTTCCCTCTATAGTGTCTTACAGGTTATGATGCAAGATGTTTTCTAGTTGTGAGCCCAATCCTGGTCGGCACCAGACAACCGCATCAGCGTGCTTTCTAAGAGGTACCATATAGTAGGGATGACCAGTGTTCCTTAGTGCTTTCTGAAAGGTACCATCTAGTAGCGATGGCCAGTGTAGTTTTAGAAGACCCTCCTAATGGGTCGGTAGTGTAGTCTCTTGTAACGTCCCGGATTCGAATGCCACTCAACGGGCACCCAAAACCCAGTTGGTCACATGACCTCAAGCACATTTCCCCAAATGCCAGAGGCTACCGACTAGCAGCGAGAGCCCAATTCTGATAGTGGGGAAACTATGCCTTCATTTGTCAAAATGTAACGCAATGGAAAAGATAAATAGCATACAACAAGAAGAAGTAGTAATCAATAATTATATACCTGAAATGGATAACTGATGTAAAAGGAAACCAACAGTCATATATATAAAGATGCACCATGTCAGTATTCTATAGAAATAGACAAAACATGTTACACTACAATACAATACAACTGAATTACAAGTACAGAAAAGAAAAACAAAACAGTCGGCAG
Source organism: Viscum album (assembly GCA_963277665.1). Taxonomy (NCBI): domain Eukaryota; kingdom Viridiplantae; phylum Streptophyta; class Magnoliopsida; order Santalales; family Viscaceae; genus Viscum; species Viscum album. Next base: position 990,008,529 of record OY728140.1, read on the forward strand.
CATCGCAAGCCTGAGCTCAGTCCCATGCTCCCCTACACCTCAACAACACTCATGTGCCTGTATAGGGACCCTTTCCCTTATCCATACCTTTAGAAATATAGTTTGTTTTCGCCGAAGACATGACCCAAACAGGGTGTGAGAAATAAATCTTAGTAGACACCCACCAAAGATCTATGCCCAACTATCAGTGTAAATTTGCAACAGTAGTGTTCAGTAGTTAATGAAATAAACTAAGCAGTACTCAAAAGTAAATAACATTACAAGTTATACTGTTATTTTAATTATTACTTATCCCCTCCATGTTTGTGCTTCGGCATGGCAGGTATTCATAGGAAATCACCTCAGAGAATATTCTAAATATCCGTGTCCTCAAACATACTATCCTTACCCTCAGGTAATCAGAGTCCCAACCCGCAGTTAATTGACCTCAGGCATAACATATATTGCCCTCAGGTGTACGAAGTGTCACCCTTAGGCAAAGAATCTACAGCCCTCAGGCATGGAAGTATTTTCCCTCAGGCTAAACAGAACACCGCCCTCATGCTAAAATGAAGACTGCCCTCAGGATAAACAGAACACTGCCCTCAGGCGCAAGTAACCAAGCCGAGCCCAACAGATAAGCAAGCAGTTATTTAATGTTCCTCTCAAGGAAATTTAAAGCATGCTAAAATTTATGGTATACTCTCGGGTAAACTGGCCAAACGGCTAAACAGAGGAACGCACCCCCAGGGATGGTCCTGGATCCAAGCAGTGATCACAAACAACAGTTATACATGTTCATTAAACTACCTATGCAATTATAGGTATTTAATTATGCAATGCCTCAACCATACGGTATCCCATTCATGGGCGCGTATCACATCGGTACACAAATTCACCACAGTAGTTGGAAATAAACACCATACCACCTACCTCGATCTCCCCTGATCGATATACGTTAACAACTCTCCTCGAAACGCCCGAGAATGCCATAGATATGAGGTAAAATAATTCGCGTTCAAACATGAATAACTCCCTTTAGAAGAAGAATTGGAAAGATCTATGCCAGGAGAAGGAAGAACTCACCTGTGCGGTTCTATTGAGATCGAAAGAGGCAGAATCGAATTCCCGGTGGTCGATCGGGTGATCTCCAATGCTCTAGTCATCCCTCCCGATTTCTCCTCCAGTTCTAAGCCTTCCCTATGAATAGGGGAGGCTACATCCCATTTAAGAAGAAAAAAACAGACTACATTGCGTGTACTATTGGGTACACGGCGTGTAGTTTTCATTTTTTTAACTGTTACTTCAGCGGCTTCTCGCCAACGTTGCACTGTTCATCTGTCAACATGAGTACAGGGTATGTAATACCTGAGTACACAGTGTGTACTATCGCTCAGCTGGCCACCGCCTTACTGTTTGCCTGCCGACTTACTGCACAGCATGTAAATACCCACTACACTGCATGTAGTTGGTTTTTACACCCATCATCGTCGACCGGCCTACACTCCCTATGTATTCATTCCACATGGCCAAAGTACATGGCGTGTAGAAATGTACACGACATCTAGTCATAAAATTTAGGATTTTCTCCCATTTTTCCTTATTTTCTCAAAACACATAAGGAAAAAATGAAAAGAAGAAATCTGTAACTCAAGAATAAGAACCGGGTTCTTACAAACTTCCCCCCATAAAGCAATTCATCCCCGAATTAACCTTCCAAGGGTGGCGAAGATAAAGCTTAGAAAAACTCTGGCCACTGAGCACGTACGTCAGTCTCCCGCTCCCAGGTTTCGTCCTGCACTCGGCCATGCTGCCATAGCACCAGTACGAGAGGAACTGACTAGCCTTAGAGATCCTTCGTGCTCCTATCAACAACACGAATTGGATGCTCCTCAAAGGATTCATTTATATGAAGATAAACCTCCTCTAGATGAAAGACATGAGATTGGTCTAAATGATAGCGGTGAAACTGAGATATATAGAAGACGTTGTGCATGGCTCAATAACTCTGTGGTAACTATAACCGATAGGCAACCGGCCCGAATCTATCCAGAATCTCAAATGGACCCACATACCTCGGTGAAAGTTTACCATGTCTCCTGATCCACTTGTGTCCCAACCTCGGTGAAACACGCAAGAAAACCTGGTCCCCGACTACGAACTCTAAGGGTCCTCTGTGGTGATCAACATAAGATTTATGACAAGATGGTGCAGTAGCCATCCGCTTCTGAATCAACTGGACATGTTCAGAAGTATTCGGCACGAGACGTGGTCCCTGTAAAGCTGCCTCACCTGCCTCCATCCAGCACAATGGTGATCGCCATGGCCTACCATATAAAGCCTCATAAGGTGTCATCTCAATAGTCGCCTGAAAACTGTTATTATAGGCAAACTCGACTAGGGGTATATGTTTTTACCAAGATCCCCCAAAATCCAGAATGCATGCATGCAGCATGTCCTCTAGCACCTATATCGTCCGCTCTGACTGACCATTGGTCTGAGGGTGGTAATCTATGCTCAGAAGCACCTGTGTACCCAGTGCCCTCTGAAAACTCTACCAGGAACGATATGTAAAACGGGCATCCCTATCTGAAATGATAGAACGAGGGACCCCATGAAGATGCACGATCTCTCTGATATACAACTTCCCGAGTTTGTCAACACCGACGGTCTCCTTGATCATCAAAAAGTGAGCTACCTTCGTGTGTTTTTCCACAACAACCCACACAACATCATTGCTTCAAGGTGACCTCGGCAACCCAGTCACGAAATACATCATGACATCATCCCATTTCCACTCCGGAATGGGTAACTACTATAACAGTCCAGCTAGTCTCTGATGCTTTGTCATCACCTGCTGACAGGTGTAACATCTCGTAACAAAACCAGCTACATCTCTCTTCATACCCGGCCACCAATACTGACGTCTCAAGTGACAGTACATTTTGGTAACTCTGGGATGAACTTCCCAAGTTGAAGCATGAAACTCCCGCATCAGCTCCTCGCTTATATCCCCTAGAACCCACACTCGTCCATGGAAACGCATTACCTCATCATCTCCTATCGTCCATCTAGGAGTAGGGTCCTCACTGGCCACCGACTCCCATGGGACTAGGCCTTCTAAATCAGATAGTTGTCTCATCCTCACTCTATCCAGAAGGGTATAAATCACAGCTACAGATAAAAGAATGTTTTGACTATAACTATCATGCACCTCCAAATGCATATCAGAGTACAAATCCATAAGATGTCATTCACCACTGGCCTCATGAACCGCCTGTGTCTGAGTCTTCCTGCTCAGTGCATCAGCAACTGCATTACCCTTGTCAGGTGTACAAGAAAGTTCAAAATCGAAGGACTGAAGGTACTCAACCCACCTTCGCTGCCTCATATTCAAGTCACGCTAAGTAAAGATATATTTGAGACTTTTGTGGTTAGTGAAAACAAAAAAATGCTCTCCCAAGAGATAATGTCTCCAACAACGTAATACATGAACAACTACAGCCAACTTGAGGTCATGCATCAGGTAATTCCTCTCATGTGGCCTCAACTTCAGAGACTCATACGCAACTACTCGATTGCCCTACATCAACAAAACTCCCAACCCAATACCTGATGCATCACAGTAAAATGTATAGCTCTTCCCCTGCTCTAGAAGTATCGGGATTGGTGCTGATGTCAACTTCCCCTTCAGCTCCTGAAAGGCTGTCTCACAAGCTTCTGACCAAACAAACTTCACAACCTTCTTAGTCAAACCCGTCAACGGTGCTGCTAAGTGGGAGAAGTCCTAGACGAAGCACCTGTAGTAACCAGCCATCAATAAGAAACTCTGTATCTCAAACACGTTCTTAGGCTACTCCCAGAAAACTACTGCTCTGACCTTCTCTGGGTCTACTACAACTCCTGCCTCTGAAATGATATAACCTAGGAAGTGTATCTGGTACATCCAAATGTGGGACTTTGAGACCTTAGCATATAGACGATGCTCTCTCGGTGTACTCAATATGATCTCAAGATGGGTAGCATGGTCGTGTTGAGTGTGAGAGTACACCAAGATGTTGTCCACGAAGACTACCACAAAAGAATCCAGATAAGGATGGAACATACGATTCATCAAAGCCATGAAAACTAAAGGCGCATTCATGAGTCCAAACGGCATAACCAAGTACTCGTATAGACCATATCTGCTCTGAAAAGCTGTAAACGGTATATCTGATGGTCTAATGTGCAACTGATGATATCACGATCTGAAGTCAATCTTTGAGAACACTTGTGCACCTCGAATTTGATCAAAAAGGTCCTCAATCCTCAGAAAGGGATATCGGTTCTTAACTGTCAATCGGTTTAGCTTCCGATAATCAATACAAAGTCTGAGGGTACCATCCGCCTTTTTCGCAAAAAGGACCGGAGAACCCCAAGGAGAAGTACTAGGTCGGATAAAACCATTTGACTATAACTCCTCTAATTGTCTCTTGTGCTCCTGCAACTTCGGGGTTGCCATCCTATAAGGAGTAATGGACACCGGTGCTACTCCTGGCACAAGCTCAATAGAGAAATCAACATCTCGCTTCGGAGGTAGACCTAAAAAGTCATCCGGGAAAACATCCCTGAAACGATCAACCACTGGAGGGAAATCCTTCTAAAAAATTCCTTGGTCATCCAAATATAAACTCGCAATCTGGGTTGTGACTCCACCTCGCCCACGATGCTCTGGTCCAGCTCAACTCGCTTGAACATCCCATTCTCCCTTGTATAGAAACTATCTACCCTCTAGTGACGTGAAACGCACCCTACGACGATAGAAATCCATGAAGGCTTGAAAGGGAACCAACCAGTCCATCCTGAGAATGAAATCATATCTCGTCATCTCTAAGACATAGAGGTCCCATAGAAAGTGACACCCTCCATCCTCTAGGGGAACTCCATGCACTGACGCACACCAGCCATTCTAGTCCCCAACGGAGTGTCTAGTGTCATGACAGCAGAAGACGAAGAAACAGAGAGCCCAAAGCTCTCCACAACAGGCATAGATACAAAGCTATGTGTAGCGCCCGTATCGAAAAGTACTGAAGATAAGACATAAGATACTATAATAGTACCTATGATAGTAGAAGGTCCATGATCCTGTTTATGTTGGGTCTGTTTCACTACATATGCTCGCCTAGTGTCACGGCCCTGCAACACAGCTTGGCTACCCTGAGCTGTCCTGCCCTGCTGCATCTGAGATCCTGGTGTCTGGCTACCATGGCCCCGACCACCATCTTTTCCTGCATGCCCTGACGTATTCCAGTTTCCCGACTGGTAAGAAGCTGATGGTCCTGCTCCCACACACGGAGTCTGCACAGAACCCCTCTCACTAGACACTAGTGGAAACGCCCTAAAAAAGCCCCGAAGATGCCCCATCTTGCCGCAAGCTCGGCACTCCACTGGGTCACATGGACATTTTGGTCTCTTGTGCCCCTCCTTACCACACTGGAATCACCTGATATGGCCACCTGAAACATTCTTCTGGCTGGTACTACCACCGTGAGAGAATTTCATCACTCTCTTCCTCTTACTTGTAGAAATAGTACCAGAAACTGGTGTCGAACCGTCCTGGCCCACACCACTAGCTTATCGTAGGTTCCGCTCGGTAATCAGTGTCTGGTTCACAATATCATGTACAATAGGCAACCTGAAAACATTCACCAGTGTTCGGATGTCATATCGAAGACCATCCTCAAAGCGTCTAGCCCCCAACGTCTCATCACCCACAAGAACGGGTGAAAAACATTGAAGCTCGGTGAAACAAGTAGAATAATCCATCACCAACATAGCGCCTTGTTGCAGATTCATGAACTCTCGAGCTCTATCTGCCCTCAGCGTATCTGGGAAGAAGAAGTTATAGAAAGCTGTCTGAAAATCATCTCACGCCATGTCTATGTGATGCTCTGACTGGGTGGTAACATCCCACCACCTCTTGGCGGATTCACGTAGCATATAAGTCGTGAGCTTGACCCTCCACCCTGGAGGCATCTCAAGATGCTCGAAAATAGTCTGCAATGAATCCATCCAAGACTCCGCAGTCTGTGGTCCGCCATCCCCTGAAAACGTAGGCGGATGCTGCTGCTGGAAGATACTAGTCAGCTCAACCATAGATTTGGCAGCCGACGGTGCCCCCTGAAAGGTCTGCATGAACCGAATGAAGCCTTCACGGAACTGTGCATCCGCGCTTGTGTCCGGTATAACGGCTAGTGCCGCATCTGGCTCTACTAGAGGATCCACTGGTAGCCCATGGCCTACCATCTCTGGAGTATAATCGTTGCCGCTCTCCTAGAGAACAACACGTGGTCGTCTCAGTGAAATGACTCTACATGGTCAAATGCACACCTTAGATCATGATTATCAAAGACTGTAAACAATGAGACGGAGAAGGAAAGTTTTCAAAATTTACTAAACTTGACTACACGGCGTGTATAAAACTACACTACATGTTCTCGAAAGTCATTCACATGGGCATGTACCACATCTTAAACTGGTCATGTTACACCCCAAACACACGATGTTCCTTCTAAATACACAGGGTGTACTTAAATCCTCATTCCCTACCCGAGTCCCTCTACACGGCTAAGCCACATAGCTTTCTAGTGTACAAAACTACACACCGTGTATAAAATCTACACGATGTGTTTGGTGTAATTTCCAACTGCCCATGTCGTTTGTGACACGGCCTATATACCCAGGCCACACTACACGGCATGTTACACCCGAACACGGCGTGTACACCACCCCATTTCCCCAGCCACATGGCTAAGTCCACACGGTCTTCCCCCGGTCAAGACAACATGGCGTGTCCCAAAGGTACACGGCGTGTTCAAGAGGAGGTCACACCAACCCATGTTGTTAGTGACATGGTTGGGTACCTAGTTCAGACAACCCGGCATGTTCCATGGTGGACACAGCGTGTATATCTCAAGGTCTCCTCTGTCTGTGTTGTTAGTTACACAGGCAGACTCCGGGTAAACATTACACGACATGTACATCCGGTACACGGCGTGTGCTCCCCAAGCCTTTCCCTACCCAGTGTCCCCTCCCACATGGTCCATGATATGGGAAGAGACTACACAGCGTGTACTGAGGGTACACGGCGTGTACTCAAAAAGTTTTCATTTCTTCCCGAATAGAAGAACACACAGCGTGTGTCTGAGGAACTACACGGCGTGTATCCTGAGTTTTCCAGACAGTAAGCCTCTGAAACTATTAAGGAACCCAGAAAACATGGAAAAAACACCTAAGTGCCAAATTCCGATCCATGAGGGCCCATACTCTCTGTGAATCAATGTATGGCATCTTATACATGTAATACACAAGTAACAAGTCAATGATCCACAAAATTCTGGTCAATGAGGGCCCATACTCCCCAAAAACAAAAGTTTGTATTTCATTCTATCAACAAGATCACACAAAAATTACCCTATCACATAACAGGTATTTATCAAAGCAGCTATCACAACAGCATGCTTTTCTAGCACAAAAACTATCACAACAACATGCAATTTCTAATGTGCCTACATGACATGGAACTATGCATGGAATGCGATTTCAAGCATATGCCTAAATGATGCATGAGATGGCATACCCTCATATAATCAGGTTTCAACTAAATATAACTCAAGTATAACATATAAACAGCACACCAAAAGTGTGTCACCCAACGGTGAAAACCAGATCAACCGTAAATTGCAAAATCAATAAAATTGCAACACGAGGTAAATTGGCTTTTCCCTATACATGGGTTAGCTACTCCTGTCCTTAGCTTATTACCAACTACCGGTTCGATCCTATCCCTGACTAAAGCTCCAAATAGTAAGTCAAAGAAAAGAACCCCTATGATACCACTTTGTAACATCCCAGATCCGGGTGCCACTCAACGGGTGCCCCAATCCCAGTTGGTCACATTACCTCAACCGCATTTCCCCAAACGCCAAAGACTTCCAACTAGTAGCGAGGGCCCAGGTCTAATTGTGGGGAAACTATGCCCTAATTTGTCAAAGTGTAGTGCAGTGGAAAAGATAAATAGCATACAATAAGGGGAAGTAGTAAATAATAATTATATAACTGAAATGGATAACAGATGTAAAAGGAAACCAGCAGTCATATATATAAAGATGCAGCATGTCACTATTCTATAAAAACATCCAAAACATGTTACACTGAAATACAATACAACTGAAGTACAAGTATAGAAATGCAAAAAAAAATGCTCGGCAGCATCGCAAGCCTGAACTCGGCCCCATGCTCCCCTAAACCTCAGCAACACTCATGTACCTATATAGGGACCCTTGCCCTTATCCATACCTGCAGAAATATAGTCTGTTTGGGCTGAAGACATGACTCAAACAGGGAGTGAGAAATAAATCCCAGTAGGTAGCCACCATAGATCTGTGCCCAACTGTCAGTGTAAATTGCAACAATAGTGTGCAGTAGTAAATGCAATAAACAAAGAAGTACTCAAAAGTATCTAACTTTACCATTTATAATTCCATTTTAATTATTACTTATCCCCTCCAAGCTTGTGCTTCAGCTTAGATGGTATTCATAGGAAATCACCTCAGTGAATATTCTAAATATTTTTGTCCTCAGACATACTATCCTTACCCTCAGGTAATCAGAGTCCCAACCTGTAGGTAATTTCCCTCAAGCATAATAGATATTTCCCTTAGGCGTATGAAGTGTCTCCCACAGGCACAGAATCTACTGCCCTCATGCATGGAAGGAGTTCCCCTCAGGCTAAACAGAACATCGCCCTCATGCTAAAATGAACATTGCCCTCAGGCTAAACAGAACACTGCCCTCAGGCGCAAGTAACCGGGCTGATCCAAACAGACATGTAAGAAGTTATTTAAAATTCCTCTCAAGGCAATTTAAAGCATGCTAAAATTTACGGTATACCCTTGGGTAACCTGGCCAAATGGCTAAACAGAGGAACGCACCCCCAGGGATGGTCCTGGATCCAAGTAGTGATCCCAAACAACAGTTATACATGTTAATTAAACTACCTATGCAATTCTAGGTATTTAATTATGCAAGGCCTCAGCCATACGGTACCCCATTCATGGGCGCATATCACAATGGTACACAAATTCACCACATCAGTTGGAAAAAAACACTAGACCACCTACCTCGATCGCCCATGATCGATATACGTGAACGACGCTCTACGAAACGCCTGAGAAATGTCGTAGATCTGAGGTAAAATAATTCCTGTTCAAACTTAAATAACTCCCTTTAGAAAAAGAATTGGTAAGAGCTACGCAAGGAGAAGGAAGAACTCACCCACGCGGTTCCAACGAGATCAATGGATGCAGAATCGGATTCCCAGTGCACGATCAGGTGATCTCCAAAGATTCATTCAACCCTCATAAGTTCTCCTCCGGTTCTAAGCCTTACCTGTGAACAGGGGAGGCTACTGCCCATTTTAATCGAAAAAATAGACTAAACGGTGTGTACTATTGGGTACACGACATGTAGTTTTCATTTTTTAACTATTACATTGGTGACTTCTTGCCAGTGTGGAACTGTTCATCTATCGACATGAGTACACCACGTGTAATACATGAGTACACAGTGTGTACTGCTGCTCATCTGGCCACCACCTTACTGTTTTCCTACCGATTGACTACAGGGCGTGTAAATACCCAGTACACAGCGTGTAGTCGGTTTTTACACCCATCATCATCGACCAGCCTACACGCCCTATGTACTCATTCCACACGGGCAAAGTACACGGCGTGTAGTCACAAAATTTAGGATTTTCTCCCATTTTTCCTTATTTTCTCACAACACTTAAGGAAAAAAAGTAAATAATAAACCTATACCTCAAGAATAAGAACCAGGTTCATACATCCCTGATGAGATATCAGGCTGACCTATAGAGTAGTCCCTGAGGAGATACCAAGCTAACCAAGAGTGTAGTCCCTGAGGAGATACCAGACTGACCTAGAGTGTTCCTGAGGAGTCATCGGGCTGAACCTCCCAAGAGCTGTGTAGTTTAGTCCTCAATAGTTTAGAGAAGACCCTCAATTGTGTGGCATAATGGCGAGGTGTGGTTCATTTTACATAATGACTCATAAAAAATTGGGGTGTTTTCCCCACTGAGACGTGTCCTTGTGACGCGACCCAAATCTGTACGGGTGAGTCAGTGCCACCCAAAGAGGATAGTGTCAAGGTGTAGTGATTTGAGACCCTTTTACTTGTGCCTCAAAGGAATATGCGATGAGTTTTGTGTCATCTTAGATGATTTTACATGGAACTATTGGATACACACTTTTTTGTGCTGAGCTTGTGAGATTGTGATCCCCTAGTCTATCATTTCGGTTTCATTGACTGAGTGCCCACACACACACAGATATATATATATATATATATATATATATATATATTCTATTTCTAGTGCCCACTCCTTGGGTTTTGGATACTCTCCTTCCAGGAGAGTTAAAGATGCATGGGGAACGCCATGTGATTTCCATGCCTAGATTTTCATGGTTGGAGGAGTCTACTCTCCTACGATAAGTAGTGAAGAATCGACAAGAAGTTCATCTTCTCACTATTTATAGCTCCTTGTGTTTTGATGGGATTACTTACCTCTCTTGTTGGGTTTAGATGCCCTCCTTTTACTGTAACTTGACCTATATAATTCTTTCCATTTCATAGTATCTCTTATGGATCCCTCATCGCCTTTTTGGGGTGTCCTACTGAGTATTTTTATACTCACCCATGCATGGGATTTTCCCACATGTGTTTTTCTTTATATAGAGAAAAGATAATTTGATCGTGACTTCAAATAGGCATAGGGATATAGGTTCTTGGACAACGTACGGTGGTCCTATCTTAGGTTCCAAGAGTATGGCCATCTCAACTTTTTTACTTTTCAGTTACTCCTAGGATGTGGCACTTTTCTAGTTGGGTGTGTTATTTTCCGTTATTCTTCTTTCAGTTTATTCTACTGTACTTGTACCATTTAGTGGTTCATGCATGTTTGGTATATTTATAGTAGTGTTGCATCTTTTGTTCCTTTCCCTTTGCACTTTTTCATTGATTTGTGTATGTGTGTGTGTAATAATTCTTTGTCGATGTCCTCCTTGATTTTTTTGTGCCTTCGGCCCTAGTCACCATCTCCTATTCTATGGAGGCGGGTTTTTTGTAGTTTTGGATCGATCCCCAGCATGGTTCGGGTCATGAAAAAGTGGTATCATAGGTGTTTTGTTCGTTGAGACGTTGTTTGGACATTTCCTAAAAAGGAATTTGACAAAATTTAGTGAAATAGTGTAAATGTGACATGAGAGTGGCTCTCGGGCCCTGTAGTTCAGTGATGGTGTGGGCATCCGACGTAGCCATTAACTGGGTTCCTTATAACCTGCTTGTCAACTCTTCACCTTGAGACACTTTTTGCAGGGAACAATTGTACATGCATCATATAAGATTGGGTTTTTTATTTTCCTTCTTGAGACAACTCCCCATTGTTGTTGATATATATATATCCTCATCTGGCCGATGTAATACTTGATGACATTCAAGACGTCTCTGCGATGACAGCCAGTTGGGATACTAGATCTCATTCTTGATGACGACCTTGTGAGTAATGAGGCCTCAGTTTAGGACTCATCGTGTGATCCACATTCTCCAGTTGGGAAAGTAGAAATACCCCCACCTATTGAGTAGCATAAAACCCTAGAAGAGTAGGCTAAGGATGTGCTTAGCCTGAGTGCACATCGTGAGTCCTAGTGGTAGTGACCGCAGTGGTTCTATGGTGAGCCAGACCCTTAGGTAGAATAGGTTTGGCGGGAGTCGGTGGTCCGCCTCTTGAGGCTTGTGCGGAGACATGCATATCTGATTGTGACTTTGGTATCTAGCTTTATCTACATAGTATCTAGGATTTGGTGGAGAAGGGTTATGCAGATAATTGATGAGTCAACACTCTCGTGGGAAGACTTCCAGAAGATAAATCTTGAAGAGTACTACTCCTCTTACTTGCGCTTGGTTTGAATTTAAGAACTCCTCCAGTTTCAGCAGAGAGGAATGACAGTGACTAAGTACAGGAGTAGGTTGATAGGCCTCACATGATACTCATTGGACATGCTCTGCAATGTCAACTTCCAAGAAAAGAGGTATGATAATTGACAGGGATATATTTTCTATCATACTTTCATTGTGCATCTTTACTTATGTCGGGGATCTGTAGCAGGTGCTGGTGACAGAGAGATTCCTTTTAGAGGGATACCATAAAACAGGTTATGGTAGTGCATGAAACAGAGCTGAGACGTCTGTCATAACTAGTAGGAATTGGAAAATAAGATCTCGACATTTGATATATTCTCTGGATCAAAATCGAGCACACATTCAGGTTGCTCTGGGTCATCGCAGAGGGGTCCAGTGCTATTCTTGTGATGGGTGTGGTCACATGGCATGAGACTACCCGACCAGATATGCTGAGAATGGTAGGCATGTTGTAGGTAGACCACCATAGTAGATGGAGCGCAGTGATCATGGTGGTTCCCAGGGAGGTGGTGTTGGAAGAGGATTTAGAGGCAGGGGACGACGTTATGGGGCCTTTCCACCAGCACTACATGGACCACACCAGGATTTAGAAACAGGATGATGGGTCTATGGATTGCCATAATATTTGGATGTCTATGATCCTGGAGTGCATGAGATGATAAGTGGTACACATTCAATCTTTTATCCTTTTTTCCAGTAGAACATGTTAGAAAATAGGTGGAGTGTTCTTTTATCTATACTCCTTGCTTGAGGTTTTATCGGGGTGATGTGGGGTGTCTGTGTAACTCTGTGCCATTTTTGTTCAACGTAGCTACAAATGCCACGTGTGAGTACAAAAGATTGTATGGTTTGGTGCTACTCTCCTTCGAAGATGGGTGAAGACAGGCAGAGTGTTCCACATGCTTTCCTTGTTTATCCACATGAGGTTGGATGAGTTTACTCACCCTCTATGTTCGTTGGTTCCTTTGAGTGCTCAACGTCAACCTTGATATTGGAGTTATCAAGTACAGATCGATGTGATGGAGACCTCATGAACAGAACTACCTGACTCAGTACCTGGTGATGACAATGATTGTCTTCACCCTTTTAATGTGAAGTCACTATCTTCTATGAGAGCAATTTGTGGGTCATTAAGATCATCGTTGTCTTATGTACATCTTTTCTTAGAGAGACTTGAACAAGAGACGACGAAAAATGATGATCTTCCTATAAGATTACGACTTTGATATAGTCTATACTCTGAGAAAGAACAATGTTTTAGCATATTCCCTTAGTGGGATGTTACAGGCTCAACTAGTGTGGGAAGATTCAGAGCAATTAACTTCCCTGCAGCTGACCCTGGGGAAGCCGTCGGGGACAACTTTTTTTATTCAGTCAACTGTGTTGACTCCATCGCTTCTCAAACATCTAAGAGAGTCTCAATTATGATGCATCGACTGTGAAATCATGTGAGACTAGATATGATTGTTTGTTTCACAAAATGGATATTCTGAAGGATAGAATCATGAGACCTTGTTCTAAGAGAAAAAATTATGAGGAAGAACCATCCCTTTGGTCCGCGTGCTCTGACAGTGCAGAAACATCCAAGTTTCCCTGGAAGCAGGAGAGCCATGTGCGAGCTTAGTTTCCTGAGCTGTTGTTTAGTTTTTATTTTTGGGGATGAAAATCATGAAAGATGGAATGATGTAAAGACCCGTTTTTTCCTAATAAGACTTCGAAATATTTTTAGGCATATTTACAGATCTAGGTGTTTAGACAACATGAAATTCTGAGGCACAGTGTGCCTGAATTAATTTTTGTAAAAATAATAAGTGTTTTTATACTTTGAACATTTAGGAATGTAGATATCTCTTAAATGATAGCTCAGATCAGAAATCAAAGTACATAGTTGAGTATTGAACATGGTGTTTACCATAAGCGCGGTATAAAATGAATCAGCATGGGAAGTTCATATCCCTCTCTCATTACTAATTTGTTAAATGGATGAATTAAATTATAAATTTATTCTTTTCATGGATCAAACCCAAATAACTCTAGGATGGGTACTTAGATGAGAAATCAAATGCCACCGTTGAGTTAACAATGTGGGTTTTACCCTAGGCAGGGTATAACCATTGTCGGCGTCAGGAGATTGGCTAATGTGCCATCATGGTAGAATAATTAAATAACTCAATAATTATTTATTTAGTTATTTAATTTATATATTGACCAAATCTATGATTATAATTTCTATTTTTAGATGAATTACCTCATAATCCAATTTTTCAACGACGAAAAACCCTCTCTTCCTCTCGTCTGCCTCTCATTAGAGAAAGAAGACCAATGAATATAAGCGATGAACCCCTGGATCTAGGCAGATCAAAGCGCAGCGAAAACTTCTCATTCATCGACGAACACTATCTACTCCAACGAGTGATCCAATTGAGGCAGTAATCGTCCTTTTTGTTTTACACCTTTGATTAAACAATTGAGAATGTTGATAATCAGTTCTTCAAACTACTCCCGTTGCACGTACCTGTTTACTGAAAATATATTGTTTCTCAATTTTTTAATCTATGTTCTAACCAGGGTGCCCAATCCTATTTTTTGGAAGTAAAATGTAAATTATACAAAGCCAATCAGGGAACGAGTTCACCCAACAATGATCACCTCAAAATTTCCCAAAACGAGCCAAAATGTCCTATCCTATTTCCCAAAACTCCTTTGATCCGAGCATATATCTAGAAAGATCATGAGATAAGGATGACCAATTCTCTTTTTTGCATGAAGATCATGAATAATGAAGGCACGATGTCTCACCAAAAGTGTATTTTGGCGATTTGGAGTCAGCACGAGCAGGGTGGCCGGGGTGGCTGTCTGGCATTGCTCGAGGTCGTCTGATGAATCCGAGGTAACAGGATACGGTGGCGGTGCACAGATCTGGCGAAGCCAACAGTGGTGTGCGGCTCAGGAGAAATAGGCCATGATATCGGTGGAGCTCTACTCAGGCATAGTAGGCTGAGGCGGGATGGGTGGATTTTGAGTGGATGGCTGAGGCAGAAGGCGACTGTGCGTGAGATGAGGAGCCACTGTGCGTCTTTATTAGTGGTTAGTTAGGGTTACAACGTGAGGAAATTTGTGGTAGAAGATGAGTTTAGGAGAGAGAATATTGATTAAATGATAATAATATTAAAATATAATAAAATTAAAAAGAAAATGGGTGGAATAAAAATAAAAAAAGAGGTCAAGGAGGGGTGACCCACGTGCTACACAAGGAGAGGTGTGTGGGTATGGATATGAGGTTTTTAATGAAATCAATTTTATATAATAATAATAGTATGATAATAATAAAATAGGATTAAATAATGGGGGCTTATGCGCTGCACATGTGAAACCTTTAATGAGGTTGAGTGTGCATTTTTATTTGAAAAAAATAAAGGTCATATAAGGATTAAAATAATATAATAATGTTATTGTTATTTTTGTTGGGAAAACTGTGTTTTGGTCGTAACTCCTCTGTGCGACCTTGGTTTGACGGACCGTCAATGGAAGAGCGACTCTGGGATTAAGGCATTCTATTCAAGTCCAATGATAAATATTAAATTTTTGTCTGTGACTCGGGTCCATGAAATTCCCAACAATATTATTTTTAATATTATTGTGGAATATTGCATCTTTCATAGCTCTTTCATACGACATCGGATTGGTGGTCCATAAGAGGGGTTGTAAACTTCAAATCGAGGCAGATGTTTCAATAACAATTTTAGGTGTTTAATTGTCAAATGCGGTGTGGGGCCCAAGATGCCCAATTCCCTAGTGTTATAGTGAAATGCAAATTTTTCTCTGTGTAACCGTTTTGAATGAATGAGTAGTACATCTCATGTGTTTTTTCATGAGGATCTTAATGGCGAGATACATATAATTTATTTTGGGACCGAGTAGTGGGCCCGACAAGATTTTTTTATCACAATGCACCAACTTACATCTTTTTCGATTACATGTCTATTTGAGGTAATTAAATAGTCTATCTAGTGTGTTTTTCTATAAGGATCACAATGGCCAGATCCATTTGGATGTAAGAAGCCTTATTCGTGGTATCATTAAATGTGGAAACATGAAAGGGATGTTGGTGTAAGACACTTTTGATGTGTTTGAAGAGCACCCACGACTTGGGTCAACCTCGAATCTTTTGAGATTGGAGAAGATGTATGAAGAGATGTGGTAAACTATTCTGGAACCATTTAAGGAGGTGTGGAAACACAATTTCCCTTTTGGCCCTCTGGATAAACAATGAGCGTCGTGCACTCGTTAGTTTTTTGACTAGGTGTGTCATGTACTCTGGGAGTAATCTAGAACTCCTAGGGGTACTTTTTTGTAGTTTAGTACCCAAGATTGGCTATGTACATGGTCAAGAAATGAGGCAGGGACCCAGGATGTGTGGGTCATATATGTGTCGTGTACTACATTGAGAATTCATATATCTCTCGTAAACCCCTCTTCTAAACTCAGATTTTTGCATGTGAGTATCCAATCATAAGTGTTTTTCACGTAAAATGGGATGGTTCCATTTGAAGTGACTTACAGGTTACAATATGAGATGTTCCAGTAATGAGGCCTATCTAGGGCGATAACCGATGCCTTCAGTAGTGTGCATTCTAATAGGTATCATCCAACAGGGATGGCGAGTGTTCATCAGTGCTTCTTGCAAGGTACCATATAGCAAGGATGGCCTGTGAAGTTTTGGGATGACCCTCCCACTAGTTTGGGTAGCATAGTATCTGAGGAGTTATCGGGCTGATCGAGACAGTAGTCCCCTAGGAGAAACTGAGCTAACATAGAGTAGTCCCTGAGGGAATACCAGACTAACGCATAACATTTTCCTTAAGGAGACATCCGACCAACCCTCCCATGAGGCTGGGTAGCATAGTCCCTAATGGTTTTGAGATTACCCACAATTTTGTGGAATATTGTAGAGGCATGGTTCGCTTAACCTAAGGACTCACGAGAAAGAGGGTGTTTCCCCCTCTAAGATGCATCTATTTGACTTGACCCAAAAAAGTGTGGGTGAGTCAGTGCCTCCCAAATTGGATAGTATTGAGGTATGGTGATTTGAGTCAATTTGACTTGTTCTTCCAAGGCAGATGCGATTAGATATGGGGAATCACAAATGGTATTACATGGAACTATTAGCTACTCACTTTCATGTGATGAGCTTGTGAGAGGGATATCCCCTTACTCTCTCGTTTGAGTTTCTTTGAATGATCATATATATATATATATATATATATCCAATTTCTAGTGCCCACTCCTTTGGTATTTGTTACTATCCTTCTATGAGATGCAAAGACACGCAGTGTATGTCATGCGATATCTGTGTCTAGATTATCGTGGTTGGACGAGTCTACTCTCCTAATATAGTTATCTAAGACTTGATGAGAAGTTCATTATCTCACCAAGTCTTGTTTCTTGTGTTGGATGAGATTACTTCACTCTCTTGTTGGGATGAGCTGCACTCCATTTACTGTTCCTTGTCCTATCTATTGCTTTCCTTTTCAGAGTTTCTCTTACGACTCACCCTTTTACTTTTTTGGATGTCCTACTATGTATTTTTATACTCACCACTACATAGTATTTTCTCACACATGTCATGCCTTATGCAGACAATAGGAAAGATGATCGCGAAATCAGAGGAGCATAGGGATACAAGATCTTTGTCACGACTCGTCCCCCGGGGCCCATGCCGTGACTACCCCAAGCCCCCCTTCCATAGGCCAGGGGCTGACGACTAGAACCAAAGGCGTAAATCCCTAAACTGGGAAGAAATTTCCTTTATAACTAAAAACACACACAACTGAGTACACAAATGAATACAAAACACTAAGAAAAACTATATAACAATAGAGTGTTAAAAGTAAAGGGGGAAGAAATACAAGCCCAACTGTAATGTACAAGTAAAACTTAAAAGGAAAAAATAGCCGAAAGGTGAAAAGAAACTCCTAAATTGTCCACCACAGATCCTACATGAAGGGTAGGTAAAGATAGCCTCATCAGCACTCCACGTCCGTCAGTCTCCACCAAGTACCGACTCGACGTGAGGTCCACCTCTGAGTACCGTCCAGTCATCGTACACTCAACCTCGGTCAATGTTGCCCGTCGTCTGCATCCAACACAATGAGGTGTAGGAATAACCCGTGCAGGGGTGAGTATAATGATACTCAGCAGGGAACCAAAGACCCTTAAGGTCTCACAAAACCCAACAAGGGTAAACCATAAGGTATGAAATCAACAAATAAACCCACTTAGATATACACCCATACATATACCTAAGTTATCTACCAATCCATCTCAATCATGAGTAAAACACAAAGTTACTGACTTAGCTCACACATGTATACAAATTTTTAAGAGAGATAAAGATGATCAGATGTAGCCACTGAATCATCTATTCTGTTGAACCCACACATGATCCAGGAACAAAAATCAGAACTGTCGAACGCACACAGGATCCAGGAACAATTATTCTGAAAAACCCATACAGGATCCATGAACAGAAGTCAAAACTG
Source organism: Viscum album (assembly GCA_963277665.1). Lineage (NCBI taxonomy): Eukaryota > Viridiplantae > Streptophyta > Magnoliopsida > Santalales > Viscaceae > Viscum > Viscum album. Next base: position 990,027,086 of record OY728140.1, read on the forward strand.
TCGAACCCACATATGATCCAGGAATAGTAGTCAGAGCTGTTGAACCCGTACAGGATCTAGGAACAATATTCAGTGTTGTTGAACCCACACAGTATCTAAGAACAGTAGTCAGTGCTGACAAACCCACACAAGATCCATGAACAGCCGTCAGTGCATAACCAGCCATAGTGTTCTGCACGAAGCATGCTTGATTCTGGGAGGGTCCTCTCCTCAAGCCGAGTGTCGATAAATAAACATCCAAAAATTCCCAAGAATAAGTATCTCAAAGGTACGCCTCGTCATAGTGGTCTCAATGCAAACAAACGGCGCGTTAATCGGATGCCCGGTCTATGAGTTATTAGCCTTTTAGTCCCGAGGGCCCGGTTGGATTCATGTACTATCCAACCTGGCCGTATCTCAACTAAACCACAAACTCCAGGGAGGTATAATAAAATGGATGAATATGCTCCAAGATTTCCAGTGCCGCTGACGGATCACCAAATGGACGTCCGGTTCCAGAGATATGGCCAATGAAAGTAAAGGATCGGTAGTGGGCCCAGGTCCGATCCAACCCGGTCAGACCGACCCGGTCCGACCTAGGGTTTGGCCCGGCCCAATGGGCGGGCCAACCTGTTTGTAGAGACCCAAGCTTGACGTATATGGACATTACATTAATTTTGCGGAATACTTAATACATAACAAAAACCAACACACAAGGAACATAATAGTTTAGTGCATTTGGAAACTCGGAACATAATCTTCTAATCATGGTGAAAGATCTTCAACATCTCCCATAAAGATCTTCCCCTTTTTTTTCTGACCTAAAACCTTTCTTTATATCGTAGAGAAAATAAAACATATAAAGGGTGAGCTCAAATGCTCAGTAAGGGTAGGCATGGAGAAAATAAAACAAACCATATACATTTGAACTTAAAAACATGAACATAATATTTAAACATAAAAATCATGAGCAATGACATAAAACATGGAAGTACGTAAGACATAGATCATAATGGAACATCAATAATGATAAAATAGCATGGGAATAAAACATTTAATTGTGGAAAACTATTAAGCAAATGATATGATTTCCATAGTAGCCAAGACATTGCTGCCAAGACCATCTTAGTGGACAAAGTCCCTTTCTGAATCGAGTTCACTCCTCGTTCCAGTCATGTATCACTGAACCAGTTTAACTTACCATTCCTACCATTTCTATCTCGTGAGATATAAATCATTACCCAATGCATTGGAGGGAGATATAGGTCCCACCCATTTCATAATGAAATCACTCTTACTTGTTCCACAGAATAAACATAAATCGTTCATCATAACCCAAAGAATAGAAGTAGATTTCATAAACATAATCCCATCATAACATAATCCATATAAAAAAATGGATATTATTTCATCATAAGAAGAATCAAACCATGTAAAAATTAGATACATTATACTTGAAACATAAACATTCTAAATAATGTCATCTTAGATGGAAAATATTTTTTATAAAACACTTGAAATGAATTCTTGAGGAAAATATCCTTTCTTCTTCAAAATCATTTTCTTTTCAGAAAATGCCACACAATTTTAAAAGAAAAGGATTTTATTGAAAATAACCATAAAATTTTGTAGAGGAAGCCTCATGAAAATAAGTAGTTATGAAACTGTAAAAATCTGTTCATACCGTATAAGTTAAAAAAAATATTATCCTCGTACTTTTGCCGGAAAAGTCAAAAAGTACCATGTATGGTAAACAAAAGAAAGATTCCTTCCATAACATAAGAAAAAATTCAAAGAGGGGTAAAAATTAATTTAAACATACATGGAAGAATATTAAAATCTTTATGGAAAACATTTTTATGGACATGGATGAAAAATATAACCCCAGTAAATACTTACATATAAGCAATCTCGGATAAAAATGAGATTGAAAAATTATCCCTTACCTTATGTCTGATATGCTTCATATGTATCCGAAACTCCTGTATAATGATTTAAATAATGTCATTGAATTATTATAGAATCATATTAATTGTTCTGATATCATATATTGTTCACTTATGACTTTATATTACCCGTTATTTTGTAAATTCCAGGTTAAAGGAGCGTTTAGGGTAAATCGTTTTATTTATCGTATGTGTTTGGACATGTTATTCTTGATATTATTATCACTTATATCATTATTTACTTAAATATAGAATGTAAATAATGATTTATATATCATATATATTCTGTGTATATATATATAATATAGATAAATTAAATGAAATACACCGTTTATGGAGACGGTAGGCCATACTTTCGCATGAACGCTGTTTTCCTTTCCTTATTGACTTGAATAGAAGTAAGTAGATGACACACACACATATATATATACATAAATACTGTAGATTTGTCATGTCATATATTTATTCATTATATATACTTTATAATCATTTTTGAATGGTTAACATGGATAATGAATCTCATCGCGTTGTGGAGACGGTAATCCGTATGTACGCACGAGTGATGATATCGTTCCCATAATTATTGAATTGAATTGGAGTGGATGATATAATGTCTACGAATAAGTATGATGTTATAATAACTATATATAGTTATTCTTTACACCATTATACCCATCCATGTAAGGTGGTGGTGGAAAAATAGATTACACCACAACGTGGAGACAGTATTCCGTACGTACGCACGCACAGTGGTTTTGTTTTCCGTAGGATGGATAGAAGGTGAAATGGGGTTGTTTCATCTTTATAATTACATATAATCATATTATTTATACTTATTTTATTACTTTATAATGAAAAAAACTAATGAAGAAGAAGTTGAAGAAGAAAGAAACTTGAAAGAATCAGTAGAAGAGATTACCTCTTCTTCGACACACCTCTTTTAACCATCCTCTTAAGGCACTAGAGTTGGTCTTTTGAGGAGACCAGAACCTATAAAATGTTTCTAGGGATGCTGAGAAGGGAAGTGGGTAGGGGTTGGCTGAGCTTGAAGGCTCAAAATTGTGTAAAGTGAAGAGGGGGGAGGTTCCCTTTTATAAGGGAGGAGAGGGGCACTTTAGGGTAAACTTAAATACTTTGCGCCTAATATAGTCGATCTGAGCATGGACTGTAGATAACCAGTATATACCCAAGATGACGTCATAAGGCCTCAAAGCCTCTATGAGGAGATCCCAGTTGAAGCTCTCGCCTCCTAGAGTAAGATCACACTGCCAGCACCAGTGTGTAATCGTTGAGTGTGCTCCCGTATGAGTCTCTAGCTGTAAGGATCGAGCTAATGACTCCGTCGGAATCTCCGATCTCCGAACAAGGGTGGTGTAAATGAAAGAGTGACTGACACCTATGTCTATAATAACTATAACCAAGGTGGATTAGACACATATCGTACCTCGAATCATCTCTGGAGCACCATGATTGTGAGCCTCGGCTGCCTGGAGCTGAGCTCTCCCCTGTCCACCGGCTCCCTGCGGTCGGGGTGGACCTCCTGGGGGTGGTGGTGGTAACACCTCATAACGCCATCCACCGCCAACTGCACGAACAGATCTTCTGACACGTCCACATACACCATGTGTTCTACCTCGATCGAACCTCTGCCTCTGCGTGGGATGTCCCTCAATTGTCTGATGATCATCCGTACGGCGGGTCGGACAGTCACGAGCCATGTGACCCTACCCGCCGCATGTGAAACACAACATGTTCCTCGAATGACTGGCTCTATCTTGTCTACCTCTCACAACCGAACTCGAGTCCTAAGGTCGTCCCCCGGTTGGTCTGGTCCGCTTGGACCTCTGCGACAACTGTATGCTGCCAGCTGCAGAAGATTCCGCTATGTGACATCCAGTGGCGGGTCTCGCTGCAGGTGACTGCTCAACAAGGAAACTCCCCACTAATATATCTCTCTCCAAAACCCTCACCCAAGTCAAGATGCTTAGGGAGATCATTGAAGCCCGAATCTCTCACCTGATCCCATGCTTGAAGGTCCGAGCACTGAAGAATGGGTCCCGCACCATATCTGGGGAGTAGCGCGAGAGATCGGTGAACCTCATTGAGTACTGTGCCACCATAATACTACCCTACTATAGATGCATTAACTCCTGTATCTACACCACACGTAGGGTGGATGGGAAAGACTCCACCCAAAATAGGCTCTCAATGTCTTCCCAGAGAAGTGTCGCCTCGTCATGCACCGGGAGCATCAGGCTCCACCATCTGCCTGCTGCTTCCTGAAGGAGACTCATGGCAAGGATCAAGATAAGGTCTGATGGTGTCCCTACTAGTATGAAGACTCTCACCACAGCCTCCAACAAATCGTCAGCTACATGCGGATCCATCTCACCCCGGTATCTGAGTGGCCTTTAGCACTGGAACTCGTGGAACGCGCTCAGGTGGTGTGGACTCTATGCTGCTGGGGCTAGTGACATCAGTGGCCGAATAGGTAGTTGTACCGCAGGAGAATCTGCTGTAATAGGGCCCTGCACCGAGGCATCGTCGCTCGGTGGGCTGCTATCTCGTACAAAGCTTGAAACCCCACCTGGCTGTCTGTATGGAGGCATCCTATAAAGTAACAGGAGCACCAAGGTCAATAAGTAATACCTGGTGAGATGACTCAAAGTGATCACAAAGAAAACTCTTGAAACACACATAAAATCATTGGTTTCGTGCATTGAGTTGGAAATCAGAAGTCAGGGTCCTGGTGTATGGATACGTCGGCCGCTGCACCAACACTGGACTCCCTGAACTAAAAACCACACTTAGTACCCTTAACACTACTTCTTTAAAGAAAATATTTGAGTCCTAAGTTCTACGGTAGAAACGACTGCTTTGATACCAATTTGTCACGACCCATCCCACGGGGCCGGTGCCGTGACAACCCCAAGCCCACCTTCCATAGGCCAGGGGCTGGCAATGATCACTAAAGGTGTAAATCCCTAAACTGGGAAGGCGTAAAATTTATAAATAAAAACATAAACAACAGATTATATAGATGAATACAAAACACTAAGAAAAATTGTATAACAAGAGAATGCTAAAAGTGAAGGGGCCAGAAATAGAAGCCCAACTGTAATGTAAAAGTACAACTAAAAAGTAAAAAACAAATGAAAGGTGAAAAGCAGCTCCTTGATCATCCAACAGGGATCCTACCAGAAAGGTAGGGGTAGCTATCCTCCTCAGCAATTCACGTTTGTCAATCTCCACCAGGTACCGACTCATCGTGAGGTCCACCTCTGCGTATTATCCAGTCCTCGTACACTCAGCCTTGGTCAGCGCTGTCCGTCATTTGCATCTAACACAACGAGGTGTAGGCATATCCCATGAAGGGGTTGAGTATAACGATACTCAGTAGGGACCCCAAGACCCGCAAGGTCTAACAAAATCCAACAATGATAAACCACAAGATATGAAATCAATAGATAACCCCACTTAGGTATATACCCATACATATACCTAAGTTATATAGTAATCCATCTCAATTATGAGGAAAACACAAAGTTACTGACTTATCTCACATAGGTATACAACATTTGAAGAGTGATAGAGATGATCAGATGTATCCACTTAATCATCTATTCTGTTGAACCCACACAGGATCCATGAACAGAAATCAGAACTATTGTACCCACACAGGATCTAGGAACAGAAGTCAAAACTATTGAACCCACACAGGATCCAGGAACAGTAGACAGAGTTGTCGAACCTGTACGGGATCCAGGAATAGTCGTCAGTGCTGTCGAACTCAAACAAGATCCATGAACAGTAGTCAGTATTGTTGAACCCACACAGGATCAAGGAACAGTCGTCAGTACACATCCAACCATAGGGTTCCGCATGAAGCATGCTTGCTTCTGGGAGAGTCCGCTCTTGAAGCCGAGTGTCGATACATCAACTGCTACAAACACCCAAGAAGAAGTATCTCAAGGGTCTGCCTCATCATAGGGGTCTCAACGCAACTGATGGTGTGTCAATCGGATTCCTGGTCTGTGAGTTATTAGCCTTTTCGTCCCAGGGGCCTAGTTGGATTCGTGTACGATCCAACCTGACCATATCTCAACTAAACCCCGAACTCTTGTGGGGTATACCCAAAGGGATGGCTATGCTCCAAGATTTTCAGCGCCGCTGAAAGATCGTCAAACAGATGTCTGGTGCCAAAGATATGGCCAAAGAAAGTAAAGGGTCGGTAGTGAGCCCGGGTCCGGTCCAACCGGGTCGGTCCGACCTAGGGTCTGGCTCTTCCCATTGAGCGGGCCAGCCTATTAGATTTTCCACAGACCGATGGGTCCAGCCCAGTAGGCCGCAAGGGTGGTTCATCCTAGGTTCGGGGCCAGTTCGTTCCGGAGCGTCGTGAAGGTGCGACTCGGCGTGACTCGGCCCTAGGGGCGCGACCGGGTAGGTTTAGCCAGGGAACCACGAGGGGGACCAAAGACCAGTTTGGAAGGTCGGGTAGGGTGTGGCCAGGCGGGCCTTCGGGCAGTCGGTTCAGGCAGGGCGCGACCAACACAGTTCGGGCAGGGCGCAGCCAGGTGGGCCGATTTGGGCGGTCGAGTAGGGAGCGACCAGGAGGGCCGATGGGTGGCCGGTTCAGGTGTGGCCAGGGAGTTCGGTAGCTGGTTTGTGTGTGGCCAGGTAGGCCGGTGGCCGGGAGGTGCGCGACCAGGCAGTTCGGTAGCTGAGAGGCGTGCGACCATGTAGTTCGGCGGTCGGGAGGCGTGCGGCCAGGCGGTTCGGTGACCGAGAGGCGCGCGGCCAGGCGGGACGGTTGTTGGGAGGCGGGTGGTGAGAGCTGGCAGTGGTGTAGCTGGGGTGGCTCTTCCGGAGGACTGCGGTTCGATTCAGAGCACCGGAGCACCGCGGTGGAGGCGAGGTTTGTGGAGGCCGCGGGTAGCACGACCTTTGTCGTCGCCGCCTTTGTCGCCTCTTTTCTCATCGCCATGCCGAATGTTCATCATAAACAATATCGGAGGAGGGGTCGGGCCATGTTGGTTTGGCCCACACCCTCCACGTTTAGGGTAGTATCAATTGGTTCATCAAAGATGAACGCTGTACAACAATTATTTTACAACCACGGAAAGAATTCTTTCTATCTGTAAGAGAGAAAGAGAAAAGGAATAAAACATAAAAGTAAACCCCTACCTTTGTTCGTCGTTCGTTGATTGAGTCGTGAAAAGTAGATGAAGAAGTTCGTCATTCGTCGCGTCTACCGCATGCTTCCAAACCCGAGCTGCGTCGGCTCGTGGAAGACGCTCCATGTAAGTAGGTGCCCGAGGAAGAAGTTTGAAGAGGATTGGCATTCTTCGTCAGTGGAGCGTTCTTTGTTCTTCGTTGGGTGATTTTCTCCATAGCTCTCCTCTTCCCAAGTTCCACCAAATGATAAATTCCAACCAAAAGAAATATGTCCCCCAAAAATAATAGATTGTCTATTATTTTAGAATGTTATATTTAAAATTCAAAATGGAGTATTAATTAATTTTTCCAACCCAATTAATGTGGAGGATTAGGGGAAGTTGGTACAAATTAATTAAAGGGGAGTTGAAGAGGCTCCCTTAAATTAATTTGGATCTAGAGAGTTTCTCCACTTTAATGAGGAGTTTCAAGGGGTTAAAAGCCGAGATGGTCCCCAACACAATTAACATGAAGAGAAGGTTGGGTTCGGGTAGGCCCCACCACCATAACCTCTCATGGGAGGTTAAAGTGTGGTGGTCCCACCTCCAACTTCCATGAGGAGGTTTTAACCACCAAACACTCACATGAAGACTCAAATAAAATAATCTGTCACTCACTTTATTTTATTATTATTTTTCTATGAAAACTCAAAAACATACTTTTATTCTTGATCAACTGCAGTTGAGGTGAAAGTATTCTTAAGTGAATATTGGTGATGCGAGTTCAATGGTGCCCTCAGATTTCAATTTCGAGCACCGGTTCAAAATTTATAAAAACCCACTCTTACGTTTACAGAATGTACTCGAAAAAAACTTCCAAAATTGATTCCGGGCACATCGGGCCTCGGAATCAAGAACCATCAATATTCAAAAACTCGTAAAATTCCCATGTATTTAAGAAAAACAATTTCCATGGAATTTCTAGGTCTTTACATTCTTGGACCGCGTAAGGTGATCGTAGCTTGGGTTATAGGATTACGTCTCTCTCAGCAATTTACTTTTCAGTTACATCCAGGTTGTGGAACTTTTATGGCTGGGTGTGTATTTTTTTCATTTTTATCCTTTTAGTTTACTCTAATGTACTTGTATTGTTTATTGGTTCATGTTTGTTTTGTTTATTCATAGCAATGTTTCATATTTATTTCCTTTCCATATTCACTTTTTCATTGAGTTGGATGTGTTTGTGTGTACCGATTCTTATCCAAAGGCCTCCCTGAGTTTGTTTTTCGTTTGGCACGAGTCATCAGCCCCTGGCCTATAGAGGCGGGCTTGGGGTAGTTGTGGCTCAAGCCCCAACATGGTTCGGGCTGTGACAACCTCAGTTTCAATTAGTGATTCTTGTGATATCAGTATGTTTCTAGTCAAAGATCTAATTGGTAAGATCATGAAGTATGAGGAATAATTAATGTTCAACAATGAAGATGATGATGAACCAAAGAGAAAGTCAACGACATTCAATCCCGCTTCATAAAAACATAATGAAAAGTAGAAAGAACAAACTCATTCTTATAGTACAAGTATTGAAAATAATTATCTGATAGTGATGAATAAATTTCTATGATAGAAAGAAGATTCAAAAAATTCTATATAAAGAAAAAAAATTAGAAAGCCTAGCTACAGAGGCAAGTATGAAAACAAGGGAAACTGGAAAAAAGGATTGGAAAAGAAGTAAAAATACTAATGAGATAGTTTGTTATGAGTGAAATATGAAAGGAAATGTAAATACTGATTGTCCAAAATTAAATTAAAAAAAATATTTTATTATGATAGAAGATACAAAAAGGAAATGAAGGAAACATGTAGTGATTATGAAGAAATCTCAAGTGAATCCGAATCCCAACATGATGAAATGGATAATAAATCCAAAAGGTGTTTTATGAAAACACATTTGAGGTAATTATGGAATATTATATACATAATTCTTAATATTCTGGAGATGAAGCAGATTATTAAAACATGACTAATGTGGAAATGTTGGAATACTGTAAAATGATTGAATGTAGATACAATGAATTAAAAGATAAATATAAAGTTTTAATGAAACAACATGCTTAGTCCTATACTGTTAAATATGAGTTTACTATATATAAAGATAAAAATGATCAATTGTTGAAATAAAATAGTGAACTCAAACTATCTAATGAGAAATTGAAAAAGACATAGAAAAGATTACCAATGGAAAGAAAACTCTTACTTAAATGCATGGTAAATAGGTTTCACCAAAATATACTACAAGTATAGGTTATCAACGATGTCAATGAATTTTTGTTAAAAATATTTTTTGTATCCATATCTGGAAAATCTAGTTTTAGGCCTAGTTTTAGATAATTTACTACAAGTTCCAATGTCGAAACATCTTCTACTATTTCATGTTTTTCTGGACCGAATAGAGTTTATTTTTCCAAATCGTTACAAACTAGTTATAAGAACCCCATGAAATCAATGTGGGTTCCCAAACCATTAATTAATAATATTACTGGAACCAAGAAAACATGGGTGCCAATGCATTTTCCTGATTAAATTATCAATGTAGTAAGCGTGATTAAAGATCTCATGTAAAATATTATGGTACTTGGACAATGGATGTTCAAGACACATGATAGGGGATTACTCATGATTCAAGAATCTTATTATTATTTATGGTTGGAATGTCAGTTTTGGCGACAATTATATAGGAAAAATATTTTTCCTTGTCCAAATTGGTAACTCTAATTCAATTTTGATTTCAAAAGTACTTTTTTTTATGGATTAAAATACAATTTTCTTAGTATCTATCTGTTACGTGATGATGGTTTCAATGATAAATTTGAAAATGATGTATGTAATGATTTTAATTATAAAAATGAGTTATTATTTACTAATTTTAGAAATTATAATGTTTATACTGTAAACATGGATTCTTTAGTTTCTTAAAAAGTTTCTTACTTAAGTGTTTTTTATAAAGAGTCCTAGATTTTTCATAGGATATTAGGACATTACAACAGTCACTCATATAGAAATCTTATAAGGAAATTTTTAGTCATAGATCAACCCAATATTGAATTTCCATAAAATAATGTATGCAATATTTATTAAAAAGGGAAAAACATAAAATATCATTAAAAATAAAGAAATAAGTTAAAATTACCAACTACTTGGGTCGGTTAACATGGAATTGTTTATAACATCTACTGTTTCAAGTATTAATTGGGAACACTATGTTTATTTTATTATAGATGACTTATATAGATATAGATATACATTATTTTTAGATCAGAAGAGTGAATCTTGTTCCTACTTCACCATGTATGCTAGAATAATAGAAAACTTAAGTGGTATTAGAATTAAATCCTTAATAAATGGCATGGTTGTGATTTTGAAATTCAAGAGTTAGAATCTTTTTTCTATCAAAATGGCAACAGTCATTACTTCTTGGCTCCTTGGACACAACAAAAGAATGGAGTTATAGAATGAAGAAATCAAACCTTACATGAAATATCCATAAATGATGAATAATGGATATGGTTTATGTATTTACTTATAGTAATAATATATGAATATAGATTGTTATATTATTAATTGAGTCTTAATTAGACCAATTATTAAGAAAACCCCATATGAGTTGTGGATTAATATAAAACCCAAAGGTAGTTAATTCAACATCGTTGGTTTCAAAGTCTATATTCTTCACACTAAAGCAAATATTGACAATTTTGAATCCAAAATTTATGAAGTAATATTTCTAGGTTATTAAACCTCTTGAAAAGCCAATATAATTTTTAATAAAAGAACTAAATGTGTGGAAAAATCTATGCATATCAAATTTGATGACAAGATCCACATGAACCAAGATCCCCTATTAAAAATATTGAGTATTATATCTCAAATATATACATAATTACTAAAACCCATGATTCTTCTGGTAAGTAATATGTTAGATCCTTTAGTTCAGGAAAATCTCATGATAGTGATCATAGTGAATCTGATCCTACGAATGAACCTAAAATAACCAGTCCCTCTTTTTCTAGATCTGTTAGAACCCTTTAGAACCATCCCATAGATGCTGAAGTGGGAGAAGTTGATAAAGGGACTCATACTATATCTTCTCTTAGAAACCAGGTCGAACATAAAGACTTATTGTCAAAAAATAAACCTAAGAACATTAATGATTCAATCAGTGATGAATTTTTTGTGATTTCTATTCATGAAGAGTTGAATTAATTTGAAACAAATAATGTTTGAAACTAGTGAATATACCTAAAGAAACATGACCATAGGAACTAAATGGGTCTTTAAAAACCAAGTAGATGAAATAGGAACCATTGTTAGAATTAAGGCTATATTGGTTGCACAAGGATACAATAAAGAAGAATTAATTGATTATGACGAAACCTTTTCACATGTTTCTAGACATGATGCCATTATAATATTTCTATCATATATAGCTCATATAAATTTCAAACTATATAAAATTAGTGTAAAAGTTCATTCTTAAATGAGTATATAGTTCATGATGTTTTTGTTGAACAACCACTAGTTTTAAAAACCCTCATTTTCTAAATCATGTTTTGTGTTAATAAAGGCTTTATGGTTTCAAACAGGCACCAATATCTTGGTATGATAGGCTCTAAACTTTTCTTATTTTGAATTTTTTTACAAAAGGTATAGCTGATCCTACCCTTTTTATGAAAGGAAGTTCTAAATATTTTTTAGTAGTTTAAATATATTTTGATGATATCATCTTTGGATCTTCAAAACATTATTTATGTGTTGATTTTTAAAAAAATATGAAAAATGAGTTTGAAATGAGTTTAGTGGGTGATCTCAAATTCTTTCATGGATTTAAATTTTTTTAAAATAAACAATTTATTATTTTTAACAAATATAAATACACTAAATGTATTTTAAAAGTGGATGGATTTGATAATTCAAAAGGTAGTGATACTCCAATGAGTACCACCTATAAATTGGATCTTGATGAAAATGGAAAATCTGTTGATCAAACCAATTATAGAGGAATTATTGGAATTCTTCTCTAATTTAATGTTAATCGAACTGATATTATGTTCATCCTGTGTATGTGTTCTCATTTTCAGTAAAATCCAAAAGAGTCACATCTTCTTGTGGTTAATATAATTTTAATATACCTTAAATATACTACTAACTCATATCTATATCACAGAGGACAATAATTTGACATAGTTAGTTATTATGATACTTATTTTAGTGTTTTTAAGAAAGATAGAATAATAACCTCTGTAACATGTCACTTTTTGGGAAAGTTTCTAGTATCATGGTGTATAAAAAAATTTCTATGGCAGTATCTACTTCTGAAGTTAAATACATAACTATTGAAAATTTTATTTCTCAATTTTTTGGGATGAAAAACACATTTCTATATTATGGATATCAATTTAGACTTGTCCCTTTAATCTTTGATAACAAAAGTTCTATTAACATCTCCAAGAATCTAGTTTCTCATTCAAGAACAAAACATATTGATGTAATACATCACTTTTTTGGGAGATCATTATAAAAAATGTGATATTAAATTAGAATTAACTTGCATAGAACATCAGAATGTTGAAATTTTATCTAAGACTATATATTCTAAAAGAACGAGCTACATCATAAATGAATTAGGTATGATCAATTTTGAGTAATTGTTTGTTGTCTCACTGTTTGTGGTCTCACCGGTAGTAGTCTCACCTTTTGTGGTCTCATCAGTTGATGTCTCACTATTCGATGTGACACCCCTGTGATGACACTATTGAAAACATACTATAAGAAATCACCATCTTATATATAATAATTTTTCCTATATCACTGTTTTGATTACTTTATTTGGATTTTATATTATGATTTTTATTTATGAATTTGAAATCCATAAATGATAAAACCCAATTAATCCATATCACTTCTAACATCACTCATTCTCTCTAAATTACAAAACCAAACCTATTCTCTCGACAAACCTTCATTCTACATTGAACTATCTCTACATATTGACAATGGGGAGATTGAAGCATCTATCTTCTCAGACCACAGAAAAACAATGATCATCGAAGAAGTTTAAAAAGGCCCTGATCAAAATTCTTGAGTAAACTTGGAACCCTCGCCTAACAAATAGAGTAGTCATACTAGAAAAAAAGCTTTTGAGGAATTTTTTCTTTTGAGTGACTCTCTTGTTCTTAGGGTATTGCAATATCAGGGATGGTTATTATGGTTTACCCATGATAAGATACCATTGTACCTGAATCTTTTTATTTTGAATTTTATTAGTACATTGAGATTTTATTCAATGCTAAAGATGGGTTTTTAGGTATAAGTTGGGTAAATGGTCAAAGATTTTCTGTTTCTTCAAGGTTTGGGATACTTGATTAAAAGTACCTTATAACGGTATCTTCGAGGATCAACAAGGATGACCTCCACCCCCATGTGATATTTTTATCATAGAAGAGGCCATGGCTGATTTTACTGGATATGGAAATAGGAGAAGATCTATTGCTGCTAAGTTTCATGGAGAAACTATATTTCTATTCAGGTTCATTCCAAATATTAGTTGTTCAAGGAATAAGGATTTTTCTACCTTCTAATATAAAGACGTGTTCATGTTGCATCTCTTAAAAAATAGTCATAAGACAAACTTGTGAAAAATATATTGTCCTTTATAAGTGTGATATAATAATAACCTCATCTAAATCCACATACCTATTCTATTCATGGTTCATATCTGCAATGCTACATGGAAAATGAATGGTATGTGAAAATGGTGAAACTATTGAGGATTATGAGTTTTTATTGTCTAAAGAGATATGTGGGAGAACAAAAATTATTTGGAATCCATGGAAAAAGATTTGTGTTGAAGAAAATGAAAAAAATTATGAGAATTTTAATCCTATTGGACATCCCTGAAGACCTCAGAATATCAATGACCCTAGTTTGGAACCAGATGAGGTAGTAGATTACTCAGATGGGGAAATGGAAGATGATGTCATGGAAGAAAATGATTCGGGTAGATTAGGAAATGAATGTATTCATGATGAAAGTGGATAAAATGATGCTAAGGATAAAGCTGCTAATCCAGAAAAAGATGATGTGGATGAAGTTGTTGATTAGGTGAATAAAGTAGAATAAATTAAAGAATGAGAATCCATTGTAGATAAAGCAGAAGAATCAAATAGAAGATGAAAGAATAATGATAAAGTTCCATGTGAGGGTAATGACTCTAATCATGCCAAAGGAAATGAAAGAGAAGTTTCTTTACATGGTGAAATGTGTATTGAACTAGCTGTTTGATTCGAAGGAAATGTAGATATGGCTGAAATGTATCAAAATATAGTAAAATATGTAGAATGAGTTAAGGTGATAAATCACATTATTCTTTAAGTTAAGTATCTGTTGAGGGGGAGAAAACCCCATTCTAGAGAGGATTAGTGTTCCAAATCCTATTTTTCTAAGTTTATTTGATTACCGGTATAAGTTTCCAAGTTATTTGGATGTTGATGTTTCCCAGAGATCCTCAGTTAAGGAAATGAACCTTTTAATAGTGCTTTAACTCAAACCCATCACATCTAAATAAGTGATTTATGTTCTATACTCAGTACATTTTCCTACACCTGCACAGGAAACCCCAAACTATAGGAGTCATAATAATTTTGCAAGTTTTGGATAAATTATTTTATCTTGAATTGGAAATCATATGAAGTCATAGCCTTCTCCTATGACTAAACTTAGTGAAAGGGATTCTGAAATTATTCTATAGAAGTTAATATGGAGAACACAAACGAAATTGGTTCATGAAATACAAGAGTCAAGGCGTGAAAATAGACAACTAAGTGGTGACTTGAAGTCCTTGAAATCTTTGGTTGAGGATATAAGGAATGAAATTCAAGTTGATCCTGCTTCAGCTCGGGTTGCTAGTATAAATATGGATGATTCATTCATGCTCTCTGGAAAAGATTTAAATCAAATTCAAACTAATTTTATTTTATTTTTTGATGTAGTGGTCAAGAACAACACCAAATTATCCAATGAAATGCATGGGATTTTGTGTGAAACTAATCTAATTACTGATGAATATAAAGGATCTTTATAGATAGTTATTATAAGGATCAATACATTTTCCTCAGCTTCTCAAGATCAATAATATTATGCACAGGCCTCTCATCCTTTGGACACTGATTTGACTAGATCAGTGATTAGATAAGAACATAATTCTTCGATTAGTGGTGCTGATTAGGAATACCTTGATAAGATTCAGAAGCATAGTGATAAGGTACATTACATGGTCTGATTATACCCCAAAATATCCACTCATTCTCAAGAAAAAATCACATGTAAAGTGGATTACTATTTTAAGAGGATATATACCATGAACAAGCTGACAAATCATTTCATTTATTTCGTGGAGAATTTAAATCAACCTCCAATGATGCAGTCATTCATGTAGCATGTTAAAAAATTGTATGAATTAACTCCTACCCTTGATAAGTTCATGAAGAACAAGGATTACATTGAGAATTCTATGGATTATGGTGGTGAAGTCATCAAGGACATCATCTATCTGTTGAAGCCATATCTACATAATCACAAAACTATAATTGTTTATCTAGCTACTTCCCCTATGAGACCAAGCATGATTCCTTCTCCCTATACTTATTTTTCACTTATAACCATGACCCATGCTTAGCCTCTATGCTAGATCAAACCAATCCTTACTGAGCAGCCTTTACCTCGGTCTTCCTTCAAAACAAGCCTTGAACATTCTATTATTGAATGTGTGTCGCTACCTCATCTCAGTACCCACTTTGAACCTCTATATACTACCACGGTTTCACCTCCTTCTTCTCAACCTGATGTATCTCACAAGGTCAACGAGTTTGTGGACTTTGATTCGAAGTGAATGGATGATGTTTGATAGGGTTATGATTCACTTTTTCCGATTGTACTATATTTATGTATTCAATGGAATGTGTTCACTCTTTTATTCCATTCTTGATGACCTTTTTTTGTATTCTTAATTTTAATTTCCCAATATTATCTTTACAAATCCTAAAATGGGGAGAACATAGATATATCATTTAATTCACCTACAAATGTTTATGGTATTCAAATGCTTTATTACATGAAGCCCTACTAGTAATAAAATGGATCTCTGTATATGTCTTAATTCACACTATAATCCTTTAATAATTTTGTATATCCATTAAATTCCATGAGTTGTGATAATCAAAAATTGGGTGATTATTGGAGTTCTTTAGTTTTAATTATCTGAAATCATGTTTAATCATGGTTAATCATTCTTAATATTCTCTTAGTATGTTTCGTCATACCTATGTATAATCTAAATCACTTCTATCATGTATAATTTCATAAGACGATTTTCAAATATTTGAATATGTATGAGTCATTGATTAGTGGACTCACAGTAACTGGTCTCACCATTCAGTCAGAAAATTGGAAAAGCATGAGTCACTATTGCAGTGAAACCGCTTAGTCTAAAAATTGGTAAAGTATGATAAAATATTGATTCAATATAATAGTCAGAAATATTTAAAAAGGACTAGACATCATTGACATGGGAAAGACATCATTCCAACTAGTTTAGAATTCTCATAAATGAGAAGACACCATTTGATGGATTTTTTCAAATTCCGAGACACCATTCTTATGAAACCAGTCTAGAGTTTTTGCAAAGTTTGAGACACCATTCTTAGGAAGTCATTCATACACAAAGGCTGAGTCATCGATCCTATGTCATCGCTATTATAACACTGTTCCATACTTAGTCATTTCACTATTTATCATTTAAATTCAAAATTATTACTAACAACTATATTTTAGTTATTTAATGATACTAATATTATTAATGATATTGTCCACCCTTGTTAGTAGGATGTATTGGTATGAGTTACCTACATGTGATGGAGATTATGGTCACTATCGGACAAAATAAAAATCCCCAAGAAAAAATATATGTGGCGTATGAGAAGATAGAAATACTTTGTGTTACATACAAAACCAAGAAATATATAATAAATGCACGAAAATCCTACTAGCAGTGAACAAGAAAGAATTTACTATGAACCATTGAGTGATAACATCCTTGTAGGAATAAATCAAAACAGATAATCTACAAGAAGTATATCACTAGAAACAAGAACACATAACATAAAAGACACTCTATTTTGGTGTCTGTTTTCAAGAAGTGGAATCAAGTTTCACATCTTCTTACTCAAGATGTCTAGAAGCTTCAAGAACATCACTCATAGTATCCTTAACTATCTCTCATTATTTTTTCACTATTATATAAAATTTTACTAATTTTAGAGTAGGTTGTGTATCTGTATCACAAAAACACAATGTCTCTTGAACTAATCTACAGTATAAAAGATATACTTACCCACTAATCCTATTATATCATTTTAGTCCCTTGTATAACTAAGGAATATGTCTTTTTGTGACCTGGTTCTATTCAATTTCCCATGTAAAACTGCCGTAGAGGTATGATTGACCTGAAAAACTTATATGCTGATGTATATTCTGATCCAGGGTGTTGATCAAGGATATTAATATAAACTAAAACATGGAAAGCGATGTGGAGAGGCTTAAGCCTCTTCTTGAGACAAAACCTCTTGTTTTTCTCTACTATGTTTTCAAATTTAGTTTTCTCTGTTTTCACACATATGTTATAAAATTGAATTTCACTTTGATAGTTAATCTCACATTATGTATATAACTTGTTTTTATTTAGTAAATTACTTTCAAAAGTTATATCAATCATTAATATTTTTGTAATTGAGAATTAATAAATCTTTTGAGAAATTAGTTGAATATTCCAAACTCTTATAAATCTACTACTTTGGTTAACCTTTCTATTTAGATTTTAAATTGGGGTAATTTTAAAATAAGGATTTTAATATAAATTTTTATAGGAACTCAATTAAACCATCAATTGAGTGTCTAACATTGACCAACATATATATATATATATAAATATATGACATTTACATTCTTTTTTTCAATATTATAAATTAAAATGGTAACAGTGTTCATGCGTATGTACGACCGACAATATCCATAAATGGTGTATGTAATTTAGTATTTATATATTCTATAGAATATTATAAGTACATATATACTTAATATACAAGATATTTATATCTTTTTTTACATTATTGAAGGAATTACATAAGTATTAGGACAAAAATATAACAAATTAAGATACATGAAAAAAAACAAAGCGTAAATCACCCAAAGAAAAACCTTAACAAGGAATTGTTAATAAGATGGTATTATAAGTTCATAATAAATAAACATATGGTATTATATATAATAATATGGTTCTATAAATATGTATAAAAACAAATATTTATTATATATATTGATTGTATGAGAACTAAGAGGTTCAAGGCCTAAGGTAAATGGATTTCATCTAACTTTTTAATTCTTTGAGATAATTTACTTATTCACAATTATTTTATATTGTGTGCTATGTATACTTTACATGGATTTATTATATGATTCTTATACTTAAATATATGGGTATTTAAATATCAATTTTTTTATCTTTGTTTCATGGGTGTATGTTTCAAATGTTACTAAATCGATAAAGTATTGTTATCTCAATTTTCATTTCATGAGACACATGCCATGTTATGAATGTATATTTTTCCATGAATGTTATATATTTCCATTGACATTTTATATCATGAATAGAAAAAATTTAATGAAATTTTCTGATTTATGTAATGTTATTCTTTCTATTGTAATATGATTCACAGTTACCCAATTGATAATAATTTGTTGCTACTATCAAACTATTTATCAAGATTGTTTATGATTATGCTCCCAATGATGAAATATTATGATCCATATATAATAAATTTCAATAATTTTCTTAAAATATATTTATAAATGTTATATCCAAGTAGTGGTACCATTTTTTCACTATTTGGTAATTAGGACAATAAATGAATTTTTTTAAAACCGGGTTTTATTTATTCTTTTGGTCAGAAATATGTGTACTTTCAAAACATGGTATTGTAAAAAGGTTTCCAAATTTTTTTTATTAGTATCCTATAATGTTTAAAGCAAATTTTTATCCAAGTCAAATAATATCATCAAAACAGTTTTAAAAGTAATTTTTTTTCTTTTTCCAATCAAATAATTTTTCTAAACTTTCAAGGTGGAAAAGGAATGTTCAACTTATATAAACTTAGCCACTATGATGACCATAATTTACTTTATGATTTATAATTTTACATGGTTATTATTTTTAGAGGTTTTTTACCATAATTTGTTAGATATTTTTTAAATAGATTTTAAAAAAATGTTTTAAAAAAAAAATATTTTCAAAAAGTGTTTCAAATATTTTTGAGATTAATTTATACATTGACTTGGAAAATGGGTTTCAATTGTTTTTCAATCTTATTTTATAATTTATTGTTGAAACATTTCTTCACATTTATTTCAATACTCATTTTAAATGTTTTATATTTATTTTCAAATAAGATGTTTTTAAAAATTTATTAATGATTTCATCATGATTTTTCATGGTGTTTTCAAGGAAAAATGTTTCCATATTATTTTCAGGTGTCCATTATAAGTTTTCTATGATATTTTAATATATATATATTTTTAAGAAATGTTTTTATTAAAATAAATTTTTCAAGGAGGAAAATACATTTGCTTCAATATATGCTTTAAATGATATTGTAAATATTTATTTATAATAAAAGGATCTCTGAAATGGTTGAAAAAAATATTTTCAAAGAACAGATTTTGTTCTTTACAAAATATTTCATGTGATCTTTCAAAATACTTCTCCATCTATTAAGGGATCCATTATTGTACATTAATATTTAGTTGGTACATTATCCAAGAATATCATAAATATTAATTCATAAATGGTTTATGTCTTAATTGCATGATGTTTAGGACACGTTTTTCTCATCCATGAGTTATATGATTTTGAATCCCGCTTCCTTTCATAGTTTATGCCTTGATGAAATGATTCTTAAAACTATATCTTTTCTATAGGTTATGATTTTATGAAATGATTATAATACCCATTTAATTTCATGGGTTATGATATTATATTTATGAACACCATATCATTTTATGGATCCTGATATAGTGAATGTTTTATTATCCTATGGAAATTTTATGGATCATTTTATTATGTGATGGGTGAGACCTATAATTACCTTCAATTAATTGGTTAATGATTTATATCTCTTGAGATAATAAGGATAATAATGTTAAAAACATGATCTAATAAGGGAATATAGGGAAACCTTATCCCTTATAAGAAATGTACATGACTGGAGATGGTTGAGTGTCCCACATAGTAGGTGTAGTCACCATAAATATGGAATACGAGGGAACTGAATCCACTGTGAGAAAATGGGGAAACCCAATCCACTTTGTGAATATGGGGAAAACAAATACCTTATAAGGATTGGACTGTGACTGTGGATGGTGGTGTGTCCCACTCAATATGTGTAGTCCCCATGAAGTTCCCCGATAAGCTATAGGAATGAATCTCAACTTATAGAGAATGATGTCACATGTTCATGTTTATACCACAATCCCATGTCTTACTCTTATGTTACACTTTTATAGACTATTCTATTGATTCCCTTATCATTCATGCCTTATGAATTTTGAATCATTATTCCATGATTAATGTTTATAATATTTGAAATATAGTTTATGGTCTTATAATCTTAAGAAAACGTTCTCATAACCATAAAATCATGTTTATACTTACATACCTCCCTTTATTACCCTTGATGAGCATCTGATATCATCACATTTTGTGTTTCTTTCACTAGGTTATGAGAATATTTTTTATATTTTATTCCTTTATGAGGGGTGTTAATCTTGAATATCCTTGTGAGAGATAATGTAGCTCACTCATGTATAAAAATTTAGGTTTCCATGTTTCCAGAGGAACTAAACTAATACAATATCTAGGCATATTTTTTTATAATATAATATGCATTTCGTAAAAATTAAGTAATTTCAATGTATGTTAATACTGGGTTGTTATTGTTTGTATAAATGTAATATTTTAGTCAACCATTGGTAACTATGATGATAAATCATTAGTGTGATCCATGGGTATATTTCTAAATGTTTTTCTAGGTATGTATCTAAGGATTTGTATAATGATGTGTTAATATTTAGTAAAATGTCATACAATTTTGGAAAAGTATAGAAATATTGGTTTCCTAGAAATAAATCTATAGCTAGATATTACATGTGGGCATGGTTCTAGAACATATGTACCTACTAGAAACCACTCTCACAAGGTGTGTTGGTCCGGACTCGAGCATAACCTAGTACACCAGAACGAGCCATACAATACTCATATTTTGACACTCCCACCGGATATTAATTGGGAATTCACATACTCATCATGTACCATAATTGTGTATTTTAAAATATTATGGATATGAATAAAAAGGGATAAACCTATGGTGTCAGGGATTATGGATGATGTTAAAATTTAGACATCTTATAAGTGGGTTTTAATTATTATTTCATTTTTCACTATGATAATTGTTTCTTACTCAATGATTTCTGGTTTTAGTCAATGAAAGGAACTAGGAGGATCTAGGTTAATGTTGACTGTGTGGGAAAATTTACTGATAAGAAGTCAAATGGAATAGTCACCCACATAAAGGATGTTGTGATCATGCATAATTATATTTAGGTGAACATGATTATAAATGTGTAATTTAACCACCTCTAGGACACACCAATGAAGAGAAGGAAGGAATTTATTGATATTTATTTTAATTTATACCATAGAGGAAATAAGATTCTGTTCCCCTAGTGTTAAGTATGTTGAATGAATTTCCCAAGTGATTTTCAAAGTGGAACAAGAAGATTTATTGACCATGGAAAGGTATAAAAGGGAGTAAATGAAAATTAAATGTGAATGGTTCGATAAATGAAATGGATGATTATATAGGACTCCCTAATATATCATCAATGTTTAAATGATTTATTTGAATAATGAATATTCATTTTTAAAATAGATATCCTAAGGAGAAATCCCATGAATAGAATCTGCAAGGTGGTAGGAGAAATGGTTATATTGCTATTGATGATGAGAATATAAATTATATTTGAATGGAAAGAGGTATTAAGTAATAGGATGAGGTATTGTTGTTATGGAAAATGGATAAAGTAGAATAATTGATGTTTTTATGCATTTAGATTCAATAAAAACGTTATCAAAATGTCAAAATATACAAGGATTTTCAAGTCTATGTTTTTTTTCTAAGGATTGAAAAGATTATGTTAAATGTCTTTGATTTAATGGATAAGTGATTTAATGATAATGTGTTATTTTTACTAATAGGATAAAACATAATATGTTCCTGATTTTAAGATAATGTTTTTTTGGATAATGATAATTTTTATATGAATAATTAAATTGGGAAATACTGATTGTCTTAGAGGAAATTATGGTCAAGTTGACAGCTGTATTACGCTATATTTGAATATGTTTACAACATTTTTCTATTTAAGAAAAATAACCAGTAGTATTTAGAATAAGGATATATGATACTTTCTGAAGATGATTTATGGTTATTCAGTTTGTTACCATGTTTCAAGAGAATATATGATGAGGGTGTTCACATATATGGAATGAAACAAATACTAGTTACTTTTTGATATATATCATATCAATGTGAAGCTGATTTCATGACCTTAATTCTAATTTTTTGTATTTACATCTTTCATAAGGATTATAAAGTTACTATTTATTGAATATTTAAGTTAATCTTCATATGAAGTTTGTGAGATTAAATTATTATGACACCATTTGAGGATTTATTCATATTAGATAAACTTATCTAAAAAATCTATGTTAATGGAAATTTTTGTGACATAGGATGACTTATCATGGATCTCATGATCTATTAGTTCTTCAGGAATGAAAAATTCACCTACTATTTTTGAGAAGGAGGTGATGTGGAAATTGGTCAAGATAAGAACAAATGGTGATATTTTACTTATGAAAGGGAATTAATTAAACGAGATAGTTATAACATAGCGATTAAACCTAATAATATAAATATTAATAAACTATTTTTGAATATTATTCATTATTTTTTAATATAAATAAATTATAATTATGAAAAATCAAATAATTTTTGGGAATATTTTTTACGTTTGAAAATATTATTTTGTCAAAATAACTACATTTTATGTCCTTCTATGAACAATAAGAAAAATAATTTTATAAAATATGATCAATTTAACTTGTTAAAATAAAAATAAGTTTAGAATTCAGAATTTATAAATTATATTAGGGTTAATTTTTTGGGATTTTTGTAAGAAACATAATTTTTAGGTGAATAATTTAAAGTACTGAATTTTAATGCAAAACTACCTTTTAATATAATTTATTTATATATTTAAATAATAGTAAAAATTGGTTTTAAAGTAAAAATAGATCAAATATATATATATTAATCCAATTTAGGCCATTTTAATTATTTATATTTTGAATTTAGATATAAAATATTAATGAACTTTTGAACATTTTCGCATTAAAACCTCACTTTCTCACCACGACTATGAGATTAGCATTTAATGTAATTTATATACTTTTATTAACTGAATTGATAAAAATTTATCTAAAATATTATAATAAATATAATATTTTTTTTCTCATAATATGATCTTAATTTTTTATAAAAAATATTTGTGATAGTGATTAAAATTAATTTTAGTTTTTAAGGTAAAATTATGTTTAACAAGGGTCTCAAACATATCATTGAGGGCCCAGATGAAATATATAGTTTTTAAAAAATCCATTTTATTTCCATATATAGTCCAAAAAATCTCAATTATTAGTTTTTTATTACTTCTGTTTGGTTAAAACTAGAGAACAGTTAAGTTGTTTTCAAACGAGCCAAGTGTGTCCCCTCACTCCACTATAGAAGGCCTTTACGTCGACCCCTTCTTAAAACCTATAAAAACTCTTATTCTTGGCCATTATATGCCCAATTAATTTCCCAAAATCCATATCTTACTCTTTTATCCTACCATTGAGAAAAAATCCAATAAAGGACGTAATTTTGTGAAAGCCAAAAGGTGTCTCCCAAAGAAGAGGAACATCCTTCCTCAATATCCTTTACTTTTCTCATTATACAAAATATAAATTATTCTTATTCTAAGAATAAATAATATAATAATTATTAAAAAATATTTTTGTATGTTTTTATGAAAATTATATTACCAAAACATGCACAAACTACTATCTAATGGGTAAATAACTTATCATTATTTAGTAAGGTGAACTATCACCTCACAATAAAAATTTGTTCGTTTTTCCTATACCACTTATAATTTTTGGGAATTATGAAGGAATATATATTTTTATAACACATATATGATATATATTATTCATTAATTATTCATTAATTATTATATAATATATACATTCATGCTTTCCATTTTTTTAATTTCTAAAATTTCATCTGGGAAAATGTAGACCACTACCTCCTCAGAACATTGTGATTTGTTCACACACTAAATTGTATGTACTAAGTATATTTTTAGAGAATGTATATGATATATATTAAATAAAAATTATAGTTATATGATTCAACATATATGAACATATTTTTGATTTACTTTCATTCTTTCAATATTACAAAACAATTTGAAATATATTTCATGCGTACGTACAACCTACCATCTCCATGAAATTTATATTTCATTTTCTATTTATATGTTATATATATTATTATAAATAAAAATATATATAATATAATTTATTTTCATATCATTTTTTACATTCTTTAAATAATGATATATGTATTAGGAAAAAATATGAGAAATTAAGATACATTCGAGAAAAAACGGATATTACCTGAAGAGAAACCTTAACATGGAATTACTAATAACGGGGAAGCATAAAATAAAAATTAAACCATATATGTTTTTATATATAATAATATGTTTCTTTAAAAGATATTTAATTATCTTATATTTATTATGTAGATGGTTTGTATGAGTACAGAGTGATTTAATACATAAGATATGGGAATTTCGTCTCACATTTTATTTATGTGAGATACATTCCTTATTCACAAATCATTTTTTTAGTGGTGTGTATACATAACATGGATTTATTATATGATTATTATACTTATTTTTTTAATTTAAATTTAAATTTTCTGAAAATTCTTTCATTGGGTTTATGTTTCTAATGTTACACAATCGGTAATGTAATTTTGGCTCAATTTTCTATCATTGAGACACATGCCATGTTATTCACCAATATATTTTTTCATGAGTTATATATAAATAAATTATTATGATATATCATGAATATAATTCATTGAATGATATGCTAATATTTATGTGATTTTATGATTTCCATTTATTTATGAATCCCTGTTACCAAATTGCTGACGATTTATAACTACAATCTCACCATTTATCGAGATTGTTTATGATTATTATTATATTGATGAAATATAATGATCCATAATCAATAGATATGATTTATTTTCTTACCATATGGTTATTCATGTTATATCTAAGTAATTATATTATTTTCTACTCTTTTTTACTTAATATAATTAAGAAAAAACTTTGTAAACCTGACATTATTTTTTCTATTGGTCAAAATTTTGTGTTATTTAAAAACCATTTATATTAAAATGGGTTTCTAAAATGTTTTAATATCATATTATGATGTTTAATCGTAATTTTTACCCATTTTTTCATTTAAATAAAATATTTTAAAAGGAATATTATAGTCATTTTATAATCAATGTACTTTTCTAAATTTTTAAGGTAAAAAAAGAATGTTAGAAATGTACTCACATAACTGCCATCATGACCATAATTTCCATTATGATTCCTTTATAATTTTATAATTTTATTTTTATGGAATATGTTTCAATTAATATTACGTAAGTTTTTTGATTTTAAATTTATTTTCAAAGATTTTTTTTTAAAATAAATTATTTTTAAAAAGTGATTCAAATATTTTCATGATTATTTTATAAGCCTACAAGTAAGATGGTGTTGAGATTTTTCTTTATATATTTTTTATATTTTATAAAAGAAAATTGTTTTCAAAATGATTTCATTATTTCTTTTTAATGGTTTAAATTTATTTTTAAAGAAAATTTTTTTCATAATGTTTTCAATATTGCATTATTTTTTTCCTCGTGTTTTCAAAGAAAAAGGTTTTTGAAATATTTTCAATATTACATTATATATTTTCAAAGCTATTTCAATGAAAAAAGGATTTTAAAATGATTTCTAATTTATAAAAAAAAATTTCAAATCCAAAAAGATATTTTCATCATGAAATGTTTTAACTTATATTATAATGAATTATTTATATGAAATTTATGTTTAAAATGGTTTTATGAAAAGGATTTTCAACTAAAGGATATTTCACTTAAGAAATGATTCAGGTGACCTTTTAAAAATATATGTCCATATAATATGTCATCATTTATTTAGTTTCATATTTATTAGGGACGTAATCCAAGAATACCATTGCCAACGAGCCTGTACACAAGTGGTAAAGGCTCCTGCTTTGCTTCCAAAAGACCCATGATCAAATCCGGGCAGGGAGTAATTTTTTGGGTACTCTAGTAGTACTATAGTAGCCGTGGAACTGTAGTAGTGGTAGCACTGTAGAGGTGGAGGCACTGTAGCGGAGACGGTACTTTAGCATTACTATTCACCAAATGGCTCTTTGGGCCAAAAAATGGGATTTCAGGCCTTGTATTCAGACCAATTGGTCTTGGGATTTTGGGCTATGTAATTGGTCCCCCCTCTACCCAGTTTGAAAGAGTTCTTTTATTTAAATTATAAATGAGGCTTTTGCCACAACCTTCTAAAAAAATAATCCAAGAATACCATTCAAATTCAAACTTTAATGGTTTATGTCTTATTTTCATGATGTTTATGAAACCTGTTTCTCTTCCATGAGTTGTATGTTTTTGAAAATCAATTACTTTAACATGTTATGATTTGAGGAAATGATTATAAAAAATATCTCTTTTCTATTGGTTATGATGTGATGAATTTATTATGATACCAGTTTCATTTCATGAGGTATGTTATGATTTTAATGATTTTTTTGTTTTTTTTTCTTTAATGATATGATGAAATTTTTATTGTCTTGTAGAAAAAGTATGAATTGATTTATTATGTGATGGATGGGTCCTATATTTTCATCCAACTCATTGGGTAAAGATTTATTTTCCCTGACATAATGACAGTAATCAAATCAATAAGACTTGTCCATTAGGGGATGATTGGGAATCCCAATCCCTTACAAAGAAAGAACAGTGACTTGGGATGGTAGAGTGTCATGCTGAGTATGTGTAGTGACCATATAGATGGAAGAAGAGAAATCAATATCCATTATTTGAAGATGGGGAATCCTAATACATTATGTGAAGATGGGGAAACCTAATCCACTATGTGAAGATTGGGAAACCAGATCCCTTGTAATGAATTGACTCTAAATGAGGATAGTGTTGTTTCCTGTATAGTAGGTGTAGTCCCCATTATGATATCAAGTAAGTTCTAGTAACGAGTATTGACTTATAGGAAATGATGATAGTTGTTTATATATATCATACAATACCATGTATTACTCATATGTTATGCTTTAATGGATTATTCTCTTTATTCTCTTATGATTCATGCCTTATAAAATACTAATATTTATGTTATGGATCCTTTTTTTGATTTTTTATATGTTTTTTATGATCTTATAATGTGAAGAACACGTTCTCATACCATTATTCTCATGTTTATGCTTATATATCTCCATATTTTACCCTTATTGACCATCTGATATCACCACTTTTTTTCCCTTCACCAATATAAGAAGATACATTTTATGCATAATTTGTCTAAAGGGTTTATAGTCTTGTAGAACCTAGTGGGAGATAATGTAGCTCACATATTTATTGGGGTTTACACTTCCATGTTTCCAGCATTCGTAAACTAATACAGTCATTGGGAATATGTTTTTATAATGAATTAAGTATTTCCAAAAAAATGAGGTAATGTTTATGTACATTATGAATGGTTTAATAAACAATAGTTACCCTATAGAAAAAAAATAACGTATCATCACTCAGAATTGGGTTCACTATCAATACTATTGGGGGACACTATAAACCTAGTCAGAAATACTAAAGACCATATATTCTAGGAAATGAAATGAATCCTAGGACTGCTTGGGGATGCCAAAAACGATATCTGGTAAACCAAATATCCCACTAAGAAATGGGATCACTCAATGATCCACTAGAGATAGAAAAAACTCAATCTTTCATCCCAAATAACATACAACATAGATAGGGGATCTCCACCTATGTAGTGTTGGTCACCACGATTCCAAAACACCTATTGAAAAAACTAGATAAGTATGGGGACATACTCTCAATGAAACAAAAAAACCTACTAAAACTTTATTATAATTATAAGAGAATATACCTGATGACTCTACAACCCTACTAATACCACCCACAACATAAGCGATCATATAATTGATGATTCCCCAAACTATATAGGCCTATCCATCTAGATAGAGGATTTCCACCCATTTAGTGTTGGCCCTGATGATACCAACAACAAAATATTGGAAAATGATATGATAGAGGATCCCTCCCTTACCTCCCTATAGGGGTGATACAAATATATCTATGTTTTTCCTATTATGTGAGAACATAAACTTTTACTAAGGATTTAATGGCACATTATACATTCATAGTGATATACCAGGGGACTCACTAAACTATTATTGGTCTAAACACATCTAACTAGAGATACCCCCAAAAATTCCTCACATCATACATCTAATGACCAAATCCTGGATACCATCACATTATACATGGAAATATCCTCAGGTTAGGATATTCAAAGGCATGAATCCAAATATAGAGAAAGAGAAAAATCATCAATAAACACCCAATAGAAGACTGAATGGTGTATACCGAGGTACACATGGAATGTAACTCCACTTGAACAACTAACATTTTCCTTTTATACACCTCTTGGGTGTTTATATTTTCATATATGGCATGTATGGAATGTACACAATGTGTTTCACCTCACTTGGGCCCCCATCGATGTCATTCCTAACACAAATAGACCAACCATGTATAATACACAATTTTTATTAAACAAATGGATCCTTTTCCATGTATTTTAGAAAAACTATTGTACAACTCCTCGTTCCCCTGTACACTAACTGTGTACTTCCACCTAGTAATGTCCCATGACATTATTCTGCGTCCATGTACACTAGCCACATGACCTGAGTTCACTACAGAACATGTAACTGGAGTATACAGAATGCAGTAACCAAAATTAATATTCATTATATGGTAGAGAACACATGGTTTCTGACCCTACACTACACATCGTGTGATCTAGAATTTTGAAATGGAATTACCTATTATCTATCCAAATTACCACAATTTCCATTAAAACGTAAATATCAACCCCCATGGGGTCCTTAAATATTGTGTAAGGGATATAAATTATTAAAACAACACATAAAAAGGTTATTGGGAATGAAAACTAAAATCCTCCTACCTCGAAGTGAAATTTCAATGCTTCAGATTTGAATCAATGCTCTGGAGCCACTGCAGCACAAAATGATAGTAATCTACGACATGATCGGAGATAGGGCACCCCTTATCCAAGGTTCTGATTCAGTTAATCCATCAATATATAGTGGGAGGGGTTCCTCATCATATGTTTAAAATTCACCAGGGTAATGTGTATGTATATTAATTTAATTTCATTAAACCAATATCCTGGTTTAAACACCCCACCAACCCACACCCCCGACCGATCCCCCAACACCGATAGTTTTTATGATGTGCATAAGGTAAACGCCAATGTATAAACTCTACTAGCGTCTTGGATTTATGATCCAATAATATTATTATGAGTTATTCCATGTTTCAAATGGTGCTTCAATTGTGTGATAAAATATTTTTATTATCATTATACTAAGGCTTTCTGGGCCTCGAAATCCCTTGGTGACTCAACACCTAGCTCTAGAAAACTACATAAAAATATCCCAAAGTATTAAGGGTCCAAAACTAAGTCACTATAGTTGTTCCACATTCAAAAGAATGTAAAATTATTATATTTTAATTTTTTTTATTTACAACACTCCGACCCATCTCACTTATAAAGGGGTTCACCATCCCTTGACTTATTCATACACTAAAATCCCTCTAATTCAGCCAAACCCTACCAGAAGTATCATCATAACTTCCATGTACACATATTATACATATTGTTTTCCCAAAATATGATCATTTTACAAGAATATTTTAATTCTATGGGAGAATTCCCTAATAAGATAGTCATAATAATGGGTACGATAAAATTTCATACCCGAGGTATGGATTTACATTTAAATATAATTTTTAATATATATTATATATGATTTAATCTCCTATGGGAGAATTATATGATATTTATCTCTTAATAAAATTATTTTTTCTTCTCTAAATATTATTTCTTGGGTTTTCATATTCTATGTTCATTATTCAATCATTGGTACTTAAAATGATTAAAAAACTTTTTTTAAAAAATTTGACATTTTTTACTATTTTGTAGGAAATATTTCATTCAATATAAATGTTCATTAAAATTTTTTAATTAAAATTATATTTTCTGATCTATTGATTATTTAATTTTATTTTAAACTATATTCTTCTTTCTCTTCAATGTATTAAAAATTATGTTTTCAAATATTTTTTCAAAATGGTTATTTTTTATTTTGTAAAAAAAAAGCGTGAAAATGAATATTTGATTAATGTTTAACACATGAATGACATTTAATATTTTCATAAAAATTATATACATTGAAAATTATTTTATAATGTTCTAGTTTAATTTCACATAAAATAATTTTCCATGTAATATGGTAATTTATATACAATATGTTATTGAAAGAAAGAAAATTTTTATCATGTTTTCAGAGAAATGTTCTATTGTTATTTTAAATGTATTTCTCTTTTACATAAATATAAATTAATTTTTATATTGATTAAAAAGGGAAATAATATAATTATTACAACCATTTTATTTTATTGGATGCATAATTATTATTTTATGTTTAAATTTTATGGAACACATTTTTTTTGTAGGTGTGATCTGATGATAAACTAATTAATGTTCTTATTATATAATGGAAAAAACATTCATGGAATAAATTAATATATGGGTGAGTCTATTAAATACCTCTAATTTATTATGTAATGATTTATATATAATTATATCAAATTAATATTTTTTTATTGATCCCATTATATGTAGTAAATGTTGTTATAGATTGATCCTAATCCATTTTTGAAATTTGTGCATCATGTTTCGACAGTCGTGACTAAGAGCACTGAAAAATGAAATATTGTAATACTTTTTAAAATTATAATATAATTTTCTTTTTCTTATTATTAAATTATATCAAGGATAATTACTCATTAAATTTGAATCATTACTCATTTGATTCATATATTTTCAAATGATATGGATTTATGAAATGAATCATGACATATAATATATGACTGATTGGTTATGAAACTTATATGTTATGATCATGATATCATAAAAATATATTTATAATGGTCTTACATATGACATTTTATTAATATCTCCCATGTTTTCCATTATTTAACATCATAGATCACCATTTATTAAGTTATTATTTCCCCACGTTCATTTAGAAATGTTTTATGTAGGATATGTTTTTGAAGGTAAATAATAGATATGAACTTTATGAGGCATGTTCAGTGTATTTCAAGAAATTAGTTATTTAACTATCCAGTCTCCATATACATATAACATTAATGGTTATGAAGTGTGAATTATTGTATAATATAAAATTTTTTATCTAAAAATAGGCAATATTTGTGGTTTCTTTGGTCGAGTCACCTTAGTTGGTGTCAGAGTACTGTTTTGTAATTTTTTGAGATTAAGTTATTAAAAAAACATGGAAATTTACATAAGAAAATCTATGATGAAATTTATGTGATATATGGTGAACCAAACTGTTTCTAGGTTTGTTAACATTGTTTCATAATTTAGAAATTCTATATAATCATTTTCATGATTATACGATCTTTCTATGTGATTATAGCAGTTTGATTCTTACACCAAGAAGTTTCATTTTAGTTATTATCTATAAAAAAGGGAAATCATGTTAATAATGATTATGGAAGAAAATTAAATGCTCGTCATCTTGTAAATTGAATGATGCGAGATCCAAAATGATAAATATTTTTTTTATTCTCCCAAACTCTCATAATATTTGAATCATGTTTATCCACCAAATGTAAAAAAGAGGGACCAATGAACTATTTATTATTTTATAAAGAAACATCTACATTATTTATGTGGGTCCTCTTCTACAAATATGGGAAAGAAATGGATCAATACTAATGAAAATATATTTTTCTTTCTATAGTAATAAGATTATTATAAAAAGTTCATAGTAGTGTTTCATTATGATGGTGAAGTATCCAAACTTTAGAATATTATTATGAATATGATTCATGAGGATGAAATTTTCTCCATAGAATGATATGATATTATGAATGAATTTTTCAATATGTACATTCCCTAAACACATCCCATTAATATGTGTAGGGAATTACTTTTGAATAACGAAGAGGATAAAAAATATAATGGTATAAATAAGGAAATTTTTACAATTGATGTGATATATTCATATAGACTGATAATAACCCTTAAATAAATATTTTTTAATTTATTGTTTTCTTGAAATTAAGTATCTAAAAGGTGTTGTTTATAATAGGAAATAGTAGCTATGAATAAATAATTTTATCTTCTCTCAGGGTAGAATTGGATTAGGGTATTCTCATTATTATCATGGTTTTAGTAAGAATATAATGATGGAGTTTGGATATGATTCCAATAAAAAACTACTAGAGGAACAAAAATAAATATTTCTTTATATGTGAAATCATTATATAAGCATGGAGAAATTATCTTAAATAAACTAGTAAATTTATTATGTTTTGAAAATAATTACACCTGGAATGTGAATTATGAAGAGATATATTTAGAGAATCTAATGAAATGAATGTGGGGAGAACTCAACCGAATTCGCCACCAATACACTAATCCTACAAACATAAGAATAATAAGAATTAATCTGATTAGAGTACGATTCCAATTCTCAATAATTATAATTAGTGTCAATATAATCTTAATATGGGAGACAAATAGAAATATAATGTTATCATAGTTGATGTTGTGGGTCCTGACAATGAATTAGTAAAAGGTATATATATATTAAACTTATAAAATAAAAATTATTAATTTGAATATAGTTAATCCTAATGTTTATATCTATATAATTTTATAAGTGTATCACATTTTACGTAAAACCATTGTGATGACACCATTGGAAATATAAAATAATCCCTCACTATCTTATACTTTATAATTTTTCCTAAAACATAGTTTTAATTATTTTATTTCATTTATAAATTATGATTTTTATTTATGACTGTGAAATCCCTAAAAGATAATACCTGAGTAATCCATATCACTTCTCACATAAATATTTTTCTCAAACTCCCAAAACCAAATCTCTTATCTCTCAAACCATTCATTATCCTTATAACTATATCTACATATTGGTAATGGTGATGTTGAACCATCCATCATCTTCGAACCCAGAAAAACACCAATAATTAATGATGTTGAAAAGGGTTCTGATCATAATGCAAGAGGAACATCTGAATCCCGGTCTCACAAATAGAGTAGTCATACCAAAAAAATAAGTTTGTGTGAAATGGATTCTTTTGAGTAAGTCACTTTTTCTTAGGGTTTTAAATGATCAGGGATGGGAGATTGTTTTACTAATGATAAGAGAACCTTTTACCCAAATATTTTTTTTAATGTTTTGTTAGTATATTGAGTTTTTTTTCAATTCTAATGATTATTTAGTAGTCACGTGTTGGGTTAATGTTTAAATATTTCTTTTTTCTTCGTTGTGGTTGACAGGTTGTTTAAAATAACCTTATAAAGGAATATTTTAGGATCACCAAGGAGGTAATCCACCCATATGTGATATTTTTTTCATAGAAGAGGCATTGGGTTATTTAATAGGAGATGGAAAGAAAAGAAGAATTATTTCTGCTGAGTTGGATAGAGAAACCAGATTTATATTTAAGTTTATTCAAAATATTATTTGTCCAAGAAAAGGTGATTTTTATGCCTTGAAATATAATGATGTGTTCATGTTACATCTGTTGAAAAATGGTTATAAGATAAACTTGTGCAAATATCTAGTCCTTCATATGTGTGATATGATACAAACCTCTTCCAAATTTAGTTCCCTATTCTATTCCAAGATCATCTATGAAATTTTGAAAGGAAAATGATTGGTAATGGAAAATGAAAAAACTGTTGAGTATTATGTGTTTTTATTATATAAGGGTATATGTAGAAAAATGAAAATCAGTTCGAATCCATGGAAAAATATTTCGGTTGAAGATAATTAAATGATTTATTATTATTTTAATCCTATTAAATATCCCTCAAGACCCAAGAATATCACTGACCCTAGTTTGGAATAAGATGAGGTAGTAGTTATCTCATATGAGGAAATGAAAGCTAATATTGAGGAAGAAAATGATTTTGATAGTGATGTAAATAAAGGTATCTAGGATGAATGTAGAGAAAATACAGCGAAGGGTAAAGCTTCTAATAAGGATGATGTTGATGTGGAAGAAGTTATTGATAATGATAAAAAATCAAAATAAATTTCAGAAAAATATTCCACTGTATATGAAGATGAAGAATCTAATATTAGATGAAATAATAAGGAAAAGATACAAGTGAGGGTAATGACTCTAACCATGATAAAGACAATGGAAGATAAGTCTATTTACTTGGTGAAAAGTGTATTGAACAGGCTGTTCAACTCAACGGGAATGTAGCTGAGACTGAAATGTTTCAAAAGATAGTAGAATATGTTGAAAGATGCCAGGTGATGGAATTATATAATTCTCTAAGGGAAGAATATGTTAATTGGGATCAAAACCCTAGTTTAGAGAGAATTTATGTTTCATGTGCTCTTTCTCAAAGTTTAGTTGATGGTCAATACAAATTTCCATGATTTTTTTATGTTTATGTCTCTTAGAGATCATTAGTTAAGGAAAATGATTTTTTAATTGTACTTCAACACAAACCCATCAAATCTAAATAATTTATTTCCATTCAAGATCTTGTATATTTCCCTGCACCTATGCCAGAAACTCCAAACTATGTTATTTATGAAGATTTATAAGCTCTTGGAGAAAATATTTTATCGAGAATTGGAATGCTTATGAAGACACAACATGATCATGTGACTAACCTCTGTGAAATGAACGATGTAATGATTATACAGAACATAATATGGAAAACACAACCCAAAATTAATAATGAAATACAAGAGGAAAGGCTTCAAAATAGACAGCTAAGTAATGACATGAATTCATTAAAATATTTTGTTCAAGAGACGAGGAAGGACATGTAAGCTGCTCATGGAGATTGGATTATTTTTTTAAGAGGATATATACTAAGCACCAGCTGAAAAATCATTACAATTATCTAGTGTTAAATTTGGATCTATCTCTAGTGACTCAATATCTCAAGGGGAAACTCAAAAATTTGAAGGAATTTACTTTTACCCTTGAGAAGTTTATGGAGAATATGGATGATTTTGATTATGATATGGAGTATGGTGGTGAAGTCATCAAGGACTTCATCTATCTGTTGAAGAATTATCTCCATCATTATGGCCCAACAATTGTTTCTCAAGCTACTATGACTCAGAGGTTTGGCATGATTCCTTCTACCTATACTTATTTTTCACTTGTAACCACGACACCTACTCGGGGTCTATTATAGATCAGACCAGCCCTTAATGAGAATCCTTTACCTCAGTCATCCTCCATACCAATCCATGAAACTTCTATTATTGAAGGACTGCCTCTACCAACTCTCAGTATCCACTATGAACCTCCAACCACTAACACTTATGAACCTTCTTCTTCTAAACCTGATGTCTCTCACAAGAGAAAAGAGGTGGTGGACATAGATCAAACATGACTGGATGATTTTTGATAGGGAAATGATGCATTTTTTATGATTGTACTTTATTTATGTATTTAATGAAATGTGATCACTCTTTTAATCATATCATGAAGACCTTTTCTATTATTCTTAATTTTGATTTACCAATATTCTATTTTCTAATCCCAAAAGGGGGAGAACTCAGGTATGTCATTTAATTCGCCTATTAATATTTATGGTATTCAAATTCTCTATCACATGAAGCCTTGCTACTAATAAAATTTTTCTCAGTTTATGTCTTGATTTTATATTATCATCCTTTAATCATTGCGTATGGCCTATAAATACCATGATTTGTGATCATAAGTAATTTTTATATTGTTGGACTCATTTAGTTTTAATGCTCATAAATCATGTTGAATCATGTATAATAATGCTTAATATTCTCTCAGTATGCTTCATCTTGACATTGTATAATCTAAATCAATTCTATCAATTTTTATTTCATAAGACAATTTGAAAATATTTGACTATGTATGAGTCATCGGTCAATGGAATCACAGTAAATAATCTCACCGTTTAGTCCGAAAATCGACAAAGAATGATTCACCATTGTAGTGAAACCACTCAGTCTAAAATTTAGTAAAGAATGAGACATCATTATTTCAATGTAATGGTCAAAAATATTTATAAGGAACCAGACACTGTTGACATGAAAATACATCATTCACACCAGTTCATAATTATCGCAAATGACATGACACCGTTTCTAGATTTTCACAAAATCTGAGACATAATTCTTATTATACCTATCCAAAATTTTCGCAAATTCTGAGACACCGTTCTTATAAAACCATTCATAGACAAAGGCTGAGTCGCCACTCATGTATCACTACTCCTAGGAAAATATTTCATAATTAGTCATTTTTTCATTTATCATTTAAATTCAAAATTATTTCTAACATTCATATTAGATTTATTTAATGATAAATTTTTTTATTAATAATCGTTTGTTTATTTGTCAATAGGTAGTACTAGTTACGTAGTATGTACACATGATTGAGATCATACTCTGTATCGGCCAAAATAATGACATGTAATAATTAATAAAAGAGGCATGTGAGCAGATTTAAATACATTGTGTTACATACTAGATCAAGAAAGAGATAATAGATATACACGAATCCTGTGAGCTGTGAATAAGAAAGAAGTTTCTATGAACCAAAAAGTATGAACATCCTTGAAGCAACAAATCAAAACAAATAATCTTCAAGAAGCATCTCACTAATATGCAGAACACCTAGCATCAAAAAAAATCTGTTTAGGTGTCTATTTTACCGAATTTGACTCAATATTTACATCGTCTTACTCAAGAAGTCCATAATCTTCAAGAACATGACTCATAACATTCTTAACTCCCCCTCATTATTTCTACTCTATTGTGTATAATTTTACAAAATTTTGAGTAGACTATGTATCTGTATCACAAAAAAACTCTATGTCCTAAATTGAGTTCAAGGATATAGGATATACTCACTTACAAATCATTCTATACCATTTTACTCCCATGCATAACTATGGAAGAGGTCTCTATATGACCTGGTTGTATTCTGTTTCCCATGTAAAACTGTGGTAGAGGTATAGTTGACCTAGAAAAACTTTTTTCTGATGTATACCCAGATCCAGGGTGTGGATCAAGGTTATTAATGTAAACTGTATGGTGGTAGGTGATCACAATGTAGAGAGGAATATGCCTTTTCTTGAAAATGAACCTCTTGTTTTACTCTTCTCTATTTTTGATTTTAAATTTTTGTATTTGGACACATATGTTAGAAAACTGAATTTTACATTGAAGGTTTATCTAAAACAGTGTTTATAACGGTTTTGGATTTTGTAAAATACTTTCAAAAGTAATATAAATCATTCAATTTTATTCACTGATAATTAATAAAACTTTTCATAAATTAATTTAATATTAAAAATACTATAAACATACTACTTTGGTTAACCAGGTTATTTATATTTTACATTGGGAGGATTTTTTAATAAGTTTTTTAATAATTTTATTTATAAGAACCCAATTCACCCCCTCTTGAGAATCCCACTCTGACCAATATATATATATATATATATATATATGTCATTTACTTGTTGGATCATATTATACTAAATATACACAAGAGGGGGGTGAATTGTGTCTTTTCAGAAATCATCACGATATTGTGTTCTGTACTTTATATTTAATCAGATAGCTTAATGTAGTGGAAATATGAAGTGTATAGATACACAATGTATAGTGTTTTGGGTAACAGAAGGCCCCTAGTCCACTCCACCAATGCTCTACTCTGTGAGCCTGGTAACATTCACTATATGGTCCTCGTTTCAATAGACCTTTCAACAACTGAGTACAAGCAGTTGACCCCTTTACAATCTAAGGAAAAACAAATCCTTATGGTTTACTCACAAAAAATACACAGCTTAGTATGAGAAGTCGGTCACTCAAGAAGAGAAAAGAA
The DNA here is from genome assembly GCA_963277665.1 of Viscum album. Lineage (NCBI taxonomy): Eukaryota > Viridiplantae > Streptophyta > Magnoliopsida > Santalales > Viscaceae > Viscum > Viscum album. Next base: position 990,065,855 of record OY728140.1, read on the forward strand.
TGATTTTTTTACTTTGAAAATACTTTCCATATGTTCTTCACAATTGCAACAGCATACAATTGATAGTAGATGGATCGTCACCTTCAGAAATAATGATCTTTACAAAAGATTCATTCTGAGTCGATCCTGTTGCAGTAAATATAGAAATATAATTCACAACTTCAGCAGTAGCAGATTCATAGTTGATCTTCGATGTTGAACGAGTGAATCTTCTATCGTGATTCATCTTCTTCAATAAACATAGCTTTGTCGCTCCTTTGAATTAGCAGGTCTATATTTTTGATAGTCTCTATTTTTCTTCCTTTTTATGAATGATCGATTATTTAAAAAACTTTACCTTTTTTCTTCTTTTTCAGAAAAGATCATATATAATAATGACAAACACTTCTCCTACAAATTTAGATCCACAAAAGTCTCCTTTTGACTCGAGAAATTCAAACATTTGAATTTACAGAGTAGTCATAACTTCCCCGAAGACTCGACATAAAAATATCATTTTAATTCGAACCGTAAACCATTGATAAAACAGCTTTGAATCAGTAAATGTCATGCCTAAAATCCAGCTTGAATTTATCCTAATAACCAGCTTGCTGATCATTGCAAAATAATAATGACTTTAAACTCTCTGATGCCAATCATAAGGTTGAGTTATAAATTATGAATCCTCTGAATGTAATGTAGATCATAAATGTAAGGTTGATTACGTAGCATTCACATGTAAGGTTTTCAACGTATGGTTGATCACAAAGGTAATTTTCATGTCACTTTCTTCAAATTTAAGGCTGATAAAAGATCCATACTTTTATATTCTTCCAAACGAAAGATACTTGATCCATACTTTTCTAAGAACTTATGGCTGTTTATAAAATTAAGGTTGATGAACTATACTTTTGAGAAACAAATGTAACTTTTGACATGTACGTATGGTTCTCCTTCCACAATTTTCTAATATCCCAAACGTAGGGTTCCTTCCTAACGTAGGGTTCTTTTTCCGACTTTTCCGACAACGTATGGTTGATTAGCCATATTTTTCTCTTTTCTCATAAAGCAAACACCACATTTCATCCTTACACTATGTTTCTCCACATTGGGTATGAACAGTGTTTCCAGAACGTGCTAAATGTGAATGCCTTATAAATTAATTCTTGTTGTTTAAGAATCTTAATATTTCATCCATAAATAAAAATATAATAAATAATAAATTTCTGCAATATTCTTAAAAAATAAAAATAAAATCATTATAAAATAGTTAAGGGTATTTGTGAGCATCAAAATTATCATAAATAGATAGATTATTATTCTCAACAATCTCCCCCTTTAAATAACAACATTATGTATTGTTGACAACAAAACTTGCTCAACAGTACTATCGTTTTTCCAATATTATAAATTAAAATGGAAACAATGCTCATGCATATGTAATACCTACCATATCCATGAATGGTTTATGCCATTTCCTATTTCAATATTTGATAGATGATTATAAATACATATATATTGAATATACATGATTTTTATATCATTTTTTACATTATGTATGGAATTATATAAGTATTAGGACACAAAATATTACAAATTAAGATACATGTGAAAAACCAAGGGGATATCATGCAAAGTGAAACCTTAACATGGAATTGTTAATAAAATTGTAATATAAATTCATAATCAAACCATATTTGGTATTATATATAATAATACAGTTATATAAATATGTATAAAAATATATTTATTTTATAGGTTTTTTGTATGCGCACTATGTTATTCAAGACAAATGGTAATGGAATTTCATCTCACTTTTTATTTCAGTTAGATACATTTATTATTCACAAATAATTTCATTTTTTGTGCTATGTATACTTCTAATATATTTATAATATCATTATTATACAAAAATATATGGGTATTTACAAACCAATTTTATTATATTTATTTCATGGGCTTATATTTCAAATGTTACTAAATCATTAAAGCATTGTTATCTTAATTTTCATTCCTTGAGACACATGCTATGTTAAGAAAATATATTTTTACATGAGGGATATATAATTCCACTGAAATGTTATATCATAAATAAAATACATTTAATGAAATGTTATGATTTATGTAATTTTAATATTTCTATTTTAATATGATTCAATGTTACCAAATTGGTAACAATTTATAGATACAATCACACTATTTATCATGATTGTTTATGATTATGCTCTAATTAATGAAATATTATAAAACAAATATAAATAAATCTCAAAAATTTTCTTATCCTTTATTCATTCAAGTTATATCAAATTAGTGGCACCATTTTATACTATTTCATAGTTATGATAATTAATAAAATGTTTTGTTTGAAAACCTATTGTTAATTTTTCCTTTTGGTTATAAATATGTGTTCCAAAAAAACATGGTATTGTAAAAAGGTTTTCAGAAATGTTTTATTTTTATCCTATGATTTTTAATGGGAATTTTTATCCATGTTTTACGTTATCATCGAAATTTTTATAAAAGTTATCTTCATTAAATTTTTCAATCAAAGACCTTTTTTATACTTTTAAGGTGAAAATGAAGGTTCAAATTATATGAACTCAACCATTGTGATGACCATAATTTCCTTGATTCGTTATAATTATCCATGGTTATTATTTTTAGTGGATCTTTTTAGCTTATATTTTTTGGATTTTTTATATTTTATAATGGTTTTCAAATAAAAATTTTTTCCAAGAAAAATATTTTCAAAACGTGTTTCAAATGTTATTAAGCTTCATTAATATGTTTACATGGAAAATGGTTTTCAAAATGTTTTACAATTTTATTTTATAAGTTCAAATGAAAATTTGTTTTCAAATTTATTTCAAGACTAATTATAATCATTGAAATTTATTTTCAAATAAAAATGTTTTCAAAATATATTTAATATTTCATTATGAGTTTTCATGGGTTTTTCAAGAAGAAATGTTTCTATATTATTTTCAGGTGTCCTTTTTATGTTTTCAATGATATTTTAATATAAAAAGTTCAAAGAAATTAATTAGGTTTTAAAAATCATTTTTTTCAAAGAGGAAAATATATTTTCCTCAATAAATGTTTTAAATGAAATTGTAAATACATTTTTATAATAAAATGATATTTGAATTGGTTTTATGAAAATTATTTCCATGGAAATGATATTTTTTTATTAAATATTTCATGTGATCTTTAAAAATACTTCTCCATATATGATGTGATCCATTGTGGTACATTAATATTTGGTTGGAAAATTATCCCATAATTTCATAAATATTATTTCTTAAATGGTTTATGTATTAATAGAATGATGTTTATTAACCATTTTTCTCTTCCATGTGTTATATGACATTGAATCCCACTTCCATTCATAGTTTAGTCTTTGATGAAATGATTATTAATCCTATATATTTTCTATAGGTTATAATTTGATGAAATGATTACAATACCTATTTCATTTCATGGGTTATGGTATGATATTTATGAACACCATCTCTGTTTATGGACCATGATATAATGAAAGTTTTATTATCTTGTGGAAATTGAATGAATCGTCTTATTATATGATGGGTGAGACCTATATTTTCTTCCAACTCATTGTCTAATAATATATATCTCATGATATAAATACGGGAATCATGCACATGTACTTTATCCAATAAGGGATGATGGGGAAACATGATCCCTTATAAGGAATGGACTGTGACTGAGGTTGGTGGAGTGTCCTGCGTAGTAGGTGTAGTCACCATAATGATGAAATATAGGGAAGTAAGATCCACTAAGGGAAGATTGGGAAACCCAATCAACTATTTGAATATGGAAAAAACCAATCCATTATAAGGATTGAACTATGACTGTTGATGGTGGTGTGTCCTACTGATTAGATATAGTCCCCAGGAAGTGCCCTCATAAGCTCTAGGAATGAATCTTGACTTATTGGTAAATAAGTTACATGTTTATGTTTATGCCATAATTACATGTCTTACTATTATGTTATGTTTTCATGGATTATGAACTTGATTATCTTAGGATTAATACATTATGAATTTATAATCATTATTCCATGTTTCATGTTTTTGATATTTGAAATATAAGTCATGAACATATAATGTTATGAAAACATTATCATACCCATATGATCATGTCCATGCTTACATATATCTCTTTATTAACCTTACTGAGCATCTGATATCACCCCTTTTTTTGTTTCGTTACCCTGGTTATGAGCATATATTTTATTTATGATGTCTTTATGAGGGGTCCTAGTCCTGAATATCCTTGTCGGAGATAATGTAGCTCACTCATGTATGAAAATTTATGTTTCCATGTTTCTAGAGTCACTAAACTAACATATCCTCTAAGAATCTATTTTTATAATGTCTTTTTTAATTCATAAAAATGATGTAATGTCTGTGTAGGTTAATATTAGTTTGTTATAGTTGGTATCCATGTGTTTTTTAGTCAAATATTTGGAACTTAGATGATAAATATTTAGTATGATCCCTGGGAATATTTCTAGATTTATTTCTAGGTATGTATCTAAGGATATGAATTAGGATGATTTCATGTTTAGAAAAATGTCATATAATTCTGGTAAAGGATAGAAATATTAGTTTCCTATAAATAAATCTCTATGAGGATATTACATGTGGATATTGTTCTGGAACAAATTTACCTAGTAGTAAAAACTCTGGCAATGTGTATTGGTCCTGACTCGAGTGTAACCTGGTACACAAAAATGGGCCTTACTCTACACCTATATGGACACTCCCATGGGATATTCATTGGAAATTAAAAAATATCTTCATAAACCATAATGAAGTATTTAAAAATATGTTGGCTGTGAATAACTAGGCATAAATTTAAAGTGTCATGGATTATTGAAGGTGTTATAATTTTGACATCCTATAAGTGGGTTTTCATTATTATTTCATTCATCACAATAATAATTATTTCTTACTCAATGGTTTTTGGTTTTATTCAATGGAAAGAACCATGAGTATTTAGGTTATTGTTGAATGTGAGGGACAATTTACTGATGATAAGTCAAATGGGATGGTCATCCACATAAAGGATGTTGAGATTATTCCTAGTTATTTTTAATGGAGGATGATTAAAAATTTGTACCTTATCCATCTTTCGGACTGACCAATGAAGAGAAGGAATGAGTTTATCGACATTTCAATTAATTTAGACAATTGAAGAAATAAGATTCAGTTTAATTTTTGTAAAAAATGTGGAATAAATTTCCCAAGTGATTTTCTTAGAGGAACAAGAAGATGTTTTGACTATGGAATGAGACACAAATAGTGTAATTTCAAATAAATGATGAATGGTTTAGAAAATAAAATAATTGGTTATATTGGCCTTCATAATAAATCATCAATGATTAAATGATTTATGTGTGGAATTAATAGTCATTATGAAAATAAATTTATTAAGGGGAAATCCCCCAAATAGAATCTATAAGGTTGTAGGAGAAATGGTTATATTACTGATGATGATGAGACTACATATGAAATGTGAATGGAAATATGTATTAAGTTATAGGATGAGGTATCATTGTTATGGAATATGGTTAATTTAGAATAATTGATGATTTTATGTATTGAGATTTAATATAAATGTTATCTAAATGTCAAAATATACAAGGATTATCCAGTCTATATTTTTTTCTAAGCATTAACAATATTATGTTAAATGTTTTTTATGTTATATAAATTTTATTTAATGACAAGGTGTTATTTTTACAAAATAAGATAAAACACAATATGTTCCTTATGATATGATAATGTTTTTTTTGGATAATGATATTTTGGATATGAATAATTAAATTGAACAATTCTAATTAACTTGGAGTGAATTAAGGACATGTTAACAGTTGGATTACACTATAAATTGATAATGTTACAAAATTTTTTATACTTAATAAATATATCCATTAATATTTTGAATAAGGATGCAAGCTACTTTTCGAATATGGTTTATAGAAATTCAGTTTGTTAACATGTTTCAAGAGAATATATGATGAGGGTATTCACATATATGGAATGAAACAACCACTAGTTACTCTTTGATATTTTGCGTATAGATGTAAAGATAATTTTTTGACCTTATTTATAATGTTTTGGATTTACATATTTCATAAGGATTATAAGGTTATATATTTATTGAATATTTATGTTAAACTTCATATAATGTTTGGTTGATTAAATTTTTATCACACCATGTGAAGATTTAATAGTATTGGATAAGCTTATCTAACAAATCTATGTTAATGGTAATTTTATAGATAAATGATGACTTATCATTGATCTTATGATCTATTAGTTCTTTAGGAATTAAAAACTCACCTAACTTTTTAGAGAAGAAGGTGAAGTGAAAATTGGAAAATACATGACCATAGGTGATATTTTACTTATGGAATAGAATTAAATAAATTGAGTATAACTTCTCATCAAAATTCTTCAAATGTATGGAAATGATCCCAAAACCAAAAATCTAATCCTAGAAACATCATTACTGATGAAACAAATGGTCCCTTAGATCATCATTGATTACAACTTCATGATTGTTAATATTCTACTAACCATGTTCTCTATCACTATACTCCAAAACATGATAGTTATATTTATTTTCACTGGGAATGTTTTCACATTCCACCTATGTTCTCTTACATGAATACCCAACTATATGTTGCTTTAGTTTACCTTTGTGGTTCCAGATTTCCCTTATTAAAGGATGTTTTAGTGGTCATTTTCATGATGTGGGATTATATTAATGAAACATAGAATTATTAAACCATTGATAAATGATATTAATTAAAAGGGAGAAACTAATTTTAAGGGGTGTAAAATTTAACAACCTAATTTTTTGTAAAATATTTGTTTTCATTTTTTAATTCTTATTGATATTTTTCATTTCACTGAACACTTAATATATTTTATCTTATATAAAATCACCAAATTATTTTTCCATTTTATTCTATATCATGATTGGATTTTCTAATAAAATATCCCATATTATAATTGCGCTACACAAAACACTTCCTTTTATTGCATTATATGCAACAATTTCTTGGCTTTCATTACCCGAAACACTCAGTTTCTACGAAACAAAATTTTTAGTTAATTATAATAGTTAGTTATAACATAGTTATTAAAACCTAATAATATACAGAGTAATAAACTATTTTTAAATATTATTCATAATGTTTTCATATAGATAAATTATAATTATTCCAAATCATATAATATTTGGGAATGTTTTTATATGTTTCAAAAAACTATTTTGTTAAAAATGGCTTTTTATGTCCTTATGTGAACAATAAGAAAAATAATTTTATATGCTATGATAAATTTAATATGATAAAATAAAAATCAGTTTTGAGTTAATAATGTCGAAATTTTCTTAAGGTGATTGTTTTTTCATTTTTTTGAGAGACACAATTTTGAAGTTAATAGTAAAAAGTACTGAATTTTAATGAAAAAAATACATTTTTATATAATTTATTTATATATTTAAAAAACAGTATAATTTTATTTGTCAAAAAATATCAATTGTACATATATTAATAGAATTTAGTCAATTTTAATTATTTTTATGTTGAATTTAGATATAAATATTAATGAAGTTTGGAACATTCCTACTTTAAAACCCCTCTTTCTTGTCGTGTCTGTGAGATTAGAATTAGACGCAATTTTACTAGTTCTATGAATTGAATTAATAAAAATTAACATAAAATGTGTAATAAATATAATATTTACAGTCTCATTATACAAACATAATTTTCTACAAAAAATAATAGTGAAAGGGATTAAAATTAATTGTAGTGTTTGTGGTAAAATTAAGTTTAACATGCGAAAAAACTATATTATTAAGGGCCCAAATAACATATAAAGTTATAAAAAACTCATTTTATGTCAATATTTTGGATATAAGTGTCACGACCCCTCCTCGGGGCCCGTTCTGTGACTACCCCAAGACCGCCTTCCATAGGCTAGGGGCTGGCAACTAGCACCAAAGGCATAAATCCCAATAACTGGGAAGGCATTGCCTTTAGAAAAGTAAACAAAACACCACAGAGTACAAGCAGAAGTAAAACACTGAGTACAAAAGAAAGTTCTGAAAAGAAAATGGGCCTGAATACAAACCCAACTGAAAGTACAGCTACAACTGAACGAAAGTACAACAGAAAAAGACAAATAGCTGGTAGAAAGGAAGCAGCTCCTGGGTCATCCTCCTCAGATCCTACCTGAAGGGTCGGTACAGATAGTGCAGCTCCTAGATCATCCACCACGGTCCTACCTGAAGGGTAGGTACAGATAGCACAGCTCCTGGATCATCCACCACGGATCCTACCTGAAGGGTAGGTACAGATAGCCTCCACAACTCTCTCTCCCGCCAACCTCCTCCGAATGTCGTCTCGTCGTGAAGTCCACCTCCAGATACTGACTCGTCGTGTGGTCCACCTCCGGGTACCTTCTAGTCCTCGAACACTTGGCCTCTGTCAGCTCTAACGTCTTCTGCAACCAACACAACGAGGTGCGGGCATAGCCTGTGCAGGGGTGAGTATACAATATTTAGTAGGGACCCCGAGACCCTCAAGTTCTCACTAAATCCAACAAGGATAACCACAAGAAGGATATCAACAGATAACCCTTACTTAGGTATAAGCCCATACTTATACCTAAGTTATCAAGTAACCCATCTCAATCGCGAGGGAACACAAAGGTTATGAAATCAATGGATAACCACTACCAAGGTATATGCCCATACATATACATAAGTGATCAAGTGACCTATCTCAATAATGAGGTAAACACAAAGGTCATAGACTCAGCTCAAACCAAGATTTTCATTATCGAAACCGTAACTGCTGAAGAGCCCCATCTCTGGAGTGTACAATGGTCCTATCATGACTCCAAGGTACTGCTCACTAACCTAAGACTGCTGAGGTACTCCTCCTGTCGAGTACCGCGGGTCAGCCACCCAAACACAGTAGTGCTTCTCGCCGGGGTTTGTCATCCAAACATAGTAGTGAATCCCCCCTAATAGCATGCAGAGGTACTCTCCGGATGAGTACCGTGAGTCTGCACCCAAGCTCAGTAGTGCTCCGTCCGCCATGGGTCTGCACCCAAACAAAGTAGTGCACCGTCCACTGGGCTAGTCGACTCACTCCAAGTTGAGTCGGTCAAGCAGTTCTCAGGTCTCATCCGGCTACACGGTCTCCGTACTCTGCCTGCTCGTCTCCGGGAGGGTCCGCTCCACGAGCTACTATTCCATACTCTAAGTATCACAAAGTCCCCCTAAGAAGTATCTCAAAGGACCGCCTCATCATAGGGGTCTCAACACAACATATGGTGCGACAATCGGACGCCCGGTCTGTGAGTTATTAAGCTTTTCGTCCCTGGGGCTCAGTTGGTTTCGTGAGCGAACCAACCCGGACATATCTCAACTGTACCCTGAACTCTCATAGGGTATAATCATAGGGACTGTTTCTCAACGTGATCACTAATTCCGCTGAAGGTTCGTCAAAAGGACGTCCGGTCTGAAAGTTAGCAGCTTTTCCATTCTAGGGGCCCAGTTGGATTTTGGGTACAATCCAACCCAGCTACTATCCAACTGCCTCTTAAACTCAGGAGAAGTATGCCAAAAGTTCCGTCTCATTAAGAGGAATCCAAAAAAGTCGACAAAACGTCAATCTGACGTCCGGAACTCAAGATATAAGTGTTTCCGCTCCGAGGTCCCGGTTGGTTTTTTGTTCGAACCAACCCATCCATACCCAAAGTTCTCCGAAATCCTGAGTTTCATATTCCGAAACGACCATCTCGATCCAAGGATCGCATCTCAACTGATGGTACATCGATCGGAGGTCCATGGCCCAAGATATGGGCATTTGAACAGAAAATTCCTGAAAATAGAGTGTTCGGGCCCGGTTCGACCCGACCCGGTACCCCCTGGGTCGGCCCACATCGGGTCGACCTGACCCGGGTCCGGGTCTGGCCCATTAGGGTGCGGCCGGCCTGGGAGCGGCCTGGCGGCACAGCCTGGTGGCGCGGCCTGGCGGCGCGACCTGGAGGCTTGGCCTGGCGGCCCAGCCTGGCGGCTAGTCCTGGTCAGCGAGCCAGGTGGCTCGGCCGTAACAGCCGACCGAAGAGGGGGGGGGGGGGGGAACTACCCCCAGAGTAGTGAAACCACGACCCCCATGTGGGGGGTCACACCTACTGGAAAATCGGGGGTTACGAACCCCCGGTTTTCCCCCTGACCGGACGACCCGCTCCGGCCGACCGGCTGCGGCCGCCACAGGATCGGGGGGGTCCTTTCCCCCTACATCGACGCCGGAGGCCGGAAACCGGCCACCGCTCCCTGCTCCGCCGCGGCGTGACGATTCCGTGACCCTCCTCCGCGGCCCTGCTCCGGCCGCAGTGCCTTTTTAATTCTCTGGCGCGGTGCGACAACGCCGAGGTTTAGTTCGTCTTCAATGGCGCGGCGCGATGACACCGCGCTTTTCTGAACTTCCTTTAATATTTCCCACGCGGTGCTTCGGCACCGCGCTACCTTACACGTGCCGCAACAAAATCAAACCAACAAGGGGGAGGAGGGTCAGTCGTGTTCGTGCGGTCCGACCTCCTCCCGTTGTTGCGATATCAGGCGGCACAAATTGGAAAGGAGAAAGCGACGGAAGTAAACACAAACAAACAATTAAAATAAACCCCTACCTCGAGCGTAGTCGTTGAGCGAGGTTTGTCGCGGAAAGGGACGCCGCAGATTGATCGCCGCGGAAGAAGGCGGATCGTCGTGTCAAGGAGGAACGGTGTCTCCCTTCCTTTGACACGGAAAGAAAGAACGAGATGATGCGTGTCGGGTCGTCGATCTCTGAGGAAGGCGTCTCTCACTGTCGTCCGTCGGAGGAGGTCGGCGTTCTTCTCGTTCTTCGTCGAGGAGGAAGAACTTCAAGAACTTGAGAAAATTCTCCCAAGCCTCTCACAACCCAAAAACCCTTAATAAAATAATAGTTTGCCTTATTTTATTTCTCAAGCCATGCATTTTGAAAATAAAAAACGAAACAATCAGTTAAATGAATTAATTGCAATGTTTAAACAGCCCAATTAATTAAGGCATTTCATAAACAGAAAAACGCAAGGGTTGACTTCCACTTAATAGTGGTGCGGGTGCGTTACCTTAATTAAAAGGGGGTTGAGGAAGTTGAAAGAAACGGTGGGGCTCATGTGGGACCCACCTCACAAATATCCTACCTAGTGGGTAGGATATTGTGGTTCCCACTCCAAACACTTAGCTTAGGTTAAACAACGTTAAGTAAAATAAAAATTGGTCACACCATTTTTATTTTATTCCTTTACTTAACCCAAAAAAATTCAAAACCACACCCGAGAAAACACAACTCCAGAAAAGGTGTTTCTATGAAATTACCAGCGCTGCAATTCCATCGGTTCCCTCAGAATTCGATTCGGAGCACCGGTTCAAAATTTAGGAAAACCCGCTCGTTCGTTCATTGAATGTACCCGAGCCAAACTTCGGAAAATGATTTCGGGCACACTGGGCCTCGGAATCAGGTGCCGTTAGAAAATGCGTTCTTGTAAAATTCAATGAAAATTAAGAAAAAAAATTTCCTTGAATTTTATGGGTCTTTACATTACTCCCACCTCATGGATTTACGTCCTCGTAAAGCTTTAACACAAACTAGGGATAGAAAAGCGGTACTGAGCACGCATATGAGCCTTCCGCTCCCATGTGCTTAACTGGAGGTTCCCGTGCTGCCAATGAAAGCGCACAAGAGGAATTGACTATCCTCGTAGGACCTCTCATGTCGATCCTCAACTCTTACTGGAACCCCTCAAAATTCACCCATCTCCATAGTCCAGCTCCCCATGGTTGATGATATGCGAAGGGTCGTGCTCATATCTCCTCAATTGAGATATGTGGAAGTCATCGTGCACCTGGTGCAACTGAGGTGGATGGGTCAAACGGTAAGCCACCTCGCCTACCCTGTTGAGGACCTAAAAAGGTCCACTGAACCTCGAATATAACTTTCCACCTTGGCCACATCTCCGTAAACCTCGTCGAGGTGAGATCCATATAAGGACGTGATCGTCATCCTCAAACTCAAGAGGCCTCCAATTCCTGTTTAGAACTGAAACTCAAAACTCCTGCTGCCACGAGGGTAAGGTTGACCGAATCAAAAGTGATCGGCCGCACCCTCCTATGCATGAGTTTATCCGGTGCTGCATAGGGTTTCCTTTTCGCCGACTGAGGAAAACCCATTCCGACGTTGTAGTTAAACCACAACCTTTTTTCCTAATACCGTCAATTTGTGTATGAACTGTGATTCCCCAGTCCATACTCAAACCAACGTCATAAGGCCTTGACGCTTCCACCAAGAGATTCCAACTGAAACACTCGCCTCGAGGGTCTGACCACACTGTCGGCGTAAGTGTGATTATCGAGTCTTCTCTCAAGGTATCTTCAGACGTGAGGGTCATGTCTTCAGCTTACCGGAAACTCTAGGTCTGGGACAAGATTTGTGCAAGGAAGGAAAGATTCATATCAACTTCTATTACTACGGCGGCCAGTAGTGGACACATACTGTCCCTTGAATCATTTTTAGAGCCATTGGGTCACACTCCTTGACCGCATGTAGCCGCACTTTTCCCATGCCCTCCAGCTCCCTGATTCTAGCGGGGACAACTAAGGCGGGTGGTTGTAGCATGTTAAAATGTATGCAACCTCATGATTCTTTCCTAGCTCTGCCTCCACATCTGCTGTTTCACAGACTCATCTCTCCTTAAAGATTCCTATTATTGAAACATTTAACACGCCTGAGTCTCTAAGACTGGCGCCAGTTTCCTGTTTCTTACTACAGTGTGCAGTCTTCATCTGCTCCTGAATGATCTGCACCTTCTTTGCCTACGATCTGTAAGAGATTCTATGATTCTCCTTTGCCGAAAGAAGAAACTCGGTCTCATCCCCTGGATGAACCATTCCCATTGGATAATACAGTCAATCCTGACATGAATGATTTATTCATGCCATGGATGACGTCGTAAGGCCTCAACATTACTACCAAGAGATCCAACTGTCACTCTCGCCTCCAAGGGTCGAGTCACACTGTCAGCATTAGTGTGAGGTCACTGGGTCTCCTCCAGTAGAAATCTCGAAAGTGAGGGTCAAGTCAATAGTTTTAACTGGGACCTATCAGTATCAACCAAACAAAAGGACAGGAAAGAAAACATCACAAAGATAAGTGTCTTTTTTTATTGAATCTCATAGTACAAGACACAAATACAACAACAACATGGAACTAGAAGTACCAAGAACAAAATGAGTCCAATAGTTCCTCTCCTGTCCACCTGATCTCGGAGCTCTACTTCCTTGTCCATCGCTCGACTATTGCTCAAGCACCCAACACTTCTTCTGTCTCAGTGGCTCTTCTAACGCCTACAGATCAACTGTGCGGGGAGTCGGACAGTCACGTGCCATGTGCCCCTTCCTACCGCAGGAGTAACACTGTCCGTTTTTGGCACGCCTGGCTCTGACCCCACCCCATGTGCCGCACACCACCGATCCTAAAACCTGAGATTGCCCAACTGCTGGTCTAGTCCTCCTGGACCTCTGCATCATCTGTCTACTGCCTACAGATTACTCGGCTACTGATGGAAAAGAACGCGGCAAAGGCAGCAGCTCCTGAACACACTGGGGGTGTAGAGTCACTTCTATGAACTCCACCCTAATGAAGGTCTCAGAGTCTTCCGAAGTGAAGGTCATGCTGTCGCAAAACTGGATTAAGTGGCTCCACCATCTCTTAGCTACTGCCTGAAGGAGGCTGGCAGCAAAGATCACCATGAAGTCCACTGGTGTACCCACTATCCTGAAAACTCCCACCACAGCCTCCAGCCAATCCTTAGCCGCCTGCGGGTCCATCTCTCCCCTGAACCTAGGTGGCCTCTGGCACTGGAACACGTGCAGTGTGCTCAAGAGACGTGCACTCTCTGCTGATGGGGCTGGTGGAATCGGTGGCCCAACGGGTGGTAGTATCGTTGCTGCCTCAACTGCAAGAGGGCCCTATACCGAAGCCTCATCGCTCAGTAGGCCATCAGTGCGTACATCTCTCAGGACTCTAGCTGATCTTCCATGGAGAGGCATCCTGAACGAAACATACGTGACACAGTCAAATGATTTATACCTGGTGAGCTGACCTGGTTTGAGCTGTTTTAAGGGAAAAAACTTTTGAAAACTCACACGCAATCAGTGTTTTCGTGCAAAAAGTCAGAAATCAGTTGTCAGGGTCCTGGTGTATGGATACGTCGGCCGCCCGCACCAACGCTGGACTCCCTGAACTGAAAACCACACTCGGTACCCTTAACACTATTGCTTCACAGAAAGAAAACATCAGAGTTATAAGTTATACGGTAGAACCAACTTCTCTGATACCAATTTTTCAGGCCCATCCTCGGGGCCCGTTCCATGACTACCCCAAGCCCGCTTTCCATAGCCCAGGGGCTGGAGACTAGCACCAAAGGCATAAATCTCAATAACTGGGAAGACATTGCCTTTATAAAAGTAAACAAAACACCATAGAGTACAAGAGGAAGTAAAACACTGAGTACAAAAGAAAGTGCTGAAATGAAAATGGGCCAGAATACAAACCCAACTGAAAGTACAGCTACAACTGAACGAAACTACAATAGAAAAAGACAAACTACTAGTAGAATGGAAGCAGCTCCTGGGTCTCCCTCCTCGGATTATACCTGAAGGGAAGGTACAAATAGTGTATCTCCTGGATCATCCACCACGGTCCTACATGAAGGGTAGGTATAGATAGCGCATCTGCGGGATCGTCCACCATGGATCCTACCTGAAGGGTAGGTACAAATAGCCTCCAAAATTATCTCCCCCTCAAACCTCCTCCGAGTGTCGTCTAGTCATGAAGTACACCTCCGGATACTGACTCGTCATGTGGTCCACCTCCGGGTACCGTCTAGTCCTCAAACACTCGGCCTCTGTCAGCGCTTCCCTCGTCTGCAACCAACACAACGGGGTGCGGGCATAGCCCATGCGGGGGTGAGTATACGATACTCAGTAGGGACCCCGAGAACCTAAAGGTCTCACTAAATCCAACAAGGATAACCATAAGAAGGATCTCAACAGATAACCCTTACTTAGGTATAAGCCCATAATTATACCTAAGTTATCAAGTAACCCATCTCAATTGTGAGGAAACACAAAGGTTATGAAATCAACAGATAACCACTACCTAGGTATATTCCCATACATATACCTAAGTGATCAAGTGACCCATCTCAATCATGAGGCAAACACAAAGGTCATAGACTCATCTCAAACCAATATTTTCATTATCGAAACAGTAACTGCTAAAGAGCCCCGTCTCTGGAGTGTACAGTGGTCCGGTCACGACTCCGAGGTACTGCTCACTAACCTAAGATTGGTGAGGTACTCCTCCTGTCGAGTACCGCGGGTCATCCACCTAAACACAGTAGTGCTTCCTGCCGGGGTCTGCCACCCAAACACAGTAGTGCATCCCCTATAATAGCCTGCAGAGGTACTCTCCGGACGAGTACCGCGGGTCTTCACCCAAGGTCAATAGTGCTCCATCCGCCATGGGTCTGCACCCAAAAAAAGTAGTGCTCCGTCCATTGGGATTGTTGACTCAACCCAAGTCGAGTTGGTCAAGTAGTCGTCAGGTCTCAGCCGGCTACACGGTCTGTGTACTCCGCACGCTCGTCTCCGGGAGGGTCCGCTCCACGAGCTACTGGTCGATACTCCAATTATCACAAAGTCCCACGAAGAAGTAACTCGAAAGACCGCCTCGTCATAGGGGTCTCAACACAACAGATGGCGCGTCAATTGGACGCCCGGTCTGTGAGTTATTAGCCTTTTCGTCCTAGGGGCCCAGTTGGTTTCGTGAGCGAACCAACCCGGCCGTATCCGAACAGTACCCCGAACTCTCATAGGGTATACTTATAGGGACTGTTTCTCAACGTGATCACCAATGCCACAGACGGTTCGTCAAACGGACGTCCGGTCTGAATGTTATCAACTTTTCCGTTCTAGGGGCCCGGTTGGATTTTGGGTACAATCTAACCCGGACACTATCCAACTGCGTCCAAAACTCAGGCGACGTATGCCAAAAGTTCTGTCTCATCAAGAGGAATCCAAAAAAGTCGACTACATGTCATTCGGACGTCCGGAACTCAATATAAAAGTGTTTCTGCTCCGAGGGCCCGGTTGGTTTCATGTTCGAACCAACCCGTCCATACCCAAAGTTCTCTGAAACCCTGAGTGTAATATACCGAAACGACCTTCTCGATCCAAGGATCGCATCGCAACTGACTGTGTATCGATCGGAGGTCCGTGGCCCTGGATATGTGCATTTGAATAGAAACTGCCCGAAAATAGGGGGTTCGGGCCCGGTCCGACCCGGCCCGGTACCCCCGGGGTCGGCCCGCACCGGGTCAACCCGACCCGGGTCCGGGTCCGGTCCATTAGGGTGTAGCCTGGGCGCGGCCCAGCCTGGCCGTCGAGCCAGGCGGCTCGGCCATAACGGTCGAGCGAGGAGGGGGGGCGGGGGGGGGGGGGGGGGCGCTGCCCCCCGTGTAGTGAAACCGCGACCCCCCATGTGGGGGGCCACACCTGCTGGCCAACCGGGGGTTACGAACACCCAGGTTTCCCCCTGACCGGCCGAATCACTCCGGTTGGCCGGCTGCTACTGCCACGAGACCGGGGCAGTCCCGTCCCCCTACTCCGACGTTGGCGGCTAGAAACCGGCTGCCGCGGCCTTTGGTCGCGGCCTTGGTCCGTCCGGCGCGGCGCCCCTCCGCCGCGGCCCTGCTCCGGCCGCGATTCCTTTTTGATTATCTGGCGCGGCACGACGGCGCGGTGCGACGGCACTGCGGTTTAGTTTTCCATCAATGGCGCTGCGCTTCTCCGCCATTCCTTTAATATTTCCTGCGTGGTGCTTCTGCACTGCGCTGCCTTACACGTGCAACAACAAAATCAAACCAACAAGGGGGAGGAGGGTCAACCATGTTCGTGCGGTCCGACTTCCTCCCGTTATTGCGATATCAGGCGACTCAAATTGAGAAGGAGAAAGAGATGGATGTAATCACGAACAAACAATTAAAATAAACCCCTACCTCGAGCGTAGTCATCGAACGAGGTTTGTCGCGGAAAGGGACGCCGCGGATTGATCGCCGCGGAAGAAGGCGGATCGTCGCATCGCGGAGGAACGGTGTCTCCCTTCCATTAACGCGGAATGAAAGAACGAGGTGATGCGTGTCGAGTCATTGATCTCTGAGGATGGCGTCACTCACCATCGTTCGTCGTCGGAGGTCGGCGTTCTTCGCATTCTTCATTAAGGAGGAAGAACTTCAAGAACTTTTGCAAATTCTCCCAAGCCTCTCACAACCCAACAACCCTTAATAAAATAAAATTTTTCCTTATTTTATTTCTCAAGCCATGCATTTTGAAAATAAAAAATGAAACAATCAATTAAATGAATTAATTTCAATGTTTAAACCACCCAATTAATTGAGGCGTTTCATAAAAAGAAAAACGCAAGGGTTGACTTCCACTTAATAGGGGTGCAGGTGCGTTACCTTAATTAAAAGTGGGTTGAAGAATTTGAAAGAAATGGAGAGGCTCGTGTGGGCCCCACCTCACAAATATCCTACCTGGTGGGTAGAATATTGTGGGTCCCACTCCAAACACTTAGCTTAGGATAAACAACTTTGAGTAATATAAAAATTGGTCGCACCATTTTTATTTTAATGCTTTACTTAACCCAAAAAAAATTAAAAACCACACCCGAGAAAACACAACTCCGGAAAAGGTGTTTCTAAGCAATTACCGGCACTGCGATTCCATCGGTGTCCTCAGATTTCAATTCCGAGCAACGGTTCAAAAGTTAGGAAAACCCACTCGTTCGTTCACTGAACGTACCTGAGCCAAACTTCGGAAAATGATTCCGGGCACACCGGGCCTTGGAATTAGGTGCCATTAGAAACTGCGTTCTTGTGAAATTCCAAAGAAAATTAAGAAAAAAAATTCCCTTGAATTTTATGGGTCTTTACATTAAGATTTAAATTATTTTGGTTGTTTTGGGTTTTTATTACTTCTATTATGTTAAAACAAGGGAATACATAACTTATTTTCAAACATTCCAAGCGTGTCCCCTCCCTCACCTATAGAAGGCCACTACCTCCACCACTTCTTCACACCTATCAAAACACATATTTTAGGCCATTATATGCTCAATTATTTTACTAAAATACCTTTATTCCTTTATTATCCTACCATTGGGGTAAAATCCAACAAATGAATCCCTTTTGGTTAAAACCAAAATGAGTTTCCTAAAGAGAAGGTAACATCCTTCCTTAAGCTCCTTTTTTCATTCTACACTACAAAAATTCTTCTAATTCCATGAATAAATAACATCCACAGTATAAAAGGCATACTGAGATGTTTTTATGATAATGATTTTAGGAAAACATACACAAACTTCAATCTAATGGGTCATTAATATACCTTTCTTAAGTATGGTGAACTACCGCCTCAGAAAACATTATTTTTCGTTTTTCCTATACCACCTATCATGAATGGGAATTACGATGAAATATATATTTTTATATTATATATATAATAGATATTATTTATTTATTATTATTTAACTGTTATATAATATATACATTCATTATATCCATATTTTTTAAAGTACTAAAATTTTGTTTGGGGAAATGTTGACTACCACCTCATCAGAACGATGTGATTTGTTCACAAACTATATGGTATGTACTAAGTATGGGTTTTCTAAATTTATATGATATATATTAAACAATAATTATACTTTAACTATAATATATATATATAAACTTATTTTTCAATTACTTTTATTTTTTCAATATTACAATGAAAACATGAAATATCATTTATGCGTACGTACGACCTACCATCTCCATAAATTGTGTATACCATTTCATATTTATATATTATATATTTTTAATAAATATATATATATATATTGAATATGCATGATATTAATATCATGTTTTATATTCTATAAATAATGACATAAGTAAGAGGTTAAAATATTACAAATTAAGATACAAGTGAGAAAAAAATGGATATTAATTGAAGTGAAAACTCTACATGGAATTGTTTATAATGAGGGGAAAAATTAATAATAAACCAATTAATTTTTTATATATAATAATATGGTTAATTAAATGGTATATAATTAACTTATATTTATTATGTATATTTTTTTACAAGTATAGAGAGATTCAATACATAAGGTATGGGAATTTTGTCCAACTTTTTATATATAAGAGACACATGGATTATTCACCACTCATTTTTGTTGGTGTTTATAATTAACATGGTTTTATTATATGACTATTATAATTAATTTTTTGTGTTTTTAAATTTAAATTTTCTTCCATTATTTCCTGGGGTTTATGTTTCAAAAGTTACAAAATTGTTAATGTAATTTTCGATCAATTTCCCATCATTGAGACACATGCCATGTTATGCACATATATTATTTCATGATTTTTATATAGATACTTTAAAATGTTTTATAATGAATCTAATTCTTAATATGATATGATAATATTTATGTAATGTTATTATTTACATTTTATTATGATTCACTGTTAGCAAATTGGTAACAATTTATCCCTACAATCTCACTGTTTATCGAGATTGTTTATGATTTTTCTTCTATTGATGAAATATTATGATAAATAACTCAAAATATATGATGTATTTTCTTACCCTATGATTATTCATTTTATATCCAAGTAATTATACTATTTTTAATCTTTTTTAGTTAATATAATTAAGAATATAATTAAGAAAACCCAACATTATTTTTACTTTTGGTCAAACTTTTGTGTTTTTTCAAAACCATGTATTATAAAGTTGTTTTAATAAATGTATTTATATTATCCAATTATGTTTAAAGAATGTTTTTACCCATGTTTAACCTTTTCATAAAACTATTTTAAAATGAATCATCTAGTCATTTTTTGATCAAACTACTTTTCTAATCTTTTAAGGTGAAAAAATACTGTTCAACATGTACCGACTAACCCACTATCATGACCATAATTTAAATTATGTTCCTTTATAAATTTTAATGATATTTTTATGGAAAATATTTCCATTCATATTAAAGAAATATTTTTATTCAATTTTTTTTCATAGAAATTGTTTCTCAAAAAATTTATGTTTAAAAAGGGTTTCATATATTTTCAAGATTATTTTATAAGTTTAGAAGTAAAATGGTTGATAGATTTTTTTCATTATTTTTTTATATTTTATAATGGAAAATTGTTTTCAACACGATTTTATTCTTTCCTGTAAATGTTTTAAATGAATTTTCAATGAAAATTTATTCCAAATGTTTTCAATATTTATTTGTGGTTTTTCAAGGAGCATTCAAATAAAAAAGTTTTAAAAATATATTTTAGATTTCAATATATGTTTTTAAATCAATTTCAAAAGACAAAGGATTTTAAAATGATTTCTATTTTGAAAAAAGTTTTTTCTAAGACACAAATATATTTTCATCATGAAATGTTTTTAATGATATTATAATGCATTCTTTATTTGAAATGTATGATTAAAATGGTTTTAGGAAAAGGATTTTCAAATAAATGATATTTTACATAAGAAATGTATTAAGTGACCTTTTGAGAATCCCTCTCTATATAAGATGGTATAATTTAGTATTGTTTCATCTTTATTGGGGACACTATCAAAGAATACCATTCATATTCATTCCTTAATGGTTTATGTATTAATTTTATGATGATTATAACACCTGTTTCTCTTCCACAAGTTGTATGTTTTTGAAAAATTATTCCTTTCACATGTTATGATTTGATGAAATGATTATAAAAGATATCTATTTTTTATAGGTTATGATTTGATTAAATGATTATGATACCCATTTCATTTCATGGGTTATTTTATGATAATTATTAAATTTATCACTCTTTATCTTTCATGATATTATGAAATTTTTATTATTATATTGAAAAATTATGAATGGATTTATTATGTGATGGTTGTGACCTATATATTCATTCAATTAATTGGTTAATGATTTATATCTCATAACATAATTATGTAAATTAAATCAACATGATTGAACTATTATGGGATGATTGGAAAACCTGATCCCTTATAAAGAAATAACTACAACTGGGGATGGTTGTGTGTCCCACTAAGGTTCTGTAGTCACCATATATTTATAAAAAGTATAAACTAGATCCATTATGGGAAGATGAGGAATCCTTATCTGACATGGGAATATGAGGAAAACAAATCCACTATTTAAAGATTGAGAAACCAGATCCCTTGTAATGAAAGGAATCCGATTGGAGATAGTGTTGTGTGCCGTATAGTAGGTGTAGTCCCCATAAAGTGCCCTAATAAGTTCTAGTAACGAGTATTGACTTATGGGAAATGATGTTAATTGTTTATATATATTACATAATTCCATTTATTACTCCTATTTTACAATTTCATGGATGATTATCTTAATTCTCATATGAATAATACCTTATAAAATACTAATATTTATGTTATGAATCATGTTTTTGATCTTTGATATATATTTTATGATCTCTTAAAGTTAATAACACGTTCTCATACCATTATTCTCATGTTTATGCTTACATATCTTTATATATTACCCTTACTAGGAATCTAAGATCACCACTTTTTATTTTTCCTTCCCAGGTTATAAAGATAAATTTTATGCATGATGTGTCTAAAGGGTTGATAGTCATGTAGAAACTAGTGGGAGATAATGTAGCTCACATGTTTACAGCCGTTTACATTTCCATGTTTCTAGGGGCACTAAAATAATACAGTCTTTGGGAATCTGTTTTTGTAATGTATTAAGTATTTCACCAAAATTATGTAATGTTCATGTACATTATGAATGGTTTTTTATACAATAATTACCCTATATGTAAAATTTATGGCATCATCAATCCGGAAGGAGATAACTCCCAATACCACTGGTGGATGCTACGAAACCAGTCTGAAATAATGAAGACCATATATTCTAGGAAATGTGATCAATCCAAGGACTGTTAGGTTGTGCCAAAAAACCAATCTGGTAACTTAATTATCCCACTGAGAAATTGGATCAATCAATGATCCACTAGGGATATAATAAACTAGATCTTTCATCCCCGATATCATACAACATATATAGGGGATATCCGCGTATGTAATTTTTGTCACTATGATTCAAAAACCCGATATATAATAACTAGAGAAGTAGGGGAATTTACAACAAATTAAACCACAAAACCTACTAAAATCATTATTATAACTATAATATAATATACTTGATGATTCTATAACCCTAATAATATAACCTAAAACATAAGGGATAATTTATTATATTATTCCACATACCCTTTAGGCTTATACCTCTTAATATTGAATTTCCACCCATATAGTGTTGGTTATGATAACACCAACAACATAATCTAGGAAAATGATTTGATGGAGTATCCCTCCCTGGCCTCACTAAAGGGATGATACTTACAACTCTATCTATGCTCATCCTATCAAGGGATAACATAAAATTATACTAAGGATGTAATGGAACATTATACCATCATAGGGAAAGACCCGGTGACTCACTCAATATTTTTTGATACAAACATAGCTAAATAAAGAGATTCCAACAATTCCTCACATCATACCTCTAAAGAACAAATCATGGATACCACCACATTATACATGGAAATATCCCCAGGTAAGGATATTCAAAATCCTGAATCCAAATCCAGAGAAGGAGAAAAACTAACAATAAATACCCAAGACAAGACTGCATGGTATATACTGAGGTACACATGGAATGTTACCCCAATTAAACACCCTACTATGTCCTTTTTTACACTTCTTTGATTTTTATATGTCCTTACATGGCTTTTATGGAATGTACGTAGCGTTTTCACCTCACCAGGGCCCCCAGTCATGCATTTCCATATAAAGATCAACCAAACATGTATAACACACAATTTTTCATGACTTAATGGATCCTTTTCCATGTCTTCTAGACAAATTTTATTACAACTCCTCCTTCCCTTCGACTGTGACCATGTACGTCCACATAGTAATGTCACATGACATATTTCCTGGCCTATTTGCATTGGCTACATGACCTAAGGTCACTACACAACATGTAACTATAGTACCAAGAATTTAAACCCCAAAAGTAATCTTCCATAAATGGAGGAGATCACATTGTGTGTGACCCTAAACTACACATTGTGTGATCCAGAATGTTGAAATGGAATTACATGTTATCCACCCAAATCAATATAGTTTCCCCTAAAACCTAAATATCAACCCCCATGGGGTACATAGATACTATTTAAGGGATATAAATTATTAAAAAATTCATAATAAGGGTATTGAGACTTAAAAAAATCCTCATACGTAGAAGTGAAATTTTAACTCTTCGGGCTTGAATCAATGATCAAGAGCCACTGCAACACAATATTAGAGTAATCTATGGGATGATCGTAGTTTCACTACTGGAAAACTAACCTATACCAATGGTATGGAACCGTTGGTATAGGCCTCCAAACCGTTGGTGTAGCCTATACCAACGGTTTGAAGAACCGTTGCCAAGTAAGCTGTTGGGATAGGTCTATACCAAGGGTTTTTGGAAACCTTTAGTATAAGTAATATTAAAATATATACCAACTGTTATGGAACCATGGGTATATGTATTTAAAAAAAACATTCATTGGGATTTGATCCCATGACCCCTAGTTTATCATTGAATGACTTAACCACAAACCTAACATGACTTTTGTGAACATAATTACATTAATATATATATGTATTCTCATAATTATTTTAAATTTTGATTTATATAATGTTCTCGATAAGAAGAACTGATAAAAAATCAAAAGATCTATAGCAACGGTTTTGACAACCGTTGGAATAGATTTTGATCCTGGATTTTGGTTTGGGCAAACCGTTGAGAAATGGTATACCTATCCCAACGGTTTGGCAAAAATGTTTGGAAAGGTGGCCACAAAGGGGGATTTTCCCAACGGTTTGGCCAAACCATTGGGAAAAGTGGCCTCAAAGTGGGCTTTCCCAACAGTTTGGCCAAACTGTTGGGAAAGGGAACCTATACCAACGATTTTTACAAACCGTTGGTATAGAAGCGTTGGGAAAAGTCAGATTTCTAGTAGTGATTGGGGGCACCCCTTCTTCGTGGTTCCACCTCTATTCATCCATCAATCTAGAGGGGGATGGGTTAAAACTCTCATGTTGAACTCAAACAAGGGTAATGTGGATTTATGTTAATTTAATTTCATGAAATCAATATCCCTATTTAAACTCCCCACCAACCCACACCCTTGACCGAGTCCCTAACACCGATTAATTTAATATTGTTCCTCGGGTAAACACCACGTTCTGAACTCTTCCACATTATAATATTAATGATACATTAATATTATCATGAGTTATTCCATGTTACTGTGGAATCTTCAAATACATGATAAAATATTTTTAATATTGTTAATTCTATCACACCGAGGCTTTCTGGCAATTAGAATCCCCTGACGACTTAACACAATGCTCCAGAAATATTCATAGAAATATTCCAAAGTCATAAGAGTAAAAACATGAGTCACTATAGTTTATCCACATTCAATAGAATTTAACTTTATTATATTTTTTTTGTATTTACAACACTACGACCCATCTCACTTATAAAAGGGTTCCCTATCCCTTCACTTATTCATACAATACAATCCCTTTAATTCATCCAAACGCTATGACAAATATCATCATTACTTCCATCTCCAAATATTATACCAATTTGTTTTCTAATATACGAATATTTTTTTTGGAATTTTTTTTCTATGGGAGGATTCTCTAAAAAGATAAGCATAATAATGTCTACAATAAAATTCTAGACCCGTGGAATGGATTTAAATTTAAATATAATTTTTAATCGTGAATTTATATGATTTAATCCCATTTGGGTGAATTATATGATATATATCTCTCAATATATTTCTATATTCGTCCCCAATGAGTATTTTTTGGGTTTTCACATTTTCTATTCATTATTCAATCTTTGATTGTTAAATCGATTAAGAAACTATTTTTTAGAAAATTCGACCAAATTTCCTATTTTATAGAAAATATTTAATTCAATGTAGATTCTCATTAATTTTTTTTCATGAATATTAAATTTAATGATCTATTGATTGTTTAGTTTTATTTTAAACCATATTCCACTTTCTATTCAATGTATTAGAAATGATGCTTGCTAATATCTATTTGAAATGATTATTTATTATTTTTTACAAAAGAAGTGTGAAAAGGAATGTTTTTTGAACATTTAATGGATGAATGAAATTTCAATTTCCCCCGAAAATTACATACTTTTAATCGTATTTTATAATTTTCCTAGGTTAATTTCATTGAAAATATTTTTCCAAATAATCTGTTAATTTTTATATAAAATTGTAACAAAACAAAGTGATAGTTTTATCATGTTTTCAGAGAAATTTTCTAGTGTTATTTTAAAGGTATTTCTCTTATAAATGAAAATCAATTGATGTTTCTATTGATTATATGTGTAAATAATCTAATTATTACAAACATGTTATTTTATTATATGGATTATTATTATTATTTGTCTAAATTTTATGAAACATTTTTATTTTTTATGAGCAATCTGATGGAGAACTAATTAACATTCTTATTATATTATGACAAAATAGATTCATGGTTTACATTATGATATGGGTGGGTCCATTAAATATCTATAATTTATTAGGTAATTATTTATATATAATGATATAATATGAATATTTTTCTATTGAACCCATTCTCTATATTAAATGTTGTTATATATTGAACCCAATCCATTTTTAAAATTTGTAGATAATGTGATGTAGGTCATGAATGTGAGCACTGAAAAATGAAATATTATTATATTATAATTATTTTTAAAATTTTTATAATATTTTATTGTAATAATTATTATATTATATTAAGGATAATGATTCATTAAATTTTAAACCTTACTCTTTTGATTCATATATTTTCAAATGATAAGGATTTAAGACATGAATCATGATATAGAATATATGACTGATTAGTTATGAAAGTTATATGTTATGATCATTATATTTTTCCAATATTATTATCATGGTCTTAATAATGATAATTTATTGGTATCTCCCATGTTTACCCTTACATATCATCATAGACCACCCTTTATTAAGTTATTATTTCCCCAGGTTCTTTTAGATGTTTTATGTAGGATATATTTATGACGGTAAATAATAAAGATGATCTTTATGAGACATGTTCAGTATATTTATTGAAATTAGTTATTTAAATACCTATAAACCATATACACATAACATTAATGGTTATGGTGTGTGAATTATGGTATAATATATATATATTTATCCAAAAGTATATAATATTTTTGATTTCTTTGGTCGAGTAACCTCAATTGGTTAAAGAGTAGTGTTTTGTTATCTTTTTAGTCTAGGATATGAAAAATATATAGAAATAAAAAAAAAGAAAAAGTATGATGAACTTGAAGTTATATATGGTGAACCAAATAGATTCCATATTTGTTAATATTGATTCCTTATTTAGGACCTATTTGGAATGGTTTCCATGATTATAATATGTTTCTAAGAAATTATTTTAGTATGATTCTTACACTTTGAGTTTTCATTTTAGTTATTCGCTATAACAAGGGGAAATAATGTTAATAATGATTATAGAGGAAAATTAAATGATTTCCATTTTATAAATCAAATGAAATGGGATATAAAATAAAAAATAGTGTTTTTATTCTCACAAACTCTCCTAATTATTGAATCATGTTTAACCTCAAAATGAATAAAATATGGATCAATGCACTGATGATTATTTTATAAAGAAACATCTACATTTTTTATGTGGGACCACTGATCCAAATATGGGAAAGAAATAGATCAATAAACCTGAAAATATATTTTACATTATATAGTAATCAGAGCAATATAACAATTTCCTAGTATTATATCATTTTTTAGGTGATGTAAACAAATTTTAGAATATTAATATGAATACGATGCAAGAGGATGAAATTTTATCTTTAGAATGGGATGATATTATTATTAAATTTTTCAATGTGTAAATTCCCTAAAAACTTCTCAGGAATATGTGTACGAGAATTATTTTTGAATAATTCATGAATATATTGGAGGAAATAAGAAAATTTTTACATAACATATGATGTATTCTTCTAGTTTGATAATCAACCATAATTGTTTTTCAATATATTATTGTATTTAAATTAAGTATCCAAAATGTGTTGTTTAAATGGGTCATTAATAGCTATTAATAAATAATTTTATGTGATCTCGAGGTAGAAAAAGAGAGGGAGATTCTCAATATTACTATGGTTTTAGTAATAATATAAGGATAGAGTTTTGAGAAGTTTCTAATAAAAACACCGATAGAGGAAATAAAATGAATAGACCATTATATGAAATGTTTGGAAAGAACCATAGAGAAATTATATTAAAGAAACTATTCAATTTTTTATGTTTTGAAGATAATTACACCGTGAGAGTGAATGAGGAAGAGGTATATTGAGAGAATCCAATGAAATTAATGTGCGGGGAACTCATCTGAATGCACCACCAATACACTAATGATACAAATATAATAATTATATGAATTATTCTAACTAGATTATGAATCCAATACTCAATAATGATAATTAGTGTCAATATCCATTTAATCTAAAAGACAAAGAGAAATATCATGTGATCATTGTCGATGTTTGGTGTCATGAGATTGAATAGTTAAATGGCACTTATATATTTCACTTATAAAGTAAAAAATTTATTATTTGACTCTATTTAATCCCAATGTTTATATATATATAATTTATAATGGTATCACATTACCATATTAATGATTAGATATTATTTTTGTAGTGAAAATCATAATTCTATGATGATTAAATATATTGTATATTACTCATATCCAAATAAAGCTTTCTGGAAATGTGATCCTTGGAATTTTTGTTATTCAACTTATAGATGAATTTGATGATATTTTTAGAATGGAATTGATTCTATTATTTAGATCTCATTCCAATTTTGGGGAAATGGAAGTCAAATTTCATATTCCTAATGAACCAATGATTCTATATCATTGTGAGGATAAATATAAACAATTTTTTAAATATATATTTATTACAACGAAATTATTACCTATTATCGAGGGGTATCTTACTTAAATGGTTGAGGATAAACTCAAAATTGATGATATTCTAATTGTGAGAGAATATAATGATGAATTTACCTTAATATATCCATATCATTACCCTGAATTATTCATTTTATCTTTCAATATAACTCATTCTATGTGTTACAAAAATTTCAATGACTCCTTAAAGAATAAACCATATTGAATTGAAGGAATTATATAAGAAAAAAGGATAATTTTGATAATGGATTCATTCATACAATTCATTGACCATATATTCAAAATGATCTTTTATAATATGAGTGTTGTGGAAATAAATAATTGGGTTGATCATCAAGAACATAAAAATATCCTTATCAAGAAAATGCATCCACTGACCAATATTGATGATTTTCTTGATCAAATGTGGGGACCTCACTAATTTTCAATGATTGATGATTGATCTTGATATCATCATTTGAGGGTAAAAAAGAGAATATATGTAATAATACCACTCTAATTAGGTACAATCATTAGGAATTTATAGTTTCTTCTTTTCGATGTACTAATTCCCCAGTTATCTTCATAGATATATTAAATAAAATATGTATAGGCTACCATGATAAGTTTTTAGTAGTATTAATAGGTGATATTCTCTTATATTATAAATGAAATGAAGACAATTAATATCATTTAAATATTTTATTCAAGACCTTTTGGGAAATTATTTTTTTCCCAAATTTATCATGTTTGAATTTTAGATACATAAGGTTTCGTTCAATGTGAATGAAATCACAATCGAGGGGAAATCGGCATGTCCTAAAATGAATAATATTATTAAAAAATGTCATTTCAAAACATGTTGACAGAATTCACTTGTTTTCATGAGCTATCGGGATATGAAGGATAATTTTTGAGAAATTTATCATGCCAATGAAATCCCATAAATAAGTGAAATATAATGGATCCTTGTTCCATATGATTAATGATTTTGAATAATATTTTATTCAAAATAAGAGAATGATTGTCATTAAACATTTAATGACCCTAACCTATAATAAAAAAATGTTTATGATTTATAAGGATTCATAAAATAAGTTAATGGGATGTGTTATCATAAATAATTACATGGTAGTAGCTTAAGACTCATGCCAATTAAATGGTCCGGAGAAAGATTATCCAACTCATGATTTGGAACTGGTAAAATTAATTTTTTATTTAGAGAAATTGATGTATTATATTTATTGTTAATTATGGGAAATATATACTAATAAAAATACTTAAATTAAATATTTACATAGAATTGTATTTATAATTCCAGTTAAGAAGGATGAAATTGATTAAGGATTATGAATTTTCAATACAATACCATCATAGAAAGGAAAATGAGGTGAATGAAGCTCTATATCAGAAGGATCATGATTTTTTACCTGATGAGTATTGAAATAAATACAATATATAGGGTTTCCAAGAGTTTGGTCCATGAGATCAAAAGGAATGGAGAAAGATTTTATAATTTTTATTTTAATGTTAAACAATAAATTTATATAATGATTAAATAGGCACATAAAAATGATATATAGCTATAAATAATGGAATTGATTTTTATGAGCCTTGGACACTAAGAAAAGATAAAATTCACAAATTTGTTATTTGACCTATTAAAACAATGAATCCTAAAATGAAAAATTCGATTAATCTCACAGTTCAACTTTTTTTATATATCATGAAAGAAAAATGGATGTAAATAGAGGACAAAGAGTGATTTCAATGGGGAAATAAGAAGAGAGAGATTATGGATTCTATATTAAAATTATTGGTATTAAATTAATTTATTTTTCTAGGAGTCATATGTCTAAGGGGATCTTACATTCATTACCCATACCAGCTTGGAAATGGGTAAACATCTTCATGGATTTATTCAATAGAATACATTATATGTCTAATTTGAAAAATTTAATTTTTGTTTTATTCAACCTCCATATCCAATATACACATTTCATTACTATAAGATAATATTCCACTCTTTATATTTTCCCTATGATTTACTTTAAATACTTGGTGACGATTCATGTAGTACTACTCTCAAATGTATCTAATCCTTATTCAAGGTTTACCTAATTTTTCTATATATGTTTTCAAGACTATTAGTATAAAATTTTTTTTTAACATTGTATATCATCCACTTACAAGTGAAATTTTTGTAGGTATATTTAAAAAAAAGTAGATATATTGAGATATTTGTCTATATATTTCAAAATATGTATGGATCAATAAATTCCTCAGGTTGAATTTTTATACAATACTATATTTCACTAAGTAATTGAAGTGATTCCTTATAAATCCCATTAATGATATAATTTCTAGACTCCATCATGTCGGGACAACAGTTGGGATCTAATGTTATTGGGATATGATCTATTAGAGGAAATCTAAGATAATAATAAATCCATTTAGAAACACATAATGGTAGATCTGAGTTGATTGATAATTTATGTTGATAATAATTTACAATATATGGAGTTAAATTATTGTAATAATATTTTACTCTGGATTTCTTTAGGATTATGTTATAAAATCTTTAATTAATTAAAGTCTAAACCAATTATATAACTATCTATATGAGATTGTTGATCGTATTGGCATAATATCTTATTTATTAGAAATTCTTCTAAAAATATCCCATGTTCATGATGTGTTATTGAAGTGCATTGTGTTGCATTTGTTGTCAATGAGACATGTTGTTGTCTTAGAATGAATGGATGTCGAGGAAAGTCAAGATGTGAATGACAAAGGTTGTGATGGTGTTGGTGATGAATGGAGAGTGGCCATGGTACTAAGAGGCATGTCACTTAGGAGATTCACTAAGTGGCATAGGAGATGTGGTTGAAACATTCTCTAGTCAAATCTACAAAGGTTGTGATGGTGTTGGTGATGAATGGAGAGTGGCCATGGTACTAAGATGCATGTCACTTAGGAGATTCACTAAGTGACATAGGAGATGTGGTTGAAACATTCTCTATATAATCTGACGATTGTTGAGCTGATCATTAGGTTCATAGAACTTGTATCAAGATGATACAAAGTCACAACATGATTAGAAGACCATGCATTGTAGTGACAATGCATGAGGAGTTGAAAGTGATCCATCCATAAGTTGTAAGTGGATGATGTGCATTAATGAAGTCCATGCACTATCACTTAGTTCATGTGAATTAGAAGATGATCCAATTGATCTCTGATTAGATCAATGAAGCACTTTGAATAATTTAAGTGATTCAGGAGTTCGGTTGAAGATGAAGAACCTTCGGGAATTCCATTACAAAGTGATGAATATTTGTTTAAGAAGTATGGAGGAATTCTAAGAAGAAGAAGAATAGAGATGGGAAGAAGAATGGCTTGGAGTGGCACTTGGCATGTTAAACTTGGTCACTTTGTTTAACAAAGGACTTAGTGTTTTTGTTGCAAAAAATTGGCCAGCCAAGGCCAGCCTTAAGGGTTCAACCCCCAAGGCACATGTGGGCCTAAGGCGCCACGCCCAAGGGGGGATCCCATGTGGCCAGCCCGGGCGGCAGAGGTAGAGGGGGCCGTGTGTAAGCCCCCGAGGGCACGCGGTGGTGAAACCCGCGCACCAGGAGAGCATAGTGGGCGCCAGAAGCGCGCCCGCAGGGAGCAAGGTGGGCGTAGAGCGCGCCCGCAGAGAGAACCCGGTGCGGGGCGGCACCGGGAGGGAGGAAGTTCAATTGCCGAGTTGTGGGAGCGGCTGGGTAATAAACCGCGTGAAAAATGGCCGGCGTTTCGATGTGGGACGCGGATTTTCTCCGCGGGAGTGATCCTGGCCGCACGATTGATCGCGCGCCAGATCTGAGCCGCTCATCTAATCGCGCCGCTCCGGTTCAAATCCAGGCCGTCCGATGTCCTTCATTCGCCCGATCCAACGGCTACGAATCCGTCTTCCTCCTCGAGCTCAGCCGAAGACCACCCGAAGCCACCCGCGAGTTCCGTCGAACCAGAGGCCCTCCGACGACCTGTTTTCGAGCTCCCGGCCACCATAGTTTGATCCGAAGGCTCCAATGAGTTCGTCCGGCCCTACTGAACACAACCATGTATAAAAATGGGAATGCATGCTATGTTTAAAAGAATTCGAAGAAGGCCGAGGCAAGAGAATCTGCCGAGGCTTTGAAGGGTTTATGGTTTGCATGGATTAGCCTAAACCGAAGGCCGTGCATGCGTTACAAGTCGCATGCACGTAGAGGAAATTAAAGAGGAAGATCCCGCGTGAAACAGAGGATAAAAATAAATCGTTTAAAGATTTCAAAGATCCGAAATCTTCGGGAATTTAAGTTGGAAACACGCGGATCATGTGAGGCATCTCTTGCCTATAAAAGGAGCATCCGAGGCTCTCAAAAGTCTTGCTGATGCGCTGAAATTTTGAGAAGTCCCGTGAGAGCTCTTGAGCCTCGCGAAGAACTGAGCTGCGCGCCCCCTGCGCGGCAGTAAAGCCCGGAGCCATCAGAGGCTCCGTGAAGTTCCTTTTGCGCATCCCTTGCGCGAAAGAAGTGAAGGGGAGTCCCCTGCACGTATCCCTTGCGCGACAGGAAGGAGCCGAGCCGCATACTTGCGCGCTCGAGTCTCATGCCACCCTCTCTGCCCGCACACTTGCGTGGTAGGAGGAAGGAGCCCGCGGCAGTGTTGCACCCTTGCACACTTGAGCCTTGCGCGGCTGCCCCTAGCACCCGAGGAGGTTTCACTTGCACGGACAAGTGATCCTTGTGCCTTGTGCTTGCGCGGACAAGAAGTAAAGATATGTCGCACCTTGCATGCCCTTGTGCATCTTGAAGACCTATGCGGCAGTGGGAGAAGAAGAATTGGCTGCACCCTCTTGCATGGCTTGCTTGAGGCAGTAGGGGTTCGGGTTGTGTGTGCCAAAGAAGGCCGAGGCCTTGCCTCGTGTGTGTGCTAAGAGGAGAAGAAGAACCCGATGCCTTGTGTGTGAGATCAAATGAAGAAGACCACCTACGGACAGTGGGTGTGTGCCAAGTGGAGAAGAGGACCCGAGGCATAGTGCCTTGTGTGCGCACCAAGTAGAGAAGGACACATTCAAGTGTGTGTGCAAGAAGGGAAGGAAAGGCCATAGCCTTGTGCATTTGAACAAAGAAGAACACACTTTAAGTGTGTGAATTTGAAGAGGCCGAGGGTTGTGACCTTCTGTGTGCATACCTTGAAGAACAAACTAAAAGAACACTAAAGTGTGTGTGTGCAACAAGAAGAGGAGGAGGCCAACTCATGTGTGTGCTAAAGTGAAACAATTGTGTGCAAATTAAAGAAGTGGCCGAACCTAGGTGTGTGCACTAAGAGTGTATACACATTAGAAGAAGAAGAAGGGGTGACCCACACAAAAGTAGAACACACTCTAAGTGTGTAAACAAATTGGATAAAGTGTGTGAAGTTCAGTGAAGGTGTGTGCTTAAAGTGACTACACCCTTTGTGGGTCTACTGCACCAAGAGGAAGAAAAGGAGAGTGCATGCATGCATGCATGCACGTGCACACGTGAACAGTGCTAAATCAGTGGTGTGCAACTGAGACTGGACCAGACTGAAGTTAAAGACATCATTTGTCTGAGTATTCAGTAGTTGAAGAGAGAAGCCAGGTCATCCTTAGAAGAAGGAGATAAATCCTGAGCAAGACGAGAAGACCTGATCATCACAAGTGATCAGAGGTACAGAGAAAGGCCAGCAGTCTTTATCCCAGACTGCTGAAGATACTTGAAGAAGGTTAAAGAGAAGAAGAGATACTCGTGCAACTCGAGGAGCCAGGAGAAGACCCTGTGGGACTCAGGGAGAAGAAGTCTTCAGTGGGATTCTGGAGCAGGCCAGTGGGACTCTGGTAACACTGTGGGACGCAGTATAAAGACCCTCCTGTGGGACTCAGGAGAGATACAGTGGGACTCTGTATCGACCATTGTAATTTTAACAGGTTATAATGGAGAATACATGCTGGGAGAGCATGGCAAGGATGTAGGCCTTTGGTGCCGAACCTTGTAAATCCTTGTGTCCTGTGCCTTTTCATTACTGGATTATCCGGGAAAGGTTGAGAGATACAAGAAGAGTGGATCGAGGCTTTAACCAGCCATAGAGGTTTAATTGATAAGAATCAATTAGTAAAAAGTTTTAAGGGATCACTGATTCACCCCCTCCCCCTCTCAGTGATTCACACTGATCTGGGCACTTCAATTGGTATCAGAGGGAGGTTACCTCTAAAAGATCCAAGGGAGTCTTTATGGAGTGCAGATTTGAGGAAATGAGTGACCAGCCTCAAATGGAGATATCTGCCAAGACTCAGAAAAATAGAAAGAAGAAACAGGCAAAGAAGATGAGGAAGAAGGTTGTTGCAATCAGAGAAACTCCCTCTATGGAAAGAAATGTGAATGTCACATCAGATGACAATTCCTTTTATCATTTTTCATGATGAAGCCTGTTCTAGCTGTGATGAAGATGGAAGAAACAATGATCTTCTAAATGCAATCAAATATCTTCAGAAGAGAGTCCCCAAGGAAGTTGCAATGTGTATAGCTACAGGCCTCCTTGATCGTCAAGAAGAAAAATTACAGCTAGAAGATGAAGCCAATTCTCTGGAAGTCCAATTGGCTAAAAGGGTTGGCATAACCAACACTCTCAGAAAGCTAGTGAAAGCCAAAGATGAAACAATTTCCCTTTGCAATGAAATGTATGAAGACACTGCTGAAGAATTGCAAAGAAGCCTTTCTGAGAAATAATTCTTTATGATAATAGTCAAAGATGTTGTCCATGCACTGGAAAAGAGGCACAAAGTGTCAATGGTTGTCAGAGATGCTCAACTAGAAGACAAAGTCAAATTGGTGAAGGAGCTGGACAATTCATTGCAAGAATTGAAGAAGGTGCATGAAGACCAAATGAAACAACTGGTTGAGAATTGGGAAGGAAAGCTAAGAACTGTTGAGGATGAGAAGAACTCCCTCAACATGAAATACTTAGAACTGGAGGTGATATTGAAACATCTGCAATCACCTAAAGCTGAATCCTCCCAGTCAGCTGGAAGAAGACATGTTGCTACTCAAGTATGCTTTGAGCAGGATGATTCTAGGAGAAAGATATCCTCTAATAAAAGTGCAACATCTTCTAAAAAGAAGGTACCATCCATACCATCTTGTACTGATGCTTCTAATTGTGTTTCCACAAAAGGTGCAGGATGGAAGAATAATTCCAAACAAATATGGATGAAGACAGTAAAGAAGTAGAGCTCTCCTGAAACAGCACAACAGGTCAAGAAAAGTACCCTACAATCAGAAGGACTGAAAAGGTTAAGATTCGTGGGACAATGCTGGTGTTTGAACAAGTATGGGCATTGTGAAAAGGATTGTTGGTACAATCCACTGAATGCCAAAGCACAGAGGAATCCCATGCCAAGGGGGAGCAAGCCAGAAGAAAAGAAGCTGCATCCACAGGTCCAGAGACATCTGTTTACTGCAAATAGATTTGGATTACTTGACAACATCTGGGATGATTGCAAAAGTGGTCAAATAGATACATGTCAATCTCCAACTGTATCCAGAGCTCAAAAGAAGAAAAGATCACAGAACCTGGCTCAGAGAGATTCCTTGGGAAGCAAGCAGAAGAAAGTGGAAGATGCTCCCAAGAAGAGTTTGATGAATGAAGAGAAGTCCTTGGAATTGAAATCCAAGAAGGGTGATGCATCCAGAAGGACCACCAAGAAAACATGCTTCTACTGTGGAAAGAAAGGACACATCATGGACCTTTGTAAAGAAGCCATGAAACTAAATAGAAGCAGACTGAACTCCAAAAGACAATCAATCCAGAAGAAGAAGGGATTGATTGAAAACAAGTTGCCTAAGAAAGGTAGCTTGACAGAATCAAAGGAACCATGTTGAATATCCAGAACTGAGGCCACACTTCCAAGTGACTTACTAGTCAAATGGCCAAATCAGTTGCAACTTGCCAAAGATCTGCAAAGAGCTGAAGATGAAGTTCTGGCAATTGATAAGGAAAGAGGGAAGAAGAATATTTCACATGAAGATGTACTGAGATCCACACCAGCACCAACATCATTGAAGATCAAATGTGCAAGTGTGAAGAATGGTGAAAATGGGACATCTCGGTTGAGAGAATCTTCTCAACATTGTTGTTCACATTGATGAACCAAGGAGGTTCCATCTTATTCCCTAATCACTTGTATTTACATGTGCTGACATTGTAGGGAATTGAAGATGATGATCATTCTCAGCTGAAGGATGGTTTGGACAGAATAGAGTGCACCCCTTGAGGGGGAGCAAATCTGAAGAAGATGATGTTCTGAGATTAATATCATCTTGAGAAAAGTGAAGGTATTCCAATCATACTTTCATCCCTTGATTCTTAATTGCATTCATCATGACAATTAAGGGGGAGTATTGATTGAAGACAAATGGTTGAAAGGGGGAGCTTTATCTTTTCACCTGAACTTTCTAATGAGTTTTGTGAAGTTGTGCAGGATTTAGCAAATTCATTGTTATATCTGAAAAATTTCAAACCCCTAAGCATGATCTCACATGTATAGAGAATTATGGACAGCTTTGAATTCCTTGGTTACATCACTCTTGTTTTCTACATCGGGTTAGCCCAAGTAGACTTAGAGCTGATTTACTAAAGGTTCTTTGCTAAAGAGAACATGTGACATCATCCCTCTCCTAGTGTTTTTCAAGAAGATACTTTTCAATGGGAGGAAGATATTTCTGGAAGAGAACCACACCACACCTTTGCATTTGATTTCCAATAAGGGGGAGAAATATTGGCACACATATTGACCCATTCATATGTGCTGAAGTGGTGTATTGACATCAAATACAAAGGGGGAGATTGAAGTGCATTGTGTTGCATTTTTTGTCAATGAGACATGTTGTTGTCTTAGAATGAATGGATGTCGAGGAAAGTCAAGATGTGAATGACAAAGGTTGTGATGGTGTTGGTGATGAATGGAGAGTGGCCATGGTACTAAGAGGCATGTCACTTAGGAGATTCACTAAGTGGCATAGGAGATGTGGTTGAAACATTCTCTAGTCAAATCTACAAAGGTTGTGATGGTGTTGGTGATGAATGGAGAGTGGCCATGGTACTTAGATGCATGTCACTTAGGAGATTCACTAAGTGACATAGGAGATGTGGTTGAAACATTCTCTATAAAATCTGACGATTGTTGAGATGATCATTAAGTTCATAGAACTTGTATCAAGATGATACAAAGTCACAACATGATTAGAAGACCATGCATTGTAGTGACAATGCATGAGGAGTTGAAATTGATCCATCCATAAGTTGTAAGTGGATGATGTGCATTAATGAAGTCCATGCACTATCACTTAGTGCATGTGAATTAGAAGATGATCCAATTTATCTCTGATTAGATCAATGAAGCACTTTGAATAATTTAAGTGATTCAGGAGTTCGGTTGAAGATGAAGAACCTTCGGGAATTCCATTACAAAGTGATGAATATTTGTTTAAGAAGTATGGAGGAATTCTAAGAAGAAGAAGAATAGAGATGGGAAGAAGAATGGCTTGGAGTGGAACTTGGCATGTTACACTTGGTCACTTTGTTTAACAAAGGACTTAGTGTTTTTGTTGCAAAAAATTGGCCAGCCAAGGCCAGCCTTAAGGGTTCAACCCCCAAGGCACATGTGGGCCTAAGGCGCCACGCCCAAGGGGGGATCCCATGTGGCCAGCCCGGGCGGCAGAGGCAGAGGGGGCCGTGTGTAAGCCCCCGAGGGCACGCGGTGGTGAAACCCGCGCAACAGGAGAGCATAGTGGGCGCCAGAAGCGCGCCCGCAGGGAGCAAGGTGGGCGCAGAGCGCGCCCGCAGAGAGAACCCGGTGCGGGGCGGCACCGGGAGGGAGGAAGTTCAATTGCCGAGTTGTGGGAGCGGCTGGGTAATAAACCGCGTGAAAAATGGCCGGCGTTTCGATGTGGGACACGGATTTTCTCCGCGGGAGTGATCCTGGCCGCACGATTGATCGCGCGCCAGATCTGAGCCTCTCATCTAATCGCGCCGATCCGGTTCAAATCCACGCCGTCTGATGTCCTTCATTCGCCCGATCCAACGGCTGCGAATCCGTCTTCCTCCTCGAGCTCAGCCGAAGACCACCCGAAGCCACCCGCGAGCTCCGTCGAACCAGAGGCCCTCCGACGACCTGTTTTCGAGCTCCCGGCCACCATAGTTTGATCCGAAGGCTCCAATGAGTTCGTCCGGCCCTACTGAACACAACCATGTATAAAAATGGGAATGCATGCTATGTTTGGAAGAATTCGAAGAAGGCCGAGGCAAGAGAATCTGCCGAGGCTTTGAAGGGTTTATGGTTTGCATGGATTAGCCTAAACCGAAGGCCGTGCATGCGTTACAAGTCGCATGCACGTAGAGGAAATTAAAGAGGAAGATCCCGCGTGAAACAGAGGATAAAAATAAATCGTTTAAATATTTCAAAGATCCGAAATCTTCAGGAATTTAAGTTGGAAACACGTGGATCATGTGAGGCATCTCTTGCCTATAAAAGGAGCATCCGAGGCTCTCAAAAGGCATGCTGATGCGCTGAAATTTTGAGAAGTCCCGTGAGAGCTCTTGAGCCTCGCGAAGAACTGAGCTGCGCGCCCCCTACGCGGCAGTAAAGCCCGGAGCCATCAGAGGCTCCGTGAAGTTCCTTTTGTGCATCCCTTGCACGAAAGAAGTGAAGGGGAGTCCCCTGCGCGTATCCCTTGCGCGACAGGAAGGAGCCGAGCCGCATACTTGCGCGCTCGAGTCTCTTGCCACCCTCTCTGCCCGCACACCTGCGTGGCAGGAGGAAGGAGCCTGCGGCAGTGTTGCACCCTTGCACACTTGAGCCTTGCGCGGCTGCCCCTAGCACCCGAGGAGGTTTCACTTGCGCGGCCAAGTGATCCTTGTGCCTTGTGCTTGCGCGGACAAGAAGCAAAGATATGACGCACCTTGCATGCCCTTGTGCATCTTGAAGACCTATGCGGCAGTGGGAGAAGAAGAATTGGCTGCACCCTCTTGCATGGCTTGCTTGAGGCAGTAGGGGTTCGGGTTGTGTGTGCCAAAGAAGGCCGAGGCCTTGCCTCGTGTGTGTGCTAAGAGGAGAAGAAGAACCCGAGGCCTTGTGTGTGAGATCAAATGAAGAAGACCACCTACGGACAGTGGGTGTGTGCCAAGTGGAGAAGAGGACCCGAGGCATAGTGCCTTGTGTGCGCACCAAGTAGAAAAGGACACATTCAAGTGTGTGTGCAAGAAGGGAAGGAAAGGCCATAGCCTTGTGCATTTGAACAAAGAAGAACACACTTTAAGTGTGTGCATTTGAAGAGGCCGAGGGTTGTGACCTTGTGTGTGCATACCTTGATGAACAAACTAAAAGAACACTAAAGTGTGTGTGTGCAACAAGAAGAGGAGGAGGCCAACTCATGTGTGTGCTAAAGTGAAACAATTGTGTGCAAATTAAAGAAGTGGCCGAACCTAGGTGTGTGCACTAAGAGTGTATACACATTAGAAGAAGAAGAAGGGGTGACCCACACAAAAGTAGAACACACTCTAAGTGTGTAAACAAATTGGATAAAGTGTGTGAAGTTCAGTGAAGGTGTGTGCTTAAAGTGACTACACCCTTTGTGGGTCTACTGCACCAAGAGGAAGAAAAGGAGAGTGCATGCATGCATTCATGCACGTGCACACGTGAACAGTGCTAAATCAGTGGTGTGCAACTGAGACTGGACCAGACTGAAGTTAAAGACATCATTTTTCTGAGTATTCAGTAGTTGAAGAGAGAAGCCAGGTCATCCTTAGAAGAAGGAGATAAATCCTGAGCAAGACGAGAAGACCTGATCATCACAAGTGATCAGAGGTACAGAGCAAGGCCAGCAGTCTTTATCCCAGACTGCTGAAGATACTTGAAGAAGCTTAAAGAGAAGAAGAGCTACTCGTGCGACTCGAGGAGCCAGGAGAAGACCCTGTGGGACTCAGGGAGAAGAAGTCATCAGTGGGATTCTGGAGCAGGCCAGTGGGACTCTGGTAACACTGTGGGTAGCAGTATAAAGACCCTCCTGTGGGACTCAGGAGAGATACAGTGGGACTCTGTATCGACCATTGTAATTTTAACAGGTTATAATGGAGAATCCATGCTGGGAGAGCATGGCAAGGATGTAGGCCTTTGGTGCCGAACCTTGTAAATCCTTGTGTCCTGTGCCTTTTCATTACTGCATTATCCGGGAAAGGTTGAGAGATACAAGAAGAGTGGATCGAGGCTTTTACCATCCATAGAGGTTTAATTGATAAGAATCAATTAGTAAAAAGTTTTAAGGGATCACTGATTCACCCCCTCCCCCTCTCAGTGATTCACACTGATCTGGGCACTTCAATTGGTATCAGAGGGAGGTTACCTCTAAAAGATCCAAGGGAGTCTTTATGGAGTGCAGATTTGAGGAAATGAGTGACCTGCCTCAGATGGAGATATCTGCCAAGACTCAGAAAAATAGAAAGAAGAAACAGGCAAAGAAGATGAGGAAGAAGGTTGTTGCAATCAGAGAAACTCCCTCTATGGAAAGAAATGTGAATGTCACATCAGATGACAATTCCTTTTATCATTCTTCTGATGAAGCCTGCACTAGCTGTGATGAAGATGGAAGAAACAATGATCTTCTAAATACAATCAAATATCTTCAGAAGAGATTCCCCAAGGAAGTTGCAATGTGTATAGCTACATGCCTCCTTGATCTTCAAGAAGAAAAATTACAGCTAGAAGATGAAGCCAATTCTCTGGAAGTCCAATTGGCTAAAAGGGTTGGCATAACCAACACTCTCAGAAAGCTAGTGAAATCCAAAGATGAAACAATTTCCCTTTGCAATGAAATGTATGAAGACACTGCTGAAGAATTGCAAAGAAGCCTTTCTGAGAAAGAATTCTTTATGATAATAGTCAAAGATGTTGTCCATGCACTGGAAAAGAGGCACAAAGTGTCAATGGTTGTCAGAGATGCTCAACTAGAAGACAAAGTCAAATTGGTGAAGGAGCTGGACAATTCATTGCAAGAATTGAAGAAGGTGCATGAAGACCAAATGAAACAACTGGTTGAGAATTGGGAAGGAAAGCTAAGAACTGTTGAGGATGAGAAGAACTCCCTCAACATGAAATACTTAGAACTGGAGGTGATATTGAAACATCTGCAATCACCTAAAGCTGAATCCTCCCAGTCAGCTGGAAGAAGACATGTTGCTACTCAAGTATGCTTTGAGCAGGATGATTCTAGGAGAAAGATATCCTCTAATAAAAGTGCAACATCTTCTAAAAAGAAGGTACCATCCATACCATCTTGTACTGATGCTTCTAATTGTGTTTCCACAAAAGGTGCAGGATGGAAGAATAATTCCAAACAAATATGGATGAAGACAGTAAAGAAGTAGAGCTCTCCTGAAACAGCACAACAGGTCAAGAAAAGTACCCTACAATCAGAAGGACTGAAAAGGTTAAGATTCGTGGGACAATGCTGGTGTTTGAACAAGTATGGGCATTGTGAAAAGGATTGTTGGTACAATCCACTGAATGCCAAAGCACAGAGGAATCCCATGCCAAGGGGGAGCAAGCCAGAAGAAAAGAAGCTGCATCCACAGGTCCAGAGACATCTGTTTACTGCAAATAGATTTGGATTACTTGACAACATCTGGGATGATTGCAAAAGTGGTCAAATAGATACATGTCAATCTCCAACTGTATCCAGAGCTCAAAAGAAGAAAAGATCACAGAACCTGGCTCAGAGAGATTCCTTGGGAAGCAAGCAGAAGAAAGTGGAAGATGCTCCCAAGAAGAGTTTGATGAATGAAGAGAAGTCCTTGGAATTGAAATCCAAGAAGGGTGATGCATCCAGAAGGACCACCAAGAAAACATGCTTCTACTGTGGAAAGAAAGGACACATCATGGACCTTTGTAAAGAAGCCATGAAACTAAATAGAAGCAGACTGAACTCCAAAAGACAATCAATCCAGAAGAAGAAGGGATTGATTGAAAACAAGTTGCCTAAGAAAGGTAGCTTGACAGAATCAAAGGAACCATGTTGAATATCCAGAACTGAGGCCACACTTCCAAGTGACTTACTAGTCAAATGGCCAAATCAGTTGCAACTTGCCAAAGATCTGCAAAGAGCTGAAGATGAAGTTCTGGCAATTGATAAGGAAAGAGGGAAGAAGAATATTTCACATGAAGATGTACTGAGATCCACACCAGCACCAACATCATTGAAGATCAAATGTGCAAGTGTGAAGAATGGTGAAAATGGGACATCTCGGTTGAGAGAATCTTCTCAACATTGTTGTTCACATTGATGAACCAAGGAGGTTCCATCTTATTCCCTAATCACTTGTATTTACATGTGCTGACATTGTAGGGAATTGAAGATGATGATCATTCTCAGCTGAAGGATGGTTTGGACAGAATAGAGTGCACCCCTTGAGGGGGAGCAAATCTGAAGAAGATGATGTTCTGAGATTAATATCATCTTGAGAAAAGTGAAGGTATTCCAATCATACTTTCATCCCTTGTTTCTTAATTGCATTCATCATGACAATTAAGGGGGAGTATTGATTGAAGACAAATGGTTGAAAGGGGGAGCTTTATCTTTTCACCTGAACTTTCTAATGAGTTTTGTGAAGTTGTGCAGGATTTAGCAAATTCATTGTTATATCTGAAAAATTTCAAACCCCTAAGCATGATCTCACATGTATAGAGAATTATGGACAACTTTGAATTCCTTGGTTACATCACTCTTGTTTTCTACACCGGGTTAGCCCAAGTAGACTTAGAGCTGATTTACTAAAGGTTCTTTGCTAAAGAGAACATGTGACATCATCCCTCTCCTAGTGTTTTTCAAGAAGATACTTTTCAATGGGAGGAAGATATTTCTGGAAGAGAACCACACCACACCTTTGCATTTGATTTCCAATAAGGGGGAGAAATATTGGCACACATATTGACCCATTCATATGTGCTGAAGTGGTGTATTGACATCAAATACAAAGGGGGAGATTGAAGTGCATTGTGTTGCATTTTTTGTCAATGAGACATGTTGTTGTCTTAGAATGAATGGATGTCGAGGAAAGTCAAGATGTGAATGACAAAGGTTGTGATGGTGTTGGTGATGAATGGAGAGTGGCCATGGTACTAAGAGGCATGTCACTTAGGAGATTCACTAAGTGGCATAGGAGATGTGGTTGAAACATTCTCTAGTCAAATCTACAAAGGTTGTGATGGTGTTGGTGATGAATGGAGAGTGGCCATGGTACTTAGATGCATGTCACTTAGGAGATTCACTAAGTGACATAGGAGATGTGGTTGAAACATTCTCTATAAAATCTGACGATTGTTGAGAT
Source organism: Viscum album (assembly GCA_963277665.1). Lineage (NCBI taxonomy): Eukaryota > Viridiplantae > Streptophyta > Magnoliopsida > Santalales > Viscaceae > Viscum > Viscum album. Next base: position 990,109,586 of record OY728140.1, read on the forward strand.
GATCATTAAGTTCATAGAACTTGTATCAAGATGATACAAAGTCACAACATGATTAGAAGACCATGCATTGTAGTGACAATGCATGAGGAGTTGAAATTGATCCATCCATAAGTTGTAAGTGGATGATGTGCATTAATGAAGTCCATGCACTATCACTTAGTGCATGTGAATTAGAAGATGATCCAATTTATCTCTGATTAGATCAATGAAGCACTTTGAATAATTTAAGTGATTCAGGAGTTCGGTTGAAGATGAAGAACCTTCGGGAATTCCATTACAAAGTGATGAATATTTGTTTAAGAAGTATGGAGGAATTCTAAGAAGAAGAAGAATAGAGATGGGAAGAAGAATGGCTTGGAGTGGAACTTGGCATGTTACACTTGGTCACTTTGTTTAACAAAGGACTTAGTGTTTTTGTTGCAAAAAATTGGCCAGCCAAGGCCAGCCTTAAGGGTTCAACCCCCAAGGCACATGTGGGCCTAAGGCGCCACGCCCAAGGGGGGATCCCATGTGGCCAGCCCGGGCGGCAGAGGCAGAGGGGGCCGTGTGTAAGCCCCCGAGGGCACGCGGTGGTGAAACCCGCGCAACAGGAGAGCATAGTGGGCGCCAGAAGCGCGCCCGCAGGGAGCAAGGTGGGCGCAGAGCGCGCCCGCAGAGAGAACCCGGTGCGGGGCGGCACCGGGAGGGAGGAAGTTCAATTGCCGAGTTGTGGGAGCGGCTGGGTAATAAACCGCGTGAAAAATGGCCGGCGTTTCGATGTGGGACACGGATTTTCTCCGCGGGAGTGATCCTGGCCGCACGATTGATCGCGCGCCAGATCTGAGCCTCTCATCTAATCGCGCCGATCCGGTTCAAATCCACGCCGTCTGATGTCCTTCATTCGCCCGATCCAACGGCTGTGAATCCGTCTTCCTCCTCGAGCTCAGCCGAAGACCACCCGAAGCCACCCGCGAGCTCCGTCGAACCAGAGGCCCTCCGACGACCTGTTTTCGAGCTCCCGGCCACCATAGTTTGATCCGAAGGCTCCAATGAGTTCGTCCGGCCCTACTGAACACAACCATGTATAAAAATGGGAATGCATGCTATGTTTGGAAGAATTCGAAGAAGGCCGAGGCAAGAGAATCTGCCGAGGCTTTGAAGGGTTTATGGTTTGCATGGATTAGCCTAAACCGAAGGCCGTGCATGCGTTACAAGTCGCATGCACGTAGAGGAAATTAAAGAGGAAGATCCCGCGTGAAACAGAGGATAAAAATAAATCGTTTAAATATTTCAAAGATCCGAAATCTTCAGGAATTTAAGTTGGAAACACGTGGATCATGTGAGGCATCTCTTGCCTATAAAAGGAGCATCCGAGGCTCTCAAAAGGCTTGCTGATGCGCTGAAATTTTGAGAAGTCCCGTGAGAGCTCTTGAGCCTCGCGAAGAACTGAGCTGCGCGCCCCCTACGCGGCAGTAAAGCCCGGAGCCATCAGAGGCTCCGTGAAGTTCCTTTTGTGCATCCCTTGCACGAAAGAAGTGAAGGGGAGTCCCCTGCGCGTATCCCTTGCGCGACAGGAAGGAGCCGAGCCGCATACTTGCGCGCTCGAGTCTCTTGCCACCCTCTCTGCCTGCACACCTGCGTGGCAGGAGGAAGGAGCCTGCGGCAGTGTTGCACCCTTGCACACTTGAGCCTTGCGCGGCTGCCCCTAGCACCCGAGGAGGTTTCACTTGCGCGGCCAAGTGATCCTTGTGCCTTGTGCTTGCGCGGACAAGAAGCAAAGATATGACGCACCTTGCATGCCCTTGTGCATCTTGAAGACCTATGCGGCAGTGGGAGAAGAAGAATTGGCTGCACCCTCTTGCATGGCTTGCTTGAGGCAGTAGGGGTTCGGGATGTGTGTGCCAAAGAAGGCCGAGGCCTTGCCTCGTGTGTGTGCTAAGAGGAGAAGAATAACCCGAGGCCTTGTGTGTGAGATAAAATGAAGAAGACCACCTACGGACAGTGGGTGTGTGCCAAGTGGAGAAGAGGACCCGAGGCATAGTGCCTTGTGTGCGCACCAAGTAGAAAAGGACACATTCAAGTGTGTGTGCAAGAAGGGAAGGAAAGGCCATAGCCTTGTGCATTTGAACAAAGAAGAACACACTTTAAGTGTGTGCATTTGAAGAGGCCGAGGGTTGTGACCTTGTGTGTGCATACCTTGATGAACAAACTAAAAGAACACTAAAGTGTGTGTGTGCAACAAGAAGAGGAGGAGGCCAACTCATGTGTGTGCTAAAGTGAAACAATTGTGTGCAAATTAAAGAAGTGGCCGAACCTAGGTGTGTGCACTAAGAGTGTATACACATTAGAAGAAGAAGAAGGGGTGACCCACACAAAAGTAGAACACACTCTAAGTGTGTAAACAAATTGGATAAAGTGTGTGAAGTTCAGTGAAGGTGTGTGCTTAAAGTGACTACACCCTTTGTGGGTCTACTGCACCAAGAGGAAGAAAAGGAGAGTGCATGCATGCATTCATGCACGTGCACACGTGAACAGTGCTAAATCAGTGGTGTGCAACTGAGACTGGACCAGACTGAAGTTAAAGACATCATTTTTCTGAGTATTCAGTAGTTGAAGAGAGAAGCCAGGTCATCCTTAGAAGAAGGAGATAAATCCTGAGCAAGACGAGAAGACCTGATCATCACAAGTGATCAGAGGTACAGAGCAAGGCCAGCAGTCTTTATCCCAGACTGCTGAAGATACTTGAAGAAGCTTAAAGAGAAGAAGAGCTACTCGTGCGACTCGAGGAGCCAGGAGAAGACCTTGTGGGACTCAGGGAGAAGAAGTCTTCAGTGGGATTCTGGAGCAGGCCAGTGGGACTCTGGTAACACTGTGGGTAGCAGTATAAAGACCCTCCTGTGGGACTCAGGAGAGATACAGTGGGACTCTGTATCGACCATTGTAATTTTAACAGGTTATAATGGAGAATCCATGCTGGGAGAGCATGGCAAGGATGTAGGCCTTTGGTGCCGAACCTTGTAAATCCTTGTGTCCTGTGCCTTTTCATTACTGCATTATCCGGGAAAGGTTGAGAGATACAAGAAGAGTGGATCGAGGCTTTTACCATCCATAGAGGTTTAATTGATAAGAATCAATTACTAAAAAGTTTTAAGGGATCACTGATTCACCCCCTCCCCCTCTCAGTGATTCACACTGATCTGGGCACTTCAATTGGTATCAGAGGGAGGTTACCTCTAAAAGATCCAAGGGAGTCTTTATGGAGTGCAGATTTGAGGAAATGAGTGACCTGCCTCAGATGGAGATATCTGCCAAGACTCAGAAAAATAGAAAGAAGAAACAGGCAAAGAAGATGAGGAAGAAGGTTGTTGCAATCAGAGAAACTCCCTCTATGGAAAGAAATGTGAATGTCACATCAGATGACAATTCCTTTTATCATTCTTCTGATGAAGCCTGCTCTAGCTTTGATGAAGATGGAAGAAACAATGATCTTCTAAATACAATCAAATATCTTCAGAAGAGATTCCCCAAGGAAGTTGCAATGTGTATAGCTACATGCCTCCTTGATCTTCAAGAAGAAAAATTACAGCTAGAAGATGAAGCCAATTCTCTGGAAGTCCAATTGGCTAAAAGGGTTGGCATAACCAACACTCTCAGAAAGCTAGTGAAAGCCAAAGATGAAACAATTTCCCTTTGCAATGAAATGTATGAAGACACTGCTGAAGAATTGCAAAGAAGCCTTTCTGAGAAAGAATTCTTTATGATAATAGTCAAAGATGTTGTCCATGCACTGGAAAAGAGGCACAAAGTGTCAATGGTTGTCAGAGATGCTCAACTAGAAGACAAAGTCAAATTGGTGAAGGAGCTGGACAATTCATTGCAAAAATTGAAGAAGGTGCATGAAGACCAAATGAAACAACTGGTGGAGAATTGGGAAGGAAAGCTAAGAACTGTTGAGGATGAGAAGAACTCCCTCAACATGAAATACTTAGAACTGGAGGTGATATTGAAACATCTGCAATCACCTAAAGCTGAATCCTCCCAGTCAGCTGGAAGAAGACATGTTGCTACTCAAGTATGCTTTGAGCAGGATGATTCTAGGAGAAAGACATCCTCTAATAAAAGTGCAACATCTTCTAAAAAGAAGGTACCATCCATACCATCTTGTACTGATGCTTCTAATTGTGTTTCCACAAAAGGTGCAGGATGGAAGAATAATTCCAAACAAATATGGATGAAGACAGTAAAGAAGCAGAGCTCTCCTGAAACAGCACAACAGGTCAAGAAAAGTACCCTACAATCAGAAGGACTGAAAAGGTCAAGATTCGTGGGACAATGCTGGTGTTGTAACAAGTATGGGCATTGTGCAAAGGATTGTTGGTACAATCCACTGAATGCCAAAGCACAGAGGAAGCCCATGCCAAGGGGGAGCAAGCCAGAAGAAAAGAAGCAGCATCCACAGGTCCAGAGACATCTGTTTACTACAAATAGATTTGGATTACTTGACAACATCTGGGATGATTGCAAAAGTGGTCAAATAGATACATGTCAATCTCCAACTGTATCCAGAGCTCAAAAGAAGAAAAGATCACAGAACCTGGCTCAGAGAGATTCCTTGGGAAGCAAGCAGAAGAAAGTGGAAGATGCTCCCAAGAAGAGTTTGAAGAATGAAGAGAAGACCTTGGAATTGAAATCCAAGAAGGGTGATGCATCCAGAAGGACCACCAAGAAAACATGCTTCTACTGTGGAAAGAAAGGACACATCATGGACCTTTGTAAAGAAGCCATGAAACTAAATAGAAGCAGACTGAACTCCAAAAGACAATAAATCTAGAAGAAGAAGGGATTGATTGAAAACAAGTTGCCTAAGAAAGGTAGCTTGACAGAATCAAAGGAACCATGTGGAATATCCAGAACTGAGGCCACACTTCCAAGTGACTTACTAGTCAAATGGACAAATCAGTTGCAACTTGCCAAAGATCTGCAAAGAGCTGAAGATGAAGTTCTGGCAATTGCTAAGGCAAGAGGGAAGAAGAATATTTCACATGAAGATGTACTGAGATCCACACCAGCACCAACATCATTGAAGATCAAATGTACAAGTGTGAAGAATGGTGAAAATGGGACATCTCGGTTGAGAGAATCTTCTCAACCTTGTTGTTCACATTGATGAACCAAGGAGGTTCCATCTTATTCCCTAATCACTTGTATTTACATGTGCTGACATTGTAGGGAATTGAAGATGATGATCATTCTCAGCTGAAGGATGGTTTGGACAGAATAGAGTGCACCCCTGGTGGGGGAGAAAATCTGAAGAAGATGATGTTCTGAGATTAATATAATCTTGAGAAAAGTGAAGGTATTCCAATCATACTTTCATCCCGTGATTCTTAATTGCATTCATCATGACAATTAAGGGGGAGTATTGATTGAAGACAAATGGTTGAAAGGGGGAGCTTTATCTTTGCACCTGAACTTTCTAATGAGTTTTGTGAAGTTGTGCAGGATTTAGCAAATTCATTGTTATATCTGAAAAATTTCAAACCCCTAAGCATGATCTCACATGTATAGAGAATTATGGGCAGCTTTGAATTCCTTGGTTACATCACTCTTGTTTTCTACACCGGGTTAGCCCAAGTAGACTTAGAGCTGATTTACTAAAGGTTCTTTGCTAAAGAGAACATGTGACATCATCCCTCTCCTAGTGTTTTTCAAGAAGATACTTTTCAATGGGAGGAAGATATTTCTGGAAGAGAACCACACCACATCTTTTCATTTGATTGCCAATAAGGGGGAGAAATATTGGCACACATATTGACCCATTCATATGTGCTGAAGTGGTGTATTGACAAAAAATACAAAGGGGGAGATTGAAGTGCATTGTGTTGCATTTGTTCTCAATGAGACATGTTGTTGTCTTAGAATGAATGGATGTCGAGGAAAGTCAAGATGTGAATGACAAAGGTTGTGATGGTGTTGGTGATGAATGGAGAGTGGCCATGGTACTAAGAGGCATGTCACTTAGGAGATTCACTAAGTGGCATAGGAGATGTGGTTGAAACATTCTCTAGTCAAATCTACAAAGGTTGTGATGGTGTTGGTGATGAATGGAGAGTGGCCATGGTACTAAGATGCATGTCACTTAGGAGATTCACTAAGTGACATAGGAGATGTGGTTGAAACATTCTCTATAAAATCTGACGATTGTTGAGCAGATCATTAAGTTCATAGAACTTGTATCAAGATGATACAAAGTCACAACATGATTAGAAGACCATGAATTGTAGTGACAATGCATGAGGAGTTGAAAGTGATCCATCCATAAGTTGTAAGTGGATGATGTGCATTAATGAAGTCCATGAACTATCACTTAGTGCATGTGAATTAGAAGATGATCCAATTGATCTCTGATTAGATCAATGAAGCACTTTGAATAATTTAAGTGATTCAGGAGTTCGGTTGAAGATGAAGAACCTTCGGGAATTCCATTACAAAGTGATGAATATTTGTTTAAGAAGTATGGAGGAATTCTAAGAAGAAGAAGAATAGAGATGGGAAGAAGAATGGCTTGGAGTGGCACTTGGCATGTTACACTTGGTCACTTTGTTTAACAAAGGACTTAGTGTTTTTGTTGCAAAAAATTGGCCAGCCAAGGCCAGCCTTAAGGGTTCAACCCCCAAGTCACATGTGGGCCTAAGGCGCCACGCCCAAGGGGGGATCCGGTGTGGCCAGCCCGGGCGGCAAAGGCAGAGGGGGCCGTGTGTAAGCCCCCGAGGGCACGCGGTGGTGAAAACCGCGCACCAGGAGAGCATAGTGGGCGCCAGAAGCGCACCCGCAGGGAGAAAGGTGGGCGCAGAGCGCGCCCGCAGAGAGAACCCGGTGCGGGGCGGCACCGGGAGGGAGGAAGTTCAATTGCCGAGTTGTGGGAGCGACTGGGTAATAAACCGCGTGAAAAATGGCCGGCGTTTCGATGTGGGACGCGGATTTTCTCCGCGGGAGTGATCCTGGCCGCACGATTGATCGCGCGCTAGATCTGAGCCGCTCATCTAATCGCGCCGCTCCGGTTCAAATCCAGGCCGTCCGATGTCCTTCATTCGCCCGATCCAACGGCTGCGAATCCGTCTTCCTCCTCGAGCTCAGCCGAAGACCACCCGAAGCCACCCGTGAGCTCCGTCGAACTAGAGGCCCTCCGACGACCTGTTTTCGAGCTCCCGGCCACCATAGTTTGATCCGAAGGCTCCAATGAGTTCGTCCGGCCCTACTGAACACAACCATGTATAAAAATGGGAATGCATGCTATGTTTGGAAGAATTCGAAGAAGGCCGAGGCAAGAGAATCTGCCGAGGCTTTGAAGGGTTTATGGTTTGCATGGATTAGCCTAAACCGAAGGCCGTGCATGCGTTACAAGTCGCATGCACGTAGAGGAAATTAAAGAGGAAGATCCCGCGTGAAACAGAGGATAAAAATAAATCGTTTAAAGATTTCAAAGATCCGAAATCTTCGGGAATTTAAGTTGGAAACACGCGGATCATGTGAGGCATCTCTTGCCTATAAAAGGAGCATCCGAGGCTCTCAAAAGGCTTGCTGATGCGCTGAAATTTTGAGAAGTCCCGTGAGAGCTCTTGAGCCTCGCGAAGAACTGAGCTGCGCGCCCCCTGCGCGGCAGTAAAGCCCAGAGCCATCAGAGGCTCCGTGAAGTTCCTTTTGCGCATCCCTTGTGCGAAAGAAGTGAAGGGGAGTCCCCTGCGCGTATCCCTTGCGCGACAGGAAGGATCCGAGCCGCATACTTGCGCGCTCGAGTCTCTTGCCACCCTCTCTACCCGCACACTTGCGTGGCAGGAGGAAGGAGCCCGCGGCAGTGTTGCACCCTTGCACACTTGAGCCTTGTGCGGCTTCCCCTAGCACCCGAGGAGGTTTCACTTGCGCGGCCAAGTGATCCTTGTGCCTTGTGCTTGCGCGGAAAAGAAGTAAAGATATGCCGCACCTTGCATGCCCTTGTGCATCTTGAAGACCTATGCGGCAGTGGGAGAAGAAGAATTGGCTGCACCCTCTTGCATGGCTTGCTTGAGGCAGTAGGGGTTCGGGTTATTTGTGCCAAAGAAGGCTGAGGCCTTGCCTCGTGTGTGTGCTAAGAGGAGAAGAAGAACCCGAGGCCTTGTGTGTGAGATCAAATGAAGAAGACCACCTACGGACAGTGGGTGTGTGCCAAGTGGAGAAGAGGACCCGAGGCATAGTGCCTTGTGTGCGCACCAAGTAGAGAAGGACACATTCAAGTGTGTGTGCAAGAAGGGAAGGAAAGGCCATAGCCTTGTGCATTTGAACAAAGAAGAACACACTTTAAGTGTGTGCATTTGAAGAGGCTGAGGGTTGTGACCTTGTGTGTGCATACCTTGAAGAACAAACTAAAAGAACACTAAAGTGTGTGTGTGCAACAAGAAGAGGAGGAGGCCAACTCATGTGTGTGCTAAAGTGAAACAATTGTGTGCAAATTAAAGAAGTGGTCGAACCTAGGTGTGTGCACTAAGAGTGTATACACATTAGAAGAAGAAGAAGGGGTGACCCACACAAAAGTAGAACACACTCTAAGTGTGTAAACAAATTGGATAAAGTGTGTGAAGTTCAGTGAAGGTGTGTGCTTAAAGTGACTACACCCTTTGTGGGTCTACTGCACCAAGAGGAAGAAAAGGAGAGTGCATGCATGCATGCATGCACGTGGACACGTGAACAGTGCTAAATCAGTGGTGTGCAACTGAGACTGGACCAGACTGAAGTTAAAGACATCATTTGTCTGAGTATTCAGTAGTTGAAGAGAGAAGCCAGGTCATCCTTAGAAGAAGGAGATAAATCCTGAGCAAGACGAGAAGACCTGATCATCACAAGTGATCAGAGGTACAGAGCAAGGCCAGCAGTCTTTATCCCAGACTGCTGAAGATACTTGAAGAAGCTTAAAGAGAAGAAGAGCTACTCGTGCGACTCGAGGAGCCAGGAGAAGACCCTGTGGGACTCAGGGAGAAGAAGTCTTCAGTGGGATTCTGGAGCAGGCCAGTGGGACTCTGGTAACACTGTGGGACGCAGTATAAAGACCCTCCTGTGGGACTCAGGAGAGATACAGTGGGACTCTGTATCGACCATTGTAATTTTAACAGGTTATAATGGAGAATCCATGCTTGGAGAGCATGGCAAGGATGTAGGCCTTTGGTGCCGAACCTTGTAAATCCTTGTGTCCTGTGCCTTTTCATTACTGCATTATCCGGGAAAGGTTGAGAGATACAAGAAGAGTGGATAGAGGCTTTAACCAGCCATAGAGGTTTAATTGATAAGAATCAATTAGTAAAAAGTTTTAAGGGATCACTGATTCACCCCCTCCCCCTCTCAGTGATTCACACTGATCTGGGCACTTCAGTTATTTATACATATTTTAATAAATTACCTGATAGAGTCTTTAGATGTATTGAACTCAGAGTTCATACCATTGGATAATTATCATTCATATATGAGAAACGTGTGAAATCTAAGTCTATAGAGAAAAAATATTTTCTAAGAAGACTGCTCAACTAGTATAGATGATTCCATAATTTAAGGAACCAATTTTTGAACCAAGGGATGCGATTAAGTGGAGGTTTCCTTGTTTTTTTATCATAGTGATTTAAATTCATGGGGGAATTCATATAAGGGGGAATAATAAAACACCCTTTGATTTTACAATATTTTTATTATTATTATAAATGTGATCGAAATATTCTGAAGCACACAACCATGAATATAGTTGAATAAATCTTATAAATCATAAAATTAATCATATTATATGGTAATTAAATCAAATATAATTTTAAAAAAATTACTAAATAACTTGGGTAATATTATTGATCATAAATAAAAGTATTTAAATATCGTGTTTATCAAAATTAATTATTAAAAAATTATTTCATTAAAAAATAATTTATTGTATTCAAGATATGTAATGAAATTTTTTATACGTGTAGAAAATGAATTCATTCAATATAATATTTTTTTGAATTGAAAATGAATTAATTGGAAGGAAAAAATAAATTTCTTCCTAAGAAACTACTTTTAGGCACACATTGTATTCATATATTAATATATTTCATTAGTCATTATCTTTGAATAATTTAAATGTTATGTTTATATAATATATTCAATTAAATATTTTAATATAATTTAATGCTTCTTACTAGGAATATAATGTGAATAAATACACTTTTAGTATGAAAATTATTTTTATAAAAAGAGTTTTCATTGTGTTTTTTGTGATATTATAAAAACCAATTTTCTTCACTTAAAGAAATAGAATATGGTAAAATGGTTTCCAAATATCGAATCATAATGTCCAAATTTACTAATGTGGTCAGTTTTATTTTTTATTTTATAAAGAATAACCATGTTAAAACCATGTAATTGTGATAGGGGCAAAATTATTAATTATTGTTGAACAAAGATATATGGAAATAAATATCCAAAACATGAATAAATTTGATTGGTTAGATGGATTTACACCCCACTTATCTTTTATTTGAATTTTTATTTCCTTTTCTCCACATTAAATTGAATATTAATTTAGTATATTTAAATAATTAATATAAATAAAAGAGTTACACCCTATTTAATGATAAAAGGGAACCCCATATGGTCCCTTATTCTCACACACTAAGCCCACTAGTTCAGCCAATCCCATTCCAAATATCTCTCTAAATACACTCCCAAAGTACTATTGCTTTTTATATTATATATTTTCTAGAATTTGATGTATTCAGATGTAATACAATTATGTTTCTTAAATAAGAGGAGAAAAATAAAGTGTATGATGAAAATGATGACCTATGGTAAGGGTTTATATTATAATATCATTTTTAATAGAGACTGTTTTTTATTTAAATTACTATATGGAAATAAATTTTTTATCTCAAAAATACAATTTATTTTATAATATTATGGTTATTTTTGTGGTTTTATTGTTTTCTTTTTCTTATCCACTCATTTGAAATTAAAAATCCAATAAATTATTTTAAAGAAATGTAGGCTATATTTCATCACATGTTAGAAAACATTGTATTCCATTTCTGAGTTCATTAAAATGTTTTCAAGAATAGTTTTTTCTATTATCCAGTGATTCACTAATGATATTTTCTTCAACATTGGAATATATTTTAAAAGGATGAAAAAATAATATTTATAATGTTGTTTTGAACTTTTTTTATTAATTTCTGAAAAAAGTGTGAAATGAATATATCTTTAATGTTTTCTATATAAAATGATTTTACACTGACATGAACTTCTATTTAAGTGAATATTAATTTAGAATTATCCATGGTAATATTCAAAGAAAATTATTTACTCAATTTTTTCTTAATTTTGATTTAAAATTTTATCAAAATAATGGGATATTTTTTTTCTAGATTCAAAAAAGGTATTTACTATTATTGTAGAGGTGCTTTAACATATGTAAAAATACTGAAATATTTATTTAATTTTATTTTGTATAGGTACAAAATATTGAAACCATATTATTTTTTTTGGATGGATTATTTTTTTATGATGTTGAAATATTTAGGAATCCTTTTTCTTTTTTATGGGTTATGATTTGAGATATTTATGAATGTTCTTATAATTATTTGTAACATCAATGAATGGTTTTTATTATTTTATTGGTTTTTTCATAAAATCCCTATAAGGTATTTTTTAATAATTGATATCCCATTATATAATATAAAGGTAATTAGAAGTGAACCCATTCCAAGGCTGAAAATATGTTGAGGAGTTAAAATAATAAATTATGGGATGATTCCCATTATACAATAATGGCATTTATTGTGAGAATTTAATAGTTAAATTATTTTATATGATATTTATATTTCCAAATTTACTATTACATGTAGTTATGAATATGATATCAACTCATGTATAATGATCATTCAACGAAAATTTATTTCTCTTATGACTAATTCCTTTTGAAATTCATAGTTTTTTTTCTAGTAATCATGATTTAATATCAATGGATTATTGGATATGAAATTTTTAATTTATGATTGTGATATCATACCCCTGTTATTATCATATGATTATATATCACCATTAATTGATATATCTCATTTTCACTCTTAATGGGAATATGATCTTTCCCTCTCCAATGTTTCCATTCTCCCTAGGATACTATGAATGGAATTAAATGAGATATTTCTATCAAGTGTGTTTGGATAGAATACCATTAATGGAAATTTTTTATATATTTTAGGAAATAATTTTATTATGTACCCAATCTCTACATACACTAAACCATTATTGTAACATCCCACCTATTTATAGAATAATAAATTTTCATGCCTATTAATATTTATGAATAAGATATTAATTTTATATTACAGAGGAAAATTTGTCTGGTATTGTACTCGACATGCAACAATGGGTTTCCCTAAAATGTTATGCTGCACACAACATTGAGTTATAATGAAAAAATATAAAATAATATTTTTATTATTTTTAATAATTGTTAATGACTAGCTACTGTATTGGAAAAAATGAACATAACTAACTAAAATATTATTATACATGTTAGTTAAATCTTTTTAAAGTTATCAGACAAATTTTATAGGATTAAAATGAGAAATAATCCAATTTTATGCATGAAATACTCTAATATTTTTGAAATGTTCTTTTACCAACTTTTGATGGTGAACCCATTTTAAATATCATTTTTTCACCTTTATATGTTCCATTTTTCAAAAATAAACATCATCTTTAGAAGCGGAACATCAAAATTTACCTTTTTTTGAAATTTTGGTATATTTCTGATAAAATCTATATTTTAAGGAATAATGAAACCTATTGTATTTTAATTCAAAACCACCTTTTTGTCTAATATATTTATTTATTTATATTACCTTTTATTTAGTTTTAAAGTGTAATTGGATTATTTTTTTATCAATTAATCCAATTTTGGTCATTATAAGTAATTTCACATGTAAATTGGACATAAACACATGTCAATCATTTGATAGATTTTACTTCATAAAAACCTGCCTTCAGGTTTTGAAAAAAAGAATTAGTTTTAAATTAATTTATACAATCTCAATGTTTCGAATTTAGAAAAATGAATTTAATATTTTTAATTATAATATTTAAAATTTTTAAATAGGTAACTATTATTTTTGGACATTATGAATAGTAACTTCAGTAATTAATTTTATTTACCATGGTTAAATGGTAAATCTTATAAAAAAGGGTAAAAAAATAATATTATTAAAATCTAAAAATATCTTAAAATGTGTCCTAATCCTATTGGATGAGATATATCTAACCACTATCATACTTTTCCTAAACTTTTGGCATTTTGGATCCCCTTTGGTGTGAAAATGTTATTTTATAATTTTTAATTTAACGAAAAGTGAAATATAACATTAACATGTATCTTTTAACAAATGAATTTTAATATTGGGTAATATAACTGATCTCTATAAATATAAATAGTAATTATAAATATAAAATGATTTCCTATATCATGGTATTTTATTTATAATTATTAGATGTCAAAAAAATAAATTTATTTACAACACAAAGATTATGAGGTGATTACCTTATTAAAGAAAGATTCGAATAAATCATATTTTAAATAATAAAATATATATAGTTTGAATATTTTTATCCCATCCATGAATATTATGGATTATATTTACATATTATCATTGATTTAATGCCTTTTTTTGATGGAATCAATTTTTTTATGAGTTAACAAAAATCAGTTACTAAATAGTGTCAAAATTGACATTAATGTGGTTTTAAAACCAATAACATTTTATTGACTGATATAATTTTCCTAAAAAAATAATATTCAGAAACCTAACCTATATAATGTTAAAAAATTCATTAATGATCTACTTGTGGTTCTCTTGGAAGATTATAGTAACAATAGCCATCATATTTTATGAAAATACATGAAGACATGGTAAGAGTTAATGTTTTTATGTAAGGGTAAAAACTTAATGATAATGTTAATTTTGTGACCTAAACTTTTCTAAAACCTAAATTTTGAGAGGATTTCTACCCATCCTCATCTTATCAAGAAAATTTATCTCTATATAACTATTATGACTCAAAAATAAATTTCATATAAAATAATATTTCTAGACTTTCTTAATGTACCCCTCCTCCCTCTTATAAAAGGACACCTCCTCTAACCACACAAAACACCCATCAATCCCCTTTGTTCTTAAAATTTATACTCCTATAATATCCTAGAATTCCTCATTTCCACCTAGAATACTTAACTTCTCCATAAAGAAATTCGTTAATTTTTTTTGGATCAAATCAAAATAAGTTACCTGATTTTTAGGTAACATCTTCTCTCAAGTACCTTTACTTTATTTTCCTTCTAAACTCTATATCATATTATTATTCATTGATTACATTTAAAAATAGTATTATCAATGTACTAGGATTTTTTAATGAGAAGGATATGAAATTCACTTACACACACCTCCATCTAATGGAAACAAACATACTACATCTGTGTTCGGTGAACTACGGCCTCACGAAATGATGATTGTTCAATTTTCTCCTCCCACCTCTCATATAGGCTATTTTTATGGACCTAAATTTATGTATGATATATATTATATTTATATTTTCTCTATACTTATGTAATTTTTATTTTAATCATACCTTTATTCTTTACATTATGTGTAAATAAGATAATTTCATTTGAGGATGTGTGGACTACCACCACCTCAAAGTGCTATGACTCATTCATGCTATAAATAGAAACATATAAAGGATGGTTTTATTAAACCTATGATAAATAAATGACATAAAACTTATTCTAATATTATAATGTAAATTTATATCATTTTATTATTATTCTTTGAATATGAAAATGAAATGAAAGAAGGGTTCATGTGTACATACAACCTACCATCTCCTTTAATGGTGCATTTCATTTCATATCTCAAAAAATTATGGATATTATAATTACATGTATACTGTATATATATGGTATTTAAATCATGAATAATATTCTAGAGATGGTGGACTCTGACCACATAAACAATTTACATCAAAACAAGTTCATTTTCAGCTCAAGTATTGAATATCGACAAATCAACCAATATGAACTTAAATAATTATTTAATTCATTATAACATGATAATAATTAATATAAAATGAATCATAAAATTTAAAAATTATATTTTAATCTATGTTTATTATTCATGAATATAAGTCATGAACAAGGTATATCAAACTCAAGGTAAATGATTTCTTCTCAATCTCCTTTAATTGAGGCATATTTTGATGTTATACATCACCTTATTTTATACGATATGTAATAAAAACCTTTGAATTTGAATTTCATTCAATGAGAATCTTTTTATATAATTCATTTTAATAAAAAAAGGAATTTTTTTGAAGTATGCGGTGAAAACGACTCCTCTTCCGCCGTAACCGCTAATTGATATTTGGCTTCCACTATTAGCCTTAATTTTTTTTAAAAGGAAAGGAATTTTTTTTTTGAATTTGGATTTACTATTTCAATATCTTGAAATATTTTCTTGTGATTACAAATGAAATTTTTTGAGTGAAATTTTGAAAATTTCAATCATTTCAGTTTTATGATTATATAATGGTACTTGTACCTTTAACGTGTGGTTACATGATAAAAAAAGATGGGTGGTTACATGATAAACCAAAGATGGGTGGTTCCATGATAAATCAAGGATGAGTGGTTACGTTATAACCTCCAATGCATTGGGTATGGATGTTAGTCATATGGCTATTCTATTTAGTGATATTTGTGGAAGATGACCATATGGTTATTCAATTTATGTATTTTTATGTCCCAAGTTACCTTTATATTTTATTTGTTACTTTATATGGGCTTTGTGGTTATATTTTAGTAAAAAAATATAATAAATAATATTATATCCAGTGAAGTATATTTACTACTTTTTTAATGTTAAAATTATTACTTTATAAAAAAGTATTCATGGTATTCATATTTTCCCAAGAATAACATTTTACCTACATTTTGTATACCTTACTGATAATATTATTCTCATCCCTTACTTTGAAATGTTTTTCATAGTACATAAAGAAGAATAGTGTCAAGGATGTGATCGAGGAAAAGTAAAACTATTTAAACATGGAATAAACAATGTTTATTTACAAAAAGTTTTTTGTTTTATGGAAAAAATAGATATTTTCTAGATGTGTCTAATTGTAATATTTAAGTTATTATGTATAAGATATCCCCTAATTATATAAATCTCAAAACCTAAAAAAATATTTGAAGTGAATTAAAGTCAATTTTTTACTTATCTCATGGTTAGGTAATGTATAAGTGTGGGGCCATATAGTTTGTATCATAGGTCGGTTTAGATAAAGCTAGGAGTTATAATATTTATAATAGAATATCCATTAAATTTTTTACTTTATGGTCAAAATGATATAGCATTTTATGATTTCCTCATTTATTTTCTAAAATATTTTTTATCAGAAATGCTTTTTTCATAAGAAATAGGGAAGCTATGTTGGGAAGGAATATAGAGGGAAATTACTATCCAAATTAGCATCCTGATATGGTCAGAACAGGAACGGAAAAGTTTTTTTGTAGTGATGGATTATTTTACTCAGGTGATAAATGGTGGTTGTGTTTATAGATGATATTTTGGCATATTCTAAAATTCGGGAAAAACCAGAAAGTCACTCATGGACAGTTTATCAAACCTTAAAATAAATGAAAATATATGGAATGTTTAGTAAGTTTAAATTATGTTTATAAAAAATATCTTTCCTTAGAAATATTTTTTCTAAAGATAGCATAACTGTTGACCATTCTAAAACAAATGTTTTTTAAGATTTGACTAGTCCTACCAATATCACAAAGATTTTTAGTTTTCTTGGATTATCAGGTTATTACCAAAGGTTTTCTAATTTTTTTTCGGTTATCTTACCCACTAACTAAGATAACATGTAAGGGAGTTAAGTTAATTTAAACAAAAGAATGTGATTATTGTTTTCAGGAATTGAATAAAAGATTGGTAAAAGATCAAGTTTTCGACCTGTATTCCAGGAATGGTGAATTTATTATCTATAGTGATGCATCATTTAATGGAATTGGTTGTGTCCAACTGAATAATGATCAGGTAATTTCTTATGCTTCACATCACTTGAAACCTCATGAGTCATATTAACCTACACATGATTGGGAATTAGCTACTATTTTTTCTATAAATGTATAGGCGAATCACTTGTATAACGTAAAGTGTGAAATATATAATGATAGCACAAGTTTTAACTATATATTCATATAGAAAGAATTAAACATGATATATAGGATATGGATATAATTAATCAAGGATTTTGATTTCATTATTCATTACAATCCAGAAAATGAAAATAAGATGGCTAACATTTTGACTCGAATAAATAATGCTATATAAACCATGAAACGTTTGGACTGAGGTATTTTAGTTTATAATTTGATGTATTTTGGATTGGAAGTTATTGGTATAAATAATTCCTTTGTTTTTTAGGAGGAAGTGAAATAATCTCTATCTAAAAAAATTAATCATGTGTAGTAAAAAGATAATGAGTTGAATAAAAAGGTAGATTTGGTTCAGAAAGATATGTTTCCTAAATTTACATTAATAGTGACTGTTTTATGAGGATTGGTAAAATTTTATTTGTTCCTAGTAATTCATAGTTTAAGAAAGAGTTGTTATGTGAAGCTTATAGTTCTCTATTTTCAGTTCATCCAAGAAATAATAAGATGTTCAAAGATCTTCAGGAGTATTATTGGTGGTAGACAATGAAAAAATCTATTACTAACATTACTGTGAACTATTTAACATTTCAATAGGTTAAACAGAATGACAATTTCTAAAATACATACTTCAGGTTTTTCTGGTGCTAGATTGGAAATGGGAAAATATATCCATAGAATTCGTCGTTGGATTACCAAATAATTCTTGAGGTAATAAAGAAATCTGGGTTATTTTTGATCGATTGACTAAGTCTACACATTTTCTTCCTAGTCAAGATACTCTGTCTCCATATAAAATTTCTCAATTATATATTAGAGAGATAGCCATGTTACATGGAGTTACTCTCTCCATTATATCTGATCATGATCCAAGTTTCCCTTAAAACTTTTGGAAAGGATTTCTGAATTTGTTGGGAACTAAATTAAATTTCCTCACATATTTTTATCCTCATTCAGAAGGGCAGTCATAATGATCAATTCATTCCTTGGAGGATATTCAACATGATTTTTAACAGATTATTAGAAAATTTGGTATCACCATCTTTCTTTAGTTGAGTTTTCTTATAATTACAATTTTCATTTCATTACAAATATGGCACCATTTGATTCATTTTATGGAAAGAGGTGTCAAACTCCATCTTTTTAAGATGAAGTAAGTGAATGGAAGTTGATGGGACCAGAATTGGTAGAATATATGGCAGAAAAAGTTCTATTGATTCAGAAGAACATGAGGATAGCTCAGAGAATGAAAAAAAGTTATGCAGATAACCAGAGGAATGATATTTCATTCGAGGTAGGTGATCATTTCTTTCTCAAATTTTCTCCATGGAAAAGTGTGATTAATTTTAATAATAAGGGAAAGATGATTCAACAGTTCATTATAGCCTATGAAATACAGGTGAAAGTTGGATCATTTTCTTACAGGGTGGATTTACCACCACGTTTATCTTAGGTACACAATGTTTTCAATGTATTAATGTTGATGAAGTATATACCAGATCTATCTCATTTTTTGAGTCCATAGGTAGTATAGTTGAGAGTTAATATTTCATATGCGGAATAACCAGTATAGATTCCTGACTACAAAGAGAAAGTGTTGTGGAATTATTTGATTAGTTAGGTAATGGTTTTTTTGAAAAGCAATATGGTTGAAGTGGAAAAGTGGGAATCTAAAAATGTTATCCGGGATAAATACCCTCACTTATTTATGTAAATAAAATTGTGGGGATGCAATTTCCAAAAAGGGGGAATGACGTAACATATAAAGTATTTATAGAATAATATGTTTCCATATATATTAATATTTTTGAATAAGATATTAATTTTACTTTAAAGATGACATTTTTTCTGATATCATACGTGACATGAAACAACAATTTTCTCTAAATTCATACATTACACCCAACATTGAGTTGTAATGAAAAATAAATCAAAAATTAAATTATTTTTTAAATGTTAGTTAATTCCTAGACGTTTTATTTATGGGAATGAATATAACTTACTTCAATATGACTATACATTCTTGATAAATGTTTTTTTATTTATCAAATAAATTTTAGAGGCTTAAAATGAGAATGAGTCAAATTTTAAGTATTAAATACTCTAAAATATTTAAAAGGCTGTTTTACCACCTTTTGATGGTGAACCCCTTTTAAATCAATTATTGTTTTTCAATTTTATATGTTCTATTTAAAAAAATTATATTCTTATTTAGAAGAGGGAATTCAATATTCACTTTTTTCGAAATTTGGTTTTTATTCTTATAAAATCCATATTTTAATGAATAGTGAAATATACTGTATTTTAATTCAAAATGGTATTTTTGTATAATTTATCAATTTATTTATATTGTCATTTTAATTTCTTTTAAATTTTAATTAGACCATGTTTTTATCATTTAATTCAATTTTGGTCATTGGAATTAATTTCACCTTTGAATTGGACATAAACACATGTCTATCTTTTGATAGATTTTACTTCTTAAAAACCCACATTTTGGTTTTGAAAACAAGAATTAATTTTAAATTATCTACTACAATTTTTGTGTATTTAATTTTGAAAAATGGATTCCATATTTTGAATCAGAAGGTATAAATTTTTTAAATAGGTAATTTTTATATTTGGACATTATAAATAGTAACTGTAGTAATTATTTTTATTTTCAATGGTTAAAGGTAAATCTAGTAAATAAGGGTAAAAAATGGTATTTTAATAATATAAAACTATCCTAAAACATGTAATAATCATATTGGATGAAATATTTCTGACCATGATAATTCTTAGGGTGAATGTTTGTCATTTGGTATCCACTTGAGTCTAAAAATGACATTTTATAATTCTTAACTTTAAAAAATGGGAAATATAACATAAATGTGTATCACTTTATAATATAATTTTAATATAGGGTTATATAAGTGATTTATTTGACTATAAATAGTAATTATATAGCTAAATATATTTCATAAATCATGATATTTTATTTATAATGTTTATACATTAATGAAATAAATTTATTTGTGACACAATGATGATGAGGTGATTACCTTATTAATCAAAGATTCAAATAAATGATATGATAAATTTCAAAATAAATGTAATGTAAATTATAGGTTTCTATCAACAAATTTTATTGACTATATTGACATATTATATTTGATTTAATTCATTTATTTCTAAGGAATAATGTTTTTATGGATTTAACAAAAATCAATTACTAAATAGTGTCAAAATTGACTTAAACGTGTTTTTAAAACAAATTGTATTTTATTAGATGATATAATAGTCCTAAAAATATAGGCCAACTGACTTATATAAAGTTACAAATGACCTTAATCATCCACATGTGGTTCTATTTGTAATTTTATTGTAACTATAGTAACTATATATAATTAAAATATAATAAGACATGGTAAGAGTTATTTTTTTTACTAAGGGTTAAATCATAAAGATAAGGTAAATTTTGTGAACTAAACATGTATAAAACCTATTGGAAGATAAGATTTAGACCCATAATTATCATATCATTTAAACTTATTACTTTATAAATATTATAATTCTAAAATAAATTTATAATAAATTATTATTTCAAGACTTTCCTATAGTGCCCCTCCTCCCTCTTATAGAAAGCCACCTCCTCTACCCACATTCAAAAACCTCTCAATCCACTTTGAATTTCCCAAATTCTACTCCGATAATCTCCCAAAACCACTTATTTCCTTATAGATCACTTAAAATGGGAAGAAGACAATCCAAGAAATCCTTTTGGATCAAATCAAAATGAGTTACCCGATTTAGAGGTAATGTCTTCTCTCAAGTTACTTTCATTTATTTTCCTTAACCACTCCATATGATCTTATTATTATTTTATTACAAAAAAACAAGTATTATCAATATATTTTGATGTTTTTATGATAATTATTCGAACTAAAATTACACACACCTCCATATTATGGATACAAACATATTGTCTCTGTGTACGATGAACTATTGCCTCGTGAAATGGTGATTTATCAATTTTATCCTACCACCACACATGGTTCCCATTATAAAGAAACTATATTTATATATGATGTATATTAAATTTTTCTTGTCTCTATTCTTCTATAATTTTTATTTACAATATAACTTTATTCATTCCATAATGTGTAAATATGATAATTTCATTTCAGGAAATGTAGACTACCGCCCCTCAACGTGATATGAATCATTCATGATAAACATGTAAATGTATAATGTATGGATATATTAACCCTATAAGACATACCTAAAATAAATATAATACTTTTATTATAATATAAATTTATATAAATTTATTATTATTCTTTTAATATGACAATTAAACGAATGTAGCGTTCATGCGTACGTACAACCCACCGTCTCTATGAACGATGCATTTCATTTCTTATCACCAAATAGTATGGAAATTATAAATACATATATATTGGATAGATATGATATATAAATAATGAATAATATTCTTGTATATGATGGACTGTGACCACATGGATAATTTACATCAAAACGAGTTCATTTTCGACTCATGTACCGAATAATGACAACACGACCAATATGAACATAAATAATTATTTAATTTGTTAAAACATGATAATAATTAATATAAAATGAATAATAAACTTGAAAAAGGTTATAAATAAATTATAAATTAACATATTTTTATTATTCATGAATATAATGAATGAATGTGACAATTCAGACTCATGGAAAGGGATTTCATCTCAATCTCCTTTAATTGAAGCATATTTTGATTTTATACACCACCTTCATTTATATGATGTATAATAAACCATTTTGAATTTTAGTTTCATTAAAATGGAATCTTTTTATGAGAATAATTTTAATAAATGATAAAAATTAATTCTTTTAATATATTTGGAAATAATTACTCCCTTTCCTTCATAACAACTATTTGATATTTGAATTTCTATATAAGACTTAATTTTTTTTAAAAAATAAAAAAAATCACACATTCCCTTTTTGGGTTTTTTGGAATTGAAAATGGGTTCGAAATTGGATTTACTATTTCAATATCTTGAAATGGTTTCTTCTAATTGAAAATAAAATTTTATGAGTGAAATGTTGATAATTGCAATCATTTATGTTTTGTGATTTTATAATGGTACTTAGACATTTGACGAGTGATTAAGTGATAAACCAAAGACAATCCCTTACGTGATAAAACAAAGATGGGTGGTTCTATGATAATCCAAGGATGGGTGGTTATGTTATAACCTCCAATGAATTGGGTATGGATGTTTACCATATAGATATTTCATTTAGTGATATGTGTGGACATTGACCGTATGGTTATTATATTTAAGTAGGTTTATGTCCTAAGATATCTTGATATGTTATATGTTTCTTTATATGGGATTTATGCCTATATTTTGGATACAAAAGGGTAAGAAATAGACTTATATTTAGTGAAGTATATTTACTACTTCAATAAGGTGAAACGTATTACTTTACGAAATAATATTCATGGTTTTAATGTTTTCCCAAGACAAACAGTATTCCTTATTTTTGTATACATTATTGTGATTTTTATGATCTTACCACATTTTGAAATGTTTTTCATAGGTTTTAAAGAATAATAGATTAAAGGATTAGATCAAGTAAAATTTATGTTGCTTAAACATGGAATATACATTGTTTTGTTTTTAAATGATTTTTGTGTTATGAAAAAATTATTATTGAGTAGATGTGTCTACTTGTCATATTTATGTTTCTATGTATAAGTTAGGACCGAATTCTATAAAGATATAAACCTAAAAATATCCTCAAAGTGAATTAAAGTCAATTGATAACATATATCATGATTAAGTAATATTTAAGGATGGGGCCTTATATTTATGGATCTAGGGTGTAAATTATTGTGTAATATTTTTAGTTTTCATCTAAAATGTTTTAATACTTATGCTAATTTATATAAGGTCACCTAAAAAATGTATAATGGATTTCATGGATAGTATTAATGGAAAATAATAGGTATTAAAACAATATGAAATGTCATGTTTGTAATGAAATTTAATATATCTTGTTTTATAAGGACTATTAAACATTAATCATAGTTATGAAATCAAATATAGTTATATTAACATGTAATAAATAACTCAATGGATATTGATGACCTAGTTTGGGGGAAAAATATTTTTGGAAATATAAATATAAAAAGAATAATTATAAAAACTATTATGCTATCATAGAAGACAATTTTATAAATATATTTTTTATAATAAGAAGTTATAATGTTATCATAATAAGAGATTAGAAAAATACCATTATTAATATCAACAAGTTTATAAACAAAATATCCATCCACCGAAAAGACTAATATTATATTATTCGTAAATTTATTAATACTTATTTGTAATGAAATGAAAGTTCATAATAATCACTTTAAAAATACTGTAAATATTTTCTATATAAGAAAAAACAATCAATCATTCTTTAACATGTTTTGATACATTATAATGTGATGATATTAAATAATATAAAATAATTGGTAAGAATTTATATGGTGTATCTTATATTAAATGATTATAATTACTTGTACCACATTATAAATACCCCGACCCCAATAGCATAGTGTTGATGCCTTACTTTATTACATTAGTATTATGTACATGTAAACACATCCCTATGGACCAAATCGTTTTTTAGCTTTATAATGCAAGATAAAAATATATGTATTACATCACAAGTATAAATGAAATACAACATAGCAACTAAAATTAAAAAAATCTTATTATATATGATTATCTATGCATGTAAATCATAATATACATCTTGGAATCCTTGGGGAAAATATACATGAAAGGGGTGATATTATAATCTTAGTAGTGTTAACAGTATAGTGGATCAAATTATAAATAAACACGAATAATAAAGAAAGTTTAATTCCTAGAAACACATTCCATTAATACATAATCTTGAGAATAATATGGATAAAATAATAGAAGGTCAAATAATTCCATATAAATAATCACTTGAGAAGGAAACTTAACCATGTAATTTATAGTAGTCTAATAATGACGTGAATTATCCATAAATAATTTCATAATGGGGAAATGTATAATGTGGGACATCATAAACATACCCTCAAGTCTTTGGCCAAGACACCCTATATAATCAGGTATTGCATTAACCAATACCCATACTAGTTTGTCTAATGAGACCTATATACGCATCAATGGATTTTAGTGGGCCATGTATGATACATTCTAAGTCCATTTAATTCCTTATATGAAAGGGTTGGAGCATAGTCCTTATATACGTTAATATATAAAGGATCATTAGAAATGTTTATACTTATCCCCAAAAAATATACATAATCATAAACAGTCATGTGTTATATGATGAATAGTATTAGAATATAACATCCACCATCAAAATGGTTATAAAGAAATTCATTTTAATAACATAACTAGTATAACAAGATATCATCTTAAATTATTCATAAGATCCAACAATGTTTGATGATATAGTTGAAAACACTATAATATAATCCTTGGGAAATTCATGTGATAAAAAATCACTTTTACTTTGAAATAATTTAACTAAAATATCATGCAATTATAAAAGAAAAATTTTTATTTGAAAATGATATTGTAAAGATTTTTAAGGATAAAAATATAACTAAGGCATCATTAAAGAGTAAAAATACTCTCATGTTTGTATATGTTTTAGAAAAACCATTACATTATTCTTTGAAAAAAAGAAGAATTTAAATGTGTATTTTTAAAAGAAAGTGTTATCTTAAACTAAATGAATTGATTATGTGTATCAGTTGTAAACAAACATAAAAAAGTGAAAATAAATCATAATTTACTATAAATTAATTTAAAAAATAATCATTTCATGACATAATTACTGTAGTAGTAGTTTATCCTAAAAAATGGAAATTTGGTTAATAATTCACTGAGCACTTTGTAATTAGTCAGACACAAAAATTTAATAACTACAAAATGAAACATTGAATAACATGAAGATAAAGAGATTCATGATATGATATATCTATGGGATGTATACTTACACCATGGAATATGAATACTTTTTGAATAAGGTATCTCACATAAATAATGGTGATATTGTGAAAAACGCTTTCCGTTTATCTAAATGAGTTTTGCACTTGTACTTAATTTCCACGATAATCTAATTATATTAATAAATTAATTTTTTTTAAACCTAGTAAAAAATTATTTTTATTATTCTAATTTGTATGTTTATTTATTTACATTAAGATGAGTTGTGATATTTAATTTAATTTTTCTAGGAGCATTCGTTTCATGGTATTATAGTCAGATCCCTTGAGTATAAATATGAGATTTCATATCAAATGGTAATAAATTCTAGATAAGTGGAATAATTTAGTAATGATAATCTTAAATAATTGTATGTTGAATCATATAACATTTTTTCTATAGTTTTTTAGGATGATTAATTGGATAAAATGTCGATGAAAATGAATTCAATTATCTTGGAGGTTTTTACGACCATCGTGACCTTTAGTCTTTTTATATAATATTATGTTTATGAATTGGTTCTAGAACATGATATAACATATAATATTTCTATATAATATGATTTAAATCAATATTCTTTTATGATCATCTTTGAAGGTGGTAATGTAAAATAAAAAATCACTATTCATTAAGAAGGTGAATAGTCATATCATAGATGATGTTTTCATTTTTAGAATTAAATGGAAAGAATAAGAGTTTTGATGATGAATATTCAATGAGAACAATAAAATTACTATGTATGTATGATAATAATGTTACCATTCCACATTTTATAGTGTAGGTGAGTAGAGGATAAGAAAATAAAAAAAAAATTAAAAAATAAAGAATGAGGTTTTACCTCTTCAAAATGTCTCCTTGGGAACCTCCATAAGAAACTAGGATTTTGTTTTTTGGGAAGAACATATGGTCATGGGCATGGGGAAGCGGCTGTGGAATAGAATGTGTAAACAATTAGACAATATTCAAGGATTATAAGGTATTATGGGAATGTGTGGTGAGGGGTGGTATTTATAGTAGAGGGGGGGGGGGGTTATTTATTAGTTTATCCTAATTTATCAAGACTATCATTAGAAATGATTCTTGGGAACAAATAAAGTAAATATAGAATCTGATTTAAAACTAAGGATTTATTACCTCATATATAAATCATCCACAACTCAATAATTCATTTATTTACATATAATGTACAATACCATAAATTATTGTATTTCACTATTCACCAAAAATCAATTATTTTATAAAATTACCAAAAATTAAACCTATAATGTTTCTGACATTTATATATGCCTAATAAAATCCATTTAATGAAATAAATTTTATAAATATGTGAATTTTAAATTTTAAATAAATTCATCATTTAATCGAAGAATATAAATTTTAATATTATAACATATTTTTTGAAACTTTGAAAAATTAATTATGGCCTCATAAAATTATCATGTATTCATAATAGAACAAAATTATAATTTATGAATATATTTTATGAAAGTAAATTTTCTTTTAATTTTTCATACCAATTAAAAATAGGAAATACAATTTATAAAATGACCGAGACCTATCTGGTCCATTCCCTTGTTGAAATCTAGTGTTTGATGTGTTTTGGGAGATCAAGGTGAGTTTTACAAAACACTTTTCAAAATTTTAAATTCATTGAACTATTTTTCCATAATTATGAGACATCTAATGGTAGGTCAACAATGTTTCTCGAATAAGGAGACCTCTAACAGCAAGACTATAGTGTTTCCAGAACTGTGAGATATCTAACAGTAGGTTTACAATGTTTCTAGAATGGTGATACATCTAACAGTAAGTCTATATTGTTACTATAATTACGAGACATCTAATAGTATCTATATAGTGTTTCCGGAATGGTGAGACATCTAACGGTAGGTCTATAGTGTTTCCAAAATAGTGAGTCATCTAACGGTAGGTCTAATGTGTTTTCAGAATAGTGATACATCTAATGGTAGGTCTGTAGTGTTTCCAAAATTGTGAGACATCTAACAATAGATCTAGAGTTTTTTCTAGAATTTAGAGACATCAAACAATGTCATGAACAATGTTTCCTGAATGGTGAGTCATTTTATTTTTCCAAATTTCCAGTTTTTCCCAGATTCCTACAGCTTTTCACATTTGACATTTCCATGGAAATAAAATGCATTCCAAGAATTGTTTTAATGGATTTAAGCCCTATTCAAAGCCTATAACTCCTATCTAAATTTTACTAATGGTTTGGAATCATTTACTCAGTCAAAATGCATCATCTTTTATAGATCTAATCTTAATAGAAAATCTAGCATATCTTAAATCATTACTCTGTTAAATATTCAAAATATGGTAGATATATTTCAACATTGTTATTCCTTCTTGTTCCTAGGCTTGAGATTCTTGAACCATTCCATACTTCCCACAGAAGTCGTGCTTAGTGTTGTATCCTTAAATCATTTATTCCTTGAATTCTTTTCATGATCCATGTGCACCCTCGGTCTCAGTGCAATCTGGAATTGTCAATCCATCATTAATATAAGGTATTTTATACAAATTTTCTTTGATTTCTTGGAGAGTTTTCCTTTTATATCAATTTCCTTATTATGTAATGTGTTATCTATATTCCTAATAGATCTTCTTGGGTTGTTTGTTGCTTTGGGGGTGTACTTACGACATTGGGTTGATTCAGTCTTCCAAGAGAGGTGATCATGATCCACTATGTTAGCATGTTCTCATGTAAAGAATGTTGAAATCCTTTTGAGGTAGGGGATTTATGTATTCTATATTATATTTATTTTTAGTAGTAGAGTTAGCATTTTCTTAGCCAAATGGATCAAAATGGGATTAACATAATAAATATTTAAACCGAAATAATAAATTGGTTTCGATCATTTGTTATTTCCCCTTGATTTTTAATAGTTTGTGTGATATATATGATTTACTTGTTTAGTATGTAATTATTGATATAAATTTGTAAATAACATAATGATGGGATTCATTTTAAATTAATTTTCCAAAGATAAAGATCATTGTAATTAAATATAACTATTGTTATAATTCGATGATAATCAAATTGATGCATTAAACATGTTGAATTAACTTTTTGATAGATATGGTAGCTTCCGGATTAGGATTCCCATTGTTGGAACCTACTAATAATGAATTGGTTACTTCAATATGGATTAAAGAACTGTTTGTGTTATAAAATATAACGCGTGGTAGGGTTCTAAGTTACCCTTAAACTTTTAAAAGTCCAAGCGCCTTATTGTTTGGAGAAATGAGTTCTCAATGTGTGTGAAGGTTGAATGCCTTGTATCGGGTCAATAACATAGTTAATGGTATTTTATTCATGTGGATTATGTAGTGGTGTGAGTTAGAGATTGCTGAGCATGGAGGGAAGTAGTGGTATGTGGGTCCAGGGAGGCCCAGTGGTGGTTGTGGAAGCATTTGATGTCTAGAGCGATGAGATGCATCGATTTATGCATGTGGGTGTCAGGGAGGATACTAGAGATGATGAAACTAGTTGGATGAGAATGCTGAATTATTGTTGAATATTTTTATTTTTTATCTACATTGCCTTCTCCACTACTTGAGGTAGATGGTCTTCCTTACCATTCTTCCAAAAGAGGTGAAGACACACATGGTATGCCACATGATTTCCATGTTTAGATTCTAAATAGTCAATGGGTCTACTATCCTGTTATAGGTGGTGAGACTCAATGGGTAGTTTATCTACTCACCATGTTGATCCCCTCGTGTTTGGTAGCTTAGATTGTTTTCTTATAATACCTAGAATTATGTACAGTTATAATGTTGTCAAATAAATGATTGAATAAATGATGTTAACCCATGGGGTTGGAGCTTGGTGGAATTCAATGAGGAGGTTAAAATTTAAAGGAACTGTGGATATTTGTTGGAATTCTAATGAAACGTAACATGGAATTATAATGGTTAATTAATGGTTAAATAATTAATTAACATAATTTGAAACTGATAAAAAGGGATAAATTAATATAATCTTTCTCTTTAAATGGTTTTGTGCTTATAAGATACATAGTCATTGTAGTGACAGGTGAGAGTCTGGGTGAAATTAGCTGTGTTTGAGTATAAGACTTGGTTATTCCCATAGTGTGGTTGTGAGCTATAGTATATTCTGTATTTTTTAAGTTTATATACGCTACTCTATATTGTCAGTTAGGGGAAATTTCACCCTAGGGATTCTGAGCCATTGGGGGTGTTTTCCCCAACATTCCAGTGGGATAATAGATGGGTAACTACCCCTTTTATCCCCTCTCTCTTCTTCTAGTAGTTATTATGCTGGTATGCATGTAAGTTAGTTTTCCCCATATATGTGTATAGAGGGTTGTAATGGATTGTGGTTATTCACACACATATATTCTAGATATACTTTTCAATGGACTACAATAGCTATAACAGGTGTAGGCTATGATGGATTGAGGATTCTTACATGGAATATGGGCTATAATGATATAAGGTATAATACCTGATGAATGATACACTTTATAAGAGCTATGGTGGCTCCCAGAAACTTCATGATTACATTGGTTACATAGTTTTAGTGGTTGTGTTTCTCGAGGAGCATGTTGTGGTGTTATGCCTAGGTGTTACAGGAAAGACGTTTGGAAAGAGATTCTTAGGACATGTGATATTAGGGAAAAGTGGAAAATATGTGGGGAAGTGGTAGTGGGGTACCCTTAATATTTTTATTATATTATATACTCTTGTATGCGATACTTGGTGGGAGTATCCATGGTGATTATGTAAACATGGCATACTTGTATAGGTGAGGAGTTAGTTTCACTAATTGTTCACCGTGCTTTATCATTCATTCTTTACATTTTCATAAGAGGCTATAGGGAGGATCCTAATGAGTGTATTGTTATACTCACCCTACTAATATATATAAACAATTTTTTTGGTCACTTTGATCAAGATAGAGATCATGATGTTTACTAATAGCTTGGATTTGGAGGAGCTTTTTGGGCTTCGTGGTCACTACCATTTTACATTCCTTTGGTATTAATAGTTTTCCCTTTCAGTTGTAGTAGTTTTTGCATGAAATTACATATTTTCACTTGGAATTTATTTTATATTGAAGTTTGTGTTAGAGTTTTATGCTTTATATCTTATCTCTCTCTTTTTCATGTGTTCTCATAGTGGTTAATGCCTCTCTTTTGTGTGTTTACTATACCATCAGTGCTAGTCTCTAACCTGGGGGCTACTAAATTTAGGACTTAGGTGTCTCTATATCGCTTCTCACTTTGCCAGCCCATGAGGGGTACACATTGTGGGGAGGGGGTCATGAAAATTTTAATTCAAAAAAATAAAAACACTTCATTTATCATTTTTAAATAATCAATTTACTTATTCAATGAAAAATATATATTATATTGTCCATTATGAGATACTAAAATTTTATTTATACTCTCGTTGACGTGGTTATTATTTTAAGGGACATATTTCTATTTATAATAGTCACATCACTATTCTAATGGTTGTGTTATTATTTAATTATATATCATGATTTTAAACTCGGTTTTGCATGCAACATATGATATTGATGATTTAAAAGTAACATACCATAAAATACTATGGTGTTCAATTGTTCCCTCCTTCAAAAATTTAATCCACAAAATTTCCATAATTTAACCACATAAAAATATTTGGGATGTTCATCATCATGATTCCCTATAGTTTTTTTCTTGCCTCTTCAATTTTATAATTTTCCAAAGTACCATTACCAATCAAGTCTTTTGATTTTTCAACACAAGTTTTCCAGTGTCAAAAATCTCAATAGGATCTTCATAGTAATATAAATCAGGTACCAATTATATTTCCTCAAAAATAAGAATATATGTTGGGTCTGGAATGTAAATCCCAAACAAAAAAATGTGCAACACATTGTGTAATTAATAAATTCGATGTGTAATTTCCAATGATAATCCTCATCACGAATTCTATATATTTTTTCAAATGTCCAATGTACATGGCGATTTGATTTTCAATCATTTAAAATCATATGACACCCTTCCATTGAGATACATTCATAATGACATTATCTCCAATATGAAACTCATAAATGCTTTATCAGGTTGTCATGACATCTATTATTCATACATTGATCTCCTTTGATATGTGTTTTAATTTTCTTTACCATTTATATTGTTTTCTCAATATGTTTTGGGACTACAAGATTCCTTTTATCAACTTCATCCCAAAACTTTTTTTTATCACTTACCTTTCCATATAATTCATTATATAGATCAATTAGAAATCTTGAATGGAAACTATTTTCATAAAAATATTAAAAAGATAAATATTAATCCCACATACATTTAAAGTCTTGTGAGCATGATATCATCCTTTCATTTAAAATTTTAATAGTAATTTCATACTATCCATGAGTTTGAGGAAAATAATAAATACTCAAATATTTATTAGTATCCAAGTCCTTCAGACAACACTTCCAAATTTTGATTTAGAATAGGGATTTCGATCATAAACTATTGATATAGGTGAAACATGAACTCATAAAACACCATTAAGATAGATTATTTCAAATCACTCTAGTGAAACCCATCCATTATAGTAATGGAATGTGTAGATTTGGTTCAGCGATAAACAATTACCCATATTTTATTATTATTTCCTCGAGTCATTCTTAATACAGTGGATAAATCCATATAAATTTCTTCCCATTTCTATGTAGGAATAGGTAGAGGTTCCATAAATTCACTATGATATTTTGTTTCATAATTTAACTAGTGAACAACTAAATTTCCTGAAACATAATTGGAAATTTTTAGCTTCATATTATCAAACAAAAAACGATCCTTATACTTTATATACATCTTAGTGCTACCAGGATGTATAAAGAAATTCAATTTATGAGCATCATCCAGTAATTACCTTTTCACATCGAATATTGAGGGATCATAAATACTCTTCCAAAATATAAAAAATATTTTCTTTAAATATCAAGTATACCAATTTCCCATCATTCAAAGGTTTAAGAATCTCATCATTAGATTGGAAACATTTTATCCATTTTAATAATGATGTTTTGACAACCATTTCAAAAAGTATTGATTATTCAGATTTCATGATAATTTCTACATAATTATTTTTTTGGTCCATGTACATAGGATCCTTATCATTTCTATTTTTTTCAAAACACCATGATCCTTCCTAGTCAATGAAATTCTCACCATATTTCCATTACCTAGGTGGTAGTGTATTGAAGAATCATAATCGATGAGGATCTTGATCCAATTCCTTTTCATCACGTTGAATTCTTTCCCTTATAGGATATATTTCGAAATATTGTGATCTATATATATCTCACATATTTCAACATATAAATACCACCTCCATAACATTAGAGAAATGATTACATCTTATAACTTAAGATAACGAGTTGTATATTTCTATTCAGGAGTGTTTATCTACATTGATGCATCGATAATAACTCTATCATTTTGGATAAGAAAACAACCATGTCATTTCGTCTATAAAACAATACAAATAACAAATTCACCATTTTCTAATGGTAGAGTAATCATCATAGAACTTACTAATCACCCCTTCAATTCATGATAGAATTAATCAAATTTCCTTTTATTAATAAATAAAACAACTTTACTAGTAATCTTGGTTAATCAATTATCTAATCATGAATTTTTTTAATGAATATATTATATTAACCTACTAAAATAATGAAAACATACCTCAGTTATGTTCATTGCTGTATGTTATTCCTATAATGACTTTTTCCATGCCGGATCAACTAATATTCAATCCATGGAGACAAGATGGTTAATAAAAAAAAATTTGTGGGTATAATTCATAATTTATAAACATCCCATATAAATCTATTATTCTACATGTCTCATGAAAAATATCTAAGTAGTTCCCATAAACCTCATAGATTTTGGATTACCTAAATATATCATTAATAAATTCCAAAATAAAATTATTAAGATATTCCTTGAATAATCTATTCATTAGATTCATAAAAACATAGTTTTCATTAGTCCTTATAAATGGAATTATTGTAAATTACTAATGCCCATACCTTGTTTGAAATAATGATTTTGGAATATCTTCTTTCTTCAAACACAATTAATGATTTCCAAATCGAAGAAAAATCATTTAAAAATATTGATCTCCCTATATTTAGTTAAATATGTCATCAATTCAAGGTAGCTGATAGTTTTTCTTTATCATAACATCATTGATCTCCCTATATTGAATTTACAACCTTATATGTACTAATTTTTTATTAATGAAATAAATAGGAGCTCCCCAAGGAGAAATAGCAGTGTGTATTAATACTTTATCATGCAATTCCTCTAGTTGATACATTAAAATTATTAACTCCATCGTGTCCATTCTATTGGGTGTTTTTTATATAGGATTTTCAAAAAGGATAAAATTAATATAAAAATAAACTTTCCAATCTAGAGGATGTTAATGTAATTACTCTATAGATACATAAAATTAAGTCAATACAATAGATACACCTTCAATTAGACGTTTTCTTATTTCATCAGTAGGTTTTATCTTCTCTTATTATCTAGGAATGTCATTTAGAAGATATACCATAGGTGGATCAAGATATTACTTAGATGATGAAGTAAGCCGACAAAATATATGAAATTATATATCTTCATCTTGATTTTTTTCTCTTTTCAATAAATATTTTTTCATTATATTTGGGAATCCAACATATATAAAGGACTGTATAAAAAGAAACCAAATGTATGCTAATAAAATTAGCAATTATAGCATGTTTATGTGTCAAAATAGGAACTTATTAACACATATTTTTTGAAATTAGGGTTCAATTATGTTTTTTGACTAAGAAATCCATTTTATAGATGAATTGAAAATATTTATTTTTCATAGAAAATTGGGATGATATAAATGAATGTGTGGATATAGAATCCAAATATTCTTTTGATAAATTTGGTGAGATGATTAAATTACCAGTAACTATATTATTTTGATCTGAAACTACAACTGTTGTGATTGTATAAGCATATCCTAGTTTGCTTGGCCTTTTCATGGGAATGTTCACTTATTGTCTAGGACATTCATGTTCATAGTGTCCCATTTCATTATATTTGATTAATTAAATTTTTTCAAATCCTTCGTTTCCCTTCTAATCACTCACCTGGTGGCCTTTTTCTCCACACTTTTAACAAACTCCCATTCCCAATTGGAATATTCTATGGTGTTTCATTTCACATTTTTTGAAATTTTGGAATTCTATTCTCCCCTTATTCCCATTTTCTACATTTTATTTTCCATTGTAATCAACATTCATCTTCTTATCTTCATTACCTTCAAATCCTTATAGATTGAAAATTAATTCTCCATCTTGATGGAACATGATATTATATACTCATATAATAAGAATTTTTGGGAAACTAGTACCATTTTAATAATCAGATTATGAACATAAAATAAATGATCAATATTCCTCCTTGGATTACTCATGTAGTATAAGGCATTCAATGAGAATCTTTTAATGTTGACTTTATACTTAGAAATTTTTTCATCCACATTCTCTCTCAGACTCAAAAATTATGTCTCTATATCTCCTCACTATTTAGCGGAGAAATATATTTCCATTAAAGGCTTCTTAAAATCCATACATACCATATTTTCAATTTCATCCTCTAAATTTTTGTTTTTTAATTAATGAAGACCATTTATTCACATATCCTGAGAGATGATAAAATAGGAAGATAAGATTATAAATTTGTTTACTTCCAAAAATGGTAAATATATTTTATAAGGAACAAATCCATTCCATAGGTAAAAATGGGGTTATGGTATCATTGAATAATGGATGTTTTTGTTGCATAAAGAGGCAAAAAAATGTTAAACCACATTGTGGATTGGGTTACTCCTTCTGAGTAAGGTTATTTATCAAAACCTGAGTTAGTTTTCCCAGTATAAATTATATGTTTTTCAGTTCAATATTCAACTACATATTCATCATTATTATATTTCATTGGATGGAAATATCTATATGGGATACGTGTCTTGATACAATTTCAATTTCATCAACAATGTTCTATTTCTAAACAATGGAATAAAATTTATTATATTATGAAATTTTTATACTTTTGAAACTCTTA
Organism: Viscum album; assembly: GCA_963277665.1. Taxonomy (NCBI): domain Eukaryota; kingdom Viridiplantae; phylum Streptophyta; class Magnoliopsida; order Santalales; family Viscaceae; genus Viscum; species Viscum album. The sequence goes on from OY728140.1 coordinate 990,145,030, forward strand.
AATTTTAACTAATATAAAAATAAAATTCTTTTATATAATTGGAATATTCTATAACTCAGTTATAGTGTTTTATTTCCTTAATCTATGTTTTTCTAAATCTATATTTCAATGTATCTATAATAAATCCTTTAAAACAAAGTTAATATACCACAAAACTAAAAGCGCAGGGCCGATGAATTTTGTAATAGAATTAGTACTAAGTAAAACAAATAACTTCCTCAAGGTCAAAATATTTTAGGATCTTAAGAAAATTAGATACAAAAATAAGTATTTCATTAAAAACTGCATTGAAATAAAATATTATAATTCCATTAAAAACCACTCTTATTCTCTTATATTATCCCTAAATGTAAATCATGATATACAACTAGGCTTATTGGTGAAAATTAAAAAATATGTAATGGGTGAACTCATATTCTCAGTAAAGGTATACATACAACTGAAGCTATCATGAATAAAAATAAAAAATAAGTATAGGTGAATAACTAGAAACACATTCCATTAAAACATAATATTGAGAATAATATGTCATGAAAAAAATATGATAAAATAATTCTATATAAATAATCACTTGAGAATGAAAATTACCCATTGATATTCTACTAGTTTAATAGACACAGGGATTATAAATTAGTAATTTCATAATGCAGGATTGTGTATTGAGGGACATAATAAAAATATAATCAATGTTTCCTCTAAAAGACCATTCATAATTGGGTAAGACATATGCCAGTTCCAAAATTATTTTATATCAAGAGACCAACCGGTGCATCGAGTGGCTATATCAGGCCCTTCATGACACTTAATAAGTCCAATTCACTTCAAATATAAAAGAGATGAAACATAATCAACATATAAATTCACATTTATACCATCATATGAAATGTTAACAACTTTCTCCAAATAATTAACATTATAATAACCCCTCAAGTGTATTACAATGAATGGTATCAAAAAAGAACATTCATAGTCAAAATGATCAAAAAAAATAAATAAAACAAGAAAAATAGTATCATAAGAGAAAAAAATAAATTAATAATAATATCTAATAAAGGGTTATCAAATATATAAAAATATAAAATAAAATCACTAGGAAATTTTTGAAGGAAATAACTCTTTTTCTTTGAAAATATTTATTCAAAAAGAAATGAAATTATAAATGAAAAAAATTTATATGAATATTCTATTGTGAAATTTTAAAATATTTTCAATGAATTATGGAATCATGAATAGAAAAAAAATATTCCCAATAAATATATGTTTAAAAACATTTCCTTTAATCATTGAATAAAAGAAACATTTAAAAGAGTATTTTTAAATGAATGCATGAGCTTTAACCAAATGAATTTATTAAGTGTATTAAGTGTAAATAAACAAAAAAAAAGATTAAATACAACTATATATAGTAATTTTTCATTAGAAAAATAATCATAGAGTGACATAATCAATTCAGTAAAAGCTTAACCCATTGAAAGGCAACTGGGTTAATAATTCCCTTACCACATTGTAATGAGTCAGAATGTATTCCACATAAAAGTAATATTTATCAAATGAAACATTGAATTTAATGAATATAAATGGATTATTCATATGTTATATAAATTTTCAATATGAATAGAACATAACCAAGGAATAAGTGGTTAATAAGGAATTTCTCACAAAAATAAAAGTGATATGATAAAAGCCTTACCATATATCCTAAAGTGTTTTTCACTTATACATAAAGTCATGAAAAAAATAGATTAATTAATTAATTAATTAATTTAAAACATATTAAACTTATATTTTCCAATAAGCCTGTACCCCAGTGGTACAGGCTCCTGCTTGGCATCCAAAAGTCCAAGGATCAAATCTGGGCAGGGGCGAATTTCCCAGGTACTGTAGTAGTACTATAGCAGGTACTGTTGCAGTGGCGGCACTGTAGCAGCGGCAGCACTATAGCGGTGGAGGGACTATAGCAGATACTGTAGCAGTGGTGGTACTGTAGCAGCACATGTATTATAGTAGTACTGTTCATCGAGGGTCCTTTGGGCCATTCAAATGGGCTTTCAAGCCTTGTATTCAGGCCACTTGGCCTTGGGCCTTCGGGCTATGTAATGGGTCTCCCTCTACCGAGTCTAAAGTGTTATTTTCATTCAAATAACAAATTAAGGCTTTGGACTCAACCTTTTAAAAAAATTAAACATATATTTTATTTAATATAGTTTAATTTGTTCATTTATATCCATTTAAATGAGTTATTATATTTAATTTTGCTGTTTAGGGACCATTCGTTTCATGTTTTTATGGTTCGTTACCTTTCGTATAAATACATGACTTCGTATAAAATGGTAATAACTTATACAGAAGTGAAATTATTCAGTATTAATGAAAATTAAAAATATTAAATGGTATCATATTACCTTTTTACATGGTATTGTGATGATTTATATGATAAAATGTTGATGAAAATGTCTAAATTTCTTTTGGCGATTTTCACAATCATCATGAAATTATGTTCTTTTTTTAATATTCTCTTTATGTATTGCTTCTAGAACTTGATATAAATTATAATTTTTATATTAAAATATTATTTAAACTTACAAATGGTTTTATTACCATAATTTATGGGTGTAATGGGAAATTAAAACGCATCATATGGGAAGGTTGTGAGTAGACAGATCACAAAAAAATGTTTTTTAAATATAAAAAGAGAAGATAATAGAATTGATGATGGATGTTCCACTATTAAAATAAAACAAATTTTATTTATGATAATAGATATTCCATTATACATTGGATATGGTAGGAGATAATATGATAATAAAAGAAAATAATTTAAAAGGGAAATATGGAGAGTTTTACCTCATGAATAATGACTCATTGGGAACCTCATTAAGAAACATTTATCTTGACCTTCTGTTAGAACATCAGGTCTACGGCATGGAGAGGAGGTTTTGGATTGCAATTGGGTTGAAATTATATAATATTCCTGGATTAGAAGTTATGTGGTAAATGGGTGATGAGGGGTATAATTTATAGTGTAAGAGAGGGTGTTATTTGATTATTTTATTCATTAGTTTATTATTTTAGCACAAGATTATCAAGATCATTTATTATTGTGAATAAATAAAGTAACTAGATCATTTTAGTTATAAATATTGAGTTTTTACATCATACATACCTCATCCATGACTCAATCATTAATTAATTTACTACTAATAATAAATATCATAAATTACAACATTTCATTATTTAGAAAGAAATCTACAATTTTAAAAAAATACCAAATATTCAACCTATACATTTATTAAAAACTATAATTAAAAAATGGAATTAATTTTATGAAAATATAATTCTAAATATTTGAATTTAAATTTTTAAACAAAATCATAATTTATAATTAAATTAATGATTTTAATTTTATAATAGATTTTGCACCACTTTGAAAATTTAAGTTGGGTATCCTAAAATTATATTATAATTATAATGAAACAATATTTTATTTTTTGAATATATATTGTTAAATTATTTTTTCATTTAAATTATTTTGATAATTATACAACGAGAAAGGACCATTTGTTTTTCATGGAAATAACAACAACTAATTTATAATTTTTATAACATTTATTTAATTATCCATGAAATAAATATATCATATATTCATAGAGGAGATACCTAAATATTATTTGTACTATCATAGGTGAGGCTATTATTATAATGCCAAAATTGAAATTTCTAACCGTCATATCACTATTCCAATAATTATGTGAATAATTAATAATATATCATGGTTTTATACTCATGGTTTTATACAACATAAGTTTTCAAAGATTTAAAAGATAGATACCATAAAATTGTGGTATATCACACTCTTATCCAATTAATAATTTTTAGAAAATTAATAAAATGACTATAATGAAAAATATTTTCCTATCCCGAACACAATTATGATTCATAACTATAATGAATGAGTAAATAAATTTCCTTGAAGTAATAACATTAAAATAAAGAAAAATTGTTTCAAAGATAGATTACTTAAAGATACCAAAGTAAAATATATTCAATGAAATTCAATTATTTTGTTAAGGATCTTCATCAGTATAACCTATGTGTATCACATAAAACATGAAAAAACTGTTAAAAATATAAATATGTTTCAAAAGTAATTTTCAGAGTAATAGAGTTAATAAAATATGATATATTATATAATATCTATTTAATTTCCAAAACATAAAAGACATTAATTTATTTATTCAAAATGAACATCCTAAATGAAAATTTATTATCCCATAATCTTAATATTGTGATATATTAATGTAAAAAATCACCATTCACTATTTTTATGATATTTTTTTCTATATTTTCCATTTTCTGTGTTTAGGATTTTTTGCGACAATAGAATATATTATTCTTTAGTGTTAAATTTTTTTTATATTTATATTAGAAAAATATAGAATATATTAAATATCTCATTCCATAAGATCTACCAATAATGGTTTAGAATATTTATATATAATTTTTAGAAAAAACCAACTTTTTATAATGAATTTTAATCTTATTAGATATGTTTGGAGAATATCTCTTATTGATTGAAATAAATTTTCTCCCCAAATGGTATCTAATATAAATTTGAGTTATTAAGTTCTACTCATTTTAGGATATATTCCTTACTCCAAGGTCGGTTAAAATATTTTATATAAATAAAATGGATGAAGATAAATATAATACATTTTTATATATCTCAAATTGGAAAGAAGTCATACGTTAATTTTGTGTAAACCCTTTTAGGTTTTCCTCATTTATATAGTCATCTATAGGACACTCCATATATCAAATACATAGCATGAAATTCACAAAAAAATTCATTTAAAAAATAATGAAAAATATTAATCTCATAAATCATAATTAAATTATTAACACCTTAACATATTTTTTATGGTTAAATAAATATTAAAAATCATTACTAATTAATTTTTGGATATATTTTATTTGTATTAAATCAAGATGAAATTCATTTTAATCATCAAAATTAAAATTTTACTAAAAACCAACATCCACAAGGATCCCAAAAAGGTCATGATGTAGTAATAAGTAAAACAAATAACTTACTCAAGGTCAAAATATTTTAGGATCTTAAGAAAATTAGATACAAACATAAGTATTTCATTAAAAACTATATTGAAATAAAATATTATAATTCCATTAAAAACCACTCTTATTATCTTATATTATCCCTAAATGTAAATCATGATATATAACTAGGCTTATTGGTGAAAATTAAAACATATGTAATGGGTGAACTCATATTCTCAGTAAAGGTATACATACAACTGAAGCTATCATGAATAAAAATAAAAAATAAGTATAGGTGAATAACTAGAAACACATTCCATTAAAACATAATATTGACCATAATATGTTATGAAAAAAATATGTTAAAATAATTCTATATAAATAATCACTTGAGAATGAAAATTACAAATTGATATTCTACTAGTTTAATAGTCACATGGATTATAAATTAGTGATTTCATAATGCAAGATTGTGTAATGAGGGACATAATAAAAATATAATCAATGTTTCCTCTAAGAGACCATTCATAATTGGGTAATACATATGCCAATACCAAAATTATTTTATCTCAAGAGACCAACCGGTGCATCGAGTGGCTATATCGGGCCCTTCATGACACTTAATAAGTCCAATTCACTTCAAATATAAAAGGGTTGAAACATAATCAATATATAAATTCACATTTATACCAATATATGAAATGTTAACAACTTTCTCCAAATAATTAACATTATAAAAATCCCTCAAGTGTATTACAATGAATGGTATCAAAACAGCACATTCATAGTCAAAATGATAAAAAAAATCAATAAAACAAGAAAAATTGTATCATAAGAGAAAAAAATAAATTAATAATAGTATCTAATAATGGGTTATCATATATATAAAAATATAAAATAAAATCACTAGGAAATTTTTGAAGGAAATAACTCTTTTTCTTTGAAAAAATTTATTCAAAAAGAAATGAAATTATAAAAGAAAAAAATTTATATGAAAATTATATTGTGAAATTTTAAAATATTTTCAATGAATTATGGAATCATGAATAGAAAATAATATTCCCAATAAATATATATTTAAAAACATTTCCTTTAATCATTGAATAAAAGAAACATTTAAAAGAGTATTTTTAAAGGAATGCATGAGCTTTAACTAAATGAATTGACTAAGTGTATCAAGTGTAAATAAACATAAAAAATATTAAATACAACTAAATATAGTAATTTTTCATTAGAAAAATAATCATAGTGTGACATAATCAATTCAGTAAAAGTTTAACCCATTGAAAGGAAACTGTGTTAATAATTCCCTTACCACATTGTAATGAGTCAGAATTTATTCCACATAAAAGTAATATTTATCAAATGAAACATTGAATTTATTGAATATAAATGGATTATTAATATGTTATATAAATTTTCAATATGAATAGAACATAACCAAGGAATAAGTGGTTAATAAGGAATTTCTCACAAAAATAAAAGTTATATAATAAAAGCCTTACCATATATCCTAAAGTGTTTTTCACTTATACATAAAGTCATGAATAAAAAAATAGATTAATTAATTAATTAATTAATTTAAAACATATTAAACTTATATTTTCCAACGAGCATGTACCCCAGTGGTACATGATCCTTCTTTTCATCCAAAAGTCCAAGGATAAAATCTGGGCAGGGGTGAATTTCCCAGGTACTGTAGTAGTACTGTAGCAGGTACTGTTGCAGTGGCGGACTGTAGCAGCGGCAGCACTATAGCGGTGGAGGGACTATAACAGATACTGTAGCGGTGGTGGTACTGTAGCAGCGCAGGTATTGTAGTACTACTGTTCATCGAGGGGTCCTTTGGGCCATTCAAATGGGCTTTCAAGCCTTGTATTCAGGCCACTTGGCCTTGGGCCTTCGGGCTATGTAATGGGTCTCCCTCTACCTAGTCTAAAGTGGTCTTTTCTTTCAAATAATAAATTGAGGCCTTGGACTCAAACTTTAAAAAAAATTAAACATATATTTTATTTAATATAGTTTAATTATGTTCATTTATATCCATTTAAACGAGTTATGATATTTAATTCGCTGTTCAAGGACCATTTGTTTCATGGTTTTATGGTTCATTACCTTTCGTATAAATACATGACTTCATATAAAATGGTAATAACTTATACAGAAGTGAAATTATTCAGTATTAATGAATATTAAAAATATTAAATGGTATTATATTACCTTTTTACGTGGTATTGTGATGATTTATATGATAAAATGTTGATGAAAATGTCTATATTTCTTTTGGCGATTTTCACAATCATCGTGAAATTATGTTCTTTTTTTAATATTCTCTTTATGTATTGCTTCTAGAACTTGATATAAATTATAATTTTTATATTAAAATATTATTTAAACATAAAAATGGTTTTATTACCATAATTTATGGTGGTAATGGGAAATTAAAACTCATAATATGGGAAGGTTGTGAGTAGACAGATCACAAAAAAAATGTTTTTTAAATATAAAAAGAGAAGATAATAGAATTGATGATAGATGTTCCACTATTGAAATAAAATAAAATTTTATTTATGATACTAGATATTCCATTATACATTGGATATGGTAGGAGATAATATGATAATAAATGAAAATAATTTAAAATGGAAAGATGGGGAGTTTTACCTCTTGATTAATGACTCATTGGGAACCTCATTAAGAAACATTTAACTTGACCTTTTGTTAGAACATCAGGTCTAGGGAATGGAGAGGAGGTTTTGGATTGCAATTGGGTTGAAATTATATAATATTCATGGATTAAAAGGTATGTGGTAAATGGGTGATGAGGGGTAGAATTTATAGTGTAAGAGAGGGTGTTATTTGATTATTTTATTCATTAGTTTATTATTTTAGCAAAAGATTATCAAGATCATTTATTATTGTGAATAAATACAGTAACTAGATCATTTTAGTTCTAAATATTGAGTTTTTACATCATACATACCTCATCCATGACTCAATCATTCATTTATTTACTAATAATAATAAATATCATTAATTACAACATTTCATTATTTAGAAAGAAATCTACAATTTTAAAAAAATACCAAATATTCAACCTATACATTTATTAAAAACAATATTTAAAAAATGGAATTAATTTTATGAAAATATCTTTCTAAATATTAGAATTTAAATTTTTAAACAAAATCATAATTTATAAATAAATTAATGATTTTAATTTTATAATCGATTTTGCACCACTTTGAAAATTTAAGTTGGGTATCCTAAAATTATATTATAATTATAATGAAACAATATATTATTTTTTGAATATATATTGTTAAATTATTTTTTCATTTAAATTATTTTGATAATTATACAACGAGAAAGGAACATTTGTGTTTCATGGAAATAACAACACCTAATTTATAATTTTTATAACATTTATTTAATTATCCATGAAATAAATATATCATATATTCATAGAGGAGATACCTAAATATTATTTGTACTATCATAGGTGAGGCTATTACTCTAATGCGAAAATTGAAATTTCTAACCGTCATATCACTATTCCAATAGTTATGTGAATAATTAATAATATATCATGGTTTTATACTCAGGGTTTCATACAACATAAGTTTTCAAAGATTTAAAAGATATATACCATAAAATTGTGGTATGTTACACTCTTATCCCATTAATAATTTTTAGAAAATTAATAAAATGACTATAATGAAAAATATTTTCCTATCCCTAACACAATTATGATTCATAACTATAATGAATGACTAAATAATGTTCCTTGAAGTAATATCATTAAAATAAAGAAAAATTGTTTCAAAGATAGATTACTTAAAGATTCCACAATAAAATATATTCAAAGAAATTAAATTATTTTATTAAGGATCTGCATCAGTATAACCTATGAGTATCACATAAAACATGAAAAAACTGTTAAAAATATAAATTTGTTTCAAAAGTTATTTTCAGAGTAATAGAGTTAATAAAATATGATATATTATATAATATCTATTTAATTTCCAAAACATAAAAGACATTAATTTATTTATTCAAAATGAACATCCTAAATGAAAATTTATTATCCCATAATCTTACTATTGTGATATATTAATGTAAAAAATCACCATTCACTATTTTTATGATATTTTTTTCTATATTTTCCATTTTCTGTGTTTAGGATTTTTTGTGACAATATAATATATTATTCTTTAGTGTTAACTTTTTTTTATATTTCTATTAGAAAAATATAGAATATATTAAATATCTCATTCCATAAGATCTACCAATAATGGTTTAGAAGATTTATATATAATTTTTAGAAAAAAACACCTTTTTATAATGAATTTTAGTCTTATTAGATATGTTTGGAGAATATCTCTTGTTGATTGAAATAAATTTTCCCCCCAAATGGTATCTAATATAAATTTGAGTTGTTAAGTTCTACTCATTTTAGTATATATTCCTTACTCCATGGTTGGTTAAAATATTTTATATAAATAAAATGGATGAAGATAAATATAATACTTTTTTATATATCTCAAATTGGAAACAAGCCATACGTTAATTTTGTGTAAACCCTTTTAGGTTTTCCTTATTTATATAGTCATCTATAGGACACTCCATATATCAAATACATAGCAGGAAATTCACAAAAAAATCATTTAAAAAAAATGAATAGTATTAATCTCATAAATCATAATTAAATGATTAACACCTTAAAATATTTTTTATGATTAAATAAATATTAAAAATCATTACTAATTAATTTTTTGATATATTTTATGTGTATTAAATCAAGATGAAATTCATTGTAATCATCAAAATTATAATTTTACTAAAAACCAACATCCATAAGGAGCCCAAAATGGTCATGATGTAGTGCATTATGTCATACATCACACACATACCATGGAATGTTATATATAATGATCACTCATCATGATAGGCATATTAACTGTATTAAGAAAGAACGATATAATTATATCACTAATTACAATAGAATCTATTACACCAAAGTATAAGTATATTATTGTCCCATTATATAAAAACTTTAATATTCTCACCTTGTATCAAAGGTAGTTTAATGATTTATTAAAAACAATAGAATTCAATCTCCAAGTTTCACCAAATCCTCCTAGACTATGAATATTTTAGCCCATGTCACATCGCATGTAACAAATTGTGAAATCAATTCCAAAAAAATATAGTGGATATCCTTCAAATCACATTTTTTAATTTTTTTTGATAAATCAATATGTTTTTTGTAAAATTATAAAAGAATAAATATTTTATACATTTACTGAATCCAAATAAATAACTTAAATGATGACACCATCATCAAATAATGTGATTAGGAAATATAAATTCAAAATATTTTCTACCTTGAAATCCATGAGTGGGCATGCACTCTTTATGTCATTTTCGGAATCATTATCAATTAGATACTCTAATTATTTATCTACCACCTACATGGTAAAAATTTGATATGTATAATGAGAATATTTTTTGAGTATACATATACACCAACCATAAAAATAAAAAAACCCACCCTTATATGATGAAAATATTACTCAGTAATTTTTTAATTTGATAAGTTGAGGGAACTCAATTCCATAATTTCAACATAAAATATAAATAATACATGAAGTTTCTATGTCATCACGAATACATCTCTATTAGAGAATACTATAAAATAAAATGGAATTTCATCACTAGTAAGATCCATTTACATTCAGTTAACAAAACTAGTTCCTAATCATCTAATCTATTTGACCCTAGTAGATTTGGACTATCCATACTTCCATCTCATGGGGAACCACCCACACTTATTTCTAGAAATCTGCACTAATCTGACTCAATATACATAGAAAATTATTTTACATGTTTTCTAGCCTTATAAGGACCCAACCACTACCTCTTTTCGAGTGTGTGGATAGGTGATAGTAACACCAAAACATATTGAGACTATTGACTCCCCTATATCTAAAATTAAATATATATAGAGGAGGAACACACTAGTGAAACCTGATAGAAAACCATATAATAATAGGGTGGACACAAATCCACTACCACCTAAAATTATTAATATTTCAGTCCCGATATTCAATTATATAGTCTATGAAAATAAGATACCCATACACATTAAATATAAATGCTACTATATAATAGAAAAACTAGACCAGTAAGAGGGTAAAATATCAAGTGATACACAGAAAACCTTAAGTGATAATTATTCTACTATATTAGTAATCTACCATATAAGCATTTCTCATATTGTGAATATAATTGATGGATGTTTCCCAACCAATTTATCACTTTTGAAAATAATATGATGGTCCTTAATCTCATAAATTTTCATAAGTGGGAATATAGGATTATTTCTAACATTATTTATTTGTGGAAATTTCTATCCAATTCACTACTTATAATGATTTACCAAGGGTATTTTTTTGGAGATATGTACAAAAAAATTATGTAGGGAGTTATAAGAACTTATCATTACCTCAATACACCCTGGTGGATTTTAGTAGTTTGAATCTATAAAACAAAAACTGGAGGATTCAATTTTGAATTCCATATAAAAATATAAATCTATGTTGTATATATAATTTAAGAAATCATTTATAGAAAAACTTATGCTTGTGATACTTATACCTGCATCGATGTTATCTGTAACCATTATGCCAGCTCAGGCATGTTTTTCCTCCTCCTAGAAGACAATGGTAGTAATAAACCCTCTTCAAGAGGGAAAAAGAAAACAATAGAGATATTAATTAAAATATTAGAAGACAAAATACTTTTTCTTATGGAATGCTAATGTTTACATATTTCTCATAACATACCGTGATATTTTTTAAATTATCATATATCATAAAACACAATGAAATTAGTAGAATGTGTACTTATAATATAACCCCTATCATCTAATGACAATGATTATAATCCATGAATATTTCATAGTTTTGGATGCTCTAGATGATGATTTAGAATGGGATGGTAAATTTAGTTATATAATTGATTTAATAGATTAGGTTCTACAATAATTTCTTATCAAAAAAAGGATTGTGGAAATAGTTATCAAATAGTGGTTCAAAAAAATTTGTTGACTTGATGGCTTAGAAATTGGTTATTCAGATATATTAAGTACTCAGGGTACGATTTAATCGACATATTATATTCCAAATTCCATCTATGACACATGGGTTAACATCTTTATCATTGCATACTTACAATATTTTATGTAATCACCAAATATAGAGTAAATAAAAATAAGTAAAATGATCATAAGTTTCAAAGCTATTTTAGACATGTTTACATTTCTTAGCCCCATCGTTGGGATAAAAGTCACTACCATAAAATATTAAACCTTCATTTGATGAGGAGTCACCATAGGGACCTATAAATTTTATCCACTATAAATAAACCTTCAATAATGAGGAATATACATATGATAAAGTTATCCCTAAACAAATGACAAGAAATCCATTATGGTTGGGAAAAAAAGTAATAGTGGTGTACTTATATAGTTAGGTACCATTTCAACTGAATATATATATATATATATACATATTTATAAATATATATATGAAACATAATGAATAAAACTCCATAGAGATTAAGAGTTATATCCACATTCTTATGAATCCTTTAGAAATAATTCATTTCCAATATTATAAAAGGACTAACTTGATGAGATATAGTTGTTTGGAAAAAAGAAGGATGATTCAGACCAACCCGTATATAGAAATAATTTCTCCTATTTACATTCATGTAAAGGATTATATATCTGTGTTAGATTTATATTCTAATCCAATATATAAAGAAAAACCTTATGGATCAATTAATAGGCCCCTAGTCTATGAGAATTTAATTTTTAATCATATAATTGTCATCGAAGTCAATATCGAAATCATGGATTCAATTAATCTTTCAATATATCAAAGATAAGAATTTATTGATTCTCCTCAAATCCATAATGAGTATGAAACTAATTTTACCGCAATTGAATTATATCACAAATATTTAAGAACATCATAAGTTTTTGAATTCATTTATCCATAGAGCGAGATCAAAAAATCCATACATGGGTACATCTAACCGTTCAATATATCTACAAAGTTCAATTATATTAATATATAAATCATAATTCTATAATCATTCGGGGATACAAAATATCCGAATACCAACCCTTAAACAACTTTTTCATGGTTAAACTGACCTATCTCCCACTAACCTAATAATTTAGGTGTATTGAATGTGTGAATAGAGACCATTCAGAAGGATCCAACTAATATCCCAATGTATAGATCTCATCTGAATCTCTAAATTCATTGACATTAGAGACACAATATTTGTCATCTGGTTGGAAATATAATCACTCCATATGAATGTGGTAGTACCCTAATCATATCACCAATGATTAAATACTTTGTAAAATAGAATGTTGGTTTACTTCATGCAAAAAATCCCCTTTTTGTGTCCCTTTTATCTTTTTACATAAATACAAGGTAAAATATATTGATGGAAAATAAATAAATAGTTTTACAAGACCATACTAATTTCTACACCAAATGTATAAAAATTAACCCTTATCAATTCATTGAGTGAACTCAGTAATTATTATTTTTTATAATCATATAAATCAAGGTAAATACTATAGATATTTAGAGTCATTTGTTCATAATATCAAATTAATTTAACCCTTAAATTTATTTCATATCATATAATGGTTAATAATATTCTTATATTTATCATCTAAATATAATTGATGATAATATTAATCTACAGTAGCTACATATCAATCATTCCCTTGAGAACCTATATATGATAATGGGTTTTAATGATGTACAGTTAATACATCCATGGGTTTTGATTGAAAAGATTTGAACCCAAGAAGAATATCAAAATGTTTAGGATCAGTAACATACGTTCTAATCGAGGTATTTACATTATATGAACCCATTAGTTTTGGAGAAGGGTGTGATTCAGATTGAAGTAGAAATTTATTTATATTATATCCCAGATATCATGGATAAAATCTAACTTTTATTTTTAGTAATTATGAAAAATAGGGTTAAAAAATATAGATTAGAATTCATAAAATTCATCATTAAAAATATTGATAAGATTATACAAGTGAATATTGACATGGAATAATATCTACAAAAAATAATAACTAGTTCCGAAATGACTCTTAAAGTACATGAGAAATATATAACATTCATTAAATAGATCCAATATGTATTTTCAAATAATTGAAATAATATTCCCTAGTTAGATCCCTATTTCTGTACCCATTATTTAGGTCATTCATATGACCACCATGGCTATAAAATTGTATAAAATGGAACGTGTCTAACAATTTTTACAAAGTTATTGTTTAAATTAATAATATTATGGAATCAAAAACCACCCATAAAGATAAATACCAAAAAATGGATCAAAAATATTATCTATATAATTAAAATTTATAATAAAATATGGGTTTTATTTTATTTTAGGAATATTAATCATCACATTCTAAAAATTTATTTCCCATTCCTTCTCATAGAACTATTGACGAATGAAAAAATTAGATTCAAGGATCTATCCTTTATTAATGGATATTTTGTCTATAACATGATTAATATCCACTTAATATTAGGTGAATACTACTATTAGGGAACTATAATTAGTATGATATTACCATGTAAATTTCTTTCTTATTAAAATTAATTGTGATACCTTCCGATGCGACTTGCACTATATTTTCATGTCCTTTATTGGGATGTTCATAGAATGATACGTGCATGATATAGTGGCGAAATATAATCATTTTTTTACCAAATTATTGGTCTGATCATGTATTAAATAAATTGAATCAAAAAATCCAAACTATTAACCCCATGAAATGTGTTTCATGGGTAAAATCTGGAAAATTCCTAAATTTATAGTCTACCATCATACAATTGAAGTGGAATCAGAAAACACCTAAAAAATACTTGATATTAATTCTCCTTGAAATATTATAGTGTTAAGATGATTCATACAATTTCATTCCAACATTAGTCACATCATAGAAAATATCTAGGAAAAGTGATCATATTACTGAAAATTTATTAAGATATGGGTCACCTATCAATAGGATATAGATTTTCAATGATCCATTAAAGACCTCAATTAGTATCTCTTATAGACAATGGTCTTAATAAAAACCATAATGGAAAGGACATTCATCCCCCATGTTGAAATTCTAGAATGATCACTTATTTTTATCTTTAATTACTTTTATAAATGGGGAATATAGAAAGGACTATATTATCTCAGCATTAAAATGATAGATGAAGAGACTTAATATTCAAATATTGAGATGAATGGATTCACATTGGTTTTAAAAATTTAGAAGATGAGATATTGTTTATATGATAATGAATTCCATCACAGATCTCATATTTTTGTCCTCGGACATATATTCAATCATTTTATGTTATTTGGGAATATAGCGTGACAAGTAGTGTGACGTCTCAAACCCATACTCCTTGATTTGGTTTACAAAACACATATCTTATGCATACCAAGTATATATTCATATAAAAACTATACCATAATAACATTTAATAATGTGAATATTTCACTATATAAATTCTAATAAAAAATAATGTTTAAATCTATTCATCAAAAGGATAAATCATAAACTAATAACACCCATGTATTTCATAACTAAATTAATATTTTACCAATATATATGAAAATAATTAATCCATTTTAATTCTACAAAATATCCAATAAAATGGGCACACACATTATTTTCTTATAGACATATCATGTGTATTACATTTCCTTATAACCTAGTGAAATAGAAATATATAAAGGGATGTTCTCAAGTTTCTAGTATGGATAAAAAAATAGATAACAATCAAATATCACATGTGAACATACAATGATCCTAAATAATTTTGTAGGAATAGATAACAAAAACATACCATAATAGAATGAAATTAAAATAAAAATATATTCAAGGAACATAATGGAAAATAAATAATCTCATGGATAAAAATATCTAGTTTCTTAGTGATTATATTCATAATTCCATACATATAATTCTTTTCCCTATGATAAAACATTATGATCATATATGTCATGATATTACAATCAAGGCTATTTTCATGGGCATTAATTTTTCCAATAGATAGAGAAAAATACACAATCTAGTTAGTATATCTAAAAATATAGATTCTTATAGGGGATATTATAATCCATTCACATCACAAATTATTTCAATTTCATTTGTCATATAATCTAACAAATAAAAAATTCATAACCAAATTTCTTTTGTAAACAATAAAATTCAATATTAAAATAACAAGTGTAGGGAATCTCAATTTTTCACCAAAGAATAAATGAAATAGGATTTATTTTATGAATCCATAAATCTTGAACTATATGGATTAATATAAGGGGTTAAGTCAATAATTACCCCAATCAAAAATTTTAAGGATAATATTTTTTATAGTTAAATTAACTTTTGTTAAGAAACCAAATTTTGAAATGTATAAAAAACATCCTTTTTAAAATAGAGATAAATTTAAATATGAAAACCATATGAAATAATATATAATTATATTTTAAATTTATTAGTATAAAACATATTTAATAGGAAAATATGGACAACAAGGGGAAATGATCATTGAGGAGGATGTACATTATTCTAAAAATGATATATTTTTTAGAAAATAGATTTTTTTAGGTAAATGATTTTAAATGAGAGGTAATTTTTTACCAAGGAGGAAGATAAATAAAAATAAAATAAATCCTTCTAGGAGAGGAAAAAAATATAAGATAAATATGTTAACGAGGAATCATTTAACTAATATAGGGGAGTTGATTAAACAAAATCCTTTAGGGTAATGGTAATATAATAGTCACATAACATTAGTGGGATACAATGAAATGGGAATTAAAATATAATTAAATGAAAAATAGTTATTATAATTGTGGGATACAGGTCAATAGATGCCTAATATTAATGATCTTATGGGGTGAAATATTAAGCATGTCTCATGGAAAATAAAATAGTTACAAGATACCACAATAGATATAATAACATTTGTGTTAAAAGAATACTTGGGAGAGATTATGGAATAAACATGTAAATATAAAAACAATTAAAAAATAATATAATTCAGAGAGGTAGTATGTCTACTATAAATTATTTTTTTTCATACAAATAAATATGTCTTAAAAGATGAATATTTTGAAAAAATAAAACTTTTCAATTTTTTTAATAATATAATAATTAGGAAATTAATGTAGAATATATTAAAAGGAATAGAAATAATATTAATGAAATATTATTAATGATAAAAATACAAGGGGTCAGTATTTAAACAATATAAAAGATAAACAATGGCTTCTAAGAAGTATGCCTCACAAATAAGAATTGAGACCCAAAACCCCTTTCATATAACATTTTCCTTGAGGTACAAATCATTTAATATTGAGGATATAATGATAATTTATATGAAATCATAACATAATGAGGAAAAAATAATGAAATTTATTCATTAGGTGGAATAAATAAAACTTTTACTAATAGAGTTCAATAAGAATGTTTCATACTAAATAGATGAAAATTAATTTATCACAATCCCTTATATTGATCCAAATTTATTCTAGTCATGTTAATAATTTCTTTAATTATATTTTTTTATATACCATCTTAATAACATTATTCATCTATATTTCATTAACTATAGACCATTCGTTATTATATGCTATTTAATTATTGTAATGACTTTTCTTATGTTGGTTATTAGAGTTGGTTTCGTAAATTTCTACATAAATATTTCTGTATGTTGGCCATAGATAAATTTCATACATAAATAATCACAATTTATATATTTATTATGGTATTAAAATTATTTTATTTAAGTAGTTGAAAATTTATATAGTTATAATGGATTTTATAAAATAATCTTATATTATGAAATGTACTATGATATCCTTATTTTACATGGTTTGGCTTTCTATAACCATTTAATATAAATATCACCAATATAATGTATAATATAATATCTCTATAACATTATTACTTGAATAATAATAATGTTTCTACCTCAAATACATTTTAATTTCATCCATGCTAGGTGTAAATTAAAAAATCCTGGTACATTGTGGTGGTGTTAGTTCAAAAAAACACACAATCGAAGTTATTTAGTATATATTAGTGGATATATAGTAATAAATATGGTTCTTTACATTAATATAATAACATTTATTATTCTAATGATACTAACATATTTTTTTTCACAAGTTAGTAATATAAATGTTATGAATTAATTGAAAATTATTATGTAATATTCATATTTGGACCATGAAATTTCACATGAAAATATAATTGGAAATATAGGGATTGTGAAAAAATATCCTGACTATGGGATTTAGTTCATTTTCGGGAATAATATTATAGAAATATTTTGAGGGATTTCATGGAAATTTCAAATGGTATGTGTATCATTGAGAGGGATGAAATGACCCCCTCTTATAATTTAAGAAAATGGAACTTTTGTGAATACACATTACATAAAAAAAAATGGACATGAAACTATTCAATGTTAAATGGTTCCAAAACATATAAATAATGGAATTCAGGATGAAATAATGTGGAAAAAGCCTATACCACTCATTTAAACACATGTTAAAAACAATTTTCAAGTCCATTACCATTATTTTTTTACATTTAAACATTTTCAGTTTTACCATGGTAAAAACATTTACTGGGAAATTTAATTATAATGATAAAAAATAAATTTTACTATAATAGATAATATATATATAGTGATTATATCTATGAAAGTAATTATTAAATATAAAATTTCTATCTATAATAAAAATAAATTTTTATATTAGCCCATGAAACGTGTAAAAACAGTTTTCTTAAACATCTTATTTTTAAGCTTCACATATATGTATAGGAAAAAATTATCATTTTCTGTTTTCGTGATATATATTTGCGTATTATTGATAAAAGAAAATATAGGATTCTTTAGGATAAATCAAAAACATAATTTTATAGAAATCATATTTGATTACATGAAAATAGGAAAATAGTATCTTTTATATGAGAATATTAATTATGTTCATAAAATGTTAAACATGGGTTTTCAAAATTAATAATACAATTTAAAAATGAATATATACTCTCATAAAACTAATTTTTCAATAATTAAAACATTTAATAAAATTCTATGCCATTCTTATATATTGATAAGGTCATTAAATTGGAATATTTTGTTAAAATAGTATTATTATCTATTAACATAAAATGAACTATTTCATAAAAATAATAAAAATAATCTTATGATAATATTACAAGATCAATATAAATATGGATATTTATTTTCAAATTGATGTAAAATATATTGATAATTTTAATTCTGAAACTTCTTATAATGAAAAATAATTTTATAAGAAAAATAATTATTAATAATATGATTTATTCTTATTCTTAATTCTTATCAATTAATAATGAAATCATTGAAAATATAATATTCATAAAAACTATATATTTTATACATAAAATATTTATTATATTAAAATAAAGAACATAATATATTATTTTGATGATGTTTTCATTTTAAAGTATAATTTAATCATATTATTTTTTAGTCTCACTAATTGACTTTTATCAATGAATTTTTATTAATATTGAAATATAATTATATATATTCTAATTTGGTTACATATATTTTTACACATCAATTCAATCTCCAAAATTAAATGGTATTATTTTATTTCAGAGTTCATTATGGTTTTGTGTTTTTTGTATTACACTATATTGAATATATATGTCACAATGGAATATATAAATTAAAATCTCAGGGTGTTACATTATCCCCTACTTAAATAAATTACATCCATATAATTATAATTTTAAATTATTAATAATATTAGTAAATGATTTTTAAAATACCTACATTACTAAAGAAATATTTTCAAATGAGTTGTCTACCTTAATATCGACGGTATGACTAGAAAAACGCATCTTTTCATCCGATCAAGTTAACCAATTTATTTATAGTTTCCATGAAATATTATTCTATAATCCGTGTATTTTAATTAATGATTATTATTATGATTCCATTAATATTTTCCTTTTGGTGTTTCCACCATCATTTTTGACGTGTCGAAAATTTAATCTTCTATGCTTCATCATCCTTATCAGCCAACATTATATGGAATTTCATCATTATATTCACTAATGTTTTTGGGAACTCAAATATGTTCACAACACTAATCATATTTTGGGAAATATGTTTTGGTATCATCAAAATATTTCTCACTCTATCAATTAACCCATTTTGTTTTTATTAGGATTGTATCCATAATTTACATGTAATCTATTGTAAACTTTGTTTCTCCTTTATCCACCCTTTTAAAAAAATATTGAAAAATTAAGTATAATAATAAATAATCTTAAAAAAAGATAAAACATAAATTAAACATGTGACATTAATTATAAATTTTTTGGATTCAATATGGGGTCATTTATTCTATGTTCTCTCATATTTATTATCCTAATTCTTTAAAGTGATATGTTTATTATAGTTTATTTTAATGGGAATATAATTAACTAAAGCATATACCTTATGAATGTTTATTTTGGTGTTCATTCATAGTTATAGTGACATATTATTTTTATACATAAATATCACTTATTTTTAGATGTATGTTGAATACATTTTATAAACACATTCTTAAGGACCATAATAGTATAGGGTTTTTGGAGACTTGGTATACAATATATTCATTTTTTGGAAGGATATTCAATATCTCCAATAAAGATCTTCCCAAGTAGATTTATTGTTTGAAAATCCCATCCTAATTGTTTTTTCATAACATGGGAAAAGGATACATTTGAAAGGGTGATATAAAATTCTCAGTAAGGGTATTCAAGGGATATATATAAGAATTACATGAGCATTACAATATAAGAACATGATCATAAAACATAAAACACTTACCCTGCATATCAAATATCATAATACTAAGCCATATCACAATGAATTTTAGTTCATAAGACATGAATCATATAGGAATTAATGAACAAGATCCATGAGAACACTACATTATAATAATATATATATTTTTGTAATATACGTAATAATTGAAATTAATATATTAAGTCTAACCCCCAATGCATTCGTAACATGTTATTCTTAAGCTAATAACCCATATACCAGATTTGAGATTGGGAGAACCTTCATTTTAACCTATTTCATATTTGAGATAACCTCCCAGGTAACCTATTTCAATCTTAAGAAAACCGCATTTGTATCCTCTTTCAATCTAGGGATAACCTCACACACACCTTTCAACTCATATAACATTAAACATTACTAAATGCATTAGAGGGAAATATAGGTTCCTCCTATCACATGATGAATATAATACATACATGTTCAACAAGAACAAAAACAATTCTTCATATTATAATAATCCTTAAGATATGGGTTCAATAATCATTTCATCATTTCCTAAAAGTCATACATGTGATTAATAAATGGGTTCCATAAGCATTTTATCATGTATAACACATGGAAGAGATATGGGTTCAATAATTATATTTTCATAATAATTATAAACCATCCAAATAAATGTTTATAATGGTATCCATGCTTCCTTTCCCCAATAAATCAAATGTGACCTAAAATTATGTAAACATATATGGAACATTAATTTGAACAAAAAATTACATGGATCATTTATTGGGGAAAATAACATTTCTTTTAAAATCAAATTATTAAACTAAAATATCAAAAATTATTTTTGAAATAATTAAATTTCAAAATTAACATAAAAAATATAAATTAATATTTATAAAAAATTATGGTCATGATTTAGTTAAATTCAATTCATGTTATACATGTAAAAACAAATACTCATTTAAAATTTTTAGTTGAAACCAAACATGAATTATTTTGAAAATGACATTAAGATTCAATTAAAAAAATATTTTTAACCTTAAAAAAATGTTAATTTTTTTTATAAATTTTTAGAAGAATCATTAAAGAATATAAAACATAGGAATAAATTAATTATAATGAAAATGGGTTTTCAACCAAATAGATAAATAAAAATTATTTTTATTAAAAACAAATTTTTTTACTCTTGAGTACATAAATAGAGGAAAATGAAGGGAAAATTTGTTATATATAAATAATTTGAGTATAAAAAAATTCATTAGTTTCATTATAGATATATCATAATATTTCATAATTTGATTCCAAATTATAACCAATCCAGATATTTTTTTTTATTTTAACATAAAACTATTAACAAATTGGTAAGTTTGAATCATAATTCTTATAATATAATACCATTAAAATGAAACAAATAATATCATGAAAAGAGTTTAATTCATGATATAACATTTAAATGTGTCATTATATTCCAATAATATTAGATATAGGTGCATAAATTTACTTTAGTGTCCTAGAATATAATTTGAGATAAAAGTTTCTTCCCACTTTGGTATCATTTGAACCATAAACCCCATGAAAGAGACTCCATAAAATAGATATGTAAATCAAATTAATTTGAATTATAAGTATATAAAAACACATTTATCTTCAGTAAATATACAATATAAAATAAATATGTGGTGAATATGACATGTTTTACATATAAGTAAAAAGTCGGACAGAAGTCCCTTACCATAAGGCTCATCATTATTCAAAAAATTTCAAAACTATTATATAATAAAAATAGGTTAATTATAAATCTATTACAGAACCTTACTCATATTTATATTACCCTATATGATTTACTTGTAACTATTTATTACCCGGTAATCAATTTTGTTATGATGAAATCACATTT
This sequence comes from Viscum album, assembly GCA_963277665.1. Classification (NCBI taxonomy): domain Eukaryota; kingdom Viridiplantae; phylum Streptophyta; class Magnoliopsida; order Santalales; family Viscaceae; genus Viscum; species Viscum album. Next base: position 990,167,950 of record OY728140.1, read on the forward strand.
CGGGTAATAACTATTTTGTTTTTCTTGTATGTTTTAATTGGTTATTTTCAGTCATCATAAATTCATCAAAAAAATTATATTTTTTAAAAAATATAAAAAATTCATCCTAGGATAATTTTGACAAGTTGGTGTCAAAATTGATAATCATTTTTTAAAATCATTTTCTAATTTTTTCTAAATTTATATATTACAAAATTTTGAAAAAGATGAAAAAATTTCCATTTTGAAAAATATAATTTTTAAGGGTATAATTGATATAATTATTAAATATGGTATAAAAAAATATTATATGTGTATTGAAAATTTCATTTTATACACTATATACTAATTTCATTAAAAACATTCCCATAAAGTGATTTTTTTATTAATTCATATAAACAAATCTATGCTCCAAAATATAGTTTTTAGAAATATATATCCTTTATTTTCAAATAGTATTTATTTCCATTTATATTTAATTGATCACCAATGAATTAATTATATATAAATTTTTAAACTGTTTATTTTTATAATTTACATTATCATATTTGTTAACATTTTTCAAACGACATAGGAGATAACTATCATTTTAATAGTTTGAAATGTTTTTTACAAAAGAGACATTATCTATAATAAATGATAAAATTATTGGCTCATATAACACATACTAATCCTAATTTTATATGGATAAAAACATATATTAATGATTAAATTTATTTAAAAATAAATATCACCAAGAACTCTAGATGTTAAATACTAACACACATAAAATTAATTTCACACTCAAAATTAAACACATTAGTGCAAAAAATTAGGATAATTATACCTATTTACTTCCTCAAGTTCGCAAGTAACTTAATCCATATGGTGGTTTCACTAAAAACATTTTCCTGATTAGCGGTATTATTTTGAAGAACATTCCTTATATGATCTAGAATCTCCACAAATTCTTCCTTATATTAAATATCATGCTCCAGATATAAAATTTGAGTTTAGAACATTTGATCTATTTGTTGTGTACATCCTATGTATATATAAATAGAACACAACATGAACCTAATAGTGGTTTATAGAATGTTTCAAATAAAAAAATAATATCTTAACATGATCAAATAGTTTAAAGGGACTAATCTATCTTTTATATAGTTTTCCCTTCTTTCTTCCATGGATAAGTTCATAGAAAAACCTTTTAACCAACTTCAAATTCTTGATCACATTTATGATTATAAGCATAATATTTATATTGAAATATTTCTACCCTTATATGTTGCTGATTGGTTATAATATTCTATTCTATTTCATAAGTAAGCTCATGTCCCAATAACATTCCTTAGGAAACATCACTGTAATATGTTGGTGTTATACACATCATTCCAAAAATTGATTAATATGGATATAAATGAATTATTGAAGGAAATATATTATTTTAGTTAATGTAAACTAGAGAAAAATGATAATACCAACCACCATTTAAATCCAAATAACATTTTTTGAGCATAACCTATAGGCTTTTAATAGTTCACCTAGACGAGTCATCAATGTGAGGATGATACATAATTCTAAAGCTTAATTGTATATCATGATCATGATAAGGGAATCACCAAAACCTCAAGGTAAACATAATATCCCAATCATAGAAAACTGATTATGGTACCCCATGCAACCTTATAACTTCTTTAATGTATATTCTGGAAATAACATCCATATAAAAAAATTCATTGATAGAAATGAAGTGTCATTGATTCATAAGGTGATCAAATAAAACCCACAATTATCTATACATACATGTTAAGATAATCCCTAAAGGATACCAATATGTTTTATCATATGTAAAAAAAGTTCAAAAAAATTTCTACTTAAATAAATATTCCACTAAATCAAATGAAAAACCAAAAGGTTTCATTGCAATAAATGTCTGTTAAAACATACTTAATCATAACCTATTATGTTGATCTAATAAATTTAACATATGATTAACCTTAAACTCATATAACCATTATGGTATCCATTACTATTATTTGATTCATACCAGAATATATATATATATATATATGATAACAGAATCAACACAATCATCATATGTTTTCAAATTATTATACCTGAAATACAGTTACCGAAATATTTCAACATAAAAATTCTTGAATCCAAATACCTATACACATCAATAATTTCATTTTATTGGTGGGAGTAGCTGATGAATTTCCATGTCATTTGAGATAACCCATAGTTTATACAATTGACATTGATAGTTCCACGTTCACCAAATTTTTGAAATTGAAATAAACAACATTTTCTTAATCTATGCCCTTATTTTGTACACATATAAAATCTACCCATCCAACTAAGATATTCTTCTAGGTTCTTACTCCTAATATCTTGAAAAATAAAAAACATTATATTCTTTCCTCTTTTTTTATTACCACAAAATCCTTCATAAAATTTCAACATCATATTATTTGATGCTTTGGGAATCAAAATGATGTTCCAAATATTGATCATGTATTACAATATCATATTAGAAAAAGTCAAAATATCTATCTCTATATTCATCAAAAAATTGGTTTCTCAATCCTTTAGAAAAATTCTAGGATATTTTTCTATAATTTATATATACAATGACATTTATTAAGAGAAATCACAAGATATATCCCCTGAAATATACATAGGGATCTCAATAATATTTTATCCTCATCATTTATATTGTTTAACTAATCATTTATTTTATTACTAACTACACATACCCAGTATTATCATATATAAATATAAAACCATTTTATATGAATATTCATACATTTCATATACACATTCTTTAGGACCATAAATTTTTATGTATTTGGAGACTTGTTACACACACATCTTATTTCATAATTATTCTAAAACATATATCATAATGATCATCTGACATGATAATATTCCTAAAACTAACTTACATAAAACCACTACTGGAAATATGACCTTTCCCAATGCTTCTATACCAACGGTATTGTAAAAACCGTTAGTATAGGTCCCCTTTCCCAACGGTTTGTCCAAACCATTGGGAAAACCCACATTGAGGTCCATTTTCCCAATGGTTTTCCAAAACCATTGGTAAATGGAATGGATTTCCTAACGGTTTGGCCAAACCATTGGGAAAGCATATGGCTTTCCCTACAGTTTGGCCAAACCGTTTGGAAAAGTATACTTTGAGGCCACTTTCCCAAAGGTTTTGCCAAACCGTTGGGAATGGGTGGGTACCTATCCCAACGGTTTGGGAAAACCATTGGAATAGGTCAACCATATACCGACGTCGCCCCCAAAATCAAAGGAACTATACCAACGGTTGTCAAAACCGTTGGTATTGGTCTATACCAATGGTTTTGAAAACCTTTGGTATAGGTCCTTTGATATTTTATCGAATCATCTTAGCAATAACTTTATATAAATCAATATTTAAAATAATTATGATAATAAATATATATATTTATGAAATTATGTTCACAAAAGTCATGTTAGGTTAGTGGTTAGGCCATTCAATGATAAACTAGAGGTCCTGGGATCAAATCCCACCGAATGTTTTTTTTCTGAAATACATATACAAACGGTTTTATGGAACAGTTGGTATAAATTTTCAAATTAATTAGACCAAAGGTTTTCAAAACCGTTGGTATAGGTATATAACAACGGTTTTCCAAAAACTGTTGGTATAGACCTATCCCCACGTCTTACTTGCCAACGGTCCTCCAAACTGTCGGTATAGGTTATACCAACGGTTTGGAGGCCTATACCAACGGTTCCAAACCATTGGTATAGGTTAGTTTTCCATTAGTGAACCTATCTTAATATCCTATGAAATAGAAAAATTTGAAATGAGGATACCATATGCTCAACATGGGTAAACAATGGATATACCTTAGCATAAAATGAGAATAAGTGTTTGTGAACATGAATTTATCATTTGAAAATGATACCCTTCCTATGGAAAATCATATTCTTGATTCATGGAATAATTATTGATCGTTCATAAGACATGAATACAAATGGAATCAAAGAAAATGATCCCATAGATCTTGAAGTCAACATATGACAAGAATTTGTGGAATATACATAATCATAAAAATATTTTATCAAGAATTCCCATCACGATATTCATACCATGTTAGAATTAGGATAACCACCCGTATAACTCTTATATGTTTAGGATAACATCTCATATACCCTATTTTGGGATTTGTATAACCTCCTAGGTACCCTCTTTTAAAAATGGGATAACCTATAATGTACCCTACTATGGGACTAGGATAACATCCACTGTATCCTTTTGGGATTGGGATAACATTATGTGTAACATACGATCTCTCTGAGGGGAGCCTACTTCTTCTGATCTCGAACTGAAAATTCTCAAAGGCTTCTCCCTACTGGACCTAACCCTGATTTCATGTTTCAAGTGGCGCTGACCATCAGTGGATATTTTTGACCGCTTCATTTTTGATAAATGAGGTTTGCAAGAGCTTTATTTTGGTAGCCTCCTCGACTCTAGGAGCTTCATTATTCAGTTTTCTTAGATGAAGACATGATTCTTGCTTGGTCGAGCATGCCTCACTCATGATACAATGCTCAATTTATCCTATTTAGATGGTCATACGATGTCTATATTAAAAGAGATCCTACAAAGATGTAAATTTGGGTAAGTTTCCCTGAACTTCCTCTTCTATTTCAAAATCCTTGATTCTTCATTTATTCGGAAAACTGGTGGGGCAGTTCCTCTGTATCGATAATAGAACCCGTGCGTTGGGTCACTCGATCTCTCTGAGGGTGTGTGTAGATGTTGATGTATCATAGCCCCCTGTGGAAGACTTCTAGATTGCAGTGGGAGAAGAGTTTAGATATAAGCAGAATGTCACGTTTGAATCTGGGTTCGATTATTGTTCCCTATGCAAGATTCCTGGGCATAGTCTTGCAATATGCAGGTGCAGGGAGAGGAAACAAGGATCCATTATGGAGGCTCAGGAGGACTAGGAATAGGGTGGTCATCCTATCGATAATGGGTCATTCTGTGTTTGGGAGGGTGCAAGTTCAGAAGAAGGTTGTGAAGGTTCTGGGTAGGGGATCAACAAGTCTGAGGTGCGCATGGGTTCGACTGAAGTAGCATTTAAAAAACCAGTTAATAATACTCCTCTAGAACACAATGTAGTAGGGATTTTAAACAGACTACAGAGATATTTGGCGATTCCTCTAGGCACCTAGGTGGTTTCTGGGGGTGACCAGGCCAGTGTTGTTGAGGATCCTTCGAAACTGATGAAGGCTCGTTATCAGGATTTGGGGGCCTCTAGTAAACCATCTTGCAAGGGTAAAACTAGTTTTAAACCATGATCATATGCAATGGAAGTGCGTATTGGTGAGATAAACACCCCTGGTAGGGGGATACACTCACCTAGAAAGAGAAAGTGTAAGGATGGACAGGAGTGGGAGGATCCTGTAATTGAGGTACATAGACCTTTGGTCACCTACCAAGAAGCCAATTAGAAGAGGATTTTGTCCAGCCTCCACTTAAACTAAAGATTAGGAATTCTAAACCATGAGGGAGAGTTTATATGTATCCCCAACTGTTCTTCTGAAGCTGATTCTTATGGAGGCCATTCCTTAGATGACATTGGTTTGGGAGGGGCTGATAATGGGATACACAACCAAAGAAGGAAGAAATAAAGTAAGGAAAATAGGGACCTGAGAAGTTGTATTGTTTCCAAAAATCATAAATATAAGGGGTAGAAAGACTAATCTTATCTTCCTAAACCGATTGAGACTCAGTCAACCAAAAAAGTGAGTAAATCTAAGGAGAACAAGTTTCTGCAAGATACACAAGAGGAGGTTATGCAGGACAATGCCATAGGGGCCCATGTTCAAGTGGATGGAGTCTCAATGGAAGATGACCAATTACAAGGGAGTCTGAAACCGGATAAGCTAATGCAGGAAAGGGTGTATCCTCTTTCACTCGAACAACAACTTGCAATAGGTCCTTCAGTCAGCCTGTAGAGCCTAGAAAATAAAGATTTGGATTCTTAGCTGAAAATAATCATGCACTATGAAGAAGAAATGAAGGAGGATATTTTTTATGATAAAGGCGGCAAGGGAGAACATTGATAAAATGATGGGAATACTAATCCAAGTGGCAGTTACAAAGGAAAAAGTGGAATGGATTAACAAGAAAGATCGTATACTAGTCATAGGTCTCAATATGGAGAATATTAGAAAAGAAAAATACATGCAGGATTGGGAATATGGAGCAAGGTACTATAAAGAGAACATAGGGGAAGATTTAAGCTACCAGGTAAATTCCCTTCCCTAGAAATTGTTTAGGGAAGGAGAATCCAATCGCTTGATACTTGAGTTTAATTATTCAGTTGTAACCTTTTATGCTTTATAGGTTTATCTAAAGGGTTCTCACTTTCCCCTTAAAAGTGTTTGAAAATAAAAAATATAATTAGGAGCTATAAAGTTAATCATTATTAAATTAATTGGAGAGAGTTATAGGTCATACCCTTCACATGATTAACATCATCCATATGTGTGACAAAATATCAAAAAAACATTCATCCTATCAAAATGCATAAAAATAAATGTGTTCTAATAAATATTTCATCATTTACTCAATGAGTGTCTTGTAATGAAATATATGTGTTTTATAAGAATTTTACCATGGTATAACATGTGGAAAAGAAACTGTTTTCATAATCATATTGGCATCATAAACATAAACCACAAAGAGAAAGTGTAATAATGGTATCCTTGGTTAATATCCCCAATAAATTAAATGTAACATCAGTTTATTTTATAATATATAGAAAATGATTTTGAAAGAAAATTCATTTGGTATATTTCTTGAGGAATATTTCATTTCATAAAAATACTAGTTTTTAAAGATAAAAATTCCAAAAATATTATGGAATTTATTTTCATTGAAATTAACCCTTGAAACATATAAATTATGCTTCTGATCAAATAATGGTGACTATGGGGGTAAATATCATTTATTTTGTAAATGCAAAAACAATTAATCCATTAACATACTAAATGAAATCCAAATAACCCTTATTTTAAAAATGAAATGATGATTCATTTAAAAAATTAATTCAAAAAATGGAAAAATGTATATAATAAATATATTTATGAAATTAAAGGAAATTTATGAATTCTTTTAGAAAACATTGTTTTGTGGAAAAAGGGCTTTCGACCGAAGAGATAAATAAAAGGTAATTTTTCTTAAAATATCGTTATGACCTCTTGAGTGCATAAAGAGAGTATAATTAAGGGGAAAATGTATTCTCTATACCTAACTAGATTAAAAGAATATGCATGAGTGTCATGATTGATAAATCGTAATATTAAAATATTGGACATATAATATAATTAATCTTGATAAATGATGAATTTTAACATAAAACTCGTACCCCTTTAGTAACATCAAATCACAATACACAGGAAATAAAAAAAATTAAATAAAACATATGAAATCATTAAAATTTGGAGATTTATGATATTACATGTCAATGTGGTAGTATATACACATCATAGACTATGATAATTGAATTACATAATATAGGTCTCCAACAATGCAATATGAGAAAACAATCCCTTCACGCTTTTTAAACTACTAAACCATAAACCTATGAAATATAGATCCTGAAATGGATATGTAAATCAAATAATTTCAAATATATATTTCCTAAAATACATTCATGTTCATTATGTACATAACTACCCGTACACTATAAATGATATTTGATTTCAAAATAAATGTGTCTTATATTTTATTATTTAATTATTATTCATATAGAGTGAAAAGATAAACTGACATAACATTAATTCATTTATAATGATCATTATCTTAGTCATATATAAAGTTTATTAAAATTTTAAACAATTAATTTAAAAATAAAATATTTAGAAAAGATCAAAAAGGAAATTATGGATCACCCTAATTTTCTAGAATCATCACCCATCAGAAACCCTATAGTAATGAAACAAAATATTAGTACTAAATTAAAATTACTTTAAAATTAAAACATATTACCTTGTGATTAATTTTAAAGAATAATTAATGGTGTAATGTAGAGGTATTTGTTGGATGTAATCTTACTATTTCAATAGTAACATGATTATTATGAATAGTAACCTGACCTTTAGAATATTAATTTTTCCCAAAAATAATAAATTTTTATATAAATAATATTAATCATGAGAAATATAAGTAAATATAAATATTATAGTTACAAAAAAATAACTATATTAAAAAATCAATGAAAATATACAAAAAAATAATAAACAATAATTTAATGTATTTTAGTAAAACCCATAAATTTTTTATTAAAAAATAAAATCACATAAGTCATAAATATACTTTTATAAAATAAATATCATTTTTTAAATCATCTTCTCAAAATATTCAAAGGGTAATTTTTAAAAATTTTATAATATACTTAAATTTTCCAGATTTTAATAAAAATATAGTTTTTCACCTAACTATTATATATCTAATTACATAATTAATGATGTAATAATGAACAAATCATTTCATTAATTTTAGTTTTATCCATAATATATTTAGTTTCATAAATAATAAATTAATATATGATTAAATAAATATCCAAAATTAAAAAAACCCAAGAACTAAAGTCATATGTGATCCCATAAATTAGAAATTTTACTTCTTTACAATATTAATTTTTAATAAAATAATTTAATTATAATTATAAATGGGTTTTAAGACATAAAAACATTTTAATATATTTATATATGATAAATATTGTCAAAAAATTACTATTACATGTTTAACCATATATATATAATCTAAATTATAACTTTATTCTAAAAATTCCCCACTCCTCATGCATAAATAACCCCTCACCCCCTTTCTAAAACCACTCCAATATCACTTTAAAAAATATATACAAACCAAAATCAACACTATTATTCATATCACGAACTGAATCTAGTCGCCACTAATACCAGCACCAAATCCATCCAATGACAAGGCTTGAAGGGTGTTCCATATCCCTATGGGCTAAAAGAAGTTCCCATGTATCAATAAATTTGGTTTGGGAATGATTTACCTGAGTATGAAAGCATAAAACATTAAAAACAATCAATAATAAGAATCTAAAATTTTCATGCCAAACAAGACATAAAAAAATCCATAACTGAATACATGGTTTCAAATAAGGTACAAGTGGTCCAAATATAAATAAAAACAGAAGAAATGTTGGGAAAACTTTTTGTATAAGGTTGTATTTGTTGTCAATAGTTGTCAATTAAGATCAAAATGAAGGAGATCAAGAAATAATCCAATGAAATGGAGGAATGGAAATTTAGATGATTGTTGTACTGATCATAGGTTCAAAGAACATGTGTGAAAGGTCACAGATTGTTTACAATAGCGAAGAATGGAGATATATAATCCATCTGAGGATGATTAAAGAAGAATGTGTATTTGATGAAGACCATTCAATTCACCATGATTTCATGAGAACCATGTAAGAGATTTCTTGAAGAATTGAATCATATGTTTTTCATGAAGTAGAGAATAATGGTTGAAAAAGAAGACAATGTGCGAGGGATTGGAATTCTTAGATGGCCATGCACGTCACATTGTATCAAAATATGATGATGCTAAAGATTATCTATAAAAGGATATATATTGTGATAGTGGAGTTTGTGTTTAAAGGATAAGAGTTGCTGAAGAATAAAAATCAATGAAAAGAAGTGTTTTTGAGGTTATCGTGCTTGTTGACAAAGAAAACAAACGAAATAATAATTTGTTGACAATGGAGATTCCATGGTGGCATTTCGAGTTCAATGGATATGGTTAATGAACCATGTTTGATTCAAGAACATCGACAAAGGAATGGATGATCTAGAGGTGGTACAAAAAGAGAAGATACAAGGTGGCACCGTTTTCCAGTGTTTGCCAAATTTTGGGGCCTGAAAATCGTCAAATGGAGAAAAGTGTTTTTGGCAAAGAGACGTGTGCACCGTGTACTAGAAGGGAAGGAAACTTGCGTGCCATATGTTTTTCAAGATCAGAACATGGAAAAATTGAAAATGGATAAGGGCCGCACAGGTTTTGGGCTGGTCGCGCAAGTGACCTGCGCACTGAGAAAGGACTTCCGTGCCGGTGCCTAAGAGGTTTGGAAACTTGCAGGCCGATTTTACTTCATGATCAGAACTTCAAAATATGTCAAAGGAAAGTAGGTCATGCAAGTATTGGTTGGGTCGCGCAAGTAAATTGCATAGCAGAGGCTATTGCAGTTGGAGATGCGCGCCAGGACTTGCGCGCCATGAGGACACTTGAGCGCCACCACGTAGGGGGTCCAATTTTCCTATAAATAGAGGACCACCCCACCTCATTTTCAATGGAGTTCAAGACTTAGATTGTTCGAGCTCTCGTCATGTAGGTGTCAAGTGGTAGTTGGGTCGCACAAGTAGAGGCTGCACGCCAGTTGTTGGCTGCGCACCCAATGTGGTTTGGGAGCGGAAGGAAGTGATTCATGCAGGTTTGAAGTTGAAGGAGGAGGTGTCGCGCAGGTGGTTTGGTGATACATGCATGCCAGTTTGGACTTGCACGCCGAAGACTTGCACGCCGTATTGGGACTTGCGCACCGGGCTTGGAGAAGAGCACCAGGTGCTGTTGGAGTACGCCCGTTTTATTGGAGCTACACGAAAGCTGAAAGATTTCTCGATAACTCTGGTGCAACAGATGATGTATTCATTTTCAAAGACGGAAGAACAATGGACAATTTGGTTTTATGAAGAGAAGTGGTACCGCACACACATGACTGGTGTTTAACATCTTCTTTGTGCTTTGCGAATAGTAGAAGAACGGTTCGTGCAACTAAACTCAGATCTACAAAAAAAGAGGGGAATATATCAATACACTCATGTGTTAGTATTGGGAATCAAAGGAAGAGAAGAAGAAGATTTAGCGCATTCAGTTATTGCACTAAAAAAGAATCTTGAATACAAAAGCTCATCAACTCAGTACTCTGATGCAAGCATTGTCTCTTGTTGAACAGGAGACAAATACTACAATGCAAACCTATTGAAGAGACCTTCACGTCTATAAATTGAGTGGGACCTCACCAAAGGCAGTGAGCCAAGGGGAGTCAATGGGAGTGACCCGAGGGAAGCAGTGATCTATCCATGAACATTTGTAAAGGTAGCTAACCTATGATATATTGATTGTGCCCAAACATTTGTAATCCATAGAAAGTAAAGTATAGTGTAATTTGGTACGACAGAAAACTTGTTAGAGTATGCTCCTTGGACGTATCGCTTAGTGGTGAACCTAGTAACAATTTCTTTTTCATCTCTTTTCATGTGAATGTTTCATTACTGATCAAACCCGTCATACAGGTTTAAGTAGTTCCTACCAACGTGGGAATAAGATCCACAACTTTAAAAAGAAAAATTTGGCAGCCTGATTCACCCCTCCCCTCTTAGTGTGTCCCAGGGTCCTACAAGCAAGTTAGCTACAAATACTTCACACGACAAGGGGTCGACACCCCCGAGTCATCTCTACAACACTGCACCATAGTAGGGGACTAACAACCTGAACAACTGTCACCCAAGGCTTCACCATTACACGTGTCCAGCATAATTAAGTCTACATACTCCCAATGGGTGTATGTAGGGTGTGATCCTAATACAAATAGGATACCACCCAAATATTCAAAATAGTATGCAATACAGTGTGAAAAATCAAGAAGTTTTAATATGTAAAGAAAAGGGGTGATAAATTTTATGAAATGAAACTTTCAATTGAATATAGTTTTCAAAATAAAACATTCAAAATGTTATAAAACACCACTACTAGTCACATACAAAATCGGGAACACCCTTAGGAAACGAGACAGTCTTGGTCCATATGTACCTCATACATTGGAGTAAAGTATGCAAGTCACAATCCTTTCCCATGCATGAGAAACTAGTATGGAACATATCCATAACCTAGTGGTCCCCAAACATCATCCACATAGTTTATTTAGAGTTTTCATTATTCATTTTCTCTGTGAAAGAGGGACAAAACCCATCTAGATCACTAGCCATACTAGTTCATATCTGCCAACCTAGCTACCCAGGATTCCCCCTTTTTGATCAAAAAATGTCAGCATTACATATAAATCCCATTTCATATAAAACACCACTACTAGTCACATACAAACAATACAGTATCTATACATACATAATACCACTTAAAATACTAAACAAAATATTTTTATTTTCAATAAAAAATATTCTCAAAATCCCACATTGTTTTGCAAACAAAACTTTTTTAAATACCCACTTTTCACACCATGTGCATAGTCACAAGTCACCAAAATATAAGTGGCAGACAAATACCTTTCAATGAAACTAACAAATCAGTTTTGGGAAGCCCTATATGAACTATGATGTGATATCTTTTTAATATCCCCATTTTCACACAAACTTGGTGCATAAAAATTCATATGTTTCACAAACACCATTAAAACAAATTTTCATAAAATCAACCAAAGATATAAACATTAAAAATAATATTTAAATCCCTAATAAATACCAATAAAATCATATAATTTTTTATTGGGATTCCCTAAATGAACTACTAAATGTTCTCAATGAAAAAACCCAATTTCACATAAAAATTACACTTAAAATTCATTTGGTTTATAAATTCCACTAAATTTTTTTTTTCAGCAATAATTAAATGATAAAAACATGAAAAAAATATATAGACATCAAAATAAATCACAATAATTTCATACATAATGGAATCAATTACCAAATTAGTTAAAACATTTAATCCTTTTTGCGAAAACTCAATCGCACCACCGCCGCACCTCAAGGAAGGTAGATCAGGCCTAAAATAGAATATTGGACCCAGAAAACACAAGGATAAACCATATGTTAAAAACATTACCCTATGGTCATTTGGAAATTCATGAAAAATATAAGAAACTTCATGTAAAGGGGAGGAACTATGAGGGAGAGACACTTACTTGATATTGCTTTAAGTTCCTCCACCAAACCCCCTATTAAAATGGGGTTCTAATGAGGGTTTGAGCAACTTGGAGGGAGGACATGGATGTTAGGTTCAAAGTGGGGAATAAAGGGGTGAACTAAGATAAATCCTGGAAGGGAAAATAAGTCATTTAAACACATTTTTAATTACCTGGACAAGGCCACACGGTTTAGAAAACTGTGTGCCCAAACCGTGATCCACATTTTTTTCTCTCAAAAAGAGTCCAAAAACCTTCAAATTCAATGGAAAACTAGGTGAACCTAGGGGGTAATGTTAGGAAAAGAATAAAATAGAAAAAATACATTAAATTAAGGATATGGGTGTGACAATTCTCCCAACTATGAAAACTTTACGTTCTGGAAAGTCAACTAGAGGTTTTATCAGAATACTGGAATGGGTAATCTTCCTCAAACCATGACATATAATCCCATGTATCATGATTATCACTACCATGCTGCCAATGAATCAAGACCAGAAAAATAGAACCACCTTGAAGAACTATCTCTTAGGAGTCCACTATTTGCACTGGCCACTAAAAAACTGACAAGTCCGGATCTATCTCCAGTTCTTCCCAACCCAGCACATGGGAAAAATCCAAGTTTTATTTCATCAACTGGGAGACATGGAAGACATCATGGATAGATGTCATTATAGAAGGTAAATGAATCTTGTATTCAACTTTTCCATTTATTCTGTCAAATATTTCCATATCTAAGAAAAAGATGTCCCACTCCATCTCAACCCTTGAGACAAAAAGTGCAAACAAGGGGAACCTAAGACACCACTCCTTCTTTCCCAGCGGCATCACCAAATCCATCGTGAAAGATGAAAATATGGTTGGAAAATTCAGTGTTCCCTCAAAATGGGCATAAATGAATGAAATATAGGAACCAATATCAATAAGAGCAGCATCTATAGAAGATGCGATCCAAAAATTACCTTGAACTATCGACAGTCCTGCCTCTAATCATGCTGGTGCCTGATATACTTCATGGAGATGTACGATCTATACCCGAGGACAACTGTTAGTCTGTGGCTATGCCTTGAACTGGATCTTCCTAGATGATGACCTAGCCCTACCACCTTATCCACCAAGATACGATTCCCCCATCCTAGATGGCTCAGACTATACTGGCACTCCTATTGAAGTCGCTGACCCTGCCCCACTCGAAAGTGGATGTGCCACTCCATAAAAGCACTTAAAATTCCACATACCACAAAATGCTAACAAGTCTTCGTAGTATGCAGTCATTCTGGTCGGATGTTCACCAGCTTCCCACATTGGAGGCACACGGCCGATCTTGCATCAGAAGCTGCAGACGAAATCATCCTAGAAGAGTGGCCTATATTACCAGCTCCATTCTTCACCTATTCCTCCCTCATCCTTTTCTTTTATGAAGAGATGTCACTTCCCACTAATGATACTGACCCAAAGAAACCAGACCTACCTTTACATTCAATATCCACTATGCATGTCTGGTCAATGACCGCAGCATAGTTCTTCATCTTAATCAATAATACCTAGGAGAATATCTCTGGCCGCAAGGATTTCTCATGACTTTGGGCCTTCACTTGATCATTAGAAACGATTTTAGAAGCATACTAAACAAGCTCATGAAACAGTTGGCACACTCCATGACTGAAAGATTCCCCTGAACAAGATCTGTAAACTCTCAGGGCCTGACATATGCTAAGACCTCAGGGTAGAACTGCTCATTGAAGGCAGTCTTAAAATCTCCCCAATGCATCTTCTCATTCTTCACATTTTGAAATACCATTTCCCACCACCTGCGGATGGGAACCTCCAACAAAAACGAGGAACATTTAAACCTGATCTCCTTAGGTGTATCCATGAACTTTAAAATGTTCTCGAACTTCTCAATCCATTCCTCCGCTTCCTGGGGTTCTAAGATACCTCTAAAGGTGGGATGATTATTTTTCATGAAATCTGGATCATTGTCCTTTCTAGGACCAGTATCATCCTCTCTAACAGGATCTAGAATAGGTTCTAGTCCTTATTCATGATCTTGGATAGCCTAGACCATGGCCTCTATTAGCCTATGATCAATTGGTGTGGGATAACTCTATCAAGCTTCCTCGCATGGGCACATAGGAGTTTTCTGGGGATGCATGTTGCTATAAAATGCAACAGTCACACAAAAATGTCAATACCACAATTCTGAAAATTTAAATCAAATACATGAAATATAAATAATCTAAACACATTAAAATAATAAAAAAACAACTACTCCACCCCCACTTGATGTCTACGTGTGGTCTACAGCCCACAAATCTCACCAGGATGTGTAGTCAATCAGTCAATTCCAACCTCCCATGGTGATTAATGTTCTTCCATGAGAGGTGTGGGTCAGGCACTCTTCTCATGACCAAAACCTAGAGCCTAACATTACTAGCTCCTGTCTATCCTGACTCATCCTAAAATAGTAATATAACCCTAAAACATTGGCCTCATTTGATATCATTTTGTCATGAACCGAATGTGGTTTTCCACTAATACATGCACCAATTCCCACCCCTGACAATGCCCGAATGTAATTCCTTATCCCTAAAGGTAGGAACAAGTTCTCATGTATCAATAAATTTTGTCTGGGAATGATTTACCTGAGTATGAAAGCATAAAACATTAAAAACAATCAATAATAAGAATCTAAAATTTCCAGTCCAAACAAGATTTAAGAAAACTCTAGAACTGAATACATGGTTTCAAATAAGGTAAAAGGGATAAAAATGTAAATAAAAACAACAAAAATCCATCCATAATGACTCCACACAACAAGGGGTTATCACCCCCGAGCTGTCTCCACAACACCTCACCGTAGGAGGGGACTAACAACTCGAACCACCTTCACCCGGGGCTTTACCTTTACCTATGTCAAACATAATGAATTATACTTACACCGAAGGGGTGTAAGTAGGGTGTGATACTAATCTTAATAGGATACCACCCAACTATTCCCATGATTATGAAATATGAGGTGAAAAATCATACATTTTTAATAGGTAAAGAAAAGTGATGTGAAATTTCAATAAATGAAACATTCAATTGAAAATAGTTCTCTAAATAAAACATTCATAATGTTAATGTATTTAAAAGAAACTTATTAGACATAGTAAATTCCATACAAAAACACCCTAAAAAGGTTAAATACCACAAATCCAATGAGCACCAATACCGGGAACACCCCTAGGAAACTAGATATTCTCGGGCCCTATGTACCTCATACCTTTGTTTAAAGTACCCCAGTAAAAATCATTTCCCATTCATGATAAACTAGTAGGGAACATAAACATAACCTATTGGTTCCAAAACATCATTCACATCATTTAGTTAGAGTTTTTATTATCCATTTTCTTAGTGAAACATGGACAAAACCCATCTGAATCACTACTTGTACTAGTACATATCCGCACACCTAGGTACCCGAGCTTCCCCCTTTGTGCTCATACAATTTCAGCATGACACATACATCCCATTTCAAATAAAACACCACTACTGGTCACATAAATACAATACAATAGCTATATATACTTTATAACACTTACAACACACAACAAAATATATTGATTTTCAATAAAACAACTTCTCGAAATCCAGCATTGTTTTGAACCCAAAACTCATTGAAATACCCAAATTTCTCAACATGTTCACACATAAAAAGTCACCAAAAAAGAAGTTTAATCCCCATAACTTTCAAAGAAACCAACAGATTAGATTCTAGGAAGCCCTATATGAACTATGAAGTGATATCTTTATAAAACTTACATTTTCACACAAACATGTCACTTAAAAACTCATGTGTTTCATAAACACCATTAAAAAATATTTTCACATCAACAACCAAAATTTATAGACATTAAAAATATAATTTTCATAACTAATACATACAAATAAAATCAAATAAGTAGTTATTGGGTATCCCCAAATGAACGAGTAAAAGTTTTCTATGAAAAACCCGTAATTTCACATAAAAAAGACACTTAAAATTATTTTTCATTATAGGTTCCCCTAAAAAAATTTCTGAAGAAATAATAAAATGAGATAAACATGAAAAATAATATAAATATATCAAGATAATTCATAAGGATTGCATTCATATTGGAATCACCTACCAAATTAGTTAAAACATTTAATCCTTTGTAAGAAAACTCAATCGCACCACCACCACCCCTCAAGGATGGTCGATCAAGCCTAAGATAGAATATTTTACCGAGAAACCCCAAGGTTAAACCCCAGGATTTAAACCCTACCATATGGTTATTTGGGACATCAAGAAAAATAGAAGAACCTTCCTGCAATTGGGAGTAACTAAGAGGGAGAGACAAATACATGAGATTTCTTGAAGTTCTTCCAGAAAACCCCCTTAAAAATGGGGTTCCAATGAAGGTTTGAGAAACTTGGAGGGCTTCCATAGTTGTTAGGTTCAAAGTGGGGAAGAAATGGGATAATTAGGATAAATCCTAAGAGGTAAAATAATCCATTTCAACAATTTTTTAATGATACAGACAAGGCCACATGGTTTGATTACACGGTTCAGCAAAGAGTGTGCCCAAACCGTGCGCCGCCTATTATCCCTTCAAAAGGTTTCCAAAAACCATCAAATTCAAGGGGCATAGGGGGATCCTATGGGGGATGTTAGGCTAGGAATTAAATAGAAAAAATTACCTTAAATAAAGGCCATGTGTGTGAAAATTCTTCTTAGATTACCTAGTATGTTCTATAGTAAACCAACTTTAAACAACATAGTATTTTTAGTTTCATACAAGAGGTGGTACATCGGGGAAGGAGATAGTTTCTATCAAATCTTCCCTCTTTTTATTCTTCTATTTATTTTTTCCTTGTTCCAATCAAAACCGAATTATTTAAAAATAATTTTATTTTTTATCAATATATTAATTATTTTAACCAACTAGAAGTATCATGTTTATGACATATATAAATTCAATGCATTCCATTCCCACTCTGTTGACTATGTATCGTCAATATTATGTTAATTTACAAAAATGAAATTTCAAATCCATTTAATATAACCAAAAAATGGTTGATTAAGATAAATAATTTTTGTTATATAATGGTATAAATATATTTTCTTAATACTTTTTTACATTTTTCTATTAATTTACAAATGACCCCAAACAAAAATAAGACATTGACACAAAAAGGAAAAATTTGATTAAAACATGATATCAAAACTATTAAAATTTAACAAATAGTGTTATAAATTAGATTCAAATAAATAAAATAGATAAATAATGAAAAATTGAACATAATTCACATATTTAATGAAATTCTAATAATCTTATCTTCATAATCTAGGAGGTAGAACTACGATTACATGAATCAGGATTTAAGGAAAGGGGGTTCTCAAACCCAACCCCATTTTTTAGGTTATAATTCCTTCTTTAAAATTATAATTTTGATATTACTATATTTTTTCTTCAAAATAAATTCAGTATTCGTACACATTATTTTGGGGATATACACTTTACCACCCTTATATAGAATATAAATACAAGAATTTAAAAAAAATACATTATCTTCCTAAATACATATTTTAATCATATTTATTTGTTTATTATTCACTAAATAATGATGATGTTTATTCTAATTGTGTTTTCCCTTATACATTTTTGAATCCTATATTTATTCATGAAATTATTCTTTATTAAATCATTCTGAAAACCATTACTTTCCATGTGTTATTTTAGCATTATAACTATTATACATTCTATGTGGCGTGCATGATATTGTAATATTATAATGTTACAAGTGGGATTGGAATTATGAATACCTCCAATGCCTTGGATAATGTGATGTATCTTGTGAGATAATTTTTATTATGCCTAATTATTAACATATATATATATATATATATATATATTATGGTAATGTTCTTATTATTTACATTTGTTCTATCTAAACATGATTCTATCTTTTATCACAACTATGTGTGGTATTTGACAACTATAACATGACTCTTCATTTTCATCCAGTGATACATTGTATTCAATTATAAAATGTTTCCCTCATGATTATTATTACAATGTTATTGTTATGATATGATTGTAATTATTATTATCACACATGGTATAATATTCTATATCCCAAATGTGACTAAATTATATAAGGATACTGGAAGATTTTATATGGATAAATAATATAGATTTTAATAATGATTTTTTTTCTATGTATATGTGATGTATGATCCTTATTTTCACAAGAAACTAAACCTTTAGATCCTAAAATGTATAAATTCATTTTTTATCATTAAATGGTTAAATTATTGTTAAAAAATTTGGGTAAAATAGTTACAATCAAAGGTATGGTTTAGTTTTTTTTTGGAATTTGGGTTTTAGAATAGTATCAGAAAAACATAGGATAAATATAATTATAGGTAAACATCCAAGAATATTTTTTAGATGAATTCTATAAAAAGTGTTATAATATGATAAAATTCTATAAATGATCTTCACATAGTAATAAATTATATATTAATATTTCTTGACATCTGTTTTTTTAAAACCATTAATATTTTACAAAATCGATTGAAGATGGACAAACCAGGTAAATAATACATTTGAGGGAGAATTCAAAGATCACATGAATTAAATACACCCATTGGATTTGGACTTCATAACATAATGGGGATTATTACCTATTTTTACTGGGATACGAATAATAACATGAACCATGTGGACCATCCACCATCACCAAAAAAGGAAAAAATATATATTGAATTTTTTGTGTGGAAAATACAACCAAATTATGTATACCTTAAAATCCACTTGTCAAAAAATAGTGAGTAAACTCAATGGAAAATATTTTTTACAGGATCCGTTGTCTTGAAAAAGTGAATCAGGCTTCTCCATTCTATCATTTAGATAGATAATCTGATAAATGGTTGTCATAGATAAAGTGCACCAATGAAAAAGGATGAAATGGATGATACAGAGTGGGATGAATTTGGGGAAATATTTCTTATAAAGTAGATACCTTGAAATTATAAAATAAATATAATGGTAGAATACATAAATATTATGAAAAATATCAAAAAATCAGTTGGGTATTACAATGAGAACTTTAAATGGAATGTAAGATATGCCTCATAGTTTTATCAATAATAGAACTAATATTGATATATTTTTTTAGCGAATTAAATATAAAAATTTGTAATGATCTAGAAATCCCATACTTTGGGAGTTATTATGATGTTTCTCATCGTGTTATCATGGTAGAGAAGGATCTTTGTGATTTGTCCTTTGTATATTTGGATAAGTATATAATAATGGAGTTCCAAGATGGCAGGTCAAATGGAAAAGGATGAAAGAGGATACAACCGCCAACATTTTCCATCAAGTGGGAAGAAGAATCATGTTAATTTTCTCAATGGTATAGGTAAATTATTCATGTTTTGTAGAAAAGAACACCATGATCGTGAATGTTGAAAATTCTTGAATAAGTCAACCAATATTATTCAAGAAAGGAATGTACCTCCCAATGTACCACTCGTGTTTTAGTGCGTCAATTTCATGGAGCCATAGAACTATACATGCCCTTTAATTTTTCCAAAGGGCCTTAAGAGTAGTCATCCCTAACAACCACCAACATCAAAAGTGAAAGTAAATCCTATTACATCACTACAACTGATTTGGTGCATGAAAATGATTTCATATGAGTTATAATTAGTATTCAAAAAATAATGTAAAATTTTATTTTATTTGGATTCTATGAATTCTATTATATCATGAATTTCTACTAGAAATGTTTATTAAATCCATTTAAAACATAAAAAATAAATATTTTAAAAAACATAGTGGTGAGATCATTATATATTAACCCTTGGACTCTTCTTCTCTAAAACATTGTGGGAATATACATCCATATAATTTTATAGTCCCCCTGGTGAAATTCAAATCCATAATGGGAATGGATTGGCTCTCATTATATATATAACACATCATCTGTCAGTAAAATGAAATAAATGTTCATATTTTATACTATCAAATGATACGATATACATGAAAGTAAGATAAAGAATCTACTTTTTAAAATCAATTAACATTGTGAGTATTGATTACTTGTTAATAAGAACACATTTCACAAATTATTGAGTCAAAGGGAGGTATCAACATAATGGAAATTTCTAATATAAAAGAATAGACTAATGTATTTTATAAAGTATTACATGAAAACCGCCCATATAATGGGGTGTTTTTCTCAGTAGAACATATACCTGGATCCACTCATATTGGTAAATTACCCTATAGGATGGCCCGATAAAACTAGTGGTGTTAAAGAAAAAGATACAAGAGAATTTGGACAAATGGTTAACATTCCCTAGCGCATCACCTTGGGGTCTGTTAGTAGTCATTATCATAAATATTAATGTAACAATGTGCCTATCTATAAATTAATGATGCTTTAACAATATTACCATAAAAAATATGTTTCCTCTACCAAGGATTGATGACTTCATTGATCAAATATGATGATCTAATTACTTATAAAAGGTGGATATTCATTATTTATATCTTCAAATGATGACAGATAGAGAATATATCTAGAAGACAACCTTCCATACAAGTTTTGGGGTCTTTTAATTAAAAGTGATTACATTTAATGGTACTAATCCCCTTGAAATATTTCTATATTTTAGGAGAAATGTGATTAGAGACTTCCTATAAAGATTTTTGGTAGAATTAATGACACTACTATCATTTAATACAAGATTAAGGAGTAACATGACGACCATATAAGGAATATACTATTGTTATTAAGGAAGGGAACAAATATTAAAACTTTAGAAATTTTGAATATTGGATCTAGAATGTCACATTCTTGGGTAATTTTCTCATAAGTGAGGGAATTTTTGTATAACATTCAATGAAAAATGTAATTGAGGAATGGACCAAACCCCAATTATTGTAGAAATACACATTTTTCTTAGCTTAGTAGGGTACTAGTAGTTTTTATTGAGTAATTTATCATGATTCACTATCATTCAGACTATGTTAACATAGAAAGTGTGAAAATATCTATGGAAAGAATAATTCAAATAATGAATTATAATACTCAAGAAGATGGAAATCAATGAACACATAATCACCCTACCAACTGGTGCATAAGGTTTTGTGATACACGTCAATTAATTAGTGAAAGGCATGAGTTTTTTACACATTAATAATGATGAATTGATTTTATATGCCTCACATTAGTTACAAATCAATGAATACTACTAGAAGACGCAAGATCTAAAGTATGAAACTATGAGAATTGCCTTAAAAATAATTCTTAACTAACTCTATGATGAGATGTGTGACATATAAACTGATCAGAAGGGTCTAATGTATACAATCACAGAGAATAATCTCACCATTCTTTAAGTAATATATTTAGTGATAATCAAGGACTATGATTACTTCATTCATTACTATATGATAAAATAAAACAATGTAATGTTTCTCTTAACAGAAAATAACCTTCTAAAATATCCATGATGTGGATTGAGAAAGATCATATCATTTTTTATATGAAAATTTTGGGTTAGAATTAGGAAATAAATCATAACTTGCCTAAATTATTTCCCATCAATCTATCCAAGGGAATATCAAGGAGAAAAATATTTTTCATCAAGCGATTATAAAATTGGTGAAACAAGTAATGTATGTTACGATACATGAGTTTAACATCGATGAGTATAGTTTCAATCGTTTTTAGATTGAAATTGTGTTCACTCATCACAATAGATAATGAATGAGATATTAGCAAATGCTCATAGATCATCTTTCTCCATTCATCATCTATGTTCCATGATGTATCATGAACTCAAATAAAACATCATGTTGAAAATCATATTGATTAAAATTGTGAAGTAAATCTCAATGTTCATGGTATTTTGAAAATATAAATAAGAGATAAATATTTATGAAGGTATGTTGCAACCATTGTGTACAACCATGTGGAAATGGGACAATGACATTATTTAATTTTTCACTACTACTTAAAGATATCAAATTTAACACAATGTGATATGGGTTATGGAGAATCAAATCAAAAATACTACCCACTTTATCATCATCCAATAATATTTATCAATGTAAAAACTCACCATGATATACATTAAGGAAGTGGTGATGTGGAATGGGATTGCAATTTCGATCATTTTTTATCCTGGTCTTTGGTTCAGATTTAAATTATATTGAAGCATTTAACATACATTGATTACTAGAATGAATTAAAGAATGTCCGGTCACCCCAAATTTGACGTTTAGTCTAAGGGTACTATTCTGAAACTCGATGACATACATAGACCAAGATCAATATATTTCAAAGGGAGTTGGGATCATCATCATACATTTTTTGAGTTATCATACAATAATATCCACCAATAGAGTACTCAAATGGATCCATTTAAATCAATCTATGGGAATAAATGTAGAACTCTATTTTTGGATGAATTTGGTGAATGAAAGATACATGGACCTTATCATTTTTATGAAATTACAGATAACGTTCAAGCAATCCACAACATATAAAGGCTTCTCAGTGTCAAAAAAATAATTTTTCCAACAACGCCACAAGGGACTTGGTTTTTGAAGTTGGATCCAATTTTTCTATTCAAATATCGTTATATAAGAGAGTTATATGGATTATAAAGAATAAAAAGCTTATACTAAGGTATATTTTCCCCAATTAGATCCTCGATATCATAGGTTTAGTAGACTATCCTTATGCACTTCCACTATATAACGCTTAAGATCATTATGTGTTAGAAATATTTATCTTGGGGAATTAAATTTTTTCCTCTTCACATGTAATAATTAGAAAGGTGGTATAACTAAAGAATAACCTCTCGTATGAGGGGCAGTGGGTGAAGATATTCGACTATAGATACAGTATTCTATAACAAAATAAAAATCACCATGTCAAAGTGTTGTGGTGGAACAATATGTATGGAAAGTTGACATGAGAATAAAATGAAAATGAATCATATGTACCATCATATATGAAATTAGTTATGTATTATATGCAGAGATAACACATAAAACCCAAAAATAAAATAATTAATTAAAAAGGATCATTACATTAGTCAGAGGAAAAATAATTAAAATCCCCAACAATATAATTGGAAAACAATATAAAATAATAAATCAAATATGGAAAAATATTTATCAACCTAGTCGGCTTGAATCCCCACCCCCATGGCTGACAATATAGTAATGAATCAAAATATTAGTAAATTAATATATACATGAGAAAATGAATTTATATATCCATGGGATGAATTATAGTTAATAATAAATCAATTTATGAAGTGTTATTTATTTGAGGTATTGTGACTATTGTAATAGTAATGTAATAGTAGGAATTATTAGGTTATTTTTGGGAATAGAATCCTGAATGTTTGAATATTAATTTAACAAAATAACAAAAAAGTATTCTATATATAATTTTTACCATGGGTAATATAAGTACAAATAAATACTATTCTTATGTAATATAAATATCATAATTTAAAAATTCAGTGAATATATATTCACATATTTAATATTCAATATTTTTAAGAATTTTAGAAAAATAAAAAATTAAATTTTCTTATTTTAGAAATATATTTCAATAAAATTAATAATCTTGTTTTTAATAAACTCATTAAAAATTTCCATTGGTTATTTATTTATTTTTTCTGATATAATATAATATTAAGTGAACATTAAAAATAATGTATTTCATGAAATTAAGGTATCCTAAAATTCATCATTAATGATATAATAATGAATTAAGAATTTATTTAACATGATGTTCAAAAATAATAATAATTCAATTTGTACATTTTTCATAAAAATATAATGAACTTAATTTTCAAACCTAAAAACCATGTTCCAAAACATAAATTCAATAGGGACCCCTTAATATAACAATATCACCTTTTTACACTTTTTTAACAAACTAAGTGATTTAGAATTATAATTAGTTTTTAAAACATAATACCATTCCATTATATTGATATATGAGGTATATTATAAAAAAATATTATATTTTATTTAACTTTTATATAATATTTTATTTTATATTCTATTCTAAAAATACCTCTCTCTTTAAGTATAAATAACCCCTCCATCCCTTTCAAAACCAACTCATTTTTTACATTCAAAATATCAATCCCTACCCAAATAATCCCTCTAAATCCCCTTATCATTTAAACATATGTTCTTGAGTAAAACAAAATTAAAAATCAATGGGGTAGTAGTGTTGTACAAGTGTGTAAACACCAAAGAAATAGTATGATTCGATCGTCTCTTCTCTCTTTTTATAATTATATTTATTTTTCCCTAATTGAATCCAAAAAATCATAAAAAATAATTTGTTAGTATGAAAACATTATATTAATGATTTTAATCTAATTGAGGTAATACGGAAATGTTTTACATGACATTCTATTTCCCTTTCCTAATCTTTTGATTATGTCCCATCAACGGTCAGTTAATCAATAATGAGGAAATTTCCAATTCAGTACATATCACCAAACCTAGGGATATTGTGATAAATTATTTCTGATATATAAATGTATAACTATATATTTTTTAAATGTTTTAGTAATTAATTCTATTAATGTATAAATTACCTTGAAAAAAATGGTGATATAGAAAGAAATTGGAGAAATTTAATGAAAACATGGTATTAAAAAAATCCCATTTAACAAACAATGTTATAAATTAGAATCCAATTATTAAAAATGTCATGTACTATAAATAATTAACGTAATAAAATAAAAAATAATATGTTTTAATAATACTATTTTTAAAATTCTACATGTGGAAATTCAACAAATTAACACCATATTTTATGGAGATTCTCAAACATAACTCCATTACTTTGGATTATCCCTATTTCATGATAATTTCAACCTCAATATTACTCAATTTTTTCATAAATATCCTTTCACTACTAATACACTTTAGTTTAATGGTATAAATTTATCCACATTAATTTTTAATCCAAATAAAATGATATTCCAAAAAGGAATTTCATTAAAAACCAAATAATTTAGTCATATTTAGATGTTTCTTATTCACTCATCAAATATGTTTTTTATTCCAAATATATTTTACCTTATTCAATTGGGAATCCTATGATTATTAATGAAATTACAATTGATTAGATATTTATTAATCCCAACAAATTTTAGAGGTTATTTTAAGACTATGATTATTATACATTATATGTGGTATGCATGATTATTTAAATATTATGGTGTGATGGGTAGGCCTAGAATTATATTTCACTACAATTCATTTGGTAATGTAATATATCGAATGATATAATGTATAATATGCATTAAGATGACTTTATATTTATTCCAAATAAGGATGTTATTAATATTAACATATGTTTTGGGTGAAAATGATGATAGATTTTTTCACTACTTGGTGTAGTATTTGACCACGTTGACATATTGTTTCATTTTTATGTATCAACACATTCTATGACTGTACCAAATGTGTCTCTCATGATTATAATGATCATCAAATGATTATGATATTATGATGATAAAGATCTTCCTCAACCATGTTATATTTATTCATTTACTTTATTTCCCCTCAAATAGGGATTTTATCTCACCCCTAAAATTTTTGTATATAAGTCGGTGACTACATTTACTAAAGAGAATGTGATCTTTTAGAAGGATAAGAATATAGAGTTTAATAATTATTTTGTTTTATTTTGTATAATTCATGTATTATCCTGATTTCCATAATATACCAAACCTTTTGATCCTCTAATGTATAAATATTATGTTTTTTATCTTTAAAATGATGTAATAGTCATATAAAAAAATTTATCTTCACTTTAATATAATCCTCTTAAAAGAAATAGATAGAGAATATGATATATATCTCATGGAAGTAAAAACTAAGATGTAAATCCCTTTCCACATGTCTTGAATTCCAAAATACACATTTGAAAGTATTCTATAATAATGATTTGTTTATTGTACATCAATTAAAGATCCATACTCAAATATATTATAACAAATATTATTTAATTATGTCATTTTATTACCACTATATAAAAAATTACTCATTAAAATCCCATTGTTGTTTAGTACTATATTTTTTCATTTTTGATTTCATTGTTTTCATTCAAATTACATTGTTCATGGTTATATAGTCCCCCAAATGTTAACTAGGATATAAATACTATTTATATATTCAATATTTATTTATTCGTAGTAATACATAAATGTTAGAGATATAAAATGGAATACAATGTTCATAGAGACGGTTGACTATATGTGTGCATGAACATTGATCATATTTTAGAAATAGATTGAATGAATAAAAGGAAAATAATATATTTCCATTCAAAAAAAATTATTATATATATATATATATCATTTTTTTAGACATATCCATGTTACCATCCATGTAAAGAGAACATGAAGAATGACTCACATCACATCATGAGGCGGTAGTGCTCCATACAGACAAATGATGCTATCGTAATCCCACTTAATGAAAATAAAGAAGTTATGTGTTATTTACAAATTACAAAATTATAATATTATAACAAATATTATATATAAAAATTTAGTCCCCCATTATATCCAAACGTGGGTGGTGGTAATGAAATAATGTGTGACATTGGTTCACGAGCTCGTAGTCTACCATACGTAGGAAGGATGATTTTATAAACCGTTTGATTGAATAATAGAAATATTTAAGTCATTAAATTATAATTTTAACATATAATTATATAAAAGAAAAGGATATTATTATATCATCAGTATTTAATAATAATTTATAGTGGTGGATGATATTTTTAAATAAAATTCATGATTAGGGATATTACCTCTTATTCAGAAAACATATTTTGGTTTCCAATAAAAAAATTCCAATGTTAGATTTATGAAAACAATAAGGATTCTTGGATGAGTATAGGGATTTAAAAAAGTAATTTCTATAGGTTCTATTCAAACAAATTTTATTTGAATGTATTAATTAGATAATAGATTGGGTTGAATTTAATAACTATTGGGAGTGGCTGACATGAAATATTTTTAAATAAAAAACGCATACTCATGTTTTTCACATGAAACAAGGTTATAAATGGGATATTATTGATCCCATAAGATATAAGTTGAAATATGGAAATAAATTTCTAATTTCAAATGTTTTGGATCATTTTTAACCTTGATCATTTTATTTTAACCCCTCATTAACCACTTTTTACCTTAACATCAGTAATTAATTTTTAATTTTTCCACTATTCATTATGGTCTAAATTGTAGATTAACTAATTAGATAATATAAATTACTTTGATTAAGAATATGGAATCCATCTTTCTAAATTCCATTCATATACGTGAAAATTTTATTTTAAAATTAATCTCTTAAATGTGACGATAAAGCAAGTTTTTGAGGAGGAAATTATTGAAATATTTACAATGTTTTTATATCAAAATTCAATATTAAAATTATTAAAATTTCCTAAATAGAATTTGATTATATTTATATGAACAATTATTATTTTAAAAATTACTTAAAATTTTGGATATTTTAAAAATATTAATAATAAATCTAAATTTTTAATAAAAACAATTATTTTTCACTATTCATGAAAAAATTCCTTTTTAGAAAATTCTCATAAATTCACCCTAAGATAATATTGATATTGTAATTTCAACAATTAAATTTTTTTTCAAAAAAAATCTACATGTTTCAAATATTATATCTAAAATATGTCTGAGAATGGTGAACATAATATTTTTAAAAAATATTATTTCTATGAATATAATTGGATAGGAAAAAACAAGATGAATGTATTATTTTCCCCCTTCTATGAATTTTCTACCAAATCATACTCCCAAAATAAATTCAAATGTTTCAGCCATCCCCTTAACCAATACAGTGGTAGAGGCTTCGACTGAGATGTTTGTAGCCCCTCCCCTTGCCTCACTCGACAGAGTACTGGAATCTGATCGTCCCCGTATCCCCCAACCCTACTTAATACTAAGGTACCATCTAGATTCTCCATAAATGAGTTTCCTCATAGAGATTACCATTTTTTATTAGCCTTTATTTTTTTAGTACCATATTTTTCCCTTCCCTGTTCCTTACCATCTCGACTCGGGCATGGGGTTCCTGATGGCTCCCATTAGGAGGTTTATTTTTGCAAGACCCGTTCATCATATTCTTGTGATTAAACACTGCCATCAATCTCAATTACCCAGTTTTTATCTAGTATGGTCTATGGGTTCCCAGAGGTTATCTTATTGGAAGAGGCTTTCTCAGAAAGTGTATCTTCCCATCAATGGTCCTTGATTTATCACTTCTATTATTATAGAAGTCTACTCTATTTTAGTTCTAAGACATGGTCCAATCACGGAGTTATCATTTCCATCATGGGTATCGATCCTCAACAAAAAATCAATATTCATTATTCCCTCATAGATAGATTATTTCTACAAATATTTCTTCCATAACATCAGGACACTTCATAAATGGAGGTTTAACATATTTAAAATGTATTTGAGTTTGTGTGATGGATCTTATCCACCCAAAGTAGTGTTTTAGACCATCCTTCTGTGGCTCCCCATCCCATTATATAAAGTTTCACTTATAGGTTTTATAGATTATATTATGGGATCTTTCATATGCATGAATTACCACACCTATAGAGTACTTGATGCCTCAATGTCCTTCATTTCTATCAAAGAGGGATTATCTTGACCCTTCCAAATCATATCCTCCATAACTTCAGTGGTTCATTATACTTGTGGTTAATGATATTTTCTTCCTATACTAATTTATCCTTCTCAATGTTCCATATTCAATCCACTAGACTAAATCTTGTAGGAAATTCAGGTTAGGGTCTCACATTAGTAATGCTTCCTCTTCAGGACCTAGTCCTCATTATTAGATTCTCAGGACTATCTCTCCTCTACCATACCCTCCTGCTATTAAAAATACCCAGTCCTCCCCCAAGTCATGGTTATGTGGATACCCCTTTTCACCCCTCCCCAACCACACTTCATTTATAGGCCCATGATCACGGTACCTCCTCTCTTCCCCTCATACTGATCTCAGACAATCTCACCCTAAGTGAAGATTTAGTGGCCTATTGATCTCCATGAATTTATATAATTTCTCCCTCCCCATTTTCTAATCCCCTTAAAATAAAACATAATAATCTATCCCATGATGTGCTTCACATTAGTTTTTAATCCTCTAATCAACATTCTCCCCCTCTCCATTTCATTATCTTTATTAGATAATCTATTACACTTTACTCTTCTACCAATTTCAATGTCTTAGGGAACCACTAATCTATCCCCCCTAGTTGTGTTTAAATGAAATCCCAAAGAAATATTCTATAGTTATAATGGAATCCAATCGTTCAGTATACTCAATAGTGGTCTAAAAGATCAAAACCCTTATTTTTCCATTATTTCACTCTTTATATAAAACACCCATGTCTTGGGAATATGGGTTAAAAAAACTATATTACCGCATCCTTATAGGATGAAAAAATGGATGATGGCGTCATTGGGACTCATTGAATAGGTTTTTAAGGCCGGTGAAGGAGGGTGGAATCAATTTTTGGACTGTCTCAGGGGAGTTACAAGGCTCACATGAAAATCTAGCTTGCTAGGTTTTAATAGGTATAGTGTTGTCAGGAAAGATCACAAAGAAAAGAATGATTTTAATGTATGGAGTCTCCCTTCTGTTAGTCTTCTCTATAGAGGTTCTTAATTCACTATCACATAATAATTATACAACACAATTCACAGTGGATTTTCAGTAAGGGAAATATAAATTTCTAGACCTAGCACTAGACAGGATCCACCTTGATTTTTCTGGGATTCCTATTTCTGAACATATCATTGCAAAACAGAAATATTTTTCCATGATTCATTAACGTGGTATTGGATGAGGAGAATCATGAACTATTTAATCTCATCGATCTATCTCTCAAAACAGATAGTTTTGTTTTCAAAGCTTCATCACCTGAGGTTTTAATGGGGATGAATGATCATCAGTTGCAAGAAATTACACACATCCAAGATATATGGGGAGAGGTGATCTGGTACAATAAAAACCCTATAACGACCAACTTTCACATTTAGGGAATCTATAATAAATCCTTATCTATGGAAAATAACATCAATAATATTGGTATCAACTTGGTGTTGAAGTGCCACTACTGCGATAACTCCAATGAGGATTCCTCACCAGGCATATTTTTTGAGGGAGGATGGGCGCGAGTGACATAGAGAACCATTAGTGAGATCACTGGTCTAGTGAAAAAGTTCATGTATGATGCTTTATTTTTTATACCTTAAGTTTCAAGGTTCTAATAGTAATATATAGGAATTAAAGGTGATAATAATAATTATAACAATAGGGTGTTGGTGTATCTGGATGTCACAAAATAAATATTATTTTTAAGGTTAACCTTGCTCGAGGATGGGTATCATCATCAAGAAAAGGATTTTACTATTTTATTTGTATCATCTTATCTGAATCTATACTAAATATATTTTTATCTAGGTTCATATTGAAATCTATAACTTCCCTTATTCCACATATTTATCTCTATGGGCATTGTGTGACATGGTATCATCATATGAATAGTAATAAAATGGAAAGAGATAGAACTTGGTGGATGTAAATTATGTTCAGTGGAGGAGGGTTACGAGATGTCATTGGGTCACTTGATTTTTTTTCTTCATTTGGTAGTATTGACTTTTATTATGTGAATGGTAATGCTTTTCCAACCAGTATCGCTATCTAAAATCATAATAACATCACTTTGGATAGTTTTGAAATAGAACCCAAAATAATTTACAACTCCCTACATGGATTTCATAACACTCCATGGATAATCTCTTATTTCATTTGTTATTCCAGGAGTCTCATAACAAATTTCATAGAGGTTCTACATACTTTGTGTTTGGGTAATAAAGTGATTTATTTCATGGAGTCCATGTATCCCCATGAATATTTAGTACAATATTTGTCTACATTTCATACACTTTCATTATAATGGATTTAGGTTAGTCCAAGGGGACTCCCTTGGACTGCATTATTTCAGAGCCCCTATTTCTCTTTGCTCAATGATTTTTTGTAGTCAACCACTATCATGATAACTTTATAAAATAAAAAAGAAAATTATTACCAAAATATAATTGGATTTATTCTTATCTATATTCTAAAAAATATATATTATGAATGATAAACATTTAATTTAATATATAATATAAAAATTTATTTTAATCAATCACCCAGATTTATTTTTAAAATTTATTTTTGTATACCAAATTTGTTCTCATTTTTTTCTAGAAAAATAATTCATTTATTTTAAAAGTATTTTTATCATCATTTTTAAAAAAAATTGGCCACAAAATAATTCATTATATATTAATTTTTAAAACATAAATTTTTATAATTTAATTATTCATATTCATAATCATCATTCCAATGACATAGGTTATAAGTCTCATTTTGATAGTATTTCACATTTATTTTAAACTCTCTAGGGAATGTAACAAAATATAAATTCAATATTTCATAAAACACTGTGTAAACATAGTTTAGTGTTTTAAAAAAATATAAATAACATTAAATTTATTGGGAAAAAATTATTTCACCAAAATCCCGTGGTGTTACATTAGGTATACTAATCATGCACTAGGTTGATGATTTATTGAATACTCAACTATCATTTTTCAATATTATTAAAACATAGAACATTGTTTCCCTAATACTGTCAACACGATAGTATTTATACATATATGTAATTAACAAGAGGACCCCAACAATATCTACCCCAGAAAAACATAATGTTGATTAAATATATATAGACATGTCCAGAAAATTTTCACTAATGTTCTCTTCTCTTATTCACCTAAAAATCTAAAATATTCTATATAATAAAAAAACCTAATGTGTTATCACTACATTTTCAATTAGAATAAAACATTACTTATAATTTTTTTATCATTTATAACTCATAAATTATCCTAAACAAACATTATTCCCTATAAGGTTATCTAAAACTTTCTATGAAACTAACTCTAATTGTCTAAACCCACAGTACATGATTTGGTTACAAAAAACACATACTTTACATACTGGATTTGATACCAATTGTAAATTCCTAGACATATGAATATAATAATAAGATGAAAAAATGAATATATTATGATTTCTAGATTCCCATGACCTTTTTAGTTTATATTTTGATATAATTATATGAAATAATAAAATAAAAAATACTATTTATTTCTCAAGAAAATGAAATTTACCCCCACCATATAAGAAACCAATTAATACATATTACGTCACTAAAATCTCCCAAATATTCCCTTGACACACTATTTTATTCTAATCATATCATGTGTGATATGTTTCTTATATTATTATGAACACTAATGATTAATAAGAGGTGATATCAAATGCACGACATTGATAAAATTGTAATAATAATCAATCCCCAAAATTGAGCATAAAATAAGCTTGAATAATGAGGCAATAATATATAACCAAAACCAATTCCATAATATAATGAATCTAGAAGAATAATATATTAAACATATCAATGGAAATTAAAATATCACACAGATAAAAAAAAAATTTCCTTGTCAAAGAAATGTTTATTTTCATACATCTAACTTCATTACATACACCATGATATCATAATCATAGATATCATAGTATTTTCTCTTCCACGTGTCGAGGAAATATTTTTTTTATGTCTAGGAATACGCAAAATACCCAATACAGTTTAACTCATTTGAGCAGTCAATGCTACAACAGGATAACATGGTCTCCATCCATCGCTAATTAATTTAAATTCATTAATAATCTGAAGGAATTAGTAAATAATACATTACCAACAATACATAATAATCAATAATCATTTAGTTTGAAATAACTAGTATTTTAATTATCAATATATATCTTATAAATAAATGGAATATATTTATATTTGAACATATCTCAAGTTTCCACCATATGTAATAATGAAATATGGGAAATTTAATAATTCACCCAATTAATAAATTGGGTGATAATTCTTTTTAATTATTTAACATATCATTGTTTAAAACATACATCATAAAAATAATGAAAAAATTTGTATTTAAAAAAATAGATAAATAGAAATATGAATTTCACATGAAATAATACAAAATTGAGTGTCCAAAAATGATTATAAATATTTAAAATAATAAAAAATGTGGACAATGGGGGGAAATCATCATTGAAGAGGATGATAATTATTCACAACAATGATATATTTGTTTGATAAGGAAATTTTTCCAGATAAAAGACTAAAATTGAAATATAATTTATAAAATTAGATGAATGGAATATACCATGTAGTAAAACCATAGGATTAAGGAAATAAATGTTAAAGAAGAATGTTCCTAGAGATGATTTTAAACTAAATGAAGGGAATTGAGGTAAAATATTATTATATAAATATTAAAGTTAGAATCAATGAACACAATACAGATACCATAAGATGAAAATTATATTACAATGAAATGAAGGATAATATTTATAAATAATATAAATAGTGTAGTGGATATAATATATATATTTTTTGATGTATAAAAATATCAAACATGTCTTATGGAATTAAAAATAGTGATAACTCATAGGGTTTTGTTAACTATGGTGTTAAAAAAATATGAGGGGAATTATGATATAAACATTTAGAACCAATAAAATCATTAAAATTAATATTAGTATTCAATGTGGTATCATTTACACAATAATAGGTAATATGGTGGGTAATAATATATATGCCTCAAAGAGTAAATGTTGTTACAATGAACTCCTTATGAATGGTGGTAATAATAAATTCAATGTGATATGAAGGAGGGATTTGTGAAATGTATTATAAAAAAATTAATGAAAATTTTAAGTAATAATAAAACCTAATGGGTTATTAATTACACTATATAAAGTATCATTGATTATTAACACGATGTAAGTCCCATGAAATAAGAAATAATAAAAAAACAAGTTCAAATAACAAAATCATTGAGGTAATAATAATTTCAAAATGAGGTAATAAGGATTAAATATACTAGACCAGAATATAAGGAGGAAATAAAATACAAATGATTAATTATTAGAATAAATAATATATGTAATTATAGATTAAAATAAAAATTCTTGTAATTAAATGGAGGAAAATTGAGTTAGAACAAACCCTTACCTTGGTCATGATTCAGTTTGTGCATATCACTAAATTCATGAATAATAAAATTTTATATATTTTATACCTTATTATGATATCTATTCATCTATATTTAATTTTTTATTCACCATTTATTGTAATATTATATTTATTTATTACAATATTTTTCTTATGTTTATTATTTTAGATGGTTTGTTCAATTTCTATAAAACTCTTTATGAATTATGGCCTTCGTTATAGGTGTTATATAATAACATAATAATTTTTATAATTATTGTGGTATAATTACATTATCATTATAGTTGTTTAAAATTTAAATAGGTAAATATATTTTTATTTAATGATCACATACTATGAAAGCAATGATGATATGATCATTTAATGTAGATAAAGTTAATATAACCACTTATTATTAATATATCCTATAGAATTTCTAAAATATTATCTATAAAATATTAAAATTACCATAAATATAAATTTTTAGTTTAATTTAATTTTTTAATTTCATCGACTTTAGGTGAGGAAGAAAAACAAATCATGCACCTTCATGTAAGTAGTAGTCCGCACAAACACATAATTTTTGTTATTTTAATTTTTATTTTTGATAGATTTGAATATATTAGGGTTATTCATTTATTATAATAACACATTATATTATAATTATAAAAATTTCGTTATATTTCTAGGAATAGAATAGTTTTTTCATTATAAAATGTAATAATTACAGGGTAATTATTATGTAATACTCACATGGGGATCTTCAACATTCTCATGAAAGACTTCACTGAAATAAAGGGATTAGGAATACTAATGGAAAAAGAGGATTTAGGACATGAATTTGAATTAAAATAGAAAAAAAGTATGTTTGGTGTTGATGGGAATTTTTATTATTATTAGTAACCATTATTATTAATGATCATAATTTATATTTCTATAAATATTGTATAATTTAGATAAATGTATTTTTTCCATTATTTCAATGGATTCATTTTAATAGATATATATTATTTCTTAGTTTGTTGTGGTTTTGTGTGGTGTGTATAAAAATATGTCTAAAATATTAGGACTTAATATATTATATATTTTAAATTCTATGAGTGTTAAAGGTTTTCATTATATAAAAATTGACCTCTATATCATTTGTCAGAAGGAAATCATGGTAAATGTGTTAACATGTTTCCTAACAGTGCACCCCATACAAGAGAGCTCATTAATTTATATAGATCTCATAGATAAATAAATATTCTACATCCATGTAACCTCCTATTAAGGTATACATACAATAGTGGAACCTCTATGATACTAATATATTGAAAAATTGAAAATATGAATTTTAATATATTCATCAAGGGGATGAATAGTTAATTTATTCAACCTTTTAAATAAATAAATTTTAAATCATTTTTAGAAAAATAAAACAATACTTTGGCCAAAATTACACTTTTAGAATAGGTAAGAACTGTTATATTAAATATAGTCCATTAGTTAAAATACATTTGTAAACTAATTCATTTAGGAACATCATGTTTTCAATCATCTATTTTTTCTATGAAATTAATTGACTAATAATTTTCTTGATGATATGAAATAACATATGTGTGGGGTAATTTAATGTGTCCAATTATGATTTCATTTTACTGCATATATCATAGTGGTCTACATATTTTTAATGTAAAATTAGGATTTAAATGATATATTTTTTTAATACTGTGAAAAATGGTTTTTAAAAATATTGTTTTTGAAAATAAATATTTCATCGTGTTTATAGGATAAAAATGTAATTTTAAATTTTCCTCATTTATTTAAAATACATAATTAATAATGTTCTAGATTTAATTTCATTAAATTATAAAATTGTTTCATATTAAAAAAATAATGTTTAATTTCATCTTCATTTTGAAGCCATGAATGAGACAAAAAATTAAAAATTCAAAATCAATGCAACGTGAACCTCAATAATGTGGTTTCAAAGTCAAGAATGAAATTTGATTTAGAGGATTTTAGAGATTTACTGAGATTCATGATGAATGAATGGAGTTGGGAACTCATCCGGGTTTATCAATGTAGATGTGAATCCTATTTTACTTTAGAGATGACATATTGTTAGGGAGTTTTGTGTGATTCACCTTATATAAAGGAAGTCTAAATTCAAATAACCCCTCATGGAGTCTAGGAATAAAAGCTAAATGTAGCTGACTGTGAGATTGATATAAAATATAGAACATGATTCATATTATTTGGGATAACCTAGAGGAACAATATGGGTATATTTCATTCATTCCACATGGGGGAACGCAGAACTAGATGGAAATAAATCAGAGTACAGGGTGCACTCATATATGTTTTCGTAATAGTTGATGCTAGAGGAAAGATGTATTTTTATAAGAGAATAATTCTCTTATCTTTCTACTTATATCCTATATTTTTTATTCTTGGTGATTTCATTTCAAAATAATCTATTTTGTTTTCAATTCGTTATATAATATCTTAGGGGAATTATATTTTTTGAAATGAAAAATCTTCTGTATGTACATAAATGTATTTAAATCATATAGTTATATTTTTATTTTTAATAGATTATTTATTTTCCATACTTTAATAATATCTTTTCAAATATACGCAATTAATAGATAGGTGAAGATCATAGGTTTATTTTTTCATTTAAATTTTAATTTATATTCTTAAATGGGAAAGGATGTATTTCAAAAATATCTCATCATGAGTTATGTAAAACATAGTTGTTATTATAATAGTTCTCTAGAAATATTTTTTATATAATGAAACATAGTTGTTTCAATTATTTAATCACATATCTTCACCAATTTTATGAGTAGTTATATTTTATGAGCTATGTTACATTATTCCAATTTAGTCTAATCATTTTTCCCTTTATTATATCCATTAATTATCCTCTAAATCTCTCAATTTTGTTCTTGTTTCTGGGTCACCTCCACCACTATTTTCATGTAACATTAAGAATATAATTTCCTTCAAAATTCATATCATAATTCCATTTTTCTTATAATTATTTTGGGTTTTTATTGGTTTTTCCAACACTATAGCCTTCTCTATTATTTCAAAATAATATATATATATTTAGTACATAGTAATTTCCTAAATTATTGTTTTAATTATATTCATCCACATGAACTATAAAATGTTGGTATTATTTCTCATTTAGTGATGGATTACCAATTGAAAAAAATCACTAAATATTTACAAGAAACAATAAATAATTAATCGTTAAAGTAAATATTATTTTTTAAAAAATATGTAAAAATTTATTGATTCACAGAAAAGATTGTAGTATTTTACTACATAATTTGGAATTATTTGAAATCAAACCTGCATCTACACAAAGGATTAAACATCATTACTAGATTCATTCATACCTACGATAAAAGAAATTATTCCACTATATTATAATTTATAGCCAAAATATTTTTTATAGAAAATTGTAGATATGAATGTATAATTTCAAATATGAATCGACCTATTATTATTAGTCATGAATTATATTTTCACATACAAAGAGAGTTTCAGTTTCCCATATTATCATGTAAATATCCCAGAATTTGGCTATCTCATCATTTTTGGAATTATTATATGGAATATTCATACCTATTTATGCTACCTTCATTTAGCGGTAATCCCTATAAGGATTCAAACGAGTTCATCAACATTTTTTACTATATAGTTTAATAGTTACCTCTACATTAACTTATCGAGGAAGTGAAATGGTTGCGAATATTTCCATTATACGTGATTATTAAGTCCATATTATTGTTCAACAATATAAAATCGGAAATATTTTCACCTTGGACCAAGTCTGAAATTTATTTCTTACAAATTGTTATTATATGATCACCAAAATTGATGTATGATACAAAATAATTTTGTTATTCTATAATGGTGGATACATTCTTCTTGAAACATAGGATAGATTAAAACATCTACCTAGGTAGTCTCTAAACACAAATTTTATCCCCATATTCTTATTGAAACATAAATCAAATATCTCACTCATTACTATAAAAATATTTTGAATATATCTTGTGGTTATTATTTCTTGTACATGACAGGAACAAAAAAATTCCATTGATAAACTTTTCCAAATGATCCAAAATAATTATGTAATGAGGAAATATTGTACTGACATTTATTACAATTTTTATTCTGATGATAGTTCTTAATTAATGGATTATAGTGCTATGAAATAGGGGAACAATGGCCAATTATTGAAATTTATATTACTGGATACACAAATAAAAACAACCTATATTATTGTGAACAAAGGGTGATCAATCAACCTGATGATCCCCTAGGGTACTCAAATTTGAATATAAATTAGTTTCAACACATGGATGGACCATCAAAGTCTAATACTAATTTATAGGGAATAGTTAGAAAGGTGTTCAAAAAGGATGATTTTATAAAACAATTTATTTGAAAAAATTAAATAAATCTTCAAATTTATAACTATTCATTTTATGGATTCATGATCATCGTAGTATTATAAATAATTTTATATAAATTTTCAATAAAAAAGGAATAGTTTTATTTAACCGCATTTTTTCCCAATTATTAAATGGTTGTAATTAAATATAATCATCCTAATTTTTAAATCAAAATTTGAGAAATAATGATTTATTTTTGGGATCATTATAATTTATTTATCATAGGGTAAAGTTTTTGGATTTTCCTAAGAAGATTGATTTTTGGGTGAATAGGAAAAAAATATATTTTATTCAAATTGTCATTTATTATATATAATTTAAAATGTATAATTTTTTTTGGTATATTTTATTGGATATATTAGTTAAATTTGATAAACAATAATGAAATTAATGTTATATAAATCATCATGTTATGTTATTTTTGTGTAAATCAATTTTTATGCTTAGAAAATAAATTTCCCTAAAATCAAAATTCAATGAAGTTTTTTAATTATATTAGAATAAATATTTTATAATTTTAGAAATTGAGTGGGAAATTTTATTTCATAATTGAAATAAATAAGCTAACTATTTTAAAATTTCCAATTTCAGTTTTTCTTCCTTATGAATAATAATATTATAAAAACATTTTTCCATAGTAATGTTTAAAAGTGTTATTGAGGGGGTTAAAATTAATAGATAATGTATAAAATATCATAACCACTAGTTTAAATTTTAATTTATAATGTTATTATGAATCATACTCATCCAAGATAAGAAATATTTATATTTTGTTATACATTCCTTTGAAAAATCTATATAAAGTATTTAAATGTCTTTTTATATATACATGTTTATCAATTATATCATGATAAAAGGGAACCTACTATCCTAAATTACTCACCAAAATTTATACCTCTATCTCATCTAGTACTTAATAAATTCAATTCCCAACTCTCCCACCATTTCCTAGAAGTCATAGCCCCCCCAAATCATCATTCTTATAATGATTAAGGTGTTAATGGAAGAATGGTTTTCAAATAAGATGTATAACTCTTAAACAAGTCATTCTATGACAATTTAAAGATATACCTCCATAAAATAATCATTAAACATGATGATATAAAAACAAAAGACTCTAAAATATACTTAATTTATTATTATTATTTTGGTAAAACACTTTTTCATCCCCTTATCAATCCTATAAGAAATTAAATCATCACCCATGAGTACATGTGGACTAGAAACTATACGAATTGATGTGATTTGGATTTCATAATAGAATAACATGGATAGTTAAAATTATGGATAAAATCAATATATATATATATATATGATATTTATGAAATAATTATGGTTCTTTAAATATTGTATTTTAATTACCTTCTTACCCTTTTATCCATTGCAAAATTATAACATCACTTGGGTGTATGTATGGGCAACCTCCTCTATCATAGGATGTGATTTAAAACACAAAAGGTTATTCATATGGATGAAATTAATGAATAAATATGACTTTTATAACACATGTATTATTTTTTACATGTAAAATATTAATTAACTAATTTGATTTACAGTAAAATGATAATTGAATAGGTCATTAATGTGCATGTATAAATGATCATCTCCAAAAAATAACATGATTAATTTATCCTAACATAGTTAAATGGATGCATTTATATGTGTATTTAATTTATAAATATGAAAATTATAACCTGTTTAATAATTTTCAGTAATGGAAAAATAACTCATTCGAAAATGGTCAATTACATAATGTTGTTTTATGTTATAAATTGAATGGCCAATTGACATCAAACATGGACTTAACCATTTTAGTATCTAAATAATACATAGTAGTAAATTAAATAAGATGAATAAAGATAATTGTATTAATTTTAAATTTTTTCTATGAAAATAAATAGAAAATAAAAAAATTATTAAGTATTTAGATAATGTATGGAGCTAAATAAAACATATGATAAGGCGAATTGTTTTAAAATCATATTTAATAGTTTCATTTAAATTAATTTTTATTCCATGTTGATATTATTTTAAATAATTCATGAATATTAATACATATTATTCAAATATGTATAATAGTAATTTTATTTTATATTTTAATTTATGTTTAATGTTTAAAATAGAACCATTTCATCATTTTCAGCCTATGTTAATTTTGAATTTTTATAATAATGAAAAAAGAATGGGCTTTTAAAATATATGTATTGAACTCATTTTCCAACCATTATATTTTTTTATTAATTATCATCCACATTATAGAATTAATATGGGTTTTAAAAATATTTTTTATTCATTATCTGATGTGAATTTTTCATTTTTAACAGTTTTTGAATAAAAAGTATATTTTTCAT
Organism: Viscum album; assembly: GCA_963277665.1. Lineage (NCBI taxonomy): Eukaryota > Viridiplantae > Streptophyta > Magnoliopsida > Santalales > Viscaceae > Viscum > Viscum album. Next base: position 990,209,998 of record OY728140.1, read on the forward strand.
CATTATTTTGTGGAAATTGAAAGTCATCTGATTATGGTCCAACCGAGTTTTTGGAAAGTTTTATGATGAAATAGTGGAATTTTTTTTCATTATATGATAATTTTTAATTATATATGATAATGAGTGAGATCGATATATCTCATGACAATAGGTGACACCAATATTTCTCCCTAATGCATTGGGAAACAATTATTCATTAAACAAGAACAACGTGGGAGATAAATAGTACGTTAATACTATTGAATTTACTAGGCTTAGTTATTTTAAAAAATGGATATATTTTAGTGAATACATGTTATTAATATGATTCTCCTAGATACAAATATTTTTCAGGAAAAATATTTTTTATTGAAATATTTTTTGTTTCATAAAGACTGACATGTATATAAACATTTATATGTGAGACCTTTGAGGTTATTCTATTAGTTCCCACATTAATCTATATACCATAGTGGTTTTATAATGATTAATAATGGTTTTATAATTATTTTCTTTGTGAAATGGGTTTTTATATATATAGAACTATATTATTTATGTGATCAGAAGTTTATTGGTAAAAATTTAAATTTTTTCATAAATTATCTTATTTTCACTAGAAAAATTAGCTTTTAATAATTTTATATCACATTGGAATATTTATTTTCTCATCCATTTATTTTCATATTATCCATATATGGGTATGAACTATATAAATTATTCTCTTTCTTCTTTGGAATCATCTTATAAACAAGAAAGCATGACTTTATTAAATTGTTGATATAAAGATAATTATATATTTTTATGGGAAAAATGTAGATTGTGTGGAATATTCTACAATGTTATGTAATTATTTTAATAATTATATAAAATGGTAAAACTAAATGAATATTGGAATATAAAAATGTTAAATCCATCTATAGAACTATTAATTATATAGATTTTACTGAAATTGGTCATTATAGATTGAATTGCAGAAAGTTTTAAATACATTTATTGCCTAATATAAAATTAAAATAAAATCATAATATAATTACATTTAGGTTTCTATTATAATGAGAATGATCTTGAAGACCCCATATTGATTAATACAATCCTTTTTTATTAAAAATGTTTTCTTGTAGAGGAAATAAGGAAACATAAATAAGAAGGCTCCAAGTGGATAATAATCCTCCCAATAAACAATATATAATGGATAACAGAGATGTGTTTATAGTAGTGTTATTTAAATTTCAATGGGATATTAATGGTGTAAACCATAAAATAATTAATTTAAAATATCTATATATTAACATGTCAATGAAAAATAATTTCAAGAAATAAAACCCTCTTGATTTCAATGGATCATTATACCAATTGAATATTTAAGGATTGATAATGTTATCAAAGAAAGTATTTGATTTTTTGTGATATAAATGGAATTAAAATTTTATTCCTAATATTTATCAATTTGTAGGTTAAGTCGATTGATAGTGGAATATGATTAAGAATATTAAATAAAATAATGAAATCATTTCTATAGAGTTGATGGTATTTATGGATATTTTCTTTTAAAAGTATTTTTCAATTGTTCATAGATATATAATCAGATGGAAATTTCATGAATTGAAGCAAAGAAAGAATACACAATGGCTACTTATGAATAAAGTTTTAATAGAAAATCTCTGTTTGAATTCTATTTCTTTATTTTACCATGACATGAAAATAAATAGGTTTTACATAGCCTCAAAAATGAGTTGATTAATAGAATTAGATACTAATAAATTTAAATTTTATGATTAAATTGTTTGTTTTGTTGAAATTTTTGAGGTGTAATTTTCTAAAAAAATACATACCTCATTAAAATAAAAGTAATAATATTCTTCTATAAAAAAATTATAGAATCATTTTACTAGGAAATATATAGGTAAACCCATAAAATATTTCAATTTGTGAGAAAATCATTAATAATAATTCTTGTTAGGGTTAGTGAAGTGTTACCAATAGGGAAAGATCATTCATTTATCCAATGATTATAAAGAAAATAATTCTTTGTTGAAAATTAATGTGAAAATATATATAAATAAAATAATAATGTGTTTCAATAGTAATTAGATTTTATATTAGGTTAATATATGTCAGATGTAATTTACACATGGATTTAGTCATTAAGATTAGAAGTTGAATGGTGTAGAAAAGTATTTTCATAATAATTCAATAAATGTGGGACCCTAACATGAAGAGGAAGAAGATATATTAATTTTTATTCAGATTATAGAAATTCGTTGTTAGAATAAGGATATAAAAATTCCTTAATAACTATAAAAATTGAATGTCAAATTGAAATACCATCTCAATAAATGACTTAATAAAATATAGTAGAAAATCATGTGATATTATATACAAAAAATTAATAAATATCAAAACTAAAATAATTATATATGTAGTATTTATTTATTAAAAATATTTTTTAATTCCATTTATTTTGTTTAATGTTAATTATGGTAAATATTGGATTTCATTTTATCATTTTAAGATATATTTAAGATAAAAATAAGTTACCTTTTTCAATGATTTTCTATTTTTGCATAATAATGAATTCATACCATTGATAATGTATCATGAATATAAAAAATTAATTAAAGATATATGTGGATATTATATTGCACAGATTTTCTAGAAGAATGTAACTATTAATATATGTGATGTTCTATTTGAAAATGAATATATAGATGTATTTTAGAATGAATTTTCTAATTTTATTACATATTGGGAGAATAAATATACATTTTACATAGTTCTTGATGGTAATAAATTTGAAATCCTTTATATAAAATACATATATTTGAACTTATGAAATCTAAAAATTAATTACAAAAAATATATATAATTGTTTAACCCACCATATCACTACACCATGGGGTTCTACAGTTCAGTATGTTAATAGGAATGATGGTTTCATGATAATTTTCATTGTTTATAGGGAACTCAATCAATATTTTTATAAAAAAGTATTTATTTCATTATAATTAAGACATTTTTACCATATCTATGGTTTTTTGTATTTCCCATGACTGAGCTCTAGTATGGGTATCACCGAGTGATGGTTGATGAGGGATTCATTTTAAGGATGGAGTTCCAGGATAGGTATTGGGATTAGGATTTTGTGGTTATTACTTTCGGGTTGATTAATGCACATTTTGTACTTATGAATCCTATAAATACATTCATTGAATATAATTTGGATAAATTTGACATATAATCTATTTATTAGATTATGATTTATTCTATAAGAATGTTGGAGCCTCAAATTCCAATAATGTTTTTCCAAATATAATAAATTAAATGATTTTTTGAATAAAATTTTTTAAATAATAATTCTAGTCATGAAAAAACTTAATACTTGGGAATAATATATATAAATATGGAATAAATTTTTATCTGGTTAAAAATAATTTACTAGATGAGTATCCAAGAACTTCAAATGAAGATAATATTAAAATTATTTATGTACTATTAATTTATATTCAATGGTTTGTTGAAAAAATTACATAGTTTTCTATCCCACTAAATAAGAGAACTAAAAAAGGGGTTATGTTATTATGAAAAAAATAATTTGATGAATGTTTTATGAAATTTAAAATAATTTTAGATAATGATATATTGTTATCTATTCCAATAAAAAATAGCGAGTTTTTTATTTCCATTGAGGCTTTTTTTATGGGGTTTAGTTGTGTCTTGGTCAAATATGATCATGTAATTTCATAATCGTCATTTCAATTAAAACTCAAAGAGAATAATTAATCTATAAACGATATTGAGAATAAATGGATTAATTTTTCTTTAAAAAATGGCATATATTAAATGGGGTATAATAATAAAATTATATTAATCATAAATTTTTACGGAAAATATTCACTAAAAAAGTGTTGAACATGCTGTTGAAAAGATGTTTGGATGCGATAATGGATTATAATTTCATGATTCACTACCATCCAAGTATAGAAACAAGTTATCCGACGAATTTAAAGAAAAATATAATTTTTAACTAAGCATGTTACATTTGGAACAAGGAATATTTATTATTGATTTGATATCCTGTAATCAATCATATTTTCAATGTATTGTTATTATATATTATATGGATTATTTTCGAGACCAGGTGTAATAGAATTGCATTATTTTGAGTCCTAGTGTGCCCAGAATATGTATTTGAAATATATTAAATATATTAGATACCAATTCTATGTAGTTTTTATTAAAAATTTCAATAAATATAGAATGGGGGAATAGATCAGAAATCTGGGGGCATCATTGAGTCTATATCGCGGGTTTTACTATAGGGGTGAAAGAATCATTACTGACCTAGGGGTGTTTGTGAAACATTCCTCATTAGAGAAGAGTTATATAAAGAAATTAATTAATATTTTTATTTTTTTATGCATTGACCTATTTTTTGTTAATATATATGGTTATAGATTGTGTATCATTTTATTATACTGAATCCCTAGAGACATTGAGGATATTGGTGGAAATAGTTCTTGGAGATCAATGATAGATCGAGAAAATATTGTTTATCCTTTCTCTAGAAAAGTTCTTAGATATCATCAATGATATAAATAAAGAACCATTCTTAATCAGTTATTTATCAAAACATTAAGTAGGATGTTGACTTGAGTTTTCCATCTTGTTTCTTAATCCCAGATGAATGAGGATCAATTCAACGGCCAAAATTTACATGTGAATCATTGGATGATTTAAATTGATGGAATTATATTTTTTCATTTTGATTTATTCCTACCTTTTATTATTATTATATGTTTTTAAATTTTAGGACATAATAAAAATTGTTGATATTTATTCCTCTCATCTTATAGCTTATGGATTTCATCCCCTGTTCTTCTCTCATTCATCAGCGAATTTATTTTTTCCCATGGCTTACTGATAACATGGTATTTGATAATGGCGTGACCATTCATTGGTGGAAATTATTAATACTATGTATATCATTTTAGATGGAGATTTTTATTGGAGTATCGACAACAATGATTGTTGGATTAAAGAGGATGAAGACTGGATCCGTTGGATTCATTCTTCCCGAGAGACACTAAGCATGACTATGGAAGGAATGTGAGAATGTCTCTTGATCACATTAAATATCCGAATATATGATATCCATTGATAGAAGGCTTGGTCAAACCTGAATCTATGATCACTACCAAGGGTGTCAATGGTGGTGGTGTGTGTAGGTGATGTGGAGGATATCCAAGGGATCTTGAAAATCCTATGTTACACATCTTGTAATCCAATGTTACAAGTGTTTTGGGTCCACCCTAAATTGATAAAGTGTTCCCATGTTGAGTTAAATATCATAATGCATGTGACCCATATATGAAGCATTAATGTGTGATTTGGTTGTTAAATTGACACACCCAGACATAGAAAAAAACTGGGAAACCATTTACATTGACTATAACATGGCCAGGTGTACACCAGTTGGAACAAAACCACAACCAAAGATAAATTGACATGGATGGATGGAATAGGTTGAAGGAATTGGACCATAACATGTAGTATTATTAATTCAAAATCCATGTATTTTAAAGTTTATATTCCATGTGGGGCTTCACCACACGAAAAAACCTGGTTATAGTTGGACATGTTAATTACCCATTGTACACCCTATGTACCCACTTCAAGGGTGTTTATAGACCATTATTTCATTATTATGGACTAGTATTTATTGATTGAGTTCCCTTAGTCCATTCCCAAGAAGGTAAAATGAAAAATTTCATCCACATCACAGAATTGTGATCCACATTAAAGGACGTGTCTTAGATAATGATTGTGGTGTCCCTTCCTGACACTAGGGTGTGATCATATATCAACTTTGTACCCTTGGTGGGGATTGTATAATTGGTGTGACTTCATTTATTATGTTTTTGATCATTTATCTATCAGTTTGTATCTGTAGGATTTGGGGTATCATTGGAAAATTAGACACTATATAGCGGGTTGGTCTAAATTGGGTTTGTGGTGTCCACCAATGATTTGAAGAATTACCCATATCTGAGTATCTAGTTCATCAAGTACTATAGAGTTTTCTTGGGAAGTAACAAATGATATATATCTCATTTATGAGTGTCTCCAATTATATAATATCTCCTAGATTTTATTCTCCCTTAACAAGCATTACTTCTAAAAGAATCATGTGTCTAGAATTTGGTTTTGACTGACTGGTGGTGTAGTATTCTTCCTAGGTATATCTAGTTGTTTCGATTATAAATTGAATATTATATCTTATATAGAGATAAATATACTTGATGCTTCATGACTACTGTTTTTGGGGTGTCCTACCAGGTATTATTATACTCACCCCTACATAGGATCAACCCGCACTTGTCATGTCTTGTGTAGATAATGAACCTTTGATGGTTTCATAATGGGACATGAATTTGTTCGAGCATATCATAAGATATATAGAATGATGTGTTTTTGGGGAATTTTTATTTGATAGTAAATTCAACCACATAGCAGTTTTTACTCATTATAGTTTTTGTATATGCTTATATCTGGCCCCTTTATCGCATTTAGAACAATACTATCAGACTCTGATTTTGGGATTATTGATGTATGCATCCCTTGGATTCAATGGTTTAACATTTAACCATTTTATGAGTTTTAAGGTCAGTGAATATTTATAAGTACATTATTATAATGCCTCCCACTTGTGGGATATGCCTACACGACACTCGTTTCCACCTCCTGGCCAATTGGAGGTTGGCTTTGTGTATTCACGAGTTAGACCCCAGTGGGTTGGGTTAGGAAAGAGTGTTATTAGATTATTTAGTTATACCATAGTAATGGTGTTTGTGATACTGGTTCAGGTCACTAGGGTTTATTAATTATAGTTTGTATTTTAGGCCATGGGATCTGGTTTTTGTGTGGTGGCTGACATATCCATACACCAGGACTCTGTTCACCTATTTTTTGACTTGGTACATGGTGGCATTGGTTGTAGGTAAAAACATTATTTCATGTATCATAGACAATTGGGCTTTGATGTCCATGTATATATTTTTTCGTCTCCCGTGATATAGTTTATGAATGTAATTTTTTTTTTAATATTCCTCAATGATGATAGACAACCAAGACTCTACTACATGATCACATGGATGATCCTACTTGTGATAAGGAATCTATACAGGGGCCTTTACCATAGATTGAACATCTAGGTGGTCTACCATCAATAGAAAAACATACAGAGAATCATCTATTACAAGATGTTTTTGTATAGGATCCACTTAGAGTGAATGTGTTGTATGTGTTTTAGAGTCAAATACCACCCATGTTTCAGGGTGATACAGACCTCGAATGGGTGGGAACTAGACAAAGGTAGTCACTCTAATTTTCAAAATTTTGAGGATGCCTTAAGATCAAATAGAGGTCCTTGGGATTATTCTTATTCTAGGATCTAGTTGGAGATTTTGGATTTAAGTGACTTACCCATACAATGAGATAGTGCTCTCATTTTCATACTTCAAGAATCTCTTATGAGAAGATTAATATCAAGACATTATACAATCAATGCACATTTAGGAGCTTCTACATATTCAATAGGAATTTTTTACCATAGTGGATTAATCAGTGAGGTTTACTGATTAATTGTGTGACTCCATGGAAATGGTATGTCATCCTTTCATCATAGAAAATATATTTTATGCAAGGCTTATGAAAGGATATGAGGCCTTCAATGATATCCCTTTTCATTCCACCTATAATATGGTTATTAAGAGATATTTGGTGGTGGAGTTCTTCCTATAAGAGTAGGTGATGATAGTGGATGATGGTAGTCATAATCCAAGAGACGAGATATTAAAAACATTTATTTAATGTGTGTCATAGGGATCCAATCATGTCAGCAGCTTTAAGAATCAATCTAAGGAAATGTGGTCAGTGGTTCAAGGCTCTCAGGATATCTCTATTTATTCAAGAGAGAGATAGCATGTCTCCAAAAATGGTTGATGAAATTTTGATCAGGATCATCTGAAACATATTACATTGGATTGAGAGATGGTCGATGGATAATGAATGTAGAGGAAGAGTAAAGGAAAGGGTTTCCTGCAGGGTAGCTGATGAGGCAGAGTTGATGGAAGATAAGTAGGAGGAGGTTACATGATTGAACTCTTACCACACCCATCCCTAAGTGGTCCATGATAGGATCATGTATTTGGAATCCAGGGATGAGGCTTGCTATAATATATATAATCTTATAAATTCATGTATATTGGAATGATATGAGGTATAATATATATCTTTTTGATATTATTTGAATTATTGATAGACATAGTTTCATGTTATTCCTTATAGGAAAGATGTATTGTTCAAGAATTAGAGAATCTAGTAGGGCCATTGGATCAACCATTTTGGTTGGAGACTCTAATAGGTGGTGTCTTAGTGATTATGTACTTTTGATGACCATTCAACATGACACTTAGAGGTGACTAGTATGGGATCTATTTATAGTAGTGATGAGGCATTATGATTTCATTTAGGTGTATACTGGATATCTATAGTTTGTGACCAGATTTAATATTTTAGTTGGTTGATGTGGTGTGTCCATAGTGATGGAACCAGGTTTTTATGTGTTACTGAGAAGGAATCATTAAAATAGTAGGATGAATAATGAATAGGATACTGTATATAATTACTCACTAGTTGGCCATATTGACTTCTAGAGAAGTGGATACTATTGGAAATCGGTTTCCTAAGGCAGTGACAGAGTATGAGGATGTATACCATCAAGACATACCAAGTTCACCTACATACCAATAGATAGAATTAATCACCAACTATCATCTGATCACGAACCAGATATCTAAACCATCATATTGGATGGAACTCATAGATCATTATGACTTAAGGGTGAAGTTAGAGGACTTACATGAGGAATGTTTTGAGAGATCATGTGTTTCTTCCTAGGTAGCCCAATTTTTATTTTCAAAAAATCAAGATGGTAGATTTAGGTTATATGGGGATAATTGGTGCCTGAAAATTTTGAATATCAAGAATATGTATACACTAATGTGGATAAAAGACCACTTTGGTTAGTCAAGAGTGGCATTATGGTTCTCAAATATTGACCTCAAATCATGAAATCACCAGCTTCATATAGAAGATGATGATATACCAAAGATAGAATTTAGATGTCTCAAATGAAACTATGAGTACATAATGATGTTATTAATTCTAATGAATTCCTTAGTAGTGTTAATGGGACTAATTAACCATATTACCCATCCATTATTATAACTATTCTTGGGTGTCTTCATTGAGTAAATCCATGTATAGTCAGTGTCATATGAGCATGTGAGACACTTGAGGATGGTCCTAGACACACTCTGAGATAACCATCATTATGGGAATATATCAATGTTTTTTTGGATATGAGAGGTCAAATTCATGGAATACGTCATCTAATAGGGAAAAGTAATAGTGAATCCAGTAGAGGTTTCATAATTTCTTTCGAGGATCCACCAAGGAGTGTTACTTTATTGTAGAACTTCCTTGGGATTTAAGGGTACTATATGTGGTTTGTACTTGATTTATATATAGTGAAATATCCCATTAAAACTATAACATATAGAGGTAATCCTTTGGAGTGGATGAAGAGTTGTCAACTATGATTTAAAAAGGTGATGTAGAGGTTGATGAGCGCAGCCGTCTTGATATTTCTAAAGGTGGGTTTCTGGTACGTAGTGTTCTCCAATTCATTAGTGACCTGAAATGGTTATGTTATGATTTATGGGAAAGAGGAAATTTCCTATGGTAAATTAAATTTGATACCACATATGATGAAGTTTGTGATATAAAATCTCTAGCTAGAAGACATAGTCTTCACACTGATAATGTGGATACAATACCTGATATGTATGGGATATATTGTTTACTCCAATCACATTTATCTCATGTATATCATCTATTAGAGGGATATTAACATGATACATATTTTATGGATAATTTCCCTATAATAATATGAATTTTAGAATATATATACTTATAAGATGGTGATCATGGTAGAAGACACTCACAATGTGAGATCGTATTCAATGTTTTTGGCTGAGGTGTCCAACCAGTAATCCATATTGCAGTTGTCCTTTATGGTGAATGATGGTGCATCATGTCATCATTTTTTGGATGATACACCACAACTTTTATAGTTGTTTCATGGATTCTAATATTGGATATACTAACCATGAGACCTTACATAATCATATATTCACCAGACATTCTCTTGATGGATATTTTAAAGGTCAGGATTATAATATTCTTTTAGAGAATGAATGGTGGTACCTTTGATGTTGTAAGAGTATCATATATACCCTTTATTAGTACATCCATGTGTATAAAAGAGTTACTATTACCTCCAATGTCAATTTTGGTGTCAAGGAATGAATACGATTGTCGTAGAGTTTGTCACTCAATGCCTCCATTTTCGGTAGGTGAAGGCTAGTCACCTAGTTATAACCAGTTTAACTCAACCCCATGAGTTTCCAAATTGTATCTGGGATTAGTTATACCTGGAAATTATGATAAGGTTACAAAATTTGTCTAGGGGTCATGATTTTATCTTGATGATCATAGCTTGAATCACCAAGTCTTCCCACTTCTTTACCATTCGAGATAAGAGTTCAACAGAGAGATTAGGGTGCCTATTTGTGTAGGAGATAGTCTAACTCCAATGTGTTACCTCCAAAATAATTTTAGACCATGACCCTTGATTCATATCATGATTATGCAGAGGATTGTAGAAGGCCATCTAGACTCGGTTATGCTTGAGGACAACATTTCTCCCCCATACTAATTACTTGACATAATGGATCATTCAGGTTTTTGGGGACATATTGTGTGATTTCATGTTTGACATTGGCTATTGTTGGGAGGATCATCTATCCTTGGTTGAGTATCCATAAAACAATAGCTACCATTCAACTCTTGGTTTGTCATCATTCTTGGCATTGTATGGGTGACCCTTGAGGTCACCACTTTGTTGGACCGATCGATGTGTGTAAGAACTCATGGGCCCATAGTTGGTCTGAGCTACTAAAATAAGTTTAAGATCACCTAGTAGTATATGAGGACTAAATAAATCTCTAATAAGTCTTATTCATTACTACAAAGGAGATGTCAAGAGTTTTAGGAGGGAGACTATGTGTTCATAAGGGTCTCATCACAACGTGGATTGTGGAGATTCTATTGGGGTGCCAAGTTATCCCTAATATTCATTTTCCCATTTTATATAAAATTTAGTGGTGGTGATAGGGTGTACCAATTCACTCTACAGCAGTAATTGTAATGGGTACACGACGCCATCCACTTGTCATAGATGAGAAGATATGTCCATAAACCATTGAATGTTATATACTAGGGAGAAATGGTCATTTAGGATGAGGCTACCTTTGATGAGTATACTATGTACATCAATGACCACCTAGAGAGTATCCTTAATATGTGATCGATTCCCATTTTTCATGTCTAGTGGTTTCCTGAGAATATTTAGGAGAAAACATTCGAGTGTGAGACCCAGATGTGAGCCTTGTTCCCACGTCTTGATAGCATATTTTTTTAGGAGAAAAGACCCAATGGTTGAAATAATTTAGTGACTCTGATATTAAGTGTATTATTTTTGGATACTTTATAGCATAATTTTAGAATAAATCATAGAGAAGATGTCAGATTATGGGATAGTGTGTTCCCAAAATAAATATTTTGAATATATTAAATATACTAAATTTCATTAACATGTAGTTTTACTAAAAAATTGATTTAACTAACAAAAGGGGTCTTTGTTCATATATAGGAGGGACCTATTGAGTTTAGAATTTGGGTTTTACCCTATAGATGATATTATCATTGTTTTCATGAGGTGTTTGTGAAAAATTCATCCGAGGATCAAAATTAATAAAATAAATAAATAATATATATATATATATATTATTTGATGAAAATATTGGCTTCCTATTTAAATATAAATCTATAATATTTCTCTTAGGATTGGTCAATAAAACCCTATATAACTTTAAGCCCTTTGAGGAGAGGCTTCATTGAGATGGATACCAGATTTGGACTTGATTATGGATCATTATTCCAACAGAGTTCACAGATCTCAACAATAATTTCAAAAATGAATCATTCATCATTAAAAATCGATCAAAACTGTATGTAGGATAATGCTTTTTTTTATATCTCATTTCCTAAAACTTGGATAAAATAGATGAATTAAATGAATATAAATGATACGTGCATATTCTGTAGATTTAAATTGATGGAATTATTTATGTTTGATTTTATTTTTTCATCATCATTAATCTATTTCTACGACAATAAATCATGAAAAAACTAACAAAGGATATGGTTTATTCCTCAATTATTATAGGTTATTATTTTCTTCCCCCATTCTTCACACATTCATTTCGGGAATTTATTCTAGATCATGGTTTGACAATTAGTTGTTATTGGATCATTGTGAAACCATTATTTAGTGCAATGAATAAATACTGCATGTATGGTTTTTATAGAGTTTTTGATTATATAATCATAAAAATTTGGGTGAAGATTGTGGAATTATAAGATTATGTCATTGGGAGTCATTATTCTTGATATGTTCATGGTTTGACTATGGATGTAACAAGCGAAAATTTCCCAATTGCATTCAAATAATAGATCTATGATCTCTTGTGATGAGAGGCTTGGCCGATCCCAGATCAATGATCTTTAATGAGGATGGCGATGAAAGTATCTTGTAAAGGTGACCTACAAGATATCCACAAGATCTACAAAATCTATGGTTACATGGAAATTAATCGAATATTACATGTAGTGCGGGAGCCTATGTGTGATGTAAGTGTTTCTAATATAAGATGAATTTTCCACACTGTGTGGCATGGTCACACATTGTGTGACCCCTACATGATGTCTAGGCATGTAATAAAGAAATTACATAGACCCATCTATATGTACATATAACATGTAACTCTATGTACTTTGACATAGACCATTCTAGGTGTACATGATATGGTAGACGAGCATGGACAGAGGTACACAGACAAGGCCAAACCACATGGGTATGTATTGGGAGACCTCTAAAAAATATGTTCTTCACTCAAATGCCATTAATTTTGAGGTTTTAATATTTTTTTTGAGGAAATACCACCCCGGAAGACATAGGGTAGCTCAAAACATCATGTACCATTATTATACACAGTGTACCCACTTCGAGGTTGTTTTTAACCCTTTGTTTGTTTAGTCCTAACCATAAATGGTTGAGTGAGTTCCCTTGATCCATCATCTCAAGGATACAATGTGGAATTACTTCCATATCACAATATTGTGATCCACTCTAAAGGATGTGTCTCAGATACAGTTTTTCAGCATCCCTGGATGAGACTAGAGTGTGATCCCCTATCATCTTTTCACACTATGTGGGCATTATGGAATCATTGTGACCTCAATAATAAGGGTGTTGATCCTCCGTCTAGCATGTCCAATTTGTATTATTTTTGGTGTCGTTGGCATATGATACCCTAAATATATGTTTGATTTGTATTTTTTATGGTGTACCCAATTTGATCTACATATGGACCCCTCTCTATGTATCAGGGCCTTTTGGACCAGAGAGTGTTTTTTGGTGGGGTTGAATGATCTACACCCCTTCGATGAGAGAATTCAGTGATGGAATGGATTTTGGAGTGGATTCCCCTATATTGATAATTTATTCAACTATAATCCAATGTATTAAAATTGGTTTTGATTTCCTTGTGTAATGGTTTCCATTATCAGTATATCTTGGTGTTTCAATTTTATATTTATTATTATATAATACATTTAGTAGGATAATATTGATGCTTCATGTTTTGGGGTGTCCTACTGGGTGTGGTTATACTCACCTAAGCATTGGAACTTCCCACATGTGTCATGTCTTATGTAGAAGAAAACCCTTTTGATGGTGTCCAAAGAGGAAAAGAAGTGGGGGGATAATATCTTCAGCTTGATAGACCAAGGTTCTTTCTGATAGCTTGTATTTGATCGTATTCCTCTCCATTAGAGTAGGTTGGACTCTTTAAATTTTTTTAATCTTTTAGTTTTCCCCTTATTCACTTTCAATACATTACTAAGGCAGTATAGTTATGTTATTATAGATGTATTCATGCATTGGATTCAGTTGTTTTATATTTAAAAAATAATGAGACTAGAGATATGGTCATTTATATATGTAAATTAGTCTAATGCCTCTAATTTTTTATATAATCCTTATTGGTGTTGGTCGCCAACCTCTTCCCTGTAGGATGCTGGGTTGGGGTAATTAGGTGTCAGATGTCAGTGGGTTGGGTCATAATATGACTTTTGGACAATAAATTATATATAGATTAGCTCCCTATATTTTATTCTATGTGTTAGTTATTTTATCATTTCTATATACAACTAAAGATAATTAAAAACAATACCTTTATTTTAAGGTAATGGTATAATATTTAACCTGACAACTCTACTCAATCTATTAATGGAAACCAGAGTGATTTTTCATTTGACCTCAAACACTAATCCATGTATGAGATAGGCTTCAAAATAGTAACAGGGGTTTAAGATAGTTTGGTGGTCTCACTAACCCATGTATCAGAGTTCATTGAAGCAGATAATGTAACCAACATTCAGACATCACTAAATAAACTAAAAGGGTATATGGTTAAATATAAGAAAGAATGATAAATTTTTTCAAATATGGAGGCCCTGATCTACCATGACATACACACAAACAATAGAGAACAACATTTCTTATATATAAAAAATGAAATAAAAACATAATGAAGTTGTATACATTGAATCAATTTACAAAATGTTATCCCAATATCCATGTACTCCCCCAATATATCTTTCACAATAATCTATGGTCATCAGCCCAACCTATTATTTTAATAACCATGTGAGAGATGATAAGGTACCCTTGTTCAATGGAATCTAGAGTTTAGTTTGAGTTAATAACTTTTTATGGAACCACCTAAATGGTCATGTACTAACATCCATATGAAGTGATATGTGAACATTATATACTTAGCAGAAATAAAGAGGAAGCTTCCAAAAAAATCAGTCAACTAACATTCCATAAGTTTTACAACCAAATAGACCATACTATATTCAGATATTGTTGTGGCATCTTAGAGAATTTCATAACGATTGTACAAATTACGTAACATATGTGATCCAATTAAATTGATGTCCTAATTGATCCTCATGACAATAATATCATTTTCTATTGAATTAAAAACAATGAGGATTAAATGATATGACATCCTAAAAACCAATATCTATAACCAAAGCTGATCTATCATGTCCTCACGACTCTAGGGATCCATTATATGACATTCCATTCATCCATATCTAAATCATGGTAGTCATAACCATATCATCACATCCCAAGGGATCTTGCCTATAATAGTTTTTATATATAGTTCCAAATCAATGGAAATCATTATCATATCCACACACTATCAGATATCCATCCCATGGAAGACTGTGCATCCATCTCCAAATTTGTGTAATCCATTACCATATCCCCACATTCTTAGGATATATCTCGTAATAGTTTGTGTTTCCACCTCTAAATCTACAAAAGTCCTAACCATATCATCACGTCTTCAGAAATCTATCTGAGGAAAGTACATGTGTCTGGAACCAAATGCATGGAATCCATTACAACATCTTCATGTATTCAGGGATATGTCCCATGGAAGTTTGTCCATCTAACTCAAAATCCATAGTAACAATAACTATATCTGAATATATTTTTATTGGTAAATCACATTTATTTCAATGAATTATTCTCTAAATACATGTCATCCATAACCATGTCACCTATCCATCTATATGGATGAACAAACCATTGATCTGTAATTTAATTACAATTCCAATATGTATAGTGGATCCAATAATAGAATCCTAACCATGTTCTACATAACAAAACAAAATCTCATGGTTTCATTCCATAACACCATGAAAGAAAAAAAAATTACTGGCCAAACTCTCATTATCCTTATCATCATCATTGCAATATCATGATCACATGATGATATGAGTTTTATGTTGAAACTATCTGGAATATCGCATACACCTTCGCTTGGACAGTCGGTAAATGGGGAAACCGTCAGTATCCCCTTGGTTAGCATATATAGAGGAACAAAAATTATCCATTGTTCTCAAAAAAGCTACATCAGTTAAGATTGAATACCCATAGGATACTAGGTCCCTCAACATCATCCACATAGTAGTGAGGCTTTGTTGGCATATCTGATATACCACTTGGAAGTAGCCATGATATGTCCCACGACCCATATCAATTATATTTTTATTACAATGTGATTCCACTCAAACCATATGATCATATGTTTTTATAATTTCATTCATCCTTGGCTTGATGAAATCATATGAGAGAGGAACACTCACTTGGGGTTGATACTATGAGCCCAAAAACATAGTGGAATCCACGGAGATCCTTATGTACCATGATGGATGAGCATCTTGAAGACATTTTACAACCATAATGGGGGTTTCCAAGGCTTAAAAAAAAGATAAACACTATTTGGTTGAACACATCATCTCCCATGGGAACCACCCATCAACAGGGTTCCAAATCAAATTGGGAAAACATATTTCAAGGCCTCAGTCAATGGTGGATGAGGATAGCTATCTAATACCAAGGTTAATATGGGACATGAAAATTTTTAATCCTAATATATGAACATAATTTAAATTAGAATAATTAAACTAGACATTTTTTCACCCTATGTAGTGTTACCAAACACCACATTCATCATAAACAATAAATAAATTCCATAGGAAAATTATGAAACACTACCTATAATAGTCTAATCCATTTCTATTTAAACATAATACCATAAACTCTCGTGTAGTCACCACCAAGATCTTATTTTACCAAATAGTAAAATTCAATTATCTTAACACTTATTAAATAAAAACTTATTTAACATAATTAATTACAATCAATTATAATAAATTATTCATTTTTAACCAAAAGAGTATAATTACTTATTCTCATGAATATTTTCGTAATGTCAAAACCACACACAACGACACCCCAATGGATAATCACTCACCTCAGACCCATTTCAAGTTAAACCCTCTAAAAATTATGCTAAAAAATATATCAATTAAATTTAATTTAATAAATACCTACAATAAATTAGCGATGTAATTAACGTAAACAAAAATGATGATAGAGTACATTCATATAGTATCTCATATCACACTTTACCAAAAGGAGTAGAAACCCCATAATGATCAGCTAGTTCATTCATGCTCTAGTAAAATACAAACCTAATCTATAACCTAGAATATACAAATTCTAATTAGAGTAGGAGTGGGGGAACAATGATCCTCAGAGGAAATATCCTAACTATATTTTCTGAAAAGCAAAAATGATTTCCCACCGTTGTCAAGGAGGAATAGTGGATGTGAGTATTATCAACCCCTAATCCTTGTGAGAATTATAATTGGAGAGAATATTATTTATTTCTCTAAAACCCTAAGGATGAAAAGTAAAAAAATTTCCCCTATAAAGGGAAATGATGATCTTGTTGACCTATTATTTCTTTCACTACAACACCCACACAGTCCCTTAAAATGATCCTCAATCCCCCAATGAAATATAATAAGCCAAAAACCATTTCTAAAAAACTATTGAGTTGTTTCAATCCAAAAAAATATTATTCTAAATCATATTCCTAAAAAAATAAACACTGATTTGAACATTAGAATCTTCATTGAATTCTATGACCCATCTGTGCTATCTAAAATTACAAAGTCCCCAACAATACAATTTTCATCTATAAGATGTCTTGGAGGAATTACAAATATAAAAACAAACATGAATCAATCCCCACATATCACTTAAGTGGTCATGTTACATCATTGAATGCTCAATGTATTTCCATATTACTATTTAAACATTTACCATTGAATTCTTTATATCGCAATCCATTTAATTCATCATCCCAAAAGATCACAAAGACACACTATAACACCCATATACACCAATGCACTCTAATATCCTCATACCATTTTGAATTTAGACAAATTTGATCACCTCAATAATACATAAATTACAATTGAATATTTTTATACTAGGTGATTTTTACATTTTTATTTATTACAAAACACCGACCCTCATTACCTTGATATTCTCAATGCTGTCTCTAACTCACTTCACCTATTCACACACGAGGAACTGATTCCCAATTATCTAGTGTAATTTATATTATCCAAAAACATAATGACCAAGATCAACCTAGTTGTTCTAACTTTTCTTTGAGATTCCATGACTAATACAATAAATCCCACAAACCCAAAACATTTTTAATGAAGTGGTTCCCATAATATCACGTCCAACTATAAGTAATGTCCCTTTTCAGGCCTCCTCTGGATAAATTGTCTGAAAACACTCAACTATCCCCTATAAAGCACTCCAGTTTACCCAATGTTGATGTAAAGAAGTTTAAATTATTATTGTGATCATATTGACCATTCCTTGATATCGAAACCCAACATCTTTTTTGATTCCTTGGAAGAAACCCCAATCATAAAATTTCATCATCACAATCATAATGCATTCACCAAAGCATTCCAAATTGTACCATGTTCAGATCATTTGAAAATTAACCAGAGAAAAAGGATAATGCTTAGTTTCCTATAATACTACATATAGATTGAAGAACAAATTCCACCTAAGAGCCTAGTATTACTCATTTATGCACTACAATCAAAATGATAATGAAATAATCCAATGACCGTTCCCACACTCTTATAAACCTCGAAACATAAGGCTCTTCTAGTTTCATCTAACATCATGTTAATCACTATAGGACAATAATTATCCTTTAACTACCATATCATGTTTTTCGAAACCATTTTCTATTCCCTATATATAATTATATATAAGGACTATTATGTCTAAGACTACTCATTCTCAAGGATCAACCCACAATAAACATTTTATCACCCATTCAAGTCCCTTGAAATTATATCCATTAATTCAACTAAATGTAAAGATATAATGATGGTCGCCACCCTCAACCATCCATTTCATCACTTCCCACCACATGGTTTAGCTAACCCCCATCCTCGAACACATACATAACAGGTTCAACTACCTCCCAAATATGTTTCTCCTATAAATAATTGATCATCAGGTTCACAAGAATCTAGTCCCATAAAAACCAAAAAATTGTATATTATTCCTCATCCCACCAACTATTTTGGAAAATTAAAAACATCAATTGATCCATATGTAACTAAAACATGACAGCTATGACTCCCATATAACGTTCTGACCCGATATACCACTAAATCAGTATCCATACTGATAACCACATGGCCTCATGAGTATATCCATATATGCCAGAGGATACAGACTAGCAAAAAGGGTTTTAAGTAATTTTATTATGAGGACTATACCCTCATAATTAGAGTTTTACAATGGTAACTAGATAGAAAAAATATCAAGCAACAAAAAATGTTATATGATGCTATGTTAAAGTAGTGGATGATAATGGTAATAATAGCTGAA
This sequence comes from Viscum album, assembly GCA_963277665.1. Classification (NCBI taxonomy): domain Eukaryota; kingdom Viridiplantae; phylum Streptophyta; class Magnoliopsida; order Santalales; family Viscaceae; genus Viscum; species Viscum album. The sequence continues at coordinate 990,229,589 of OY728140.1, forward strand.
TATAGAATATAGAAAACACTAGTTTATAAAATTAATGCATGATAGATGATGATACATTATTTAATAAAGTAACCATACAAAATTATTTACAATATAGGAAACATGTGATGAAAAGAACTAAAATCACCAAATCCAATTTATAAGAGAATAATGGGCTCCATCTTAGTCATGAGCTCCTAACTCCTTAAGAGAAAAAAAATAAGAAAATAAAGGTCTGTATACCTACAAAGAAGAAGGTATACTCTAGTACCAATGGTTCCTGATAAGGGTGTGAGATAATATCTCAGTAGGTTGGAATCCGCTGTTCTATCCCAATCCTTTTAATGCTATATAAAATAAATGAAATTTAATGATAAAAAGTTATGAAGTAAATGAAAATATAGATTCCCATGGAATGTAAATTGCTAAAAAATTGATACTAAAATCACCCCTCAAGGCTCCTTGAACAAGATGGTCATGTTCCAATAATTATGTAGCTAAAATTAATGAAAAAATAAACATCATGTTCATGTCATACATCCAAAGGGGTCATAAAATTTATGGTCAAGCCATCTAATCACACATGTCACTACTTACCATGACCAATCCATACAATCAAATGTTTCATGTATCTCATAGATGCGTATTACCATGAAGGGACAGATCCAAGCTATTGAAGACCAAGACATCCTCATAAAGTCTCTGGAATGTCTTGATGGAAACATGGTACAAGTATTGGTTGGATTCCTAGGATCATGTCATACCATGCATGTTCTACGTGAGTCCTAGAAATCCAGATCCAAGGGTTAGAAAGCCCCACGGAATCCAATAGAATCAATACCCAAGGGTTATATTTAACCCCAAGATTCCACTACAACATTCAAGATCCATGGAGAGACGTACACAACATCTATACAATCATTCAATTCATAACAATTAATGTTTCACATCGGATGATTCTACCCACTTAGATATATCCATTTACTTTTTATTCAGGTAATGATTATACCCCCTCATTAATCAAATTTCATAAATAAATAATTTTTTTGAGTATAAAAACTCATACAAAATATTCATATTCAAAATATCTAATCAGTATAGACACTCATTACTCAAAATTCATAAACATGATATTTATTGAGTTTTCCCAATAATTGTTCACAATTTATAAACATTACATTTAATGAGTATACCTACTAATTTATCACAAAATCACATTAAAAACATACCAATGAGTTTTTTCACTCATCTCAACTTTTTTTGTTAAACATTTAAACAAATAAAATCTACTAAAAAATCCATTACGTGATATATATTCAATATAACCATTTATCCCAAGAGTATCAACATGAAAGGTAGGTAATAAAATAGATCTCAGTAAAAAAATAAAATTTACTTATAAATAAGCTTCCTCTAACTGTAATTGAATAGTAACACACAACTTTTTTGGTTCAAGGAAAGTCAATTCAAACATAAACGTGCTAAGTGGATAATAAAATATAGAAATGTTCCATAGATGTTGATAATGGAAAATTATATTTCCCAATTCTATTATAATAAATTTCCTAGAACCCTTTATATTAGATTTTGTCCTAAAATCATAGGTTAACTAAAAATCATTAATCCAAGCTTTCATTTAATAACTAATCAATACTTTTTGGCTTAGTAGATAGTGCACCTTTGTATGAGGGGTTTTATTAAAAAAACTAGACATATTTTGTCAAAAAATTAATCATTTTTCATAAATAATAAGTTGATTCCAAAATCAATTTTTTATTTTTAAAAGAAGTATTAAGTAGGAAAATATTAAATTCTTAAATAAAAGTGGAATGGATAGGTAAATTGAAGGTTCCGGGCATAGCGGAAGTGTGTGGGTGGATGTGCCCACTTGCCTTTTTGTCATTAACAATGATCAATCTGGGATCAATACGACGATAAATGCCATTCTCCAAGGAACGAATCAGAGAAAAAGACAAAGAAGAAGGTTTTTCCCGGAACCACAAACAAGGATCGTTACAGGTTGATCATAATTAATTTAATTAATTATGAAGAAATACCTATTGGGTGTTCTTTCTTCATTGATGTTATTGATCACGTTGTCGATGTGATCCGTCATTGCATCGCAGAAGCCACGTGTAGACTCCCTCTAGCGGTGATCCACACATGTACCTCATATCTCTGGACATTGCCAAAGGATTCTCTGGGTGCTAGCATGGAGAAGCCTTTTCTTGCGTTGTCTGCCTTAGATCATCTTGATCCGATGGAAGAGGATCTCTCTTGGTCTTGAGAGCGTTCTTGGAGGAAGAGGTTCTTTAGGCCTTGAAATAATTCTCCAGAGATGTTGTGCAAAACGATTCTCTTGTGTAGGAAAAGAGTTGGGGTTGTGAGGATATTTATAATCGAGTTTGAGGTTATAAAGTTATGAAAATAAATAAACGTGTTACGCGTTTCATTTATTTAATTAACTCTTATTGAAAACACTCATGTCAAATAATTAATTCCATGACATACGCTCACGCTGATTATAATAAATATCATTTAATAAAACGATATTATATCCTCAAAATCATTATTGGAAAAACTACACGGCGTGTAATAATAAATACATGGCGTGTACTTGTTTTTCATTGAAAACTACACGGCATGTACATTAAATGTACACGGCGTGTATATCTTATTTTTATTTATTCATTTACTTTACAAAATAAAACTACACAGCATGTACATTTAATAATACACGGTGTGTACTTGTTTTATTTTATTTTTCCTCCATCATTTAAAACAACTTAGGCTTCCTTGAATAATTATTAAACCACGTACATGAATAATCTTTATTCAACTTGAGATACTTGGATACACTTAGTGTGTGACCCTCTAGGCCTCTTTCTCGTTGGCATTAGGCGATCTTGCCTAAAGTCCAAGATTACTGTCTAGCAATGGGTCAAGGAACCCAAGAGAAAGAAGTTGACGCCACATTGACATATCACTTCATACGAACACTTACCGTGTAATTTAATCCCTTTATGTCAATATCTCATCAAGCAGGTTTCATGGAAGTGTCATAAACCTATATGCTTGATCCATTGTTCTTTGACTACCTGAAATAAACTTGTCGTTTACACCATGAGCATCGAATTTAATGCGATTGTTCTATTTCAATCAAAGCGCCGAGATATCAACTTCCATAAATAGAAGGGACAAATCCTTCATCGATTTATCCATTAACAACATGTCACTCGTGATGCACCCAACGTACCCTACTTTCTGCCAACTGTCTGCATGACGGTTTTCGTCAGTAAATCTAAGTGTGTGAGTCATGACATGAGTTAATGATAAACATCCAGTCTATGGACCATTACACACGCTCGCAGATAGCAATATCCGATGGCACTAAGACATGCGGAATTACTACTGGTGGGTCTATTCTCATAATCTCTCATCTTAGAGATTACCAAGTGCGAACTCCATGAGAGAGAGTATCATCTTCTTACGAGTACTCGCACATGACGGTCTGTATACTATGTGTCCTATCATAGTATGTCATCCAACTGCAGAACTTTATTTAAGAATATTGTTATAGCATTTCAAGGTTCTCATCATAGCGGGGATCTTCTATGACCTTATTAATGCAACAAATATTCCAGGACATTATTATATTATAGTCATGCAGAACAATGAACAATATATAATAAGTGAACATTCATGTAATCAAAGTACACAACAGTTGGTTCTGAGGACACCAACCCTTACAAACTCCCACCTGGACTAGATCTAACTGCCTACGACTTGTAGACTGCTAGACCTCACATGATGATCATTTTTCTGCTGAGTCAAGGCTTTAGTCAATGGGTATTCCACATTGTCTTCCATGGAAATACTGATCACTCTAACATCACCTCTCTGAGAAAAATTCTCTCAAGAGATGATAATTCCGAAGTATGTGCTTTGTCCGCTGATGTGACCTTGGCTCTTTTGCAAGTTCCACCGCTGCAGTATTATCACAATAGAGTGCGATAGGATCATTACTACTTGGTACTACATCTATCTCTTGGATGAAGCTTCACATCCATAATGCTTCTTTAGCTGCCTCAGAATCTATGATATACTCGAACTCCGCTGTAGAATCTGCCACTATACTTTGTTTTGAGCTCTTCCAGCTCACTACACCTCCATTCAAACTGAATATGTATCCAGTCTGTGACTCCATGTCATCTTGATCAGTCTGGAAACTAGCATCTACATATCCTTTGATGACTAATTCCTCATCTCCTCTATAATCCAGGAACATATCCTTAGTACGCCTTAGATACTTAAGGATAGTCTTGACTTCCATCCAATGGTGGTCTCATGGATCATCTTGATATCTGCCTACCATAATTAATGCGTAAGGAACATCTAGCCTCGTACATAGCAAAGCATACATGACTAACCCAATCGCGGATGCGTAAGGGATACTTGCCACCCTCTTTCTTTCCTCATGTGTATTAGGACACATTTTCTTGGAATGATGAATGCCATGTGACACTGGCAACAATCCCCTCTTGGATTGTTCCATACTGAATCTCGTCAGTATCTTGTCAATGTATGTACTTTGACTCAGACCCAGCATTCTCTTGGATCTAACACGATAGATCTTGCTCCCAAGAATATATGCCTCCTCGCCCAAGTCTTTCATGGAGAAGTATTTATGCAACCATTCCTTACCTGACTGTAAGACAGACACTTCATTTCCAATTAGCAATATGTCATCAACATATACTATTAGGAAAACGAATATACTTCCACTAAACCTTTTGTAGACACAAGGCTCACATTCATTCTTAACAAAGCCAAATTCCATAACAGTTTCATCAAAATGAATGTTCCATGACCTTGATGCTTGATTTAATCCATAAATGGATTTATGCAACTTGTATACCTTGTTGGCATCCTTTGGAGTCATAAAACCTTCAGGTTGTGTCATGTAGACATCATCCTGGAGGTTCCCATTAAGGAAATCTGTTTTTACATCCATTTTCCAAATTTCATAGTCATGGTAAGCAGCAATGGCCAATAGGATTCTAATGGATTTCAGCATCACAACCGGTGAAAAGGTTTCATCGTAGTCAATTCCTTGATGTTGTCTAAAACCTTTTGCAACTAGTCATGCCTTATAAGTACTGAATTGCCCCTCCATGTCTAGTTTCTTCTGGAATACCCATTTATTACCAATAGGCTTTACATCAACTGGAGGATCTACCAAAATCCAGACTTGGTTTTGGTACATGGAATCCATTTCAGAATTCATGGATTCATTCCACTTGGCAACATTTGTGCCTTCAATTGCTTCCTTGTAGGTAAGAGGATCATTATTTTCAACCAATAATGAGTCAACATCCTCGGTGACAAGAAAACCATATCGTTCTGGTTCTCTCACCTATCTCGTGCTCCTACGCAGTTCTTGTGTCTCTAGAACAGATTGTTCTTCCTCGGGGCTTTGTGGAATCTGTTCTTGTACCATCTCATGTGTATCTTCAGCCTTGACTTCATCGAAGTCTATCTCGCTCCCACTATCTCTTTTAGAGATGTGCTCCCTCTCACGGAATATGGAGTGTCCTTACACTGTAACCTTTTTGTCTGAGGGGTTTTATAGGTAATATCCCCTTGTTTCCTTGGGATATTCGATAATGATTTACTTTGTGCCTCAGGGCGTGAGTTTGTTACCTGAAGAGGCCTTAGAAAATTCATCACTACCCCACACATGTAAATTCGATAACATGGCTTTGCGTCCACTCCATAACTCATATGGAATACCATTTATCGATTTAGTTGGTACTTGGTTTAGTATGTGCACTGCTATTTGTAATGCATATCCCCAAAAGGATAATGGAAGACTCGCATGACTCATCATTGATCTCACCATGTCCAATAGGGTGCGGTTCCTCCTTTCACTTACACCATTCCACTGCGTTGTGTAAGGAGGAGTGAGTTGAGATAGAATCCCAAACTACCGTAAGAAATCAATGAAGTACTGATTAAGATATTATCCTCCTCTGTCTGAGAAAAGTTTCTTAGTCTTCTTACCAAGCTGGTTCTCAACATCATTCTTGTATTCTTTGAATCGATAAAAATAATCTGACTTATACCTCATTAAATTGATATATCCATATCTACTTAAATCATCTGTAAAAGTTATGAAGTAAGAGAACCCACCCTTGCTTCAACTGGAAATAGTCCACACAAATCTGTGTGAACTAATTCTAGAATCTCATTAGCTCTTTCACCTTTCCCACTAAATGGGGATTTGGTCATTTCTCCTTGTATACATTCATGACATACACCAAGTGGTTTTAGTTCGAAAGAATCTAAATACCCATCTTGATGTAATTTTGTCAAACGTTTCTCATTGACATGACCTAGCCGGTGATGCCAATGTTGGGTGTGGTATGAGTCATGTGAATTAAATTTGTTATCGATTTCCATCACTTGGTTTGTGTAGTCTAACATATAAAGGCCGTTATATAAATGTTCCCCACCAAAACAAAAGCTATCTTTATAAAAATAGCAACATCCAATTCCAAACATGAAGATAAATCCATCAGTATCTAATCTGGATACTGAAGTAATGTTTTTGGTTACAGAGGGTACATAATAACATCCCTTCAAAACCAAGACCATCCCCATAGGCAATGTGAGGTGCTAGTCCCTGACAGCTACAATAGTAAGTCTGGCTCTGTTGGCTGCTCGTAGATCTACATTCTCTCGATCAATCATCCTGAATCTACTTGGTTCCTGTATTTGGATACATATGTGAGCACCACGAGCAGTATCTAATACCAAATTAGTAGAAACATATAGATTGCATTCGATAACAAACACACCTGAAGCTTCCCCTTGATTCCTTAGATGGGTGCCCTTTTTCTTCCAGTGGCCCTTCTTGCAACATGCAAAACAAACAACATCCTGTTCTTTTGCCTCCCCTTTGATATTCCTTTTTTTGGAAGGCCTTGAAGAAGATTTGGGCATAAAGCTCATTGCTTTCCCTTTCCTTTTATTCACCATGAGGACAGAAGGCTTTTCACGCTTCATGTCAGTGTCCACTTGGCGAATGAGGATGAGAAGATCAGACAGAGACATCTCAATGTTGTTCATATAGAAGTTCACAACAAAGTTTGAGAAGATCTGGGGGAGTGATGTAAGAATGAGATCGGTACCAAGTTTTTCGGGGAGTTTAAACACTAAATCCTACAGGCGCTCAATGTAGCCAATGATCTTGACTACATGAGGCCCAGTTGGGGCACCCTCTCCAAGCTTGCTCTGGAATAGATCCTTGGAGATCTCAAACCTTTCATGTCTTGCTCTCTCCTGGTATAGACCACGGAGATCCTTGATCATGCTATATTCATCCATGTCTTCATGAGACTTCATCAGCTCACTAGACATTGATGATAGCATCAAACATTGAACGTTGAGTGCATCGTTCAAATGTTGATCATAGACTAGGAAATCTTCAACACTCGCCCCTAGTGCAGGGGATTCAGGAAGTGAGGAGTCCAACATGAAAAACTTTCATTCATGGAGTATGATAACCTGAAGGCTCCTAAACCATTCTTGAAAGTTACTGCCAGTGAGGATGTTGTCTTTATCCAGAATTGATTGCAGAGAAAATGTGGTTGACGTGTTTTTTATATTGATTCTACAATTCAAAATAGCAGATTTATTATTACATTCTTGATTACATTTTATGATAAATAATAAAAAATTTATTAATTCTGCCACTATTTTATCAAGTCCCAATTTTCCCTCACCATTGAACTCGGAATGTCCAGTTTCTTTGACATTCTAGTGGCAAGGATCCATATTTCCCTTCGTATAACCCCAACAAGGGTTGGTCAAGCTATTTTAAGGTATTTAGGTAGGCATGTCTTTTCCAACTGTGACCTTACAGTTCCTTGATCTGTTGAGTGGACTCCCCAATCCTGATATCCTGAGTTGGATTTCCTCAACTCTTTCCTCCAATATCACATCAAGTCTAGAAAGGGCTAATTATCTTGATGTAATATGGTTAAGTCAACCCAAAACCTTTCATAAGGGCTTCCTTTATAAAAGTAAGTGTCCCAACAAGGGTTGGTCAAACACATAGTTTTATTGAGTCTTGCCCTTAATCAAGTAACAGAAGGTTTGGTCTGACATAATATAGTATTTGAGGGATTTTATTCTTCATGTGTATTTATTCATTATCACATGCTTGTTAATATTAAGTGATGCTTGCTTAAGTGATTAACCATGTTCCGATAATGTTTACGCATAGTCCGGTTTTTATTTTATTCCATCTTTGCATGCTTGTTCATTTTATTAATTATGTGATCACGACAACAAATACATAATAAATAAACGATGCAATTAGACAGAAATAAAATAAGATGGCATGATCATGAGCTTATATTTGGTTAGCTTATCTAGCGGTTTTGATAAGCTAACCCTGACCTAGGGAAAACACATTGAACTTGATGGTTTGTGTTTTCCAGCTCCTACCTATCCACCTTTGTATCTTCTTGCATCGGTTTTGCCTCGACTTTGGGATTTGAACCGTCCCCCCTGGCTTGGGAGATCCTCCATTACATGGGTTTACATAAAAGAAACCATGGGCACGCATGCCTACATTTTATTGGAAGAAGGCTCGCTGGCCAACAAATTTAAATTAAATAAATTTAAATGAAACCATACAAATAAAAATGGTCCTTGGTCTAGCTCATGATCATCCATATCATGAAACAACATTTACACATATTTAGAATTCAAATTCTTTTAACCGTTCTTTCATTTAAGATAAGTCGCATTTGAATTTAATAAATTATGATCTTATAATTAATTAATTCATTATCTTAAATTCCTTTCTGAATTTATTTGAGATTCTTCTCATCCATATTCCTTGTATGGGTCTCTGTACATTGGAGGAAACCTGGTGAAACTCCATTTCTGGAAAGTACATGGCATGTAGTTTATAATTACACGGTGTGTATTTCTTTTCACCCTTTATCCAAAGTACATGCCGGGACTTTGGCGTGTTTTCTTTACTTTGGAAATTTTGGAGTACACGTCTTGTAGATAAATCATACATGGCGTGTACTTCCTTGTTACACGGTAACTGGCCTGGCAATCCCGTGTACGCGGTACACGGCTTATCCATGTACACAGTTTCAACTGGGCCGAAACGGACTACACGACGTGTTGCTCCAACATACACTCTGTGTATTTAGGTTTCCATGTGCCATTCAATTCTAGTCAACACGGCGTGATTAATACTTAGGCATATTCAATTCACACGGTGTGGTTTGGCCGACCAGTGCCGGTTCGTTGAACCTAAGTACACGGCGTGTAGTTTTAATTACACGCAGTGTAATACTGTGTTGTATAGTCAGAAAGAGCGGATCCTCCGGATGAGTTCCTCGTTTTTATTTTAATCAAAATTAAAATAAAAAATTAGTTTTCGTGATATGAATTGAGAAACAAAGGAGGAAGAATAGATCTCGTTTATTCAGATTAATAGAATGATATATTTCGTATTGAATCAAATATAAATGCGTAAACTATCAACGAAAATTAAATAACTATAATCAACGTGGTAACCTCCCTCTGATACCATTTGAAGGTTCTGGGCACAGCGGAAGCACATGGGTGGAGGTGCCCACTTTCCTTTTTTTCATTAGCAATGATAAATCCAGGATCAATACGACGATAAACGCCAGTCTCCACGGATCGAATCACTGAAAAAGACAAAGAAGATGGTTTATCCGAGAACAATAAACAAGGATCGTTACAGGTTGATTATAATTAATTTAATTAATTATAAATAAAAACCTTTTGGGTGTTATTTCTTCATTGATGTTCTTGATCACATTGTCGATGTGATCCGTCGTTGCATCGCAGAAGCCAAGTGTAGACTCCCTCTAGCAGTGATCCACACGTGTACCTCGTATCTCTGGAATTCGCCAAAGGATTCTCTGGGTGCTAGCGTGGAGAAGAATTTGCTTGCGTTGTTCGCCTTAGAACTTCTTGATCCGATGGAAGAGGATCTCTCTCGATCTTGAGAGCGTTCTTGGAGGAAGAGGTTCTTTCAGCCTTGAAATAATTCTCCAGAGATGTTGTGCACAACGATTCTCTTGTGTATGAAAGAAGTTGTGGTTGTGAGGATATTTATAATCGAGTTTGAGGTTGTAGAGTTATGATAATAAATAAAGGCGTTACACTTTTCATTTATTTCATTAACTCTGATTGAAAATCCCCATGTCGAATTATTAATTCCTTGACATGCGCTCATGCTGATTATAATAAATATCATTTAATTAAATGATATTATATCCTCAAAATCCCGACTAGAAAAACTACACAGCGTGTAATAATAAATACATGGTGTGTACTTCTTTTTCATTGAAAAATACACGGTGTGTACATTAAATGTACACGACGTGTATATCTTGTTTTCATTTATTCATTTCCTTTCCAAAATAAAACTACACGGTGTGTACAATTAATAATACACGGCGTGTAGTTGTTTTATTTTATTTTTCCTCCATCATTTAAAACAACTTAGGCTTCCTTGAATAATTATTAAACCACGTACTGGAATGATCTTTATTCAACTTGAGAAACTTGGATACACTTAGTGTCTGACCCTCTAGGCCTCTTTCTCATTAGCATTAGGCGGGCTTGCCTAAAGTCCAAGATTACTGTCTAGCAACGGGTCAAGGCACCCAAGAGAAATAAGTTGACACCGCATTGACGTATCACCTCATACGAACGCTTACTGTGTCATTTAATCCCTTTGTCTCAATATCTTATCAAGAAGGATTCATGGAAGTGTCATAAACCTATATGCTTGATCTGTCGTTCTTTTACTACCTGAAAAAAACTCCTCGTTTACACCATGGCCGTGGAATTTAATGTGATAGTTCTATTTCAATCAATGGGATGAGATATAAACTTCCATAAATAGAAGAGACAAATCCTTCATCTACTTATCCATTAACAACATGTCACTCATGACACACCCAACGTACCCTACTTTCCGCCAACTGTCTGCGTGATGGTTTACATCAGTAAATCTAAGTACGTAAGTCGTGACATGAGTTAATGATAATCTTCTTGTCTAAGGACCATTACACACACTCACAGATAGCAATATTCGATGACACCAATACATGTGGAATTACTACTGGGGGGTCTGTTCTCAAAATCTCCCATCTTACCAAGTGAGAACTCCTTGAGAGAGAGTCTCATCTTCTTACGAGTACTCGCACATGATGGTCTGTATTATATGTGTCCTATCATAGTATTTCATCCAACCGCAGAACATTATTTAATAATATTGTTATTGCATTTCAAGGTTCTCATCATAGCGGGGATCTGCTATGACCTTATTAATGAAACAAATATTCCAGGAAATTATTATATTATAGTCATTCAGAACAATGAACAATATATAATAAGTGAACATTCATGTAATCAAAGTAAAAAACAGTTGGTTCTGAGGACCCCAACCCTTAAAGAACTTACCTAAAAAGAAGACCAAACCAAACTAGTTTTTCATTAGACACCTTTAATGAATATCACTCTATAGTTGCACACATACACTCATATATATATTTATATAGATTTGAATCCTATTTAAACATTCACATCACCCCAAGGGAAAATGAACAAGGGGAATATATATACGCATGTACCTATTTATGTTTGATCAATTCCTTGAGATACCACTAAACTATCTAATTAACCTAGAATAGAACCAAAGTCACTAAAGGCCCCAAATTAAAAATGTGGAACCAAATAGAGGGTGAAAACCCTTACCTAAGACGGTGATGAAAAGATGAATCGAACAAATCTGCTTCACCTTTAGTGGCATATGTTAGAACTAGAATCAAGGGGCCCTAAGAGAACTATTTCAAACCATAGACCCAAAACAAAACCAAAACTCAGCACATCCCTATCCCTATGGTTACACCCAAATGGATCTAGGCAATAGAGAGACCAAAAATATTCCATAAATCGAGATTATAAAGAACCAGAGTCCTTAACTCAAAACATCAAACATGAACAATGAAAAAATAGACATATTTGTTGATTAGAGAAGGAAATGGAAGGGGGTGTATCATGCATCCATGTGGAATATGGGAGGTGTGTGCGTCACATGACCTAGGTTGGGGGAAATGGTTCTTAGGATTCATCTTATTTTTAATTTATTCATAATTAAATTATTTCAATTTTTGTTAAAATATGTCATCGAGAATGTTCTGGTTCACATGGTTTTGCAAACCATGTGCAAACCGTGCACCCAATTTTGGCACTTTGGCACCACACATGGCTTGTCCTTCACAGTTTAGAAAATATTCGCCAACCTTATAGTGAATAATGTTTACTTACTTTCAAATATGAATAACCTTGTGGGATAAGAACAAGCTTTTGTAAACCTTGTATATCCCTTTCAATAGTCTATATCAACCTTCAATAAGCCACATGATTTCTTGTTATGTGATTCACTATTTTAGGAAAACCGTTCACCCCTATAGGTCATTAAAAAAAAGAGGTTTCTGTGTCTAACCCTCTTAAAACACCATGATCCATCTATGAAATTTCTTGGGCCTTCACGCAAGTCCCAAAACACCACATAGATGTGATCTTTCTCTCATAATTTAATTCTAAATCCTGCTTTATAAAATGGCTCTTCCAATAATTTCAAAAAATTAGTATTCACTAAGAGCAACCTCCTGGTTCAAATAACTGAATTCTATATCCCCAAAACAAATGGTTTAAGATCATATACCACTAATGTGAGTGACACAACACTTGTTACTATGATTCATGTTACACTAAGGTGACGTTGACCATGCTCTATGGCATGTTAGTATCAACACACTATGTGCTCCTTTGGATCTAATCTTCACAATTATAGACCTTACCCATTCCATGATTCATATAATTAATTATTTAACAACATTTACATCATTGAATTAGAGGTTAACATACCCATTCTAAGCTGTTTCTACCTCATCAAAATTATTATCCACCATGCAATGTTACTCCAATTACAAGCATTCACCTACCCTCATACCATGTTGTTAAGAGTAAACCCAAATTTAAACAACACAAGGAATGCCAAAATTCCTAAAAATTGATTTTAGATTAAAAAATAAATGAAAAAAAAGTCATGGAACTTGAATAGTAATTAATGGAATCATTATTCCTATTTGAAAAACCCCAAGAACCTCCCTTACATTAATATCAAAATTGGCATACATATATACTCACTAGATCTAAAGGAATCACAATCCCATGAAAACATATTAAATGGATTTCAACTAAAAAATAATTAACCACAGACCCATAGGGAATAAATTCAAAAATAATTTCCTCTAGGTATCCCACATATCTCTACTAGTCAGGACTCAAGTCAGGGTTAATAGATCCGACCACCAAGATGATTTCAAAAAACTAGAAATTTGTTAAATCTCATGGAATCCAACATTACCATCCACAAACTATATTGTCTCACAAAAAAATAGGCATCAAATGGAAAACTATATACCTATAAGGTAATAAATTCTCTCGATGATCCACCCACTAGACTACTCCCTAAATAATCATAAAACCTTGTTCATCACCATTGTAACAAACAACATCACTATAGATGAACAATGTTAAAATAATACATTTAGATGGTTTGGTTATATATAATTCCATACCAATTTATATGGAAAAATTCCAATTAGGTTTTTATTTTCATGTTATATAATCGAACCTGGATACTACAAACATAGAGGGGGATTCCCATAAAAGCATCAAGTACCATACTAATATTCTCATTGTTATTGTACCTCCTATTCACATGAAATATATCATCACACTCCTAAATGGAACGTCAAGTAATAATCACATTAAAATTAATAATAAGGTAATAATAATATAAGTCGTCTTAAATGTGTATAATTCCACCATGTAGTTTATGGGAAAAGGACACATCAATAGCTATTGACTTGTTAAAATGAGTCACATCCATTAGTTAAATAAAAAACATGAAGACATATATTTTATATGAATACAACATGCCTAATATGATTATTGATAATTCACATTGCTCTATAATCCAAGAATTGAATAAAAAATAGTAGCCTCATAAAAATGGTCAAAGAGACAAACCCCAATAATATAAAAAATACTCAAACTTTCCTATGATTTACTCAGAGTTAAAATCAAAAGCATATATACCATTACAAATTGAAACAAAAATAACATATCTCTAGTAACCAATACATTATTTCAGAATATATATTTTCAATGTATGAATCTTGTATCCATTATTATATATATTTCATTCCTAAATTTCATTATTATAAACCTTAAAATATTAAGGTAAATAATATATATATTCCAAAAACTACTAACATCTCAACTTATATCACTCTTTAAATAGTAACCTGACTAATTTGACATAAGACCTTAGTCACACCTCCCCATTTTCCATAAAATACTGACTAGTAGTGGGGTTATAAAATGGTTATACATGAGGGACTATACCCCATTTATAAAAGGGTGTATTAAATGATATAATAACCATGAATTAGAGGTTAATTTTAAAAAAAAGATAATATAATAATATAATAAGTGATAATAAAAATATAAATGTTTTAAGGACCCAAACTACCATATCCTACACACAAATGACTTCCCTCTAGGAATGTTACGTATATAGGGTAGAAGAAAATGATAATAAATACATTGGATTCATGAAATAATTAATCCAAACCTCATCCCAAGCTTGATGTACTCATCCATTCCATCTTGATTATAGAAATATCAGACAAAAGCTCCCAAATATGGTTAAAAAACTTGATGTTTTTAAATAATTATTTTAATCAACGCTTGAAAAACATACAGTCTAATGTCCATTTTTTCCTAGAGTATTTGAGTAATAGGAAATAAAAATTAATATCACAATTTATGCTAATAAATAAGGTATAAGAACTCATATCCATCTCCACTCAATCTATATTTTTTGACGCTCCTTTTCATCACATTTTCTAAAAGAATGGAAAGGGAGATGACTTAACACAAATTGATTCATCATTTGTAGAAAACATCCAAAACCGAAAAAGGCATGAACAAGGGATCAAGAGCACATGTGCCGCACAAGTTATATCACTGTCGCGCATGTCTACTTGTGCGACACATGATGGTCGCGCAAGTGACTTGCGTGACCTAAGTGATAACCGCCCGGGGCCTTCTGTGCCTATAAATAGACCCTCTGGGGCCCCCATTTCGAGGAGGATTTTTTCCAGAAACTTAGATTTCTGCTCTCGGCGCCCTAGTCTCTTCTAAAATCTTCTGAAACATTTATAAGGTAATTTCTTACCTATAACGGAAGATCTAAAGAGGGGGAGGAAGGCCTAAGTTTTGAAACTCATCAAAACTTGCGCACCTCAGTGGCCAGCCCTTAATGGAAAATGCCACACTTGCACGCCGCCTTACTCCTTAAATAGAACTTGTGCGCCCCTCTTCTGGAAGAAACTGCAGAGAATTCTAAAGGATTTAATCAAGAGTCGCTCAAGTATTACCCTGATGGTTAACCGTCGCGCAAGTACCCCATATGTCGCGGAGGAATACCTGCGCGACCAGGACCTGCGCGCCCACGCAGTACGCACGCCTACCAGGACTTGCGCGCCCTTGCCTTTTTTGTGTACCCTTATTTCCCATTTCACCCATCTTAAGTCATTCCACATCTCCAATTCAAGATTCAATCTTGAAGACACTCTTCAAAGCCATTTATGGCATGATTTCTTGATTTGAATTCTTTATCTGAATGGAACTCTGGGGAATATCTATCAAAACCTAGTGATTTAAAAATCTTTATTTCACTAAAGCTTGAGATTTCATTCATTCAACCTCATCCTTTAAGATGATAGAATCCTTAACCTGGGTCTCCTTTTCAAGAATAATCCCCAGTCATAAGTTCTCTAATTTGGGAATCCTCTTTAGGAGTAAGCCCCGGATCCCCTAACCTGGGCTTCCTTTTTAGGAGTAAGCCCCTGTCTCAAATATGGGCATCCTCTTTAGGAGTAAGACCCAACCATAATTCTCTTAGCCTGTGATTCCTTTTCAAGAGTAATCCCCAGTCTCAAACATGGGCACCCTTCTTAGGAGTAAGCCCCAAGTCCCTAAATTTTTTCAAATCTCTTAACCTTGGCCTCCTTTTCAGGAGTAAGCCCCAGTCTTAATTTCTCATAACCAGTCCTCATTTACCTTTGATCTGGGATTCTTTTTTAGGAGTAAAACCCAATCATAAGTCCTATCCTAATTTGGGCCTCATTTTTAGGAGTAATCCCCAAGTTAGAGTATTCAAAATCTCCATGAAGCACATATACCTTTATGGACCCTGCTCCTGTATTTATTCCCTAATGTAAATCCTAACCTTCATTTATCTGGGAAGTCATACATACATAAGTCCCACGTTATTTCTTATGATTGCATATTTCATGGTACAATTGTCTAATTTTTACCAATACTTCTTGTTTCTCACATCGATCCTGACTCACGTGAGCTTAGAGTGTAAAAGTAATTACGAAATCATTCTTTGAGCCATCAATAATAAACATCATACTCCCTTAGTCAAACTACATGGGTTCTGATTATTTTTTTTAAACAAAGGATACGTAGGTAGCCCGTCTGCGGGTTTGATGCCAACTCTGAAATAATCCATGTCCTTCTGAATGACAATAAACATCAAGTGCCCCACTGAGTGGATTTATAACCATCATGGTCATCATAATGACCAGGAGACTTCTATATAAATGTGTCGAAGGGTACCATTGACCAAGAATATCTAATAAATACAGATGATTCTCTATCTATGAAGAAACTCAAATACATATAAAATATTCTCTAAAGTTCCTACATATCGATCATTGATTGTCAGATCTAAAGGAAAACTCATTTTATACTTGGTAATGTAATAAGGATTCACGAACATAACATAAATCTATAAAGAGAGTCCCGGAGTAGACAATAATTCCCCTAAAAAAGGTGTGATGAGTCCATCCTCCCATCCTCTCGACCAATGAAAAATCTTAAGCCTCATCATTCCACAACTAATGAGCACATACCTTTGGAAAGTAGGTCCGAATG
Organism: Viscum album; assembly: GCA_963277665.1. Classification (NCBI taxonomy): domain Eukaryota; kingdom Viridiplantae; phylum Streptophyta; class Magnoliopsida; order Santalales; family Viscaceae; genus Viscum; species Viscum album. Next base: position 990,246,725 of record OY728140.1, read on the forward strand.
GATGTGGAATCATTGGATGTTTCTGATTCTATGAACAAACCCATTAGAAATCCATCGGAACTTTTGAACCTCCCATCAAAAGGAGGTCATCCCGGAAATCCGAGGGAAGAAAAAATGGTGAAACCTACGTGAATTCCTTAACCAAATTAAAATAATATTTGAACCATTTGTTAGGTCACTATTTAAAACTCAATGAGAGGGCCAACAAAAAAAATCATTGGAAAATGTGCTCATCCAAAAGATGTAGTGGATGAATTTATCTTGATTACGTCTGTTATATCAAACATTCACTCTTTTACATGATATTCTTCATTTCTAGAATGGCTGCTCTCAAGTTCACTCCTGTGAATACTGCTGCTACAAATTCCACTACTGCTACTCCTGCTGGATCATCGTCCATTCTAAGGACGATATCACCTACTCAGCGTCTTCAACGCGGGGTATCAAACACGCTGGTTAAGGAGTACCGTCAACATGGTACCATCCCAACTCTGAATGCTGCTCGACAAGCCCTCCAATTAAAAAACACACTTCAGTCGTCCGGACAATGACGACCGGTGAACAAGAAGTAGGCGGTGCTGACTACCGTCTCCAACCGTTTCGGGTCGTTATCCTCGGAACACAATCATCATACGCTCCCTTATTTTGGGGAGGTGAATGAGTAGGTCCCTCAGGGCCTTAATTCAAACAGACAGAAGTCCTTATTGAGGTCTCCCACTAACAATTGCCACCAGACTTGTGCGGCAGTGTGCCCTCTACATGATGAGGGTACCGACTCCAGGCGTTCGGCTTAGGTTCCTCGAACCTGAGCAAGCATGACGAACCACTAGAGGCGGAATCCGGTCAACAGTGAGCAGTTTCTCATCTCTTCCATCTCTGGAGAAGTCCACCAACCTAACTTGGTGGCAAGCAACAAGTGGGCACATACACCTGCCCGTTTTAATCCCACTGTCCAGCAGACTCGTCTGGCAGCATCACGCCAATCCCGCCAGGAAATTCCGGATGAGTACTATAGATAGGAACATACACCTGTTTATACATCTTCATCTAGTTCGCAGGCTCGTCTGACTACATATGATGGATCTCGTCAACCACATTTGGAAATGTGTAATCAGCAGGCACATACACCTCCTAGTATTAGTCAAGCCTACCGACAGTCTCACTTGGTAGCATTAAGAGAAGTTAGTCGGAAAGCCCCGACAACAAATAGGAGGCAGACTCAACTCTCTGCCCCCACACTTGAGTACTGTCAAGATTCACTAATAGGAAAAGGAGGATAGGAGCAGACACATACACCTACTCCAAGCCCGGAATGGACGTATATTCCCGTTCCTGCAACTGAAGTCACCAAGAATATTCTATCAATGGTTAAAGAGCAGAAGAAAATCCCTGTTCATATTCTGGATGCCTTCAAGGATATTATAACAACTTCAGCGGAATCTCAGGGAAAGACACATAAATCTATTCCTACCAGTGGAGTGACACATAAAAAATTCACTCCGGAACAGAAACACACATCTATTCCATTCCAAGAGGGTTGTGGGGCATACTCCCCCATATCATACGGACAACAAAGTCAGACACATACACCTGATTTGAGTGGAGATCGTCAGCCTAACCTAGCCATCTTTCCTGATCAGGCATATACACCTACTCAGAGAAGCCACTTTCGTTAACAAGTGGTTTCCAAGGCGAGTAAGAATGTGTCTAAGAAAAAGACCTGCCCAGCACAGTCAGGAGATCAAGAGTCAATCTGTAACAAGGCATTTCTTGATGCTGGAGTTCTTAAAGACCTCAGACAATTATCTGTTGAAATTAAATATTCTACTCCCTCATTTCCCAATAGTGGGAACATTAATTCCAAAGGATTTCAATAGACACTTCCTCATGATGGCTTGCTTCATGACCATTCGGTTGATCTCGAAGTTTCATCTTCAGATGAGAGGCACAGGAACCCTCTGTGTGGTCAGAAGACCAAGGAGCAAGATATCTCATATTTTGCTGTAACCCATTATGGTGGTCCTCCCCATGATGATGAATTTCACTGCAAATGTCCTCTCCACAGTAGTGATGCACATTTCCTGGAAAATTCTCCAGTGGACAACGTAGTGCCGAGAAATACCTCTTATCTTGAGGCACTTTCAAATGCAAAACCAGTCATGTATGAAGCTTCATCGCTAGTAGGTGAAATACTTTCTCAATCAGATGATAGCCCAGGGTATAGGTCATTCTCCGAACCACACCTAAGTCATGCATCTTCTAGTTTGATCAATGATTTCTCTACCAATCCTGTTGAATCTAATGAAGCAACAAGGAAACACAAACTCTGGTCAAATCAAGTCGAAGAATCTTCATCAAATGACAAAGAGGAAATGCTGAACATGAGAAAACAACTGGCGAAAGGTGAAGTGCCAGTCATGTTTTGGAATCTGGCTGACTCTCAGTATAATGTACAAGAAATGTTGAAAGAAGATGAAATTCATGATATTCGTCTCAACATATGGAAAAATCTTTTTCAGTTGAAAAAGAAAGTATTATCTTATAATGAATATGAAAATCATCTTAAGATAATAGAAGGGTTACAACGTCATATTGATTTGGTGTCTCTATCAGTCTCTCGATATCCGAAGGCTGAAAAGCAGCAGAGAGCTCTTCAACGTTCATGGCTTGGTGCACTAAGAAGATTGAATCAGTTAATTGCCAATGCACCATCTGGTATTCATGTTAGAGGATGGGGTGTTCATGGAGCACTGCATTTCATGGTGCTCTCTAGTCAGCAAAGCCCGCTGAAAATGGTCTCATGCAATGTTATTTCCCACGACCGACCACAGTCAATGGGCTTTGTTTGTAATCAAAATCTTTCCCAAGAACAGGCTTCAACTAGTTCCTCTCAAAATCAAGAATACATAGAACAAGTTGTTGAATTACTCTTGCATCAAGAAAATGAGAATATTAAACATGCCTCTCCTTTGGAGAAAGAACGTCACCAAGTGACAGAAGTGTCAAAAATCATCCAACAGTCTTTTGAACCGGGGGATAAAAGCGGATACAGGTTAATGCATCCATCTAATTTCCGAACCACGGTTCGCAAGATCCGGATGACATTCAAGAAAGTCTTAGTCATAGCATGTCATGAACCACCCAAGCTCGCCAGACTGGGGACTCTTTTAAACCAACCCTAAGAATCAACAAATAGGATTCGAGGAGTTGAGAGAGAATAGCAGGAACATCCCCAATCAACTGGACTGAGGACTTTTTCAAATCATCAATCCCCTCCTCAAAGAAAGTCGGTATTTTCTCGATTGGGGAAGAAACCTCAAGAGGAATGAAGAGGCAAATTATCAGGATATTCCCTCCAAATTAAGGTTCGTCAAGAAGTTCCTAAGGGATCGAATCAACAAAAGGCAATGTCTTATCAATGACATGGACGAAGACAATATCACAGAAATTCTAATAGAAGGGATGCGATGAGTTATGCATCAATCAATGTCATCAATGATGTTGTTGCTGATCCACAAAATGTGGTTCACTCAGGGGACTCAGATGACGAGGTTCATGTTCAATATGATGTACAAACCAACACAAATGAAGAAGGTGTGCGTACACGAAGTAAAAGGATTACTTAGAACCTAGGTAATCCTTCGAGTAAACCACTTCCCCCTATCCGAAAAGGATCCAACAAAGGGAAGGGAAAGAACCAGGTTACATATCCTTCCTCTGGAGAAGGTCAATCACACTTTCTAGAGAAAAGGTTTGCACAACAGGAGGAAGAAATGAAATAATTAAGAAGGTTGAATGCAGAACTACTTCAGAGTAGTCTTCTTATGAAGCATGATGGAGTCAGTCAGCCAAATGAATTTGTTTCACCTACTGAGATGGATCAAGAATATCCTCCTCTATCAGTACACCCTCATAGGCCTAATCCTATGGGTCAAGTTTAACAATAGTTGGAAGTAATACCATCAGTTGCAGCATCGATCTCCACATCTATCCAAGCTCCAGTCATTGCACCTACCCAAGTCTAAGTTCAACCAGATGTTTCTCAAAAGTTAATAACTACTATTGAGTCATTAACAGCTCGGTTAGAAACTATGGAAGGGAAACGTGCGCAAGTTCAACCAGAAAAGAAAGTTTACCCTGAATGGGTAGATTCAATTTCTCCTCCATCCAGTTTTGGGAACCCTGTATTCCCTATTTTCAATGGATCAGGCAATCTTGAATAGAATTTGACGAATTATGTGTCTTGTTGCGATCCTATGATGGGAACTCTGGAGAATGAAGAAGCAGTGAAACTCAGATGCTTCGTGCGAACCTTGCAAGGACCAACTTTTGTTTGGTATACAAGCTTGCAATCTCGGTCAATTACCATATGGGAGGATCTTTGCCAAAAATTTTCCTTCAGTTCAACTCAACTTTGCCAAAGACAATAGTTTTTGATCTTACAAACTGTATGCAAAGGGAGAATGAAAGGGACTATGATTTCATTGCTCGATGGAAGGGATTAACATATTCCTTGAGTTTAGCACTACCTCAAGAAGAATTGATTCCAATCTATGTGGAAAATCTGCGTGACGAATTATGAACACCGTTAATCCCTGTAAAAACACAGGAGGGTTTCGAGACCTTACTTTAATCGCTCAGCAGATTGAAGATTCCCTTATAAAGGCTAAGTATAAATCTCGTGTAATTCCATTATCTCTAGGAAGGAGAATGGGTAAATCATAAACTACTACAGTTATGCTTAAACAAGCACCTATACCTGTTTCTACCTCAAAACCTTCATCTTCTCGAAAGGTCTCCACCTTCTGAGCGCCAACAACAAAGGCCTTTTCGTCCTGATGATCAAAGAGATCAAAGACGAAAACAATTTGAGGATCTAAATAGCAAAACATACTCTTTCCGAAATGAACAAGTTTCTGGTTATTTCATTTCGGCTCTAGAAAACAATTTGGTTCAATTGCCAATGCCATAGAGGCCAAACAAGAAAGGAGATGAAGACCGTCCCAATTATTTCCCTTTTCATCAAATGTTGGGTCATCCCATCTAGATGTGTTTTGTCTTCAATGACCTCTTTCAAAAGATGGTCGACTTGGGACAGGTTACATTGAAAGGCTCCTCAGCCCAGGTATCATGTGTCACTGCTACAGTTCCAGAGGAGGAAGGTGAATGGAAAAAAGTCGAAAGCAAAAATGCTCAGAAGTATGATGATTGGATGGTCATAAAGACAATCAATCGAACTAATTCTATTTTTTGAACACAATTAAAGAAACCAATTGTTTATTCTTCAATGAATGTTGTGGAAAAACCATCTTCGTCAGAGGGAATGTCCTCAAAGAAACGGCATGATTCAAAGAAAGAAAAAGAATCAGAAGAAGATGAGTATGTGTTAAAGCCTATGTTGTCTTTGACTTTGGCAGACTTCATGCCATCTACTTCAAAGCCACGGGAACTGACCCACCAAATGGCACAACCTAAACAGGATAATCAGGAAGAGTCTTCATCAGAAGAAGAGTTAATCTTTGGTTCTGTTAGTATGATTCAATTGACATATACATATTCCAGTCTCAGTTTTGATTTCAATGAGCCTGAATTCCCTGCATCAAACAGAGGAATCAGAAGAAGTTTCAGGTGCTCAGGATACAGGGGAAGACATGGATTTTTCAGAAGACACTACTCCAATTCTACCCCTGCTAGAACAGTATATGCAGCAGAAACTCATGGTAGAGCCCTCCAGCGAGCTCAGCAAGAACAAACAAGTTCTTCTACCAATAGAAAATTCAGTCCTGGCATAGTTTTTTTGGAAGACCGGTTGAATGTTCCATCTTCTTCCTCTCAGCATGTAAGTGGATCTAATCAGTCTAATCTTCCAAAACCAAGAATATTGCCAACTCCTATCCCAATACAAGATGCATCAACTTCCAAAGCATCTGGTTTCAAGGTACCTACTAAACCACATATTCCTATTGGGAAACGCAGACATCTGGATCAAAAGTATGATATATTGAAACACTTGGCCCAAGTACCAGCCAAGTTATCAATTCTGGATTCTCTGAATCTGTCAAAAGATCTTCGGGAAGCACTCATCGAGGCTTTGTTAAGTCCTCAAGAGTTTGAAACTGAAATTGTTGCAGATGAAGTCTATCACATAGAGAATAATCCTACAGAATGCCATGCAATAAGATCTTTTACTGATGAAGATGAAGATGATGTTGTGCATGGAAATATTAGACCATTTTACTTGTCTGGCAAGGTCAATGGTGTGGATGTTCAATGATTTTTCATTGACAATGGTTCAGGAGTCAACCCCATGCCCATTCTTACACTCCGTCGATTGGGCCTCACAGAATCTGATTTATCTCCTTCTACCATGATGTTACATGGATATGATAAAAATGAACAAGAACCACTAGGATAAGTTACACTCAGAACTCAGTTTGGAGATCTTGTATCCAATTCAGATTTCATGGTTGTTGATCAAGACTCAGCCTTCAACATCTTGCTTGGAAGACCCTGGCTACATCAACATGTGGTTATCCCTTCATCATACCATCAATGCCTCAAATATTGTTTTTATGGTCAATTTGGGACATTGTATGGTGATAAGGCCTCGTTCAAGACATGTGAGTCTCAATACATTGAGGCGTAATTCTATCACATGAAGCAAAGGGAGAAATCCATAACAAAGGATATTACCAAAGTTATTGCTCCATATGGTTTGGAAAAAATTCCAGTAAATCCATTTACACATGTGAGTAAAGATTATGTGTTGCCTATCAGTCAAATTGAAAAGATAGACCAAAATCAAAATACTCTTATGGAAACATCCATAATGTCAATTACGGAAATCGACCCAGACAACATGGGAGAAATTGGTAATCTACCAAGCAGTGATGAAAGCACAAATGGTGACGTCTTCATTTCATATGCCGAAATCCAAAAAGTATATGATTTTCCAATTCGGCCAGAAGAAGTTATAGCAACATCTGATGTGAACAATGATGTCGATTCTCAATCCATAATCTCCTCTTTATTACCCAAAGAAGACCCTTCCTCATCAACCGGGTCAGAAATAGAATCTTCTTCTTCAAGATATGCAAATTTTGACATCTCTTCAGATCATGAGAATTCTACTTTATCATCTACTATGCAAGTAGAAAAGGAAGAAATAACACATGATGAAGAAGAAGAGGAAGATATCAGAGATGCTCCTCCATCATTTTAAGAGGGTATCTCTACCATTGTGGATGAACTTAGAGAAATAAATTTGGTTACAAAAGAAGATCCACTCCACACTTTAATCAGTGTGGTCATGACTCTTGAAGAGCAACAGATATATATTTTATTTCTAAAGAAAAATAGAGATATATTTTCCTGGAACTATACAGAAATGCCCGGGCTCAATCCTGATGTTGCTACTCATCATTTGGGTTTACCAGAAGAACATTGAGGATTTAAGCAAGCTGCGAGAAGAAAACACCGAACTTATGCTTCCAAAATTGAAGCTGAAGTGGATAAGCTTATCCAATCTAACTTCATCAGAGAAGTTAAATATCCCAAATGGTTGGCTAATATAGTCCCTATAAAGAAAAAGAATGGACAAATTAGAGTTTTCATCGATTTCAGAGATCTTAATCGGCATTGTCCTAAGGATGATTTCCCAGTTCCGATTACAGAACTTCTAATTGATGAAATAGTTGTCTATGAAGCACTTTCCTTCATGGATGGATATTCCGGATATAATCAGATCCGAATGGCCCCAGAAGATGAGGAATCTACATCCTTCATAGCCCCTTAGGGTGTGTTCTGCTACCGGGTAATTCCCTTTGGCTTAAAGAATGCAGGTGCAACTTATCAGTGTGCAATGCATCGTATCTTCAAACACTTCTTAGGGAAGTTTGTTGAATGCTATGTAGATGATTTGGTAGTTAAATCCAAACAACGTTCTAATCACTTGGCTGATTTGGAAGTCATATTCTGCAAGCTTCGACATCATAATTTGAATATGAAACCCTTAAAATGTGCTTTTGGGGTAACCATAGGAAAATTTCTTGGATTTTTTGTACGCCATCGTGGTATTGAAGTCGATCTAGAGAAGACCAAGTCAATCCTTGGTAGGTCACCTCCTAAAAATTTTAAATAATTAAGAGGACTTCAAGGACACTTAGCCTATATTCGGCGTTTCATCGCTAATTTGGCAGGCAAAAGTTTACCCTTCACCAAATTGATGAAGAAGGGAGTCACTTACCAGTGGACTAAAGAATGTCAAGAAGCGTTTGATATTCTCAAGAAATACCTCTTGAGTCCACCAGTACTCATGACACCTATTGAAGGAAGGCCACTTATCCTCTACATGACAGCTCTTGAGCAATCATTGGGTTCCTTTCTTGCTCAAAAGAATGATGATGGTAATGAAAGAAGTCTCTACTATCTCAGTCGAACCATGTTTGATGCAGAAAACTAGTATTCAAGTATTGAGAAGTGCTGCCTGGCATTAATCTTTTCAGTTCATAAGTTGAGACACCACCTGCAACATCACGAGGTCCAATTTGTATCTCGCAATAACCCGCTCAAATTTAACCTTAGTCGTCCAATGCTTACAGGACGTCTGGAAAGGTGGGTAGTTATTTTTCAGCAATTTGACATTCCGTATGTGTCTCAAAAGTTGATAAAGTGCCAAGATCTGGCTGATTTCCTAGCTGAACACCCTTCAGTGGAAGACACATCTTCAGATATTGAACTCCCTGATGAAAAGTCTTCTCTATTCAAGAAAGTCCTAAGGCATGGGAAATGTATTTTGATGGTGCTTCCAGAAGTCCAATAGGGAGGAAAATGGAAAATCCTAAATTCAAAAAAGATGGATTAGGAATTTTTCTCATTTCTCCAGAAAAGGAAGTGTTGCCTTATTCATTTTTAATGTGGGAAGGTGGTACCAATAGGGAAGCAGAATACCAAGCTCTCATCATCGGCTTGGAATTAGCGCTTCAAGTACAAGTGAATCACTTAAAGGTGAAAGGTGATTTAGACCTGGTAATCAAACATGTTAATGGGGATTATGCCATCAGAAAAGAAGAACTAATCCCTTTGTATGATTACGTCAGAGAGTTAATGGCAGAATTCCCTTTGGAACTGAAATTTACTTATGTCCCAAGATCATAAAATGCTCAAGCTGATGCATTGGATAAAATAGCCATAGCTCTGGCAGATCCAAATCGGGACGAGACAACCGTCAGTATTGCCCACCGTCGTGCAATTTCACCTTATGTTCGAATCAGAACAGAGGAAATTAATGAAATTTTTCCCATTCCTGAACCGTATGGTCATAATATAGGATGGATGTCACCTATCTGGGAATACCTTCAAAATGGAACACTTCCATCTGATAGAGCTGAGAAAGAACAAATCCGGCGACGTGTGGTTAATTTTACTCTTTATGATAGCCCAGATCACCTAGAGAAAATTCTCTACAAACGTGGTTTTGATGGAGTTATCTTCAGATTCATTGATGGTGAAGATACAATGACTATCATGAATGATGTACATGCAGGAGTCTATGGTGCCCACTAGTCTGGACATAGACTATCTGATCAGATTCGAAGGTTTGGATACTTTTGGCCTTCAATGATACGAGATTGTGTCGATTTCACAAAGAAGTTTCATTCATGACAAGTACATTCCAACTTCATCCATCAACCTCCAGAGTTGCTTCATACAGATAAATACTCATGGCCATTTTCCACATGGGGAATGGATGTGATGGGACCTTATCCTTCAGCTACGACCAAGCATTATAAGTACATTATTACTACTACTAACTTCTTTTCCCAATGGACAGAGGCAATACCTATCAAGGAAGTCAGTTATAAATGCATTGTTAGATTCATTAAATCTAACATCATTACCAGATTTGGTGTCCCTCATACTATATTGACGGACAACGGCACCAATTTCTGTTCATCCGAGGTGAAGAAGTTGTATCAAGAATACAACATCAAATCCAACCATTCATCTCGGTATCATGCAGCGACCAACGGCCCGATAGAAGCCTTTAACAAGACTCTTTCAAATATACTGCAAAATATGGTGGATAAATATAAGAGGTCATGGCCTGATAAACTCTTTCTTGCTTTATGGGCTTATCGGACTACCACCCGCACTGCAACTCTGTCAACTCCATATTCATTGGTATATGGAACAGAAGCCGTCTTTCCCATTGAAGTTAAACTACCCTTGCTCAGAGATGCCATTTCTTATCAATCATCTACATATGAACAATCTCAAAAGCGATTGAATGAATTGGAACAGTTAGATGAGAAAAGATTGTGCACTTTGCACCACTTGGAAGTCTATCAGAATCGAATAGCACAAGATTTTAACAAACAAGTTCATCTTCGTTCATTCACTCAGGGAAAATTGGTATTAGTTCTTAGAAATCCAATGATACCAGGAAAGAACCCTCCCAAACATGAGCCAAAATGGGAAGGACCTTATTCAATACATAGGGTCTACTCCAATGGAGCTTATTCATTAATCTCTATGGATGGAGAACTCAACACTACTCCAACCAATGCCAAATTTTTCAAGAAGTATTTTTTATATACTACAAAGTACCTTCATTGTCCTTGCTATATAACGTTAAAATATTCATAAATGGTCCAGTATGACCTTAAACTGCACCATCGTCCAACAAGACGTTAAACCGTGTCCCCTTCATTGTCCTTTCTATATGACGTTAAACTATACGGCAATGGTCCAGTATTACCTTAAACTGCACCATCGTCCAGCAAGACGTTAAACTGTTTCCCCTTCATTGTCCTTGCTATATGACATTAAACTATACAGCAATGATCTAGTATGACCTTAAACTGCACCATCATCCAGCAAGACATTAAACTGTGTCCCCTTCATTGTCCTTGCTATATGACATTGAACTATACAACAATGGTCTAGTATGACCATAAACTGCACCATCATCTAGCAAGACGTTAAACTGTGTCCCCTTCATTTTCCTTGCTATATGACGTTAAACTATACAACAATGGTACAGTATGACCTTAAACTGCGACTTCGTCCCACACGACGTTATAATGTGAAAAAGTTCCCTAAATGGTCCAGTATGACCTTAAACTGCAACTAGGTCATGTATGACCTCAAACTACATCAATGGTCCAGTATGACTTTAAAATGAATCATCAACGGTCCATGCATATGACCCTAAACTATTTTCAAGTCCCTTACGTCTAGCAAGACTTTAAACTGTGACGTCCTACCTACATGACGCTAAAATGTATAAAAGTCCCTTACGTTTGGAAAGACGTTAAACTACATAATCATCAAAGGTCCTGTATGACCTTAAAAAACTCACACTTTCGTCCAAAATGACGCTAAACTGTGGAAAAAATCCCCAATGCGTCCAACATGACGTTAAATGGCGTACTCTTTTGTCCTCACCGCATGACATTAAACTGCACAGTCCCCCTTTCGTCCAACATGATGTTAAACTCTATTGTCCCAATCGTTCTAACTACATGACGCTAAACTGTATAAAAAGTCCGTGATACGTCCTGCATGACATTAAAATGTAATTTGTCCCTGCTACATGACACTAAACTGTGCAGCACCAATAGTCCTAACTGGAAGACTCTAAACTGCATAGTCCCTTTATATGTCCTACATGACATTAAACTATGCATCGTTAAGGTTGTTGTTACCTATTGTTTCTCACATCAAGCATGACTCACATGAGCTTAGAGAAAACCTCAACCATAACACTCTCTTTGGGCCGCTAACCATGTGTAAGTCCCAACAATATCATTTTTAGGTCGTTGTCCCCAAGAATAAATAGATCATTAATTCATTCTTTAATTGAACTACATGGACTTTGATCCTTGCCTTCTAGGATGGGTATGTAGGAAACCTCCCAAGGATCAAGCCCAAAACCAATCTCTTAACATTGGTTCACCTCCATCTCGTACAATTTTGATTCGTGAAACCGCCCATAGAATCAATATCTTTACATTGGTTCACTTTCGTCCTTGTTATACGATGTTAAACTATACAACACTTTTGTCCAGTATGACAATAAACTACAATATTTTTTGATACCCTCACCTGAGAGGGAACCATTATTTACATTGATTTTTAAATCATGTTTCATATCAAAGACTACATACATACATGGAAATGCCCAAACCTTTTATATTGGGTTAAACCATCATTATACTAAAGTCCCCTTTCACTCTTCACATGTATGAAACAAATTTGTACAAAGGGTATTTCTAGAACTACGTGGGATTGATTACAATCCTTATGGGATACGTAGGAACGTTCCAGTGTCCCTCGAATCTAGCACCATGTCTTTGGGCCTAACCCCAAATTCCACTTTCAGTCCCTTGGCTGAAAAGTCCCCATGAAAACACACACTATGTATTTCTTACAATGGTCCAAGCTCTATGACCTAAACTAAGATCGATAATCATTTTGTCCCACATGACGTTAAACTGTAGTTTAAGAACTGCTTTTGGCTTGATTCTCATCCTTATGGGATACTTAGTGAAGTCCACCATTTCAATTCAGGACCCAGTCACAACATGATTATGGTTAGCATTGATATATGTATCTCTGTATACATTGGACAATACCCATTTTTATGTGTCATAATACTAACCTTAAATATGTTCAGATCTTCATAACCCTTTTCATGACTTCTAGTCACAAAAATGTCAAACTTCTGAGAGTTGTTTTGCCTAACGATGCAGAACGTGCCCATTGGAGGCCTTGCATAAATAGTCTACATAACAGACTTGTTAGCCAAATGATACTATTATTTGACTATGCATCCAATACCCTTAGGTGGACCTACATAATTCAACCCCCTAATGGGTTTTTTGAATAGTGGTAACTTCATTCTTGGGAAGAATGCCTCTTTTTTCCTTATTTGTCTTAAATGATAGTATGTAGGGATCCGAAAAAATAGCCATCCTTAACATATTTGTCCCATATCCTTTTTCATGATCTGAAAATATTCAAGTCTATGGTTTATATTCTCCTTCCCTAAGTTTGGGTCAGACCTTCATAGGAGTGATATTCATCCAGTTCTTCGATAATTTTGTTTAGAAATAACTTCTCCATATTCAAGTACCTCTTTCCATACAGTAGACTCTATACTTTTGAATATTTGAATCTCCATAAACTTTCACTGGCTTTTATCACTAGGAAAGTAAATTTATGAGAGTTCTTTTGCCTGACTATGCAGCACGTGCCCATAGGCGGCCTTGCATAAACAGTCTACATAACAGACTTGTTAGCGAAAAGATGCTATTTTATTTGACTATGCAGCCAATGCCCTTAGGTGGCCCAGCATAATTCAACCCCCTAACGGGTTTGTTAAATAATAGTAACTTCATTCTTGGAAACTACTTCGTTTGATGCCTTTTAGCTCTTTTTCATATCATTCCTCGGATTCAAATATTCTTAAGCCATAGTTTACATTTTTTCCCTCATACTTGAGTATGGTAATATGTTTTCAGATGAATTTTCAAGGAATTGAGTCCATTCTAATCCACTTATGTCAAAGCTATTTCGACATTAAACATTAGTATTTTTATGTCCGACGTGCATGACTTTAAACTACCCATAATAGACAAGGGAACTCTGAATAAAAGTCAAGTTCCCAGCTCACTAAACATACATATTGTATGATTTAGGTAACATTGAGAAATTAAAAGGTTTGAAGTTTGTAGGGTTATTTTCATTAATCCTAGTAAAAATCAAACAATGCTTACTAGGACCATTGGCTTAAGTAAAATATAAAGCATTTATCAAAAGAGAATGCAGGTACAAATGAGTGAAGGTGAATGTGTTTTTTCATTGATGCACAAGAGTTAGAAGGACATCCACCGACTGGAGTCTCTTCTCTTTTTTTCAAGAATTACAAGAGGATTTAAACATAACTCTTTATTTGATTTGCGGCATCCCGAGATTCATCATCAACCACTTGGAATTCATTCATTCAACTGGATACCATAAGAGATGCAGTGAGACTAGCTCTTCTTGGAACAGTTGTAAAAGAATGTTCTTGAGTGCGGTTTGAGAAAATTTTCTGCTGATCAAACAGTGAATATGTTTCTGTCCAAGAGACTTGGAAGATGGATACATGGATTTGAGAATGGAGAATTGGAAGTAAAGATCCATTTGGAGAGAGTACCCTTTTCAGATATTTCTCTAATTCCATGTTTGTCTTCTCTCCACCAACCAGCAGCGGAAAACATTTCATCCCATGGGTTTTCCATTTTCATATCTGCAAGGAAATGGCATGGAAGGTGAATATGAAAGTTCTCACCATTTTTGTTTCTCTTAATGCACAACATAATCGAAATGGAGAAGTAGAAGTGCAGCTGCATTTCAGGAGTATAGTTCTTTATATCTGGAACATTGATTCCTTGCAGATGACCATGACTACATAGAGGAAGATAGATGCTCTGTGGGAAATTAAGATGATATTTCTTCAAGTACTTAACAAAATCTGGGAGAGTGCTATCACATATATCATAGTAATCAAGGCCAATGATGTTCATCATGTCATCAATCCACTTACTAGACAGTTCATTAGCTGTTCCAATTTCCTTAGGAACCATCGAATCTGCACAAAGGATGAATAATTAACTCTTAAGTAAGTTAATTTTTCATAAAATTTGTGAAATAATTCAAAAAAAATGGAAAAGGCATTATAGTGCGCAAGTCTAAAACTTGGCGCGCAAGTATGGAGGTGCCACGTAAGTAGTTGGTGTGCAAGTACCACCACACAAGTCATGATACCTTGACAGCAGCGCGCCATCAAGGAAACACCAGAAAACAGAACAACCTGCACGGCTAAGATGACCTGCGCGGTGAGAGATCGAAGGTTTGAAGTCCAAAAATCCGGATGATTTTTACGGAAGTGAGGCCCTCTATTTATAGACACGGCCAGAACCCTACACATCGGACTCGGCGTGCCCAAAGCTCATTTGTGCACCCAAAATTGTGTTCCACCTTTCCATTGGTTTTCTTATTTTCCTCAGAGTCAAATCCACATTTATTTTGGATCCAACTTTGAGGGGTGACTTTTGTTGATGCTATTTTTCGCCACATTGTCTAAAAGAATGGAAAGGGAGATGACTTAGAACAAATTGATTCATCCTTTGAAGAAAACATAAAAAATCGACAAAGGCATGAACAAGGGATCAAGAGCACATGTGCCGCGCAAGTTATATCACTTTCACGCAAGTCTACTTGCGCGACCTAAGTGATAACCGCCCGAGGTCTTCTCTGTCTATAAATAGACCCCGTGGGCCCCCCATTTCGAGGAGGATTTTTTCCAGAAACTCAGATTTGATCTCTCGGTGCCCTAGCCTCTTCTCAAAGATTCCAAAAACACTTCTAAGGTAATTTCTCACCAAGAACGGAAGATCTAAAGAGGGGGAGGAAGCCCTGAGTG
The DNA here is from genome assembly GCA_963277665.1 of Viscum album. Taxonomy (NCBI): domain Eukaryota; kingdom Viridiplantae; phylum Streptophyta; class Magnoliopsida; order Santalales; family Viscaceae; genus Viscum; species Viscum album. Next base: position 990,262,197 of record OY728140.1, read on the forward strand.
TTGAAACTCATCAACACTTGCGCGCCCAAGTGGCTATCCCTTAATGGAAAAGGACACACTTGCACGCCGCCTTACTCCTTCAATAGAACTTGTGCGCCCCTCTTCTGGAAGAACCTCAAGAGGATTCTAAAGGCTTTAATCAAGAGTCACTCAAGTATTACCCTACTGGTTAACCATCGCGCAAGTACCACATATGTCCCGTAGGAATACCTGCACGACCAGGACCTGCGCACCCACGCAGTACCTGCGTGCCTACTAGGACCTGCATGCCCCTGCCTTTTTGGGTGCCCTTCTTTCCCATTTCACCCCTCTTAAGTCATTCCACACCTCCTATTCAAGATTAAATCTTCAAGACACTCTTCAAATCCATTTATGTCATGATTTCTTGATTTGGATTATTTATCTGAAAGGAACACTGTGGAATATCTCTCAAAACACAGTGATTTATACATCTTTATGTAACTAAAGATTGAGATTTCATTCATTCAACCTCATCCTTTAAGATTAGAGAATCCATAACCTGGGTCTCTTTTTCAGGAATAATCCCTAGTCATAAGTTCTCTAATTTGGGCATCCTCCTTAGGAGTAATCCCCAGATCCCCTAACTAGGGCTTCCTTTTCAAGAGTAATCCCCAGTCTCAAATATGGGAATCCTCCATAGGAGTAATCCCCAACCATAATTCTCTTAACCTGGGCTTCCTTTGAGGAGTAATCCCCATTCTCAAACATGGGCATCCTCCTTAGGAGTAAGCCCCAAGTCCCTAAATTTTTTCAATTCTCTTAACCTGGGCCTCCTTTTTAAGAGTAAGCCCTAGTTTTAATTTCTCTTAACCTGTCCTAATTTACCTTTGATCTGGGATTACTTTTCAAGAGTAAAACCCAATCATAAGTCCTCTCCTAATTTGGGCCTCCTTTTAAGGAGTAATCCCCAAGTTAGAGTATTCAAAATCTCCATGAATCACATATACCTTTATGGACCCTGCTCTTGGATTTCTTCCCTAAAGTAAATCATATCCTTCATTTATCTGGGCAGTCATACATACATAAGTCCAACATTATTTATTATGATTGCATCATTCATGTAACAATTGTCTAATTTTTACCAATACCTCTTGTTTCTCACATAGAGCATGACTCACGTGAGCTTAGAGTGTAAAAGTAATTATGAAATCCTTCTTTGAGCCATCAGTCATAAACATTATACTCCCTTACTCGAACTACGTGGGTTCTGATTCCTTTTTTTAAACAAAGGATACGTGGCTAGCCCATCTGCGGGTTCGATCCCAAATATGAAATAATACATGTCCTTCTGAATGAAAATAAACATCAAGTGCCCCACTGAGTGGCTTTAAAGCCAGCATGTTCATCATAATGACCAAGAGACTTCTATATTATTGTGTCAAAGGGTACCATTGACCAAGAATCTCTAATAAATACAAATGATTCTCTATCGATGAAGAACCTAGAATACATATAAAAGAATCTCTAAATTTCCTACATATCGATCATTGATTGTAAAATCTAAAGAAAAATTCATTTTATACTTGGTAATTTAATAAGGATTCACGAAAATAACTTAAATCTATAAAGAGAGTCCCGGAGTAGACAATAATTCCCCTAAAAAAGGTGTGATGAGTCCGACCTACCATCCTCTCGACAAATGAAAAATCCTAAGCCTCATCAGTCTACAACTAATGAGCACCTACCTTTGGAAAGTAGGACCGAATGGATGTGGAATCATTGGATGTTTCCGGTTCTACGAAAAAACCCGTTAGAAACTGATCGGAACGTTTGAACCTCCCATCAAAAGGAGGTCATCCCGAAAATCCAAGGGAAACAATATTCATAATCAATCCCATTCATAAATTAATTTATAATAATTACCATACCTTTGATAATAGTTTTTAAACATAGGGGGGAACAGACTTTTTTGTAATGGGTTTTAAAACAAGTTCCGAGGTCATTTCTCAAATAAAATGGTGTAAAAATTCCTTAAAAACACTTATTTTTTATCAAATAATTTTTCATAAATAAAATACCCAATTTGTTTCTATACACATATTTATGAATTTAAGAATAAAAAATTAATAATTAGAATTCAATTTCAAAAATATCATTTAAAATGTATATTTTATTTCATACTCATTTTTTATTTAAAATATACTTTCCTTTTTAAAAACTAAATTTCTTGTTTGAAATTTAAAAACATTACTTTTGAGAATAATATTTATTTATGAAAATTAATTTAACATAAAAAATTAATAAAACCTTATGGAAAATATGAATATTGGAGGCCTAAAAATCATAATAAAAACAAAGTCCAATTGAGGTTATGGGTTCACTACATATTCCTTGTTATCATACATAATTCCTAAGTTCTAAATTTAAATAATGAAATTTATTTTAATGATTACATTAATAATTATGTTTTATTAAAAATGAATTTTTAAATTTATCACATATTTGTAATTAATTTTCAAAAATTAAAATAATTACAAATAAAAACACCAAAAAAACATTCCTTTATTGAAAATCTATTCTTTCCTAAAGATTATAAGTAATATAAAAATTGAAGCCCAACATTTAAAAAATAATCTTAAAAATTAAATTTAAAATAGAAATTTTCAAATAATAAATGTAATTTCTATGAGAATTATATTACATTGCTATAGAATAAATAAAACCAAGAATTATATCATTTAAATATAAAAGATAATTTTTACACATAAATTGACAATTTTGAAATTCTTCAGAATCAACCATTTAATGATTTTTTTTAAATTTAATTTCCTTACATTTTCTTTTTGAAAACAATTAAATATAATTTTATTAAAAAAATTCAGTATCCATTTATTTTGATGAATTAAAAATTTATAAAACATTTTCAACACTTCTGTACTAAAAACATTTTAAACACATGTTTAATAAAAACATTTTCAGATAAAAAATATATTTTTTATAGAAATAATAGAAAACATGAAAAACTAAAAGTGGAAATTTTAAAAATTATTTTACATTATCTAACTATAGGTTAGTATATTAAATATTTCTTCCTATTAAAAACCTTAGTTGAAGAGGACTCATAGAATTATAACATGTTATATTGAGCAATTATTAATAGGTAAGGTGATAACATTGACCAAAGGTTGTTTCCCCCAAAATGATAAATTTAGCCTCAGTAAATAAATATAAAATGTCATTTAAAACATTACTAAATTAATATATATATATATATATATATGTATGTATGTATGTATTATAGTCATGATAATTCATAAAATTTAATATGGGGTTCTTAAAATATGATTTCTTGTTAGTTTTTTCTTAAACAATTATTATTTCTTGAATCTTAAACATGGCTATGTTTTTTAAACAATAATTTAAATATGATCCCATCAATCTATTTTTATTGATGAAAAATATGACAATAAATAAGGGTTTAAATATATATAAAAATTATTTTCATGTTTCACTAAATTTGGTCTTATATAGAATGAAATGAAATTTAAGACAATATGATAAATAATTGATATATATATATATTAGTTATTTATAGCTTTGGATAATGAATTTGGAAAAGTGTAGAATTTAATAATACACAATGTAGGAATATACATTCAATGATGAATAGTGGGTCATTTAATAATATATATATATATATATATTGATAGAGAATTTAATATATATATATATAAATATATATATATATATATCTACACAATCTGTAACACCCCAAACATAGTGGAACTGAGTCTCTGCATTATTTTATGTATCATTGACAAGATCACAACAAATAAAATCCCATTGGACAGATAAATTTAATAGCCTTTGAAATACTAGATTCAAACAAAAGTCTTACATTTCTTCTTGAAATAAAAACAAAAAATTATCCCCATTGAAAATGTTCAGATCCCTTATACTATTTTAATAGGTCAATAATAATATAATTCTTTGAATACTGTGGACTAATTAAACACAATAAAGGGGTGATATTAAATTATTAGTATAAATAAAAAATATTGTAGAAGATTTCATAAATAATAATAAACATGTAAGGTAATGTATAAAACTGAAACAAAAGACTTTTAAAAATAATAATCAGTTTAATATAGAAAGAAATAAGTCAAATAATAAAATTTAACCATTCAAATGGATATTATAATAGTCTAATAATCAAATGTATTCTCAATAACTAATCTCATAATGAGGGAATGCATAATTCCAGACAAAATAACCATAACTTCATGTCCTCGTTTCATGAAAAAAATAACTGTACCATTAAGTCCATATGCCTTGACATTAGTTTGTCTCATGAGACCTATCTATGCATTGAGTGGATAGATCAGGCCCCACCTGTCACATACTAAGTCAAATTTATTCCTATTATGAAAGGGGTAAAACATAACATAAACATTCTTATTAAAACTAGCATATAAAATGTTAATACATTAACCGTAAACAATAAGTGTTATAAAAATATCACATCCACTATCAAATATATCCTAAACCCTTCAATAAAATATATAGGATTGTATCATAATTAATCAACCTCAATTAATCATAAAATCCATCAATGGATGTTGACATATATGAAAATAATCTAATTAATTCATTAAAAGGTTTGAGAGAAATATCCCTTTTTTACTTTGAAATCATTTAGAAGACATGAAATTATAAATGAAAACATTTATTTTTAAAATAACCTTATATGATTGTAACGAAATATTAAAAATTTTAAGGCATCATAATGGCCAAAAATATATTCTTACGTCGTATATGTTAATAAACCTTATTTACTTAATTCGTCGAAATAGTTATAAAGAATCTCATTTTTATAGAGAAGAAAATATTTCATTCAAAAAAATTTATAATATATAAAAAATGGGTAAAAAGGACTTGAAAAAATTGTTGATAATATTTTGAATAACATTTTAAAAAACACAAAATTGGATGATAAATATTTTCCAATAGATACTTACATATAAACAAACTTGAATAATAATGGGAATGTGAAATTAACACTCATGATGTAATTTCTTTTAGTCAAGGGTGAATTAAAGTCCTATATAATGGTTAAATTGTGTCATCTAATTATAACAGGACCATATCATTATTTATGATATCATATATGATCCACTTATTTTTTTATTAATACTTATTTATAACCATTGATTTGGGTGTTAACTACATCATTTTCCAATGCATTTTTGGTGTGTAATCCATGTTTGATATTTATATGGTGTGTTTGTTTCGTATCTTAAATGATATAAGGTTAATAATTAATATTTTCGCTCATAATATGAATTATATAATCATTATTTAATGGTTAACATGGAAAATAAATCTCACTGTGTCGTGGAGATGGTAGGCTGTACATATGCACAAGGAACGATATCATTAGATTCATGATAAAATGCTATAGAATTGGTTGGTATATTAATTATACAGAATCATTATCATGTTATATTACTTATTTATATCTGTTAAACTTGTTATTATACCCATATAATTAAAGTAATCTTGAATAACAAATTACACTATGATGTGGAGATGGTAAGCCGTACGTACACACGCATGGTGATATTGTTATTAATATCATGGATAAAATGAAGAATATAGTTATCCACTAATTATAATAATATCACAGTGTAAGTATGATACTAAAGTTATTACATTGGTATGAAAACAACATAGAAATAGTAAGTAGAAGAATAAAATAGCTTTAAAAGTGGTGATAAAATAATAACCACTTTTTTGTGTATCTCTTATTGAATTGAAAAAATGACTCCTTATAATATATTTCAAACCAATGTATGGATCTAGTATATAGTGTAGGTATTTGGGAGATGAAATTAGTAGGATTTGGTTGAAACAAAGGATATTAGAGGTGTGAATTAATGAGGAGGAGTAATGACCATTTATAAGAGAGGGGATGTATACTTTTGGAAATTCCTAAAATATTAAATTAATATAAATTAATTTTCAGTTAGAAATTTATTAAAAGTGAGTTTATTTGAGTATAATATGTTTATGGGTCTAAATTTAATCAAACAATGAATTTTAGGCATTTTATGTCATAAAATTAACTGTATCTTTTGGCTTTGATCATTAGTTTAATAATTTAACCTTTACTATGAAAAATTGTCTTTTCACACTATTTGTAGGTAATTCATTTAGAATTAAAGATATCATTTATAATATTTATTATCTCATAGAGTTATCTATATTAAAATGATGAAACTTATATGTAATTGGAGTGTGTCATTTTTTCATGCCATTCATAAGGGTAGATAACCATGCATAAGCCCCTACCATATACTCTGTCACCATTCCCTTATCATGGTAAGGGCATCCATCCCATTTCTTCTTTTTGAGGCACACATGTGGATAACCACATGTAAGCACCAAATCAAACCTTCAAACTACATGGGTTTTGATACTTTTCTTTTTCATAAGGTATGCAAGAATCATCTCCGAGGTTCAATCCCAGCAAATGGTAAACCATGGAGTCACTGTGCCAAATTTTTTATTTAGCGGCAGGTTTTTTTCGTTTAGCGGCGGTTTAAACCACCGCGAAATCGTTCTATGACAGTTTTGGAAAACCATCGCTAAATCATGCATTAGGAAATAATTAGCAGTGGTTTAAACTGTTGCTAAATCATTTTAATTTTTTTTAATTTTTTAATTTTTTTTAATTTTTTAATTAGCTGCGGTTTTTTAGCGGCGGTTTAAACCATTGCTAAATTTTTTTTATTTTTTTTCAATTTTTTTAATTTTTTTAATTTTTTATTTCTTTATTTTTTATATTAGTAATTTATTTATTTATTATTTAGTTATATATTTATTTTTTTAAGTTATTATTTATTTATTATTTATTTATTTATTTTCGTAATTTATTTAGTTGTTTATTTATTATTATTATTACCATGCACATGCCCATCCATCTCCATGTATAAATCTATATCCATGCACATGCCCATGCAGATGCCCATGCACATGCCCATGCCATATATATAAATTCTGCGTTGGGTGAGATTTGAACCCCTTACCTCTTGCTTATTCTCCAAAGACTCTACCACTCAAGCATGCTCTTCATGTGGTCAATAAATCAAATTTAATATACTTATATATATATATATATTAATTGGAAAAACAAGTAATACATAACAAATAGATACAAAAAATATTAATTATTAATCAATAATTATTAAACAATAAACAATAATTAATAATTAATAATTAAACATATATAGTATATAATATATAATATATAATATATAATACATAATATATAACAAATAATATATAACATGTAATATAAAATACATAATATATAATATATAATACATAATACATAATAGATAATAGATAATAGATAATATATAATATATAATATCTAATATATAATATATAATATATAATATATAATATATAATATATAATATATAATATATATTTTATATATTATATTTTATATTATGTATTATATAACAGATAATATATAATATATAACATAATATATATATATAAGTAATGTATAAATAATAAATTAATGAAAAAATAATTTTATATATAATAAATAAATAAAAATTAATAAATAATAGAAAAAAAACTAAAAAAAACTAAAAAATAAACAATAACGAATAAATAATAAATAATAAATAGTAAATAATAAAAAATTAATAATAAATATTAAATAATTAATAATAAATAAAAAATAATAATTAATAATTGATCATTAAGAATTAAGAATTAAGAATTAAGAATTTATATTTAAAAAATTATAAATAATTTATAAATAATTAATAAATAATTAATAAATATTGAATAATGAATACCTAAATAAATAAATAATAAATGAATAATAAACTAATAATAAATTAAAAATAAATTAAAAATAAATTGATAAGTAATAAATAATAAATGGTAAATAATAAATAAGAAATAATAAAGAATAAAGAATAAATAAAGAAATAAATAAATAAACAAATACATAAATAAATTGATTAATTAATAATTAATAATTAATAATTAATAATTAATAATAACAAATAATTAATAATTGATTTTTATAAAATGAATAATTCTTAATGAATAATTTTTATTTTTATTTAAATATTTAATACGTAATATTCAATATTTAATATTTAATAAATATTTAATAAATAATTAATATTTAATTAATTAATATTCAATAAATAATGAATAATAAATAAATAAATACATAAATAAATAGATAAATAAATAATAAATAATAAATAATAAATAATTAATAATAACTAATAATTAGTAATTGATAATTATAAAATTAATAATTAATAATTAATATGCAATATTCAAAAATTAAAATTTAATAAATAATTTATAATTAATTAATAGTTAATTAATTAATAATAAATACATAATAATGAATAATTAATTAATAAATGAATAATAAACTAATAATAAATGAATAATAACTAATAACTAACAACTAATAATTTATTATTAATAAACAATAATTGGTTAATTAATAATTAATAATTAATTAATAAATAATGAAAAAAAATAAATAAAAAAATAAATTATAAATAAATAATAAATAAATAATAAATAAATAATAATCTAATTATAAATAATAAATAATAAATAATTAATTAATTTATAAAGTAAGAATAAATTAATAATTAATGTGTACATAATAACAAAATAATAAATAAATAAATAAATAAATAATAACAATAAATAAAATTTAAATAAATAAATAAATAAATAAACAATTAAATAAATAAATAATAAAATGTTTAGAACCACTAAAAACCCTACAAACACTGAAATAGTCATAAAATATGATCTGATTATCATTTTTCAGTGCCACAACCAGTCAAATCATAGATCATGAAATGAGATTTGATATGATATATGGTACAGACCGAACAGACACTTTGATCGAATGTTATAACCATTTGAATTTTAAGAAATCGATGTCTCCAACTAAAACCACTGATTCAGAGGCCTTATGGGCCTTTCTGGAGGAATAAATAGGGGTACAATACTCTAAGAGTTAGTAACTGACCTAAGCAGTGTAGAGCTTGTTGCATGATTCTATTTGATATGTGGTAGAGCCCAAACAGACACTCGGATTAAAAGTTATAGTCGTTTGATGTTCGAGTTCGATTTTCGACTTTTGAATTTTGAATATATATTTTTTCCTTTGATTATCATGTGATTTAAATCTCCCATGGTTTTTTCTCATTTGATAAACTTCGATTTGACTGGTTGTGGAGCTGAAATGAACTCTTGGATCAGAAGTTATGGTCATTTGATGCTGATGTCTGTTCTTCTACTTATTTAATATGATATTTCCGTTTAAAAATTTTATTAACTAACAATTATAAATATTAATTAATTTACACATTATAAATATATAAACTTATAAATAATAAACTATATTTTATTGTAAATAAAATAATAAAAAATAAAAAATAATAAAAAAATTTATTAATTTTATTTTAATTTTTTTCTAACATTTTTTGGTGGTTTTTCAAAAACCGTCGCTATTGCGCGGTGGTTTTTAAAAAAACCACCCATAAAAAATTTATTTTTTAAGATATTTTTTAAAAATAATTTAAAAATAATTTATTAATAAAAAAGAACGTTGATTTTTTCACGGCGGTTTTAAAAATCACCGCTAAATTTTAGTTTGAAAAAAAAATATCACAGCGGTTTTTAAAACTGCCGCAATAAAACCACAGCAAAACCACTGTTTTCTTGTAGTGAGTCCACATTGTTGGGGACCACCATCTCTGATCTATAATTTTCAGCATTCTGATCATCATTCACTGTGTGTAACCTTCCCTTTTTGGGAAATTTAATCCAGGGTTTGTCCTCAAAGACGTTTTGACCCATCCACCTAGTAAGCCTTCCAGGTGCTCTATCCAAGGATTGTATCTATATGATCCATTCTAATCAATGTTTTGATCAGTCTAATCCATCTCTTTTAGATGTTAATCTTGCGGAATATCCTATATTAAACATGGGAAGTTGAGGAAAACCTAAGAGGAATTCCACTGGCATAATATTCCCTTCATTCGATGTGGGATTCTTCGGGCTTTTTCACCCTCGATATTCCCTCTCACAAGGGGTAATTTAGGTGTACCAAGGTTCTAGTGTCCATATATTCCAGCGATGGCCAACATGAATTCGTTATTGAGAAATGGGTAATTTCCCAACTTTACCCCTTGGAATGTCCTGACAAAAGTAACATAATTAACTAACATCCCAAAAGATATGGAATATGGAATGTTTTAATGAATAATGTATTAATCTATAATGGAGACCCTGACTAGGAAAAGTGTTCTAAGGAGGAATCCAAAAAAATATTAACTAACATCCCATCGTCCCATTTGAAAAAAGAGCAGACAACACTAATGAAGTGATGAATGCCGCTAACATTTGGGAAGTGGGAATTCAATGTACAATGCGATGCCAAGTGAACGTCAAATGCTCTTGGGTGGTGTTCCTCGATGGGATGCATTAGAAAAAAGCCCAAAAAATGAGCCCCAAGTCTAGGGAATCTTCAAATATATTCTCATGACTATAGGGACCCACCATGGCGTAGTCAATACATCTGACTCTAAATCATGAAATACATAAACATATTTTCATGTCCAGAGGGTTCCATCCCATGGTAGTCTATGTGTTCATATCTATATCTGTGGTAGTCATAACTATATCCACACGTCTTCAGGGATTAATCTTATGGTGGTCTGTATGCCTGAATCCAAATCCATGGTTGTGAAAGACATAACACAACATCTTTAGGGATCTTGTTCATGGTAGTTTTTTTATCTGACTCCAAATACATGTTATCAATAATCATATCCTCAAGTCTCTAGGGATCCATCCCATAGTGGTTTGCGCAAACAGATCTTAATTCAGGTTATCCATGACTACATCTTCACCTCTCTTAAGATCCACCCCACTATAGTTATCATCTGAGGATGTGAATAACCAGAATAGATAACCATATCCTTATGTCTCTATGGATATGTCCCCAATATTCTATCCATCTACTTCCAAATCCTATTTAGTCATAAAAAATTTCCTACACTAAATACGTGGATGCCTAAAAAACCAATTTATATGTCCATGGATGGTCTTATCCATATACCATAAAAAATCCTGGAAACCTAACCATATTTATGAAAAAAATTCACCAACCATTAGGTGTTTTCTAAAACCCCTCCATGAAAAGAATAAAACACAAGGGTGGTTATTAATTCTATTCTCATCATCACAGTATGTACCCCATTGGGCTGACATGTTAGTATAAGGCCTACAGAGATACCCCCTACCATCTCACAAACACCTGATATGGGTCGATAAGTCAATAGGGAACCAATTATGATCCCCCCAGTCAACAAAATAAGAAGAAAAACTCTTAACCATATTCTCAAAAAGGGAACATGATAATTAACCCTATTTCTAGGGGTTATTAGGTCCCACATCATCATCATAATGGTAGTGTCGACTTTCATACTACTATGGTATACTATATAGAAAAATTCATGAGATGGACCAATACCCATATCATTTATCCAAATCATAATAGGCCATTCCACTCACCCCTCTTGACCATGAACTACCTATTTTTTATCGAACATGACTTTATCACATCATATGCAGAAGGAACACTCACTTCGGGTTGATACTACAATCCCATCAACTCTATGGAATCAAAGATTATCTATGAGGACTAAAACGACAAAGCATGTAAATGTCACAATACACCCCCAATGAGGGTATCTATGGATCCCAAAAATGGACACACTACTTAGTTCAATTGATCGAATCACATAGGTTAAACCAGTTGGGAAGAGATCAGATATATTTGAATAAAACACGAGTATGGTCCTCATCCATCCGTGGTCAAGGTAGAAAAACCATTGCAAATTTCCATCAGTGTCGTGGTGCATTCTGTCTTCTAATAAAGGTGTCACATTTTACTGTAAATAATTAAATTAATCAAATTAATTCCCTATGCGTCAAGAACACAACCACCATTAATCATAAAAAATCATAAATTCAACTTGGAATGTATTTTAGACCACATAAAATTTTAGTATCCATTTCCAATTAGACAATACCTCAAAAAATATTAAACAGGATATCGTGATCTCATCTCACTTTAATTTGTTACCAACAAATCATCTATCACCTATATCATGAAAATTCACCAAAAATAATTAATTTTTATAATTTATAGTTAATTATATCATTTTAAACAACTTTTTATAATACCTTATACTCTCCAACAACGCTATCATTCAAGAACCACATCTAAAAGTTCCCCATGGGTATGTCAAACACCAATATCCCTATGTAAAAAGTAACATAACCCAAACGATGATCCATCACACATAAATGTAATCACAGGTCACCCTCTTCTATGGTAGAGTGGATCTCTCATCATGAGAAGTCTATTTTACCATGACCTAGTGGAATCAAATTCAAATTTCAAACCAGAAGAGATGAAATTATAATAATAGGAGGTGGGATGGATTGGAAATCCATAGAAGAAGGTACATACATTGAATCACTAAATAACACAAAAATCCCCTTTTTCAAGTTAGAAGAGGGGAATGGAGGTCATCATCCCCTATTAGACATGAGAAATGTGATGGGTAGAAGATTTATTCCCAATATAAAAAATTTGAGGGATGTAAATATTCTATTATAAAAATTCATTATCATGATAATTATCAGAAGAAGAACTGTCTGATACTATAAGAAACCACCTTCTAGTATTTTGAAATCTCTTGATGCTTCTAGTATCCCCCAAGACATCTCTGACACCTCCAACCATTTCTAAAGACCTCATTTGATGTGTTCCATTCCCCATAACATTACTTGGAATATTGATTCTCCATAAGAACCATCCACTAATTTGATCATTCATTTTTTTTATTTTTATATCCCAAACATACTCTTTGGCATTATATAATTGGTCATGATGTGTAAGATTCCAATATATACTATTGAAATAGAAGGTGATGATGTATTTGGAAAGACGTTGTGTGTACTAGGTGATGAAAAGTTGATGTATGAATTATTATATGAACCTTATATCTCTGTTTTTTTTCAATTCATCCTAGAATCATTGATATGTATATATATCTTCAGGAATATTTCTATTTTGAATGGATGAGAAATAATTTTCCTTATTTTAATAGGAAATATTTGAAAGTTCAGAAGAGTTATAATAATTCACAACTAATAAATTTTTTATTCCATATTCTCTATTTATATAATTTAAATGAAATTAAATATCCATTGAATATTTGGTGATATTACCAAAGATATCACTAGGTATTAATGTGATTTGTATTATTGGTGACTAGTTGACTATATATGTCCATTTTAGTTATTTTTGATATAATATGTATTTGGATGACCTTACTAAACTATAACCAAATGAGTTATTTTGGTTAAATTCAGTTCCACTATCTATTGTATTTGAACATGAACCCATATATACATATAATTTTAGGAAAAGGGCAATAAATTCACTATGTACTAAATTAAATTCATTTTAAAATTTCATATTCAATATGATAGAATGATAGAGTAAGAAATTCACAATTTGGAAGATATGATCTGGAGTTTTTCATTTTATTATTAAGTATCTTACATATGACATGTTTCATTATTGAAATTTTCTTGTAGTAACTTTTATCTTTATATAAGGAATGTTTTGGGGAATTATTTGTAAAGTGGTGTCAAACACTATAGTGATGGAAAAATGATGGTGAGAAAATGATTTTAGGACAAGAGATTACAGAAGAGATTGTTTGGAAATTAATTATTATTTAAGAACATATGACTTAAGATCTAGAAGAATATTATATTAAATGTTATGGTTAATTATCTATTATTTGAGGTAGTAAATTATGTTTTCTTAAATGATCTACATGGAAATTTTTTTGAATAACAGTTAAAATAAAATTTTGGGTACAAGTTTTATTGAATGTTTTGGATGTTTTATAAAATTTTAAATCATTTTGTTTTAATGTACCATTTTCTCTATGTTCATCTTAGGTACATTATGAACTTTATGTTTCAATACTAAGGTTATATATACCTAATGTATCTAATATTTTGGGCCATGAGGTGGTCGAGTAGAAAGAGGATATCTCTTATGATGAAATGATTTATAAATTTTTGTAACTAAGAGTAAAATAACTGTAAAATAATTTGACTCAACAGTTCATGGTTTGATAGATGATTCCCATGATTGGGGAAGAAACATGGGAATCAGGGAAAAAAATATGAACCAAAAATACTGATACTTGTTAATGTTTTGAATTAAATTTATAGGAATAATTTCTAAAAGAGTGTAATAATTTAAAAACCAATGTAAACCTGGATATTAATCTATCTTATGACTTATATTCATTCATTATATATATTCATATTCATATATATATATATATATAATTTTATTTAATATTGAAATAAAAAACATAGTAGTTTTATTTTACTAAATTGTTTTTCTATCTATTACATAGTATTATTAAGAAATTATATTTTATGATTTTATAATAATTATTTTATAATCAGGATTTTTTTTTAAAAAATAATATTGAATTTATTTTGTTGTAAATATTTTTGGATATTATTTAAATATTAATTTTTAGGCGAATTTTAAAAAAATAATTATTTTTATTAAAAGCGTTATTTATTTTCAATATTTTAAAATGACCAACTATATCTATGAATTGAGTTTGTAGTGATATTAACATTTTTTATAAAATTTATACATTTTTTATTGAAATGAATATTATAAATAATTTTGGTATTAAATCACTTTGATTCTTAACAGGGAATTTTTATAGATATCTTTTCATTATGATTTATGTATTTTTATTAGAATTATTTTTTTATAGAAAAAATAAATTGAAAATGATAAAATGGATTTCACATCTAGAATTATAAGTTTAATATTAGGTTAAATTTTAAATTTCATTTTATAATTATCAAAAGTAACCTTGCTAAATAAATTTAAAAATGGAAATGGAAAAATTGTTCATGAGGGGTTAAAACAAATATACGTGTTTTAGAATATTGAATATTCATATTTAAATTTTACAATACGAGTTTATTTAGTCTCATTGTCATTATATTTTCTAATTATATCATATTGGAACCACTTCTTTAGGAAATATATAGAATATATTTGAAATTTTATGTATTTAAAAGTGTGATAATCCCCTTTCTTATGAATGGGAACCCACTACCATAATTTTTTGACACACATTGATAAGTCTATATCAACAATGAAATTCCCAAAAACCATCCCGAACATACATCCCTTGTCCTAACGATACTTGTTTCACAAATGGTAAAACCCTTACTGGATAATGTGTATGAAAATTGATGTTTACCAAGGAAGAATTTTAAATTTCAACCGCGTATTTTTCTATATTTCATCATTGATTTCAGTTAAATATTATTTAAAAATGAAAACATATAAAAATAAATATAAAAGACTTATATGAATATAATTATTATCTTGGAACAACCCTTTTTATCTCATTTTCCATCCTACAAGAAATGAAAACATTTTTCATGGTTGAGATATACTTATGAATGTGAGTAAAATTGTAGATCTAATTAATATATATGATATTTATTATGTAATTAATAATCTGTAAATATAATATTTTACTTACCTTCTTCCCATCCATAAATTTTAAAGTGATAATGTCACTCATGTGTACATCTTCACTACCACCTCCTTGAAGCAAAGATATTTCCACCACATATTGCTAGCAGTATGGATAGAGAAAATAAATAAATAACACATGTATGAAAAAGTTAAAATTCATTAAAATTAAATTATTATATATATTATTTATTCTCCACAAAATATAAAAATGAAAACATTGTTGATTTTTACATAAGAATTATTGTCTCCATGAACGACATGATTTATTTTTCTTAAATTACGTATAGGGATAGATTTTAATGTTTATTTAATTTATATAAATTATAGTTATAAAATTTATATGATTTTGGTGGAAATATAACCATAACCCCTCTTACAATTGTTAACAAAATAATTTTGTTTTTATGTTATAAATTGAACGACCCCGATACATTCATTGAGTACTAAATATTTTAACTAAATAAAGCATGGAAATATATGAAATATAGGAAATAATGATAATGTATATTTTAAATTTTCTTAGATATGTAAGAAATTGGAAAAAATTAACTATTCATTTTTAATATAGTTTATGAACATATATTAGACTAATGTTATTGGACTTTCTTTTGAAAATATTATATTAATGTTCTAATTTCAAATCTTTTTTATCTATATTGAAGTTGTATTTATTACCTCTACAATGTTCATATTTATGAATAAAAGTTTTATAAATTTAATTTTTTACTATATTTGAATTTCATTACATGTTTATGAAATTAAAATATTTATATTTTCCATTCAATTAATTTTAAACATTTATTAAAAGTGAAAACATGTTTTTTAATATTTATTTCATAACCATATATTCGTATTACCATTGAAAATATTCATTATCAAGCTGTCAATAAATGTTTAACCATTATTTAAATATATATATTATTCCCTATGTTATTATAATATTTCATTTTAATTTTTTTAAAAGAAAAAGAATATTTTTCCTCATGATTATGTGAAAATTGGATATATTCGGTCGATGTGTTCAAAGTGAATTCCCAAGTATTTTATTTGGATAATTTTATACCACAATTTCTTTTAAACTAATGTTACATGATAATTATATTTGATGATGGGGGAGCCTCATTCATCTCATGATGATGGGTGATAAAAACATATCTCTATAATGTTTTCTGTAATGAATGACCTTCAATGGTGAAAATAAAGGCTATAACTAGGTTATTTAATTTTATGGAACTAAATGGAATAATTTATATAAAAATATTCTTAAACAAGAATGATCATATATTATAAATATGATTCTATAAAGTTAATATATAATTATTTCTAATTTTATTTTCTGAAAATAATTTAATTTCATAAGGTAAGTAATGTTATGAAACATTTTATTGGTGAATGGTTGGAAATATTTTCATGAGTTCTCATATGCCTAATGTTACCCTCATGTATTTCCTACAATTAAAATCTTTTTCTCTAGTTTAATCATTGAGAAATGGTTGGTTTCCATAATAGGAAATATTTTATGTGATTAATGGTTAATTTAAAATATAAAAGATATTTTCATGGGTTCTAATGTTTCCAATGTACTGATAGTATTCCATTATTTTTCTGCCCATACTCCAATTTGTTTACTCATCCCTTATTTTTTGAGGATTTTATATGATAAAAGGATGATTAGAAATATAAAATTTTCATATATATTTGTTTGGACTCAAAATAATATATGATTATGTTTTATAAATGAAATAGGTGTGTAAACATGTTTCCAAGATTTTTTGGAAAATAATTCTACACTATATTGAAGTGTCAAATTTTTCCGGTAATTATTTTAATATTCTCTATAGAACCAAACCTAATATATCTGTGGAATGTAAAACAATATAATTATATATTAAAAATATTATTAGATGTTTTTTATTACATGAAATTATTGATTATATTATGTCAATGTAGAGATACATTGATAGGTTAGAAGAATATTAAAAATAAATCTTTTGTGATTTAGATTTTTTGTATGTTATCTTGAGATATATATTGAATAATTACATGTTTCTTCATCAAATATATGAATATTTAGATTTGTTTGTAGAGTAAATATTGAATTTAATGTTGGATTTAATCACTATCATGTAAACATTTAAAATCATTAAATTGCAATGGATGAAGTATAGATGTTTATAGAATTGTTAACTCGGATGATATAAGATATTTACAATTCAACCAATAAAACAGAATAAGGAAAAACTCTATAGGGGAAATTTTTTACTGTGGATAATTTCATGAAATGGAACCCTAGGTCCTTTGGTGGTACTTTATACCAAGTGATAGATTAAAGATGGATGATTTTATTAAAGAAAATATTTAAATTTTTTGTTCAAATATATCATAGAAAGTTAATTATTTAAATTTATTATTATTAAGGTGAAGATAATCGACAATGTATTATAATCAGTAACAAGAAGTAAAATGATGAAATTGATATTATCAAGTAAAAATTAATTAAATATTTTTTCTTTTAGAATTATTTTTTAAGTGTTTCAATCATGGAATGGGATGAAAATTTGTTGAATTATAGAAAAGAGATGAATAATTAGTGGATACTAATAAATACAATTTTACTATAGTGGCCTGGTATAGACCCAAAACATATGTATTTCATGAAAATTCGTGTATATAACTGTATTTGTGTAATGAAACAGATTAAATTCAAACTAAAAAATTAGGAAGAAATACACAGAATAATTATTAAAATAAAGTAAATTAAATTTCATATAATTTTTGATAATATCGTTAAAGTGTTATCGATTTTATAAGAATGGTTATTTGGATCGTGACTATAATGAAATAAGTTTTTTCAAAAAATTAATGCGAAATTTGATGGTCATCTATCAATTATATTTTATAATTGAAATTATTTGGAAAATTATGATAATTTATGTACGGAGATAATTAATCGTGGGTGTATCATCATGATCAGATACAGAAAAGTGAATCAAATCTATTAAAAAAGAGATATTCTTTTGTATTCTTTGACTTGGGATAGAAAAATTCACTTATATAAAGAAAATATAAATTAAAATTGAAATACTATATCAATAAATAAAGTAATAACGTGATTAAAAACTAATCAGGGTTGTATAAAGGTTATAATAATTTATATATATATATTTTAGCATCCGCGGAGTGGTTTTCCTTTCAACCCATTATGTCTTTCATATTTTATAGTTTGATGTTATTTTTTCTGTAGCTAACATCAATTTTATTTTGATAAGATTGATTTAAGATAAAAAGATGTTAATTTTAATAGTGTTTTTCAATATGTATATTCAATTAATTCATACAATTCATTACATATCATGAAGTATATAATATAATACAACATTGAAGTGAAATTTATCTTGGAAATATTATTTGGAAAAATCTAATTTGTCAAAATAATGATGTTCTAGTAGTAAATAAAAATATAAATTTGGATGGTTCAATGAGAATTTAAATTGATTATAGACATATAAAAAACATTATTATTAAGAAAACATATGGTTTCCTCAAATCTATGAATTTTTTGATTAGCTCAATGGTTCAATATATTTCTCAAACAATGAAGTCAGGTTTTGGTATCACTAGATAAATTGACATAGAATAAAATTATGAGGATGGAATTCTCTATAATGTGTGGTAACTATTAGTTTTTAGTTATTATTAATAGGATTATGAATACACAATTTATATTTATGGATCTTATTAATGGTGTTTACCATAAATATTTTGAAAAACTATGGGTATTTTTAAAAGATGAAATTCTAGATTATTCTAAAATTTATGAGCATCATGAAAGGAATATCATTATTTCTATACACACTTTAAAATTAAATTTATTTTTTAGAAAATTAAATAAAATTTAATTTTTTATAGTTGATTACATTACTTATTGATTTTGTTCCTAAATATATAATTACTGTGGATAATATAAATATAATGTGGTGAAATTGTGGTTAAGACAATCAAATTTGATCTATATTTGAATTTTTGTTGGGTTCGTGGTATACTACCAATGTTTTTTTAAAAGCATATAATGTTTTTCTATACCATAAACAACATTAACACAAAAATGTGTGAAATCCTTCAACACAAGAGAATATGATGAATGGTTTTAGGAATTAAAAAATATTGCCTGTTAATGAATAAGTTCTATCCTTTCTAACTTGAAATTGTGAATTTTTTATTCACAGTGATTAATAATTGAAGATACATGGTTGTGACATGATATAATTTAACTTGGAAATTGAAAATGTTTCATGTTAACTATAACTATATGAGTAGGATTACAAAAAAATATGATATTGAGATTATAGAGGTGTTTTTTTCAACATTTGTGGGAATATTTAATATGGGATGAAAAGTATAAACTATACAAGACAAATAAAATTATTTTTAATATTAACTCAAAAAAATTCAAATGCATCATAGAAGATAGATGTAAATGATAAAGATTTTGATTATAGGATTCACTATCATCCTGGTAAAGAATACATGGTATCTAATTACTCATGTTGAAAATAAAATGTATCACTATCCACATTATTTTTTGAATAGGATCTTTATATTAATGATTATATTAATGTTATCCATGAACACACGATTGTGGGAACTGCCTCAATTTTCATTCTGGTTTATATAGAGGTCTATTTTTCTTATAGAACTATGAATAATAAGAAGACTTATCTAATTTGTATGAAATGGTATAATTTACAATGAAATGTATGCTTTTAGAAATTATAACTAAAAATAAAGGTGTTATTATATTTGGAAATAGGATTGGTGTTTCAGTTGATCCCTAGTTGAAGAAGGATTTTTTTTAGTAAATCACATAGACCATTTTTTCTCAATCACCCAAGAAGAACTAAGTCATATAAGTAATTTTATTAATATTTGATTTGGTGTGGAATAAAAAGTATTATTGAGGAATTTACTTTGAACTATCTCACATGTCTATAGATAAATGATGAAAGAAGTCTACTTAAGTCGGTGATTCTGATTTTTTAGTGCCGAAATAGAAATGGAAGATTAAATTCAAGGATTTTCTTGGGGGATTACAACAGATATATCGTTGTAATAATAAAATTAGGGTTATTATTGATTTATTAAATAACTTTTTTCATTTTTTTCTTATTCATAATAATATGGAATCGAATAAAAATGTTAAAATTTATATTCAAGTTATATTATAGTATTATGGAGTACCTCTCTCTATAATATATAAATATAAACCCTAATTTAGAACATTTTTTGGAATGGACTCCAAAGGTCGGTGGGTACTAAATTATATTTCAATATATATTTTCTTCCTAAATCCTATGGTTAATCCAAGTGAATAAATTATAAAATATAAGATGTTATTTTTTATTTCACTTTGAAATATCATTGATTTTGTGATAACTTGTTTTATTGGTGTAATTATAATATAAAAATAATATTCATTATAGTATGCAGATACATGATTTTTAGAATTAAATAGAATGTGGTTTCTAAATCCATAACAATGGGATGAAGATATAGAAATGATTTTTTTGGGAAATGTTTTGTTTAAATAGTTTTTTGAGAAGGTAATAATAATTTTGCACCATATGAGGGAATCCAAGAGTTGGAAAATATGTTTTCCAGATAACAGTACAAAATATATCTCCGTTGAGGTCTAAGATCCTATTTTTGATAAATTATATCCTTTAGAAAATTTTATATTTTTTGGGTAAAAAGTTATTCTTAAGAATATGGTTTTTTGGACCTTATTAAATTATATGAATTTGGAATTGTATTATTTCTATATAGAATTACTTTAGAGTTTATATTATTTAAATTTTGTGTTTCATATTTCATTTCTATTAAAATATATAGAATATTCATCAAATGTTTCCAACCATGAGGTAGTAGAGTTATAATTGAATCATTCATAAAAAGATAATACATTTCACATTTCAATTAAAATAGAATAGGTAGTTTTGAATAAGGTTATGCCCAATGATATGATTTTATAGAAGAATCATAAGACTATGGGAGAACATGTGAATGAAAAAATGAAATTAGGGAAAAATTCTATCAATTTTTTAAGAAATGAATAAATTTAAGACAACTTAATAACATAAAGTGGGTATCAATGTCACAACATAGGTATTAATATAAATAAATATATCTTATTCTTTATAATTATTTTTGTATAGAATGTTATTCATCATAGTTAAATAAATATTTTTATATATTATTTCAATATGAAAAGAAATAGTTTTATTTATCTAAATTGTTTTTATATGCAATAAATTATTTTATATAAAATTTAAAACACATAAATATATAGTATTAACATGAATTAATGTAACAATATTACTTGATTTTTCATAGTGTCATATTTTGGGTTTTTTTTCTAAAAAATCGATTTTTGAATTACTAATTAAATTAATGTTTTTTATTATAACTATCATATTAATTAATTTTTTTAAAATATATCATTATTTTTTGGATTGGTTAGAAAGATAAAATTTTCCGCATATACTAAATATATTCCTATTTTACCATTATTATTTATCATTATTCTTTATTTTCTTATAAAATTATTTGTATTCTTGAAATGAGAATTTAAATAAATATTGTTTTTGTTGTTGTTTTCATATTTACATTAAAATAAAAATTTACCACTTCTATAAATGTAATATTTTATATTTATTTTTATTTTGGAATCACGAGTTTCAATTTTTTTTAATTTCATTTTCATTTATAGTCATTAAAAATAGTAAAATTGGTAATATATCATCACCAGAGTAATGGTTAATGGACATAATGAGGGATAAAACTATGATATAATGTTTAAAATATATAAAAACTTGTTTACATTTTATTATATGAGTTTATTTAGACTCATATTCATAAAATATCTTAATATTTCATTTTCCCCAATTTCCATTTTACAAATACATATAATTGATTTAAATTTTTTATGTATTTATAAGTCCTTATCTCCCATCATATAAATAATGTTAACTCATATACTATCTTATTCCTTGATATTGAGAACTCTATATCTTCCAATCCATATCAAAATCCATTTAATATTCTCCTTCCAATGTCTTAGTAGACCAGGTCTCCCTAGATGACGAATCATTTTCTGTTTAATGTGTAATCCGAAAGAGGTTACTCAAAGAAGTTGTATATCCATTAACTGAATGTTTTCAACTATTTTTTTATTATTTTACTTCTTTATAATCATATTCACTAACATTTATATAACAATATAATAATACTAAATATACTACAATGATATTATATTTTTATCCATTTCATTTATTTTTTATCCATTTTCATTTTTTTCAACCTTTGTGAAATGAAAACATCACACATGTGCTATTATAGACTACCACCTACATGAATAAATTTGTTTAATTTTATATCAGAAGATAATATGGATGGTTAAAATTATGAATAAAATGAATATATATGATTTTCATGACATAATTTTGATTCTTTAATGATAACATATCTATCACTTTCTTACATTTCAATCTATTGAATATTGATATGGTCACACATGCATACCTGTAGACTACAATCTCAACAGAGAAAAGTGATTTTCACATTAAATGGAGGGTAATAAATTTGTATATATAGAATTAATAATACAGTGAAAAAATATTAATGCATCTATAAAATTAATATTTTATCTATTTTTTATTGTCCACCCAATAAGAAAATCAAAACCTTATTCATGTGAATGTATGTATTATCATCTCAATGCAATGATATTATTTATTTTTCATAGATCCCATATGTTGATAGTTTTAATAGTTATATAAAAATATAAATCTTATAATTATATGATTTTTTAAATTTTGAGGAAATTTAATTATAACACTTTTTACCACGGTGAATGTACCGATGGTGTTTTGAGGTTATAACCCGATTGACCCCAAAACATTATATGTGGACTTTATCATTTAAGTCACTAAAAACATGATAAAAATTTAAATTATGTGAATAATGATAAATAAATTTAACTAAAAGGGTTTTTAAGAAAGTGAAGAAATATTATAATTTTATGATTTATGTGTTAGAGAATTTTTTTATATATATGAGACATAGGGTAATATATTTTAAAATGATATTATTTTATTATGTTTTCCTTCTATTTTTTGTTCTACATCAATGGTATTTATAATGTTTCAATAATAATGTAGATTATGATTCAATGTTTTATGAAGAAATTTTTTCACTATATTTTAAATTAATCATTTTTTTAAAAAGAATCATTTTTATTTTTTGTTAATGGGTTATTTTTTTCTTTTTTTAAAACTACCAAAAGAATGTTTTTAACATATATTGAATGTATAATTTTTCCAACTTTCATAGATTATAATATTTATCTATATTACTCAAAAATAAACATTATATTTTAATTTATATTATATTCATCTATTTAATAAATTTTACTTTTTATGAGTTATCAATAAGAAAAGGATATTTCTATTTATGACTATGAATAAATTTTGAAGCCTTTTTCTTATTGGCTTAAATGAGTTTTTAAAATATTTATAATGATTTTGGTCAAGTTTAATTTTTTTCTGATATGGTATATGATTATTATTGATTATGATTAGTATGATTGATATTTTTCTTGATGATGGATGAGATATATATTTCTCCCTAGTGCATTGGGTAATGATAGGTCCTTGAATGTGAAAATAAAGGGGGATGACTTGGTTGGTTATTACTATGAGTTCATATGGGACATGATTATTTCTATCTCGAGTTAACCATGAGTGAACATGGATAATGTATATGATGTATAAATATACCTATATCATATATTAAAATAGTATTTTAGTAAAAAAATATATATTTCCTAAGGATAGAAATGTTTGTCTTTTCATGGTATTATTATGATTAATAATGAGTCGTCATATTATTCATTGAGAAAAGATATATTTTTATATATTGAAATATTTTATTCATGTTTTAAAATATTTATTTAAAAAAGGTTACTATTTGTAATGTTTTTCAAATTATCACTTATTTATTTTTGTGTCCCTTACTGAGATTTTTTCCCATCACATTTGTATAATGTTTTTCATAGGATATCATGATGACTAAAACTTTTGAAATGTAAAAATTTACAATATGAAATAAGCATAAAATTTAAAAATGAATCTTTAATAAGATTGGGGTGTAATACTATTTCCACCATTTTATGGAAAAAATGTTAATTTTTTATAGGGGACTACATTATAATTTAATATTTTTATTAATTCAAAAAACTATAATCCTCAGATTTATTGTGAATTTAAAAATTTGAAATATTTTATATTTAAACCATATTTATAGGTCTCTAAAGAACATGTAATTATATTTGGTATCATGAAAAGTGTTTGAAATGTTTAAATATTTGGATAATGTCTTTATAAACACATGATTGATTTAGATTTACTTTTATATTATCAAGATATATCATCTTATAATTATCATTTTGCTTCATCTAAATCATGTCAACTAAAAATTTTAATCTGTATAGTCAATAGAAAAGTAGCAGCAAAAAAAATTGGGATTAAAACTATCTAAATAATAATTCAAGAATGGTTGTAATTGGTTATTTTGTTATACTGTTAAATTAGTTTACACATGAAATTTTTTTTGACACCCATGAAAGAGAAATATTAAATTTTCTATAGATGAACATTTCTATAAAATAACATTCCATGAAATAGAACCTTCAGGCTTCCAGTTTTTCTTCTCATGTGGGGAAAACATGAGGTGGAATATATTCATTGGATAAAATATTATAATTTGCATGATGTATGAATCATCATAAGGTAGTTCTTACTATTTGTGTTTTTAACAATATTTTGATCTATAGTGGAATTTTATTAATAATATTAAGAATTTTGATGATGTTATTTTTAGGTAGTTGATGTTCGTTAAATATATTATCATTTAGAAGGGTTTAACAAATATTTTTTTGACATAAAATATAATGGATATTTCTGAAATTTAAATTAAAATTTGAAGACTTTCTAGCCTATTAATAATTTTTTTTACCAGAGTGTCCATGTATAAATGAAATTTTATTCTTGTCCATGACGGTAAAAATAAAATAATTAATATTGGGAAAATTATTAGCCTAGAAATATTATTATACTATTATCTATTAAAATGTTAGGTATTAATTGTTCATTGTGCTATGAATGTTTATATAGAGTTTTTCAACAGAGACATTCTTTATTAAAAGAAGTGTAATATTAATTTCAAGTGGAATGAAGGGATAAGTAGTAATCTAACATATATTTAGGTAATAAATACCAATTATACATGTTTGGTAATGTGGCACCCAGATATTTAGATGAAATATTTCTCTTTAAATAAATTTCATTCTTCCAAACCTTCGGTTGCATGAAACCGTTAGATTTAATGATCCGTGAGGCACTGTTAGTATAAAATGACCATTACAACCTAACCATAAAATTGGAAAGAATAAATATGAATAAATAAGTATTAAAATAAAAAACTAATGGTCCAAATAAATATTAATATGTCATTATATTCGTAGAATATAGTCACCCAATTATTAGTAGAATCATTTTAATCATCGAAAATATTTTTTCTTAAATAAGTATTTTATATATTATTATGAATGAATATTAATTTCCATAATCAATATAAAATGGAATTGAAAATTTTTGTTCATAATGTTAAAATTATCTTAAAATAATTGTTTATATGTTTCTTAAAATAAATATTCTTTAATGAATAATGAATATGTTGTTTTTATTGAAAAATATATTTTATTTTAAATTATACATAAATGATAAATTATTTTTTAGTGGTTTTAAAATTCAATTAGTTGTTATCAATTTAATAAAAAATATGTTTTTTTAAATTATTTTAAAAATGAATTTATCATAAGAAAATTTCCTTTTACAAAAAGTCATTTTTCTGAAAAACTATTTTTCATTTAATTTAACCAATATTATTTTAAATTATATATTTAAACATAAATGTTTTTTAATTTATAAAAATGGATAAAAAATTTTGATTAATTAATTCCAAATTTATTTAATGTGTCTCATTTATTTTGGTCCAATATTTTTAGAAACCTTGGTAAATTTTGTGACCATGGTAATGGGTAATTTGGGTAATTTAGGTTGAAAATAAAAATAAACAGACTATAAAATGACACTAAGAGATGAAAACGTTATATTGGTAGAATATAATTCAACCCTTAAAACATAAGGATGTAAATCAAGTTTTCTAATGTTAACTTGTAAATGATTTTTTATATAATATTAAAATCAATGAAAGTCACAAAATATCACATTCGTTATCTTAAATATTTTTTATGTGTCCACATAGTGAAAATGAATTTTATAAACAGATATATTTGTTAATATTTATCTTACTAAAAATAAAATAGTTATATAAATCTATTTTTTTTCTTTTTGGTCCAGTTATATGATATTGTGATATTTAAAATATTTTATATAATAAAAATTCAAAGGTGTCACGTTAATGTTTTAAATACAATATAATCTTTAGTATATTGTTTCTCAAAATTTATATTCGACTATAAATATTATTATCAAATCCTGAATATTTATCATCGTCAAGGAATTTTATTTTTAATATTTAGTGAAAATTAAAATATTAAAAAAATCAACAATGCTGATGTAGTAATGTTTTTATTATGGGAAATATCAAATTATTTTTATTAAAAATAATAAATTAAATATAATTGGAGATAAATAATGTGATAAAATTATTTTTAATATTCTCTTAACCTATTTAGGATATATTATACTATTTCCTCAAATTTAGATTTCAATATTTCTATTTTTAAAAGCTCGATAATTAATAGTGTCAAAATTGACCGTAATGATATTTTATCAAAATAATATTTCATTAAATTTTATAAAAATAATAAAACATATATAAAAATTATTATAATATGGTCTAAAATTTTATAAATTGATAATTTATGTCCGAATTTTAATTATATAATATAAAAATTAAAACCTTTTAGGATTAAAAATGTTTTCCCCTCAGTTAAAATTAAAATAGGTTAACTAGGGGTTGATCAAAATGGAAAATTTTAACATAAAAGTAAAACTTGTATAAAATACATTGGATGATGATATTACAATTTTATATAATTATATAAACCAAATCATGGAAATT
Source organism: Viscum album (assembly GCA_963277665.1). NCBI lineage: Eukaryota > Viridiplantae > Streptophyta > Magnoliopsida > Santalales > Viscaceae > Viscum > Viscum album. Next base: position 990,290,110 of record OY728140.1, read on the forward strand.
TTGAGGTATTTTAATTTAGGATGAATTTATTATAAATTAATATTATGAGAAATTCAATATGATCCCCTCTCCTCATTTATAAAAGGAACATCCTCCCTGAATCAATAACATCAAATTGATCCTTAATGCTCAAACATAGATAAGAAATTCTCTTATAAACATACCGATCCCAATTATAAAGGTTATTTTCTTCTCAAAATAACATCCCTAGTGTCCCTAATAGGGGATCTAAAAGATGTTCACTTAAGAAGAGTTAATCGTCTTTATCAACAATTTTTAAGATTATTTCTGATTCTACATTTTCATTATGTGATTATTATTTTATAATGTTACAAATACATTATAAAATATATTATGATAATTTATTATGATTATTTAAAAACCATATTCCACCTTTTATCCATCATATGAAAAACAAAAGCATCATGCGTGCGTACATACGACTTGTCATCTCCACTCTATGATGTAATCTTTTTTTCAACACCACATTATTTGGATGGGTATAATGACTTAAATAATAGATATAAATAATTATTGTAAAATATTATTTATTCTAGAAAATATATACACCATACACTTCCTTACCCTTTTACCATTACGAGAATGTTAACATCACTCATTCATATGTACAACCTACCATCTCTATGACGTGATGCGATTGATTTTCAACAATCTCCCTTAGATAATGACTATATATATTAATGAAATATATACATATGATATATATTACCTGAATATAATTTTTAGATGACAGAACTATATATATTTTTAATAAGTGAGGGTTATATGACAAAAAATGCCTAGGAAATGAATATGTTAACACATTAAAGAATGATAATAAGGAAATGTTATTAACAAACAGTTGATAAGATGATATAATTGAATTAAATAAAATATCAAAAATATTAATATGGTTCTGGAATAAATTAATTACATTATTTAAAACAGTACACATGTGTTTTGGATATGCACTAAAGAAAATAGATCTATGATAAAGGTAAGTTTCATAAACTCATTATTATTATCGATTATTTATATGTACGTATCTTCTAGGGAATATCTATCTTCAATGTTAATGTTTCTTAAAAATTATTTGCAAAATATTTTAACTAATAATCTATATGTTTTTAACATTATTTTTAACTATGTGTGATGTTTTAATAAATGATGTGAAGAGAATATTTTTTATTGTTTTCCAGATTATGTTCTCTGTGATGTTTCTAGAAAAAATACAATATAAATGTTTTATTAACTTATACATCATGAATGGATTTTATAACTTTTATAAATCCTTTTTTCTTGTTAACTTTACTTAAAAAATGTTTTCTTTTAAAATATCAGCTAATTTTATCAATATTACATGTTCTTAAATAATAAAGGATATTTTCCTCAAGATTTATTTTCATGTGATATATCAAAATTATATTACATATATGATAAAATTATTCTATTTAATTTATTTTTTATTAGGGATATTTCTAAAGTATACTACCTATATTATTTCTATGGTATTTTTATGATTACTATGTAATTATATTTATGAAACCCATTTCTTTTCCACTGGTTGTGTTAGGATGTAATGATATTTGTGAAATCCATTTCATTTTTTGGTTTCTATAAATGAATTATGTTCTTGGTAAACCCAAATGTATGGGTTTAAATATGTTAAGTAAAATAAATATATCTCCCTCTAATTCATTTTTTATATATTTATATATAATGATATAGATAAGAAAAGAATGGCGAGTTAACATGGTTCAATAATAAAAGGTCGTAATAGGGAGTGAAGGTGGTTCCTTAAAATAATATTTCCACTATGAAGGTCTTAGCAATGATCCTTGACCTATAATGAAATAAATTTTTATGCTTACGCGTATTCCAAAATTTTATTTCTTATGTTATGTTCTTATATAATATGTTATTTTACTATATTTGAACTTTTATGATTTATTCCATGACATGAAATAATTCTTTTTTATATATAGTAAATAATATTAAAAATAAATTTTTCATGTTTATATAACCTTATTATTATGTTATCTCCTTTGATTCCTCTTACTGATCATATAATTCTACCCATTTATTATGTTTAGTTTACCTGTTATATAAATAATGTAATTAAGGAATACATGTTAAAAAAGATTCTAGTTCTGCAAAAAATAAGAGATAGACGATGTAGATGTTTTTGGACTTAGTTTTTTATATTTCTATGTATTTAAAGACACTAAAACTAAATGGTTATAGAATGGTTTTTTATGTAATAAATATTCCATGATTTATATTTAATAACTATGTATGAATATTATCATATATTATAGTTGGAATCATAGAAAAGGATTAGTAAAACATTGGAATCTAGGATGAGAAATCATTAGTAAGATCCCTAAGGATATGTTTATATTTATTTTACTGTCCTAGGGTTTTGGTAAGGAGAAAAAATAACCAAAGATAATCCCAAAGGTGTTTTGAATTGTAATTTTATAAGTCATTTCCATTTAATATGTTGTTTTTCCATAATTATTAATGTAACTTGTGCTATATTTTTGTTTTAGTCAATTCGTGGACCTAAAATGAACCACATTAATGCTGATTGTGATTGGGGAATGAAATGATTTACCTTTTCATAAATTTAATGTTATTGGATATGAAATGAAATATATTGTTTCTATTATCACATAATTTTATCAATAAATGAATCATACAGGACAGAAAAATGATCAAAGGATGGAGAAACATTCTCTTGAGTCCATCATGAGGCATCATCTACCTTATTTTACAGAGTCATCTGATCCAATAGTATATGAACAATGAATCAGTTAAACTTAAAATATATTTTTAGTTCATTAATGTTAATAACATGATATAGTAATTTTTTAATTATACCATTTTTAAGGTGATGTGAATAAATGTTGGAACCTCATCAAGAATATAAGGCAACAAGATAAAATTGACTCAAGTGACAGGGTCAAGTTCATGAAAATGTTTTTTAATTAGTGTACACCTCTTATTATTTGTAAAAATATTGATAATTCACTCACTGTGCTTATAAATAAAGATGATTAAATAGTTGGTTCCTATTAATAAAATTTTACAATACATGCAATTGAGACTTCTAGAATTATTACCCAAATTAAAATTAAGGTTGATATATTATTCAGTGGCCTAAAACCATGCACCCTAAGGGAATTAAATATAATTGAATTTCATAGACATTAAGAAATAATTAGATGTTCTATTAAGTATTATATATATATTAGAGTCTCCTAACATCATTATATGTTTGATTAATAGAGAAAAAATGGATTTAATGGGAAATCTAGAAAAAAAATGAAATGAGTGTAAGCTTTCCTTTATGTTTAAGGTGAGGAATGAAAAATGGAGGAAATTGTATTAAGGGGGATAATAACGTTTTTATGTGTGTAAGTGAAAGTCATCATGCAATTAACTATCAAAGTGATTGGAAAAATACAGCTTATAATGAGAATAGAGAAAAAATTGCACAGAATATAGCTACCACACTTCAATGCATCAAGTGAAAGAAAAATGGAAATTATTCTATCCAATTATAAAATATGAGGGATATCAATGATGATTGATGTCAACAATCTATTAAGGTAAAATACAATGGGAAATATTATGTGATCAATATTGGTGATGTGGAGGATAATAATGAAGTGGTAAAACCTACACATACCATCCACTCTAAAGTAGAGAAATTTTTTTTAATTATAGATCCACCAACACATTTATTTATAAAGTATTTTAAGGGTATTAATGTATTAAGTCAACAATTAGATTTTGGATTAGCTATGATACCTCTTAATGGAATAATAGCTTCATCAAAAGATTATAATTATTCTATAGTTGATTTATGTGGGAATGTGTTTCCTGTTTACCCTATGGTAATTCCATTTTTTGTATTCTATGTGATTATTAGCATTTATTGGATTTATCTATATGGTTATCAAATAAATTTTAAAGGAAGGGAAGTCATGTTTCATATTCCAAATGAATCCTTGATCATATGTTGATGTAAGAATGAGTATAAACTTATAGTGGAAATTATTCCATAACACAAGTCTTAATTCCAATAAATGAAGGTTATCTATCACATATGGTTGTGGATAAACTCATAATTAATAATATAACTATTATATGATTTTTTAATTATGTTTTTATATAATATTTTCCATGAATCCCACCGAATCAAGAATTTGAGTTTCAATATAACTCATATCAGGTTTTGTGCTTATTTCAAAGACTCCTTATATAATTGCCCCAATTGAGTTGTTGGAATTTAAGAATCAATGTGAAGAGAATATTGAAAAGGGATTCATACACCCTAGTGCATCACATTAGAGTAAATATATTCTAATTTTTATGAACAAACATTTATCATTGATACTCTACATTTATTATTGAGGACTTCAGAAGGTTACAATCAAGAATAAATATCATCTCCCCCATATTGATGAATTATTTAATCAACTACATGGTGATAAATACTTTTCTATGATTTATCTTCATTCTAAATATAATCATTTATGGTTCAAGAAGTTGGATATACCCATTAAGTCATTCAATTTATGGTATGAACACTATAATCTTATAGTGATGACTTTTGAACTTACTAATTCCCATGTTATCTCTATCGATCTAATCATTTGTGTATTTATAGACTATCTTGATCAGTTTTTAGTAGTCTTGATAGTTTATATTAATTTATATTCATAGAGAAATGAATAATATGGATGAAAAATGAGTATTATTCTAAAAATTCTATGAAAGGAGAATATTATGAAAAATTCACCAATGGTGAATTTTTGATTTGGAATATTTAATTTTTAGGTAAAATAATCTCAGTAGAGGGGATATATGTGGATCCAAAAAAAGATTTATGATATTGATTTTTTTTAATGGTCAGTAACCATAACTATGTTTTGTAGTTTTATTTATTAGGATGGATATTACCTTTATTTTTTGAAATATATCTCTTGGATATCCTATATAATCACCATGTTGAATCAAAAGGAGGTATATTCTTATAGATGGAATAATGTGAAGTGAATTTAACGGATGTGAAAATAAGGTTTTTCCATGATCCTATGTGCACAATAACCTATAGTGGATAAAGATTTTTGATATACAATGATTTATCAAGGAATGGGTTCGGTTGTGATATCATGAAAAATGATATTGTGATATCTTAGTCCTTATAGTAATTAAATTTCCATGATAAAAAATACAGAACTTGTGATTTGGAGTATGTTTTAGTCATTTTTAGATTAAAAATATGAAGGCATTATCATTATGGATAAGGGTGTTACATATACACTAATAACAAAATATTAAAATATATATTCACTAAAATGTATATAAATATTCACCAAAAAAAGTTTTTGGATTTGAGTAAACATTATTACCTCTCAATATATAATATCCCTCGGAAAGAGAACACATTGGAATATTATTTGACTAAAAAAGTCCTTGTCAGCATATCTAAGATGTTGGCCACAAAAGATATAATATTCATGGATTTTGAATTAAAGGATATATAAATCATAAACGAAGGGGAAAAATCATATCTTTCTCAAATGAATGTTTTTAAATCTATGAAAGTGAGTATTAAAGAAGAACAAAAGGATGACATAGAGCTACAAATAATGGTGAGAAATCTTCATGAGTTCAACCATGGTTGTGATGGAATAATACAGGTTAGGTACTGTGTTTTTATTCCTCCAATACTAGAATTAATAAAGGAGAATTTGGATGAGGCTCAATGTTCATCATCTTATATTCATTGTAGACACACAATGATGTATAGGGACCTAAAAGAGTATTTTTGGTGGGATGTGGTGATAATAGATATTGCAGAATGGGCTTCTTGGTGCATGGTTTGGCAGAGAGATAAGGTTGAGAGATATAATTCTAAGTGGTTTTTATTATAATTATCCATACCATAATGAAAATAGTAAATCCTTAAAATGAACATTATCATCAAACATACACAAAAACTAAATTCCATCAGTATATTAAGTTATATTTTATCACCTAATATTGTCAACACACTTATTTTCAATCAGAAAATATTTACATCTAGATAAGATTTCTAGAATTTATATTAAGGAAGTAATGATATTTCATGGAGTATGAATTCCATTATAAATGATCAGGAAAAAAGGTTTTCAATAATGTTATAGATAAGTCTTTAGTAGGATCTCAATAGAATGTAATATTTTATAAATTCTTGTCAACCATATATATATGGATAGTTTAGGAAGTTTATTACATCATTATATGTCATGTTAAGATCACCATCTATGGATTTTTTAGTTGGTTGGAATTAACGCCTACCATTGGTAAGATTTTCCTACAATAATATGTTTTAATATAATATTCAAATATATCCCTATGATTCCCTAAATGAATGATTTTAATAAATCCAAAATGTTTGAATGTACTTGGGGAAATAATTATATTGGGACCTGATCGTGTTGTTGAAATAGAAGATAAGGTATGATCAATTCAACAGCTGATAGGAGTAGCTTAGATTTGAAAAAAATGATATGATGATAGTCGATGAAAATAACAAGATTTTGATGTGGGTGAAATTGTATTTCTATGAATATATCCATGGATTTGAGTAATTAGTTTTTTAAATAAGGAAAATATAATACGAAAGTATATTGTCCCTTTTGAAATTATGAATCATGTTGGGAAGGTAGCTTATTGATCAGTGATTCTACAAAATATCTCTTAAGATCGAAATGTTTTCCTTATATCTCCTCAAAGATAGTAAATACTTGATTTTTAAATTTTAATAACATATAAATTCATACCACTAAATCAAGTCATATCTTATTATGAAAATATGGTAGATTTATTGGATCATAGAGAGCAATTTTTATGAAACAAGACCACTCGCTTGGTAAATGTTTTATGGTGGAAACACCAATTTGAGGAATTTATGTGGGAACCTGAGGATGTTATGAGGAAAGGATACCCTAATTAAATTTTATCCAAGTTACTATATATAAAGTATAAATTAAATTTAACTAGGTGAGAATGTAACACTAGGATAAATTTTGAAATATTTCTCTTTAAATAATTTTATTTATCCAATAGCTTGTGTTGCATGCAACTGTGTGTTTAAACAAACCACTAGACGCCCATCATATAATATGATCATTATATCCTAGACCTTAAATTTGTGGTAATGAATAAGAATAATTTTTTTAAAATTAATAAAATAATGTTCAAACTAAATATGAATATATTGGTATCTAATTATAAAAATCAAATAATTTTTTTGTAAAATAACATTATTTTTAAAAAAACTTTTTTTATCAAATTAATTTTTTTTATTTTTATGGTTGAATATTATTTTTTATAATTAATAGAAAATGAATTTCTAAAAAATAATTTTAGAATACCAAATGTATCATAAAATTTAATTTTATTATTTTATGAAAACATTTTTCTTAATGAATAGGGAAAACACATATTTTTATTGAGAACTGAATTTTCATTTAATGTATTTAAAATATAAAACCATGTTTTCGATTAGATTTAATTTTTATTTATTTTGTTAAATTTTAAAATATATAAATTATTTTTTTTTAAATTTTTTTGTCACAAATTTATTATAGAATCATTTTATGATTTAAAATTGCATTTATCATAAAAAATATTTTCATTAGAATTTTACAAGTTTTATATAATTTAAATATCTAAAATTATATATTATTAATTTTAAAAATTAATAAAGAATATATATTCATAAGATAATAATTTATTGAATAGTTAAATTTTATTTTTGGCCAATATGATTAATAGCATTGGTAAATTTTGTTTCCACGGAAAAGGGTAATTTTGGGAATATAAGATAAAAATAAAATGATAAATAATATAAAATAACTCTATTATATTCCAAAATTTTATTGTTTTAATATAATTCAACCCATAACACATAAAAACAAAATTATATTTTTAATGGACTATTGTCTAGGAAAATTACTAATATAATATTTAAATAAAGGAAACTCACAAAATGTCACTTTCTTTGTCTTAAATAACCATTTTGTGTCCACATAGTGAAAAAGGTATTTTATGAACAAATATAAACATGCCTCAGTAACATATTAAATTAATTTTAAGTATAAAAATTTATTTTAGACTTTTTGGCCACCTAGATGATATTATAATATTTATAATATTTTATTCAATATAAATTCAAAGTTGTCACATTCCTGATTTATATACGATATATTTTTAAATATAGGTTTAAGGAAATGATATATTCCAATATAAATATTATTATGTACAATAAAATATTTATATTTATCATTATATTTTATATTTAATTTTTTATGAACAGATAATTATATTAAATAATTACACAACATAGTTGTAATAATTGTTTTATTATGGGGAATATAAATTAAATGTTATTAAAAATATTAAAATAAATATAATTTGATATAAATAATATAATAAAATTTAAATGATGACAATTACCTCATAATGATGTAACAAAATATTTTTTATATTTTAAAATGTCATGTTTATATTTTTAAAAGTACAAAAATGAATAGTGTCCAAATTAAAAATAATTGTATTTTATAAAAATATTATATTACTAATTTTTTTTAAAATCCTAATTTATATTTAAAAATAAATTATATTTATAATATGGTCTAAAATTTTATATATTTTTCATTTATGATCAAATTTATGTCAAATAAGAAAATATTACAACTCTTTAATATTCAATGATTTGTTAACTTAGTTAAAATAAAAATATGGTAAATATTGGTTAATCAAAATGATAATGATTAAAATAGTATACAAAAATTGTCTAAAATATTTTGGATGATGAGATTAAAACCTTATATCATATTGAAATATAATACTTGTAATTATTATGGTGTTTGGATAGATAATGAATTTAATAGAAATTAGTGTTTTGAGAAATTCCAAAAGTACCTCTCACTAAAATTATAAATTGGAGCTTACACCCTCAATTATTCAAATCTAACCAACAATCAGGACGAAAAATCCCCTGAAAATTTATATTCTAAAATTCCATATAATCATTATATATGATTTGGTAATGTCAAAAGACCAACCCTAGGGTCCATAAGTGGAAATCTAAAAGACATTCCCTAGATAAGTGGTAATCGTCTTTACTGACTCTTTGAAAAATAATTATTCTCCTAATTACTCTTCATATTTTGTTTACATTATAAATTCATTACTATTTTGTAAATTTTATTAATATATTATTTTGCTATTACTTTACTATCACATTGGACCTTTTTTCAATCATATGAAAAACAAAAGCATCGTAGGTGTGTACGTACGACTAACCATATCCACAACGTGTTGTAATAAAATTTTCATAAACACATTATTTGGATAGAAATAATTAAAAATATAATATATATAATAATAATAATATAATAACTGTTCAATAAAATATATACCGCATCCTCTTCCAAACCCTTTTACAATTAAAAAAATGATATCATCGCTAATGTGTACATTTGGCTTTCCGTCTCCATGACGTGATTCCGTTTATTTTCAATGTTAAACATTCAATAATGATTATATATATGTTTATAATGATTAAATATGATATATAATAACTTAAACAAATTCTGGATATGAAGCAATAATATCCTATTCACAATAAATAGTACTTATAAAACAACATATCCATATGAAGACGAAGTAAATATAACAAAAAATCGTAATAATGAAATGTTGTTAACAAAAGGGTGTCGAGATGATATAAAAAGATCATATATAATATCATAAATATTAATATTTTTCTAGTATTAGTAAATAACAATATTTGTACCATTATACTTGAGATTTGAAAAATTATGAACGAAATCCGACGTAATGTTAGGGTTAATTTTACAGTCTCATTATTTTTTAGGATAGTTTATACATAAGTATAAGTTAAAAAATATTTATCTTCCATTTCCTTTTTTCATTAAAATTATTTCCAAAACATTTTTTCTATTATTATAATATTTATTATTGTTATTATTTTGCATGATTTAATTTTTACTAATCTTTTTGAGGGGAATATTTTTTTCATTTTCCAAATAAGGAACTTTCTGACTTTTTTTTGGAAAAAATACAAAAGGAATTATTTTTTAACTTACACAACATGAACATATTTTTACTCTTTCATGATTCCCTATTTCCATTAATATTCCTTTAATATCTTACCAGGTTATTTTTAAATAAAAATATTTCTTTTAAAATTCCACAACATTTCAACAAAGTAATTTTTTTTCAACATAGAATGGATATTTTCCTCAAGATATATTTTGATGAGATCTCTAAAAATTATTTTCCATCCACAATAACATTAATTGATGTAATTTAGTATTTAATGTGGATAATTTTCAAGGATACAATCCATATTATTTATATGGTTGTTTTATGGTTACGATGTAATGATATTTATCAATTAATATTCTTTCCCATTGGTTATATTATGATGGAACAATGTTTATGGAAAAAATTTATTTTTATGTGTTTTATGATTGAATTATGTTATTATGGAAAACATATGAATGGTTTTAATTATTTAATGGCTAGGACCTATATCTCTCTCCAAATAATTGTGTTAATATTTATATCTCATGAGAAATATGGAATTGGGATATTGAGTGAAATCAGTTCAATAATACAGGGCTAGAACATTGGTGAATACTATTTATTAATAAACATTGTCTACTATAACAGCCTTTTCATTGAGCCTTGACTAATATTGAAATTATTTTCTATGATTATATGTATTTCATAGTTATATTTCGTATATTATTCTCTCATGTTATATGTGATTTGATTCATTATGAACTTTTATTATTTTTCCACGTCATGATATCACAATCTTTGATGTGCTGATTTAATTTTGGAATGTTATTTTCATGTTTATATTCCATTATGATTATGTTATTTCCCTTGATTACAATTAATGAGAAATTGAGATCACCAATTTATTTTCTTTCATTCCCCCAGGATATGATGAAAATTATAGTATAAATTGTATCAATAAATTTTTTTATTTAAGAATCAGTAAATGTTTTATGTTGTATATGTTTTATGAATCAGTCATTTATGCTTCCATATTCCTAATACAATTAAACTATATGGTTCTGGAGTGGTTTTTTTATGTTATGTATTGAATCTTCTTCAATTTATATGTAATATATATGTGTGATAATTAAGGGCTATTATATGAAAAATAATTTTCAAATAAATTTTCATATGATGAGGGATGTGTTATCGCTGAATTAAGATTTCTCATTTTGGCTCATGAAAGTAATGAAAACAATTATGTTCCAAAAAGAAATGGGAAAACATATAGTCATCCAATAGTAATAATTTATAATTTTATTGAGTTTGGAAATTATTATTTCATATTTCCCACATTAATTACTCATTGAGGAAACTATGATGATTGGAAATAGAAATTTGTGACAAAATATTTTACTACTATAATTAAAGATGTGTGAAACCCAAAAATATTAATGCAAAGTATGTTGTATGTTTCTTTAGAATAATCAAATTTTTTGTTTTATTTGGGGATTATATATTAATTTTGATCTAGAAAATTAACATTTATAATGGAATTTCAATATAAATTAATTATTTTTAATCTTTTGGTAAAACCTTCTGTGGGTAGTATAATTAGGACAAAAATTTCTAAAAGTCATCTTTTATCATATTTGGAAGGTTTTTTTTAGAAAAATATTTTTTATTTCCAATTTTAGAGTTTGATGTTATTAAAGGGATATAATTTCTTTTAGTTTATCATGATAAGATACATTATAGAGATAAATAAGTTGTTTATATGCATGAATTTTAGTTTATATATAAGAAATAATTTATACATGAAAACATATAAAGAATTTAACAAAATAATAAATGGTTTAAGTGGATGTTTTCATTCACAAATTATATAAAAGAAGGGAACTATTCATGTTGTTGATGTTATATTAATAAATTAATACATAGATATATATTTATTATTTTAGAGGTCTCAATCCTAATAAAGAGGTAAAATTTACTAATGAATTAATACCTATTGCTAAGCCAATTTCAAATCCACATTTATATAAAACTCTAGTGGAGGTTCTTGAATTGAATAATTAGTTAAAATATTTTTATGATTTAGGTTTCATTAACCATATGAATCCATCTTGGTGTGATATTGATCTGTTTGTTAAAATTAAGGATGGATCCATAAGGCATTAAATTGATTATAGATCACTCAATAACATCATTGTTCAGAACACGTGTCATCATTTCCAAATCAATGACTAAAATGGACAACTCCAGTGTAATTAACTTTTTTGAATATTGAAATGATGTCCATGTATCACTACCTATGTTGAAGAATGAATAAATTTTGAGGATTAAATTCAAGACTATTTATGGGAATTATAAATTTTTAGTTATTCCTTTTATGTTTACATATACAAATACAATATTTATTGATAACATGAACAAAGTTATCTATGGTTATTTAGTTAAATAGTCATTAGATGTCATTTATGAAATTATATTTTATTATTTAATTTATGATAATCATGAAACATATATTTCTATTGTTCAGTAGACATTAAAAAATACACTTCAGGAAAATTTTATTATATAGTAATTTTGGATAAGAACAATTTTCATTCCAATATGTAATATTTCTAGTGATGGAAGTGTTTTTGATCCACCTAAAACTAACATAGTGGATGTGTGCCCAACATCAAAAAATGTGACTATAATTAATCATTTCCCACCTTAATAGGTAACTAACAATGTTTTGTGGAAATCATTACATTGTAATATATCCCTTTTATTAACTTAACACAAAATGGAGTTAAAATCACTTGTTAAAATAAATACAAGGAATGTTTTTATCAATTAAATATATAATTGGTTAATTCTATAGTGTTCTAAATGCTATCAATAAATGATAATTTTTTTATTTACAATGATTTCCATTGTTAGGGATATTGTTCTTCCTAACAACAATATGATTTGGTAATTTCATATACTTCAGGTAAATTAAAAATCCATGTGTATAATTACATCTAACAAGATATTGGTTTATATCAAGGGTTAATTTTTTAAAAAATTTCAATTTAACTTTTATATGTGTTAAAATGTGAAATATTTTTTGATCATAAATGTTTAAAATATATATTCATTCAAAAAATCATGCACTAGAGGAAATGGGGATAGATGGAACTAATAAAGTATTATGATTATTGGATTCACTATCATATAGGTAAAGTGAGGAACATAATAACTGAATTTATTAAAATAGATAATTTATCATTTACTAGGTCACACTTGATAAATTATCCTTTGGACAATTATATGATCACCATCATTTAAGAAATGGAGAATGTTGGAACTCCCTCTCCTTTGTATTTGGGAAAGTGAAATCTTATTTATTAGATAACATTAAATATTCTAAAAATGAATATTTCAGTTTTCATGAAATTGTGAAATTGTTCAAGGTGGTTAATTTTACTTAATATAAAACATACAATGAAGGAGGAATCATATTTGGAAAGTGGTTGTGTATTTTTTGTGTTACCTTGTTTGAAAAGTAATTTTTGATTTAATATCATAGATCCCCATTTTTTCATCTTGGTAGACTAATATATATAGATATATTTAGGAAATTACTTATGGTTTGTAATAAAAAATGATATTTATGACATTAAATTTAAATGTTTACTAGTCAACATGTTAAAGATGGAAGACAATTACAAAAGGAGACAGATCGCCCATTTTTATTTCTTGATTGAAAATAAGAGGGTATATCCATATATTACATAGTGGGATTCCTAAATACATATCGATTTGAGAATTATACTTGGGTTTTTGTTGATCGATTGATAGAATATGCACATTTTATTCTTATTCAAGATATTATTACATTGGATCCAAATTAAAGAGTTTATCATAATGAGATATTTAGGTTATTTCAAGTTCTTATTTATATTTTATTTTAACATAATTTGGTGTTTTTATTGTATTTTTTGAAAGGTCTTCATAATTAAATAATTTTTCAATTAAATTAAAATAATTATTTTTCTTCCTTAATCCAATGGGAAGATAGAATGAAATATTCATAATTTTAAAGATATATTTATGTCTTATTCTTTGGATTATTATAAATGTTTATATTAATATCTTTAATTGGTTTAATTTTATTATAATAATAGTTTTTATACTATTTCTCATACGAGAACATTATTGAAATTATATGTAAATTGATTTTCAACTACATTAGAAGTGGATAAATTTTGGGATCTGAAATTTTTGGGACATTATTTTGTTGAAGAGATAATTGTAAAATCAATTTTGATTCAACACTATATAAAGTTAGCTTATATAATGTAGAAAATTTATATACATAAGCGGAGGGATGATCGAAAATTTTAGGTAGGAGATTATGTTTTTCCTCAAGTACCTCCTTTTAAACGTTTCAATAGTTTTGGTATGAAAGAGAGGATATATCAATATTATCTTTAACCATTAGTAATTTTTAAAAAATTAATATTAACTTCATACACTGTAAATATAACTCTAATATTATCTCAGCTACATTATGTAATTCATGTACTGTTTATATGTAAATATATAGGTAATACAACTCATGTTTTAATACATATAAAATTTTATTTGGATAAGATTCGTTCATATAAAGATAATATAGTTACAAATTTGGAACTAAGGTAGGAGGTATTTTGAAATAATGTGAATCTCTATGTTAAGGTTTTGTGGAAGAACCAAATGATTGATGCAATATTAAAGAAATAAATACAAGAATTGGAAAAAAACACACTCACTTGATTATGTATTGAATAAAATTATGTAATTTTTTTTCAAAAAGGTGGGGTGATATAATGAAAATACACCAATAATCCTAGAAATAAATCAACATTATTATTTTTATTTATTAAATTTTTGGATTCAAATTCCATAATTCTTATATATAATTTTACAGAAAATTTCAATTAAAAAGGTATAGTTTTATTTAACAAAATGATTTTAAATATATTAAATGTTTTTAATTAAATTTAAAATTGAATGATTTTATAAAATTATCTTAATATAAATTTGTTAAATTTTTTAATGAATATAATGAATTTATCTTATGGTGATTTTTTTTCTGTAAATATTTACTGTTTTTTATTTGAAAAAATAAAGTTGTTTATTAAAACTATCATTTCCAATAAAGTATTTAGAAATGATATTTTTATTTTAGATTGTTTTTAATGTGAAATTAGTCTTATATTACTAATAATAATCCACTTAATTAAGTATTAATAAATTATATATTACATTTTGGTGTAAAATACTTTTCATACTTAAGATGTCATTTTTTAAAACAATTTCCTTACATATTGTTTATTTATAATGAAATTAATTTTTATATCTTCTATAAATTCAATATTGTAAAATGAATTATATATTTTTAAACAATATTTTGAAATACACTCAAATTTTTAATTTCAATTTTAGGTATTACTAAAACTTTCAATGATAAAACATTTTCACTAGGGTAAAAGTTAAAAGAGTTAACAAGTAGGTTAAAATAAAGTTATATGGTTCAAGTTATGTATAATAAATTGTTTAATTTTGGTTGGTGTATTTTATTTTAACTAATAATATTATTATCTTTGAAATATTTTAATTTAAATCTATGTTCCTATAAAAAATTCATATAATAAATTTATATGTTTTATGTATTTACAAGTGTGCCACTCTCATAATATATAAAAGGACATGTACTATACACACTTATTATCACATATTAAGAACTCTAGATGGGATAATTCATACCCATATCCCTTATAAACCCCCCTCCCCATGTACTTGATATCATTTTCTCACCAAAAGAATAATTATATATGAGTTATGGAGTATGCCAAAGGTGTATTCCCAAATTAGTTGTATTACTCTTATCATAGTGTGTTCATTTATACCTCAACATATTAATTTTTAATAAGGATGATATTATAAAAATAATATACTAAATATATTAAAATGTTTTTATATTTTATTATTCCCATTTTTCATATTCTTTACTATCGTATGGGAAATGAAAATATTGCTAATGTGTATGTGTGGACTATTAGAACCACAAAGAGTTGTCTCATTTTCTATAACCTGATCATATATAGATATAAAATATGGGATCAAATATATATATTTTAAATATATGAACTAGTTTTGATTATATAATGTTAATATATTACATAGCTTATTCCCCTTCAATATGTTGGTAAATTATAACACCCATCATCAGTACATGTAGACTATCACCTTGAAAAAGAATTGTGATTTACAACATCCATGGAAGGTACTACAAAAATAAATTACGAATAATTATGAAATTTAAAAAATATTTTTAATTATGAAAAATTAAAATATTATCTAATTTATATCTCTAATATCCATTGTAAAAACTAAAATAACATTCATGTATCCATAAGGATTATTGTCTCCATGTAATGGATCAATATATTTTTCATGAATTCCATACATGGTAAGATATAAAAATTTACTTACTATGGAAATATGATTAATACCCCATTTTTATTATTATTGGGTTAATGGGACCATAACCTAGTTGTTTTCTAATGTTCAATTAAAAGATGTTTTTTTGATGTAATAAAATGTATGACACCTAAATTTCCAAGTTTGAATTAACATTTTCAATAAATAAAGGAAAAAAAATATTTTAGAATGTAAATAAATAAAATTATTTTATTATTTAGGTGTTATTGAATTCAGGAAGCTGGGTAATACATACCGTAATGGACAAATACATAAAATTATTTTTATATTGTCTTCATTCCAACCCCTTTTCTTCCATATTGAGGTTCTTTTTAGTGTCTCAAGAATGTAATTATTCATTCATAATATTTTTATAAAGAACTTTTTTTTACATATTTTACTTTATATAATTTTTTTTCTAAATGAATATTTTTCAATTTCTCCATATTGGTTATTTTAATTATTTTAATAAAGTGAAAATTGAGTTTTTTTACTATATATGAATTTCTTACTTATTCACAATAACATAACCATTATTAATTATCAAATGTCCAATGAAGGATGACATGGTTTTTTAAAGTATATCTCGTACCCATTGTTTTACGAATTTATTATTTTTAATAGTTCCCGATGAAAATGGATATTTCTTCTTATGATAATATGAAAATAGAAAGTGTTTTTCTTGGGATTAAAATATGTTTTTCCAGAGTTTTATGTTGAGAAGAATTGTCGATATAAATATTTATCCATGATATAATACATGAAAATTATAAATAATGAGGGGGGATAAAAATATAACTCATGATGACAAGTTACTTTTATTATTCTCTTCAATCCATTGAGAAATGAATCATCTTCAAAGGATAAAAAGTTTGGAGATAACCAAGTAGGTTACTCATTAGGAATTACCTTGGAAATAGTTATAAATGAATATTGTTTAACTTTATTGAGCACATATTATGGATAATATTCTACAAGATAGATATATTATTCATGTAAAATATTTTTTTATTAAAACATTTTAATTTCATGAGGTTCAGAACAATTATAAACAATTAATGGTGAACGACATGAAATGTTTTCATGAATTCTGAAAATCCTCAACATGAATTCATTTTTTAAATATTATTAATAATTTATTTGTTTTTCCATTGGGAGAAGGTTTATTTTGATATATGGAGATTTTTTATTTTTTTCATCAATGTTTTATTGGAAAAAGTTATAAATTTTTTGGGGATTCCATGTTTTTACTAGTCTTACATGATATAGTTATTTTTATGTCCCTTAATGATATTTTTGTAGAGACCCAAATCTTGACGTACATGGATAGTATATTATTTTTTTGGAATACTTAATACATAACAAAAACAAACACACAAGGATCGTAATAGTTTATTGTCTTTGGAAACTCGGAATGTAATATTCTAATCATGGTGAATGATCTTCAACATCTCTCATAAAGATCTTCCCCTTTTTTTCTTACCTAAAACCTTTCTTTATATCCAAGGGAAATGAAAACATATAAAGGGTGAGCTCAAATTCTCAGTAAGGGTAAGCATGGAGAAAATAAAACAAACCATATAAATTTTAACTTCAAAACATGAACATAAAGTTTACACATCAAAATCAGGAGTTGTGAAATAAATCTTGGCAGTACGTAAGGAAAAGGTCATAAAGGAACATTAATAATGATAAAATAGCATGGGAATAAAACATTTAATTGTGGGAAACCATTAAGCACATGATAAGATTTACATAGTAGCCATGACATTGCTTCCAATACTATCTTAGTGGACAAAGTCCCTTTCTGAACTGAGTTCACTCCTCGTTTTAGTCCTGTAACGCTGAACCGGATTAACTTACTGTTCCATACATGTCTATCACATGAGATATAAATCTTTACCCAATGAATTGGAGGTAGATATAGGTCCCACACATCTCATAATGAAATAATTCTTATGTGTTCCACAACATAAACATAAATCATTCATCATAAACCACATAATAAAATGGGTTTCATAAACATCATCCCATCATAACATAATCCATATAAAACAAATGGATATAATTTCATCATAAGAAAAGAGAAAAAATGTAAATCATAGGGACATTATACTTTAAACATAAACATATGATATAATGTCATCTTATATGGAAAATAATATTGATAAAACATTTGAAATGAATTTTTGAGGAAAATATCATATCTTCTTAAAAATAATTTTCTTTTCACAAAATTCCATTCAAAAAGAAATGGATTTTGTTGAAAATAATGATGAAATATTTTAGAGTAATATTCATGAAAATAAGGTGTTATAAAACGTAAAAATCCATTCATGCTGTATAAGTTAAAAAAACATTCTTCTCGTACTTTTGCCGGAAAATTAAAAAAAGTACCTCGTAACGTAAAAAAAATATTCTTTACATACCATGTAGTAAAATTAAAAAATAGGTCAAAATGCCTTTAAACATACATGAAACCATTCTTAGAAAATAGTTACATGTATGACAAATATAACCCTAGTAAATACTTACGAATAAACAATCTCAGATAAAAACAAGATTGGAAAAGTTATCCCTAGCCTTATGTTCAATTTCTTCCGTATGTGTCCGAGACTATTGTATAGTGTGTTTGAACATATTATTAACTTGTAACAGAACCATAATAATATTTATTTTATCATATGTGATTCATTTATGACATTATATTATCCGTTCATTTGTCAATTCCATGTTAAAGAAGAGTTTTGGGTAAAATCGTTTCATTTATCATCCTTGTTTTGACTTGTAATTATTAATATGATTGCTTAGATCATGATTACATAATGACAGAATATAAAACATGATTTATATATAATATATATTCAGAATATACATATATATAATAGATCGATAAATGGAAATAAATACACCGTTCATGGAGATGGTAGGCCGTACGTACGCAAGAACGCTGTTTTTCATTTCCGTATTTGAATTGAATGGAATTAAGTAGATGACATACATATTTATATATATACATAAATAAAGTATCATTATTATTTCATATATTTCATGATTACATTATAATCAGTCTTGAATTGTTATCATGGAAAATGAATCTCATCGCATCGTGGAGATGGTAATCCGTACGTACGCACGAGTGATGATGTCATTCCCATATTTATTGAATGGAATTGTAGTGGATGATATAATATATTAGAATCTTTTTGATGATATAATAATCATATATATTTATTATTTACACCATTAAACCCATCCAAGTAAGGTGGTGGTGGAAAAACTGATTACACCACGGCGTGGAGACGGTATTCCGTACGTACGCACGTGCGATGATTTCATTTTCCGTAGGATGTATAGAAGGTGAAACAGGTTTGTTTCATATTTATAATAAAATATCATTATATAATTAATATTGATTTATTACTTTATATTTACACAACTAAAGAAGAGGATGTATAAGAAGAAAGAAACTTGAAAGAGTCTGTAGAAGAGATTACCTCTTCCTCGACGCACCTCTTTTAATCTTTTTCTTAGGGCATTGCAGTTGGTGTTTTGAGAAGACAAGAACCTATATGATATAACTAGAGAGGTTGAGAAGAAAAATTGGTCAGTTTTGACCGAGCTTCAAGGCTGAAAAGGGTGTGAAGAGAAGAGGGACGGGGTTCCCTTTTTATAAGGGAGGAGAGGGGCACCTTTCAAAAAACTGAAAATATTATTTTATAATAAAGTCATATTCGGTTTATAATATCTCCTAATTGATTTATTTAGAATCTAAAGTGGGGATGGATCGAAATCCTCTCAACCAATAGGTTTTAGACAAGTTAAGGTTAGTATTTTAACCTTATCATTTAGATTTAACTCTAAGTTAAATAATATATCTTTTACCATGTCTTCTTGTTTTCTTACACTATATGGTTAATAAACATACTATAACAAGACAAACGAACCCCAAGTGGTTACTTATTCATATATATAACCTTATCCAAGTCCTTTGGCCGAAACATATATTTTGATGAATAGAATAACAATTAATAATATAATATTTGTTTCTAAAAACTATTTTATGTCAATTTTGACACTATTTTGTAATTGATTTTTGAAAAAATCATAAGAACATGATTAGTTCGAAAAAAACTTAATTTAATCAATACTAACATGTCATAATAACCAAAAAAATTATTGTAATTTATAAAAAGTCTTAAATTAAATTTATTTGGGTATTTATAACATCAATGATGTTAATATTTCATTAATAAGGTAATTACAGCACCATCATTGTGTCATAAATAAATTAAATTATTTAATGTCTAAAAATTATAAATAAAATACCATTATCAAGGAAATAATTTTATATTTATAATGAATATTTACAGTTGAATTTATCTTATGTATAACCCTATATTAAAAATGTTGTAGTTATTAAACTTTGATTTTAACTATTTTAACTCTATTTTAAATAAAATAATAATAAATGTTATAATCTAATCCAAGTGGACCTAAAGGGAAATATTTTATTCCTAAGATTGTTTTTGGTCGAATTACAATTATCCAATAGAATTAAGACATGTGTTAGGGTAATAATAATATCATTTTTACCCTTAATTACACTATTTACTTATAACAGTGGTAAATAAAAGTAAAAAGATACTATTCACCAAAAAATTTTATCTTATTGAACCACATTTTACTCCTTGATATTAACTGTGTCTCCCGGGTTTTCGAAATTCTACTCACATAAGCGGTAAAATTAATTTTTATGTAAATTTTCAAAATCTCCTAGGTGGTGGGTAAAAGACGGTGAAAAGATCAATAAAATTTTTATATATCTAAAATTATTATAAAATGACTCAAACGAATTACATTTAACTTATATAGATATTATTTATAAATTTTGGCTTAAAATAAATTTAAATAAAATAAATAATTATCTAAATAAAAAGTCGGTTTTTAAATAGTAACCCAGTGTTTTCACTATTCATAAAAAATTGAATGTTTTCAGAAAAATACCAAAAATTCACCCTTGGCTAATTTCGATATTCCGAATCCAAAAATGAAGTCCATTTTCAAAAATAAAATTTCAAAAAGTGGGTATTACTATTCATAATGGCTGGTTTATATAATATTTTAATAACATATCTTTGTTTAGTGAAACTCAGTATTACATAGAACACATGATATCATAGAAGGTTGTGATTTCATGTAAAGAAAGCCATGTTAGGGTTGAGTGTAATGCAAGATTCCTTTGTTTTTGTGTATAATATAATCCAAACATATTTCATTTATAAATTGAATATATATATATATAGACACTCAATGTTGCGTAGAATATCTTCTATCAAATGAAATTGAAATTTTGTGTAACACGAGCCAAGAATAGTGTTGCGTATATGATGTTGCATATAGAAAAAGATAATTTTGGGGTCATGTATAACACACGAAATTAAATAAATTAAAAAAACATACTTCTCATAAAATATCGGGGTGTTACATTCTACCCCCCTTAAAATGAATTTCACCCTCGAAATTTGTCGGGGTTATAAATGGTTTACTACATGAAAGTTTCTTTAATAGAAACCCACATAATAAAAAGGACTACCAAAACATAACTTTAAAAACTATATTATGAAACGTAATAGTTACCCAAATTATCTAATCACTAGGTTTCCACATAGAAGAACATAGGTGAAAATATGTATATGAAAGATAAATATAACCATCATGTTCTGATAGAGAGTGGTAGAGGACATGGCTATGAAAAAGCCAAAAATCACAAATCCATAAATTTGATATGATCTAAGGTACCATCTGATTAATCAGATATGAGGGCAATAAGACAACATTTTTGGTTTTCAAGAAGATTTCCCTAAAGTTGAGAAAATTGGAATTAGAAGAAATAATTTCTTGATTTTGGTACAATCTCACCGTTGGTAATTCTGTGAACAATTTCCACTACAAATCATAAAGAAATAAAGTTGAATTTGTCATTCCTGAAGTGTTAGCATATCATGCAATAAAATGATAGGTCATTCCATCTGTCTCAAACAAAAGGTTAGAAAAAGTTATTAAATATATATAAGTCCATCTATAGTGAGATTAATCGTATATAGTTCCTAAAATGGACTTATACTTCATATATCATACCAATTAATAAATTAAAACTAATTTCTACCAACCATGGACTTCCTGTAGGCCATTGGTATGTGATAAAGGCCTGTCACACTTCATTTGTGGGTTCGATTCCCACATCCTTGTCCGATGCGATGGGTTGTCGCTCGTCCTATGGGTTGTCCTTTTTCTAAAACTATACTATTATAATATTACAGAAATAATATTGAAAAAATACTATCTGATTTCCAACGTAATCCATTCCAAACTTTAGGCTTATCCAAAATATATCTATCCAATCTCATAGTATAAAGAAAACTATTACTTGAAAGGTCACATAACATGCATGTGAATACCATCATTTATCCCCCATATATCATAAGATATATCTTGTTGGTCACATTCCAAACATGTGAATACCTTAATGATTTATTCTCTTGAAACATGAATTACCATAAAACCTTAGTGAAAACAATAATGTTGTCAAAAGTTAACTCTTTCCACATACCAAAATCCAAAAATTGCTGTATAGTCGAACAATAATATCACTTTGTCCTTATACCAGTCATGAGCTCATAAATACTATCAAAAATTTCATTTTATCCTTATCCCTTCATTATGCACATATCATCCACTTTACAAAAATATTTCAATCACTTTGCATGGTTACCGGTACCATATAATTATTTAAAACCGAAATGCACCAATAAATTGATATTCCAATATACCATAAAAGTACCTCAACAACATTATTCATGAATACCAATAAATAAAAACATCAATCCATTCTCTTCAATTATTGTCATTGAATAAGTCCTTCCTTGATTTAGAAGTATCCTCTTAGGTCAGGGCATTGAGTTGGGTAATGCCCATGTTCTCCACAGATAAGACATTGAACTCCATAACAGTCTGTCACTCTATGACCCTTCTCTCCACACTGATAACATCTTCCCCTCCCTTTGATGTATTCATCAAGGTTCTTCTTCCCTTATTTAGAAATCTCAATCTTCCTTTCTCTTTTCTCCTCACCATGCGAATATGAATAAAATTCCATCTTCCTCTTATTTGATGAATTAGGAATACCACTAAAGTCCACCTTGTAAATCATATATCGCAGTGACTGATTCGGCATAATCACAAAATTTTTCTTTCTAGGAATTACACAATTTCCCATCTCATAGTCACCAATTTTTCCATTGGATTTAATGTTAACCCAATTCCATCTAGTTCTCTCTATTGACTAAAACCAAAAACCATGGTGTAAGAAACAGTTAAAATAACAAGGAACCATATAATCATAAAAAGTCACTTATGGGATGTCTAACTTATCACACATTCTTTAATCCATGACACCCTAGGATCACCCTAGGTTATTCAAGATCGTCAAGATAATTCTAGGAATGTAACCTATAGTTATACTAGACCTTACGTAAATCCCTACATATACCTTAGAAATATCTCTAGGGATCTCAATAAAGTTCTCACATCCTTGTTTCCAGAGGTTGACTAAACCTTTCCTCTGATACCAACTATAGAGACCCAAAGCTTGATGTACATAGACATTACATTACTTTTGAGGAATACTTAATAAAAAACACACAAGGACCGTAATAGTTTAGTGTCTTTGGAAACACAGAACATAATCTTCTAATTTTGGTGAAAGATATTCAACATCTCCCATAAAGTTATTCCCCTTTTGTTTTCTTACATAAAACCTTTATTTATATCCTATGGAAAAGAAAACATATAAAGGGTGTGCTCAAATGATCAGTAAGGGTAATCATGAAGAAAATAAAACCAACCATATACATTTGAACTTCAAAACATGAACATAAAGTTTACACATCAAAATCATGAGTTGAGAAATAAATCTTGGCAGTATATAAGGAAGAGGTCATAAAGGAACATTAATCATGATAAAATATCATGGGAATAAAATATTTAACTGTGGAAAACCATTAAGCACATGATATGATTTCCATAGTATCCATGACATTGCTGCCAAGACCATCTTAGTGGACAAAGTCCCTTTCTTAATCGAGTTCACTCTTCATTTCAGTCCTGTAACACTGAACCAGATTAACTTACCGTTCCAGTCATGTCTATCTCATGTGATATAAATCTTTTCCCAATGCATTGGAGAGAGATATAGGTCCCACCCATCTCATAATGAAATCATTCTTACGTGTGCCACAACATAAACATAAATCATTCATCATAACCCACTGAATAAAATGGGTTTCATAAACATCATCCCATCATAACATAATCCATATAAAACAAATGGATTTTATTTCATCATAATAAAAGAGAAACCATGTAAATACTAGAGACATTATACTTTAAACATACACATATGGGATAATGTCATCTTAGATGTAAAATAGTTTTGATAAAACACTTGAAGAGGAAAATATATTTTCTTCTTCAAATTCATTTTCTTTTCAAAAAATGACATTCAAAAATAAAAGGATTTTGTTGAAAATAATCATGAAATCTTGTAGAGTAATCTTCATGAAAATAAGTTTTTATAAAACTGTAAAAATCCGTTCATGCCTTATAAGTTAAAAAAACATTCTTCGCTTACTTTTTCCTGAAAAGTCAAAAAAGTACCTCATAACGTAAACAATAGAAATATTCCTTACATACCATGTAGTAAAAGTAAAAAATAGGTAAAAATCACTTGAAATATACATGAATCCATTTTTAGAAAATAGGGACATGGATGATAAATATAACCCCAGTAAATTCATACGTATAAACAATATCGGATAAAAATGAGATTGGAAAAGTTATCCCTTACGTTATTTTCAATTTATTATATATGTGTCTGAGACCCCTGTATAGTGGGTTTAATCATATTATTAACTTGTAACAGAACCATAATAATATTTATGATATCATATATGATTCACTTACGACTTTATATTATCTGTTCAGTTGTCAATTCCATGTTAAAGTAGAGTTTTGGGTAAAATAGTTTCATTTATCTTCTGTGTTTTGACTTTTAATTATTAATATGATTACTTAGATCATGATTAATTAATTCCAGAATATAATACATGATTTATATATAATATATATTCATAATATACATATATATAATTGATCGATAAATGGAATGAAATACACCGTTCATGGAGACGCTAGGTCGTACGTACGCATGAACGTTGTTTTTCGTTTCATTATTTAATTGAATGGAATTATGTAGATGAAATAAATATATATATACATAAAACCAGTAGCATTATTTATGTCATATATTTCATGATTACTTTATAATCATTCTTGAATGGTTAACATGGAAAATGAATCACATCGCGTCGTGGAGACGGTAATCCGTACGTACACACCAGCAAGGATATCGTTCCCATATTTATTGAATGGAATTGGAGTTGATGATATAATATATTATAATCAGTATTATGTTATAATAGTCATATATAGTTATTCATTACACCATTATACCCATCCAAGTAAGGTGGTGGTGGAAAAACTGATTACACCACGGCTTCGAGACGATATTTTGTACGTACGCACACACGGTTATTTCCTTTTCCCTAGGATGGATAGAAGGTGAAATATGGTTGTTTCATATTTATAATAACATATAAGTATATAATTAATACTTATGTTATTACATTATAATGAAAAAACTAAATAAGAGGAAGTTGAAGAAGAAAGAAACTTGAAAGAGTCGGTTGAAGAGATTACCTCTTCCTCGACGCACCTCCTTTAAACTTCTTCTTAGGGAACTAGAGTTGGTCTTTTGAGAAGAAAAGAACCTCTATGATATAACTAGATAGGTTGAGAAGAGGAATTGTCAGGGGTTGGTCAGGAATCAAGGCTCAAAAGGGTATGAAGATAGGAGGGAAGGGGTGCCCTTTTTATAAGGGAGGAGAGGGGCACCTTTGGAAAAACTTAAAATATTATTTTATAATAAAGTAATATTCGATTTATAATAGCTCTTAATTGATTTATTTAGAAGCTAAAGTGGGGATGGGTCAAAATACTCTCAACAAACAGGTTTTAGACAAGTTTAGATTGCTATTTTAACCTTATCATTTAGATTTAACTCTAAGTTAAATAATTTAACTTTTACCGTGTCCTCTTATTTTATTACACTATATGGTTAATAAAATTACTATAACAAGCCAAAACAAACCCCAGGTAGTTCATTATTCATATATATAACCTTATCCAAGTCATTTGGCTGAGCCTTATATTTCTAGAAACAGAATAACAATTTAAAATATAATATTTGTTTTAAAACATATTTTATGTCTATTTTGACACTATTTGGTAATTGATTTTTGTAAAAATCATAAAAACATGATGAGTTCAAAAAAAGTTAATTGAATCAATTGTAACATGTCATGTTGACCTAAAATGTAGAGGAATTTATAAAAAGTCTCAAATTACATTTATTTGGGTATTTATAACATCAATTATGTTAATATTTCATTCATAAGGTAATTACTGTATCATCATTATGTCATAAATAAATTAAATTATTTAATATATAAAAATTATAAATAAAATACCATTATGTAGGAAATATTTTTTCACTTTTTGATTAATATTTATAATCTAATTTATTTTATAAATAAAACTATATTAAAATGTTTTAGTTATTAAACTTTGATTTTAACTATTTTAACTCTTTTTTAAATAAAATAATAATAAATGTCCTAATCTAATCCAAGTGGATCTAAAGGGTAATATTTTATTCATAATATTTTTTTTGGTCGAATTACAATTATCCAATAGAATTAAGACATGTGTTAGTGTAATAATAATATCATTTTACCCTTAATTACCCTATGTACTTTTAACCGTGGTAAATAAAATTAAAAGGTTACTATTCACCAAAAAATATTTTTATTTTATTGAACCACATTTTACTCCTTGATATTAAACATGTCTCTCAGATTTTCGAAATTCTACTCACAGAAGCGGTAAAATTATGTTTTATGTAAAATTTTAAAATCTCCTAGGAGGTCGGTAAAAGACGGTGAAAAGATCAATAAAATTTTTATATATCTAAAATTATTATAAAATTACTCCAATGAATTACATTGAACTTATATAGGTATTATGTATCAATTTTTACCTAAAATAAATTTAAATAAAATAAATAATTATTGAAATCAAATGTCGGTTTTTTTAAATAGTAACCCAGTGTTTTTACTATTCATCAAAAATTGAAAATTTTCAGAAAAATAATAAAAATTCACCCTAGGCTAATCTCGATATTCCAAATCCAAAAATGAAGTCCATTTTGAAAAATAAAATTTCAAAAAGTGGGTATTACTATTCATAACGGCTAGTTTATATAATATTTTAATTACATATCGTTGTTTAGGGAAACTCGATATTGCGTTCAACACACGCTATCGTGGAAGGTTGTGATTGCATGTAAAGCAAGACAAGTAAGGGTTTAGTGTAGTACAAGATTCCTTTGTTGTTGTGTATAATTTAATCCAACCATATTTAATTTATACATTGAATATATATATATACACTCAATGTTTCGTAGAATAACTTCTATCAATCAAAATTGAAATTTTGTGTAACACGAGCCAAGAATAGTGTTGTGTATACGGTGTTGCATATAGAAAAAGCTAATTTTGGTGTCGCGTACAACACAAGACATCAAATAAATTAAAAATAATACTTCTCATAAAATCTCGAGGTGTTACAATTTTTTACTTATCCTACATTTTGAATTTAATTTCATAGGATATATGGACAACTAGGAAGTATAGTAAGGTAAAAATTCCACTTTTATACTCATATTAAAATAAGAAAAGGTGACCTTAAAGAAACATGGGTGAACGAAAAATTATTTGGCTTTGTGGAAATAAAGTTACACTGTATTAAAGTTTCCTCTTTCCTTTATAAATATTTTCATAATTATTCCAAAATATAAAACTAAACGTTCTTGAAAATGATAAAAATATGAAATTCATGCTATCAAAATCAAATTTATTGGTAATATATATAAAGGATCAATATATTTAATCACAACTATATAGCATTGAAAAACTTAAACACAAATTGTAATAAAAAAAAGAATACATGTTTTCTAGATAATGGTATATAACCAAATAAAATAGTAATAAATTAGAAAGATAATATGATAAATGTTACCACTGTATCATTCCTTGAAATACAAAAAAATATTATGGTGATTTCTAGTGATGATGAGAAAAAATATATAATTGAATCTAAAAAATAAATATAATAATAAGATAGAAACTATAAAAGTATACATAAATATACAAACAAAACCAAATGATAAATTAAAACATATAAAATAAAATAAAAAATAAAAATTAAGCATGTAATATTAATGGAATGAATAAATTATTATTGAAGGGGTTGGTATTCAAGATATTTAACCAAATTATGCCTCTCTATTTCTCTTATACCAAAGATCCAAAAAATTTAATGTTACACATTAATAAATAAAATTATGTTATATTCATAGAAAAATTAGAAAAAAACATACCCATTTTAGATTCCTTAAAAACATTGCATCAAATGATACATTTCTAAGGAGGTTATTCGATAGGAAAAATCAATGTATAGAATTTACAATAATATTTAAAAATAAGTATAGTAGTGTTATCATTGAAAAATGTTTACCATCAAATTTTAATGACCCTAGAAACTTCAAAATATATCTTAGAACAGAAGAATGTGTGGAGAATTTTTTTCAATATTACGTATGATCTAGTATCATTATCATTTATTATTCATTATAGAAAAAGTTGGGTCTATGGGATGTGAAACAAACTTATTTATCACATTAGTTGGCTTCTAGGGCAAATACTTAACTAAATGGAAGGGTATGTGGCCATTTAGTTAATGATGGGTTTTTGAATTCCCCTATTGATATTATAATTTTTGAAATGGTGTGTGCAGTTACGTTTTTTTATTATTTTGGGTAAACCGTAAATAGTTATAGGTGGGATAGTTATAGATGTTTGAAATACTAAGATAAACATACAATACGACAATGATCTAGAAGAGTTTCATGTTTACATGGTGTTTCCATTTGAGGTTATTTATATGTTGGTAGATATTACAGAGGATGTTTTTATAGATGATTCAAAATGTATTTTTCATGACGTTTAAGTTGAAATAATTCAAGAATTAGTAAATAAAAACTTTTGAAACTATTATGTTGAATCTAAATCCACACAAGAAATAGGATGATTTCGTAGGATTTTGAGTTGACATAGTCAGATAGTTTCTATGAAAACTGAATTAGTAAAACTATAACATACATTTTTTTACATGTATTCTTTATTCTATTGGATAGAAAACACAACTACCTATTTCTGAGAGAACATTATCCAACTAACAAAAAACTGATTAATACATTCATACATATAATTCTATTTTTAAACCTATTAATGAGGGATTATAATTTTATATTATGTTTTTGAGAGTATATATAGCTGGGGATGGTTTTTATCTATAATATATTGAATTGTTATTCCCAATATGATTATGTCTACTATACTGAGTGTTTTTCTCCAATGATGTTTTAGAAAGTTAAATTATTTTTATTTATATAATTAATATGAAAATTATATCATGATATAATATTTTGATCTCCTCAGGTGTGAGTCTCATATTTTTTTTTCATTTTTATGTTATTTTAGGCTCATTTTATAATTTTATTGAGTTTAAATAGATTGTTTCAGATTATACACTTTTTTTCCGAGTCATTCGGTACATCATGTGTGATGAAAACATTGGGTATATTATTGTTAACATTTTATAATATTATTGGTTCATTTATTCAATCATTATTCTTATTCATTAGAAACTAGAAATATATAAATATTGATAAAAACATCAAAACAAAAATATTATAGGAATTCTAGAATAATTTGATAGAATTTGGTGATATATATATATATATATAATTTGGGAACATGATAATTTTTATAAGTCAATGAAATCATAATAATCAATAAATCATTCTATCTAAATTAAAATGGAAAATTTTATTGTGTATGTCTGGTTGAAGAATCTAAAATTAACATTACATTGGATAAAACCCATTATTTCCCAGTTTTTTCTTTTTTTCATCACTAAAAAAATGATTATTAGTTAGTTGAATCCCATCAATCAACTAACAACATAGTGGGAAACAATTAATGGGTTGTACTGTAACAAAATACAAGGAGAAGTCAAGATTGACCATCTATTAAAAATATGATCATCCATGGATGGGTTTTATGTTGTAAGTCAACAAAGTGGTGGATGAAATACATGAAAAAATAAACAAACTATGGGTTTAGGTGATAATCTTAGTCGACCATCCACATGAAGGGAGTGAACCTACAATTTTAGCACACAAATAATTATAAATTCATGAAACCATATTGACTGTTTATCTACCACATGAAGTAAAAGTTGAGTTAATCATTTCATTCATAAATAGATTAAAATTCAGTTGAAAAATATCCTATGTTCATCAAAATCCTGAAGGAAGGAATTTCTATACATCTACTTAGTCTATCATATGGACAAAATGGGGACTAAACAAGTAGTGAATTACATATATGGTAATTAAACCATTTGTACAAAGATATGAACTGAATGTTCAACCACTGAATAGATAGTGATAATAAATTATTGACTGGAGGAAGAGATAACTAATCATGAGTTAACTAAATAGGTGTAATATCAAAAGACCACATGAAGAGAGTCCAGCGATAATGTGAAATAACATGTAATGGTATGAATAAGGGTAACTGACCATGATTCCACTAAAGAGTGATCATCAAACCATGAGTTGAAGTAATTTTTATTTTAAAAAAACTATAAAAATAGTGTCAAGTTATCATATGGAATGACAACATGATTAAATAAAAAATTGATATGAGAAATTCCTGAATAAAGATAGATTTAACCTGGAAGTCAATCATCAATAATAAATTTCAACTAATCATCAATCATAATAGGATCAGGAATGCGAAGTAACATGAGACCCAATTCCTCAATCCAATATTCATTTTTGTTTAATATATATACTACATATTGAAGGATAATTTGGATTATATTTTAATATTTATAGTTTATACAACTGAGAAACCATTAATATTTTTCAAATAAAAAATGGGAGGATTTGTAGGGTGGACTCAAAAGGACCGACCTTCTATTCAAAGGATTATTATTTAGAATTATTCAATTTTAATGTTTTCCATATATTTTAAAATTAATATTATTTTTTCTGTGAATCTAATTGAATAAAATTATTTATGGATGTTTATATATATATATATATTAATCTTAGAAAATTATATTGGTCACTATTAATATACCAGTTCATTAATTTTTGTGATCATATTCTTGCATGCTTAGTTTTTTACCATTCTGATAAACATCATTAAATAAAATATAAACATTCATCACCCTTAAAAATTATAGTCTACATATCGATGATTATGTGGTGATAAATAGAAACTTTTTTTATGCTCTATTTCAATAATTGTTTATGTTCCATGTTAAAATGATTTTCACACATTATTATAAACCATTTCATCAATTCTATTTACTAAATTTCCAAATCAATTTAAATATGAATATTTATTATTATTTATTAATTTTAGCAGTAAAGAATAGGTAAATCCATGGTTTTAATTTTGGGGTGAGGGGTCTTAAATTTTACTAAACTATAGAATATTTTTTTACACATCAGAAACTAATTTTTTTCATGTTTTCTTATTTTCAAGGATCATAATATAACTTCAACTGGGTGAATTATTTCATGAATTATGAAGGTATTTTTATTATATTGAGTACGATAATTTTTTATTTTTCCACATAGAATCAATTGGGCATAAAATTTAATTTATTCTATTTAAAATAGTTTCATTTTTATGTTAATTGGGTTATGACATACAATTTTCATTGATCTTGAACATTATTGCTAGAATTTGAAATCATAAGATATGAATTTAAATAGTAAATGTTATGAAATTATAATCCATGTGATGTATTTATTATTTAATCTAAAAATTTTCATTGATTTGGTTGTTCATTGTTTTATTTTTTTAACTATACATTACACTAATGGTGTTTATATGTTCACCATTTATTGCAGGATTTTTTCATTTATAGAAAAATAGTTGTTTGTATGTTTTAGTTATCATTATTGGGATTTTTTTTGTACCATTACAAAAAAAATCACCATAACTTTTGTAAAAAGATTACAATAATTTATCAAAACTATTTTTTGGAATATAACTAATATTATATATTTGAGAGAGTCGACTAGGGAAAACCAATTTTCAAACCAATTAATTGGGGAATTTCAGTTTTTCAATAAATATTTTTTTCTACCAGTGAATTTTAACACTATATTTATTGAGGATTTGATATATCTCATGTGAGGGGGGATTTTATGAGACATATTTCTATTTAATTTCACCACGTCTATTTTGTGGGATTACAATATTTTTAATTTCAACATGTGTTCTAAATGAGATGGTATTGAATATTTCTATGTCAATGATGAAACTATTATTAATTAATTATTTTAAATGATGTGAAAAAATAAATTCATGTAAATGATAAAAAATTTATTCTTTATTTTCTAAAATACATTATGTAAAAAAAATAAAATTTTTCTAAAATTCTTTTTCAATCTCAAACAAGAAATATTTAGTTTTGAAAATATAAAGTTTATTTCCATCATTATTTGGATTTAACCAATGAGACCACAAAATTCCAAATGTAAATTCAATTAAAACATCAACCTAATTAAAGAGGGAGTTGAGATTGATGGAAAATGTACATTATAAGCTTCTTGATATTGTTTAATATGCATGATTAATGAAATAATTTTGAAAAAATTATATTTTCATCAATGTAGAGCTGAACAAAGGTTCATATGGTAGATCACATTAAATTTAGGAGTTTTACTAGATATATCTTTGAGTAATTAAATCCAAAATCAATATAGGCCATATAGGTTCTTGGGATAAAGGTTCATATTAATTGATTTTCAAACATGATTCATTTTTCTGGGAGAAACTTGAGAAATGGTAAAAGGATAATTCATTCATTCATTATAAAGGATCACATAAAATGGAGGACCATGAATTAAGGATATGGTTCTTTAAATGTAGTGTCTAGAGAAATTTAAGTGAGGGTATGAAGGAAATATTATCGAAGAATCTCCCCCATACCTTCTCATTACTTCCTTTATTTTTGTGCTGAGATGTTTCTATTGATACTATTTGTATCTGAGTTGTTTTCAGTGAATTATATTTGATAAATTGTATTATATTTTATGTATTATTTGTTAGATTTTAATCATATATGATTCTTTCCGTTTTTTATTACTAATTTTTTATTTTTTATGTGAATATTTTCAATGGAATCCTTGAACGAACAGGTGAATAGTATAAGAATAAATTTCTGTAGAAACTAAATATAAATTATATAAATGGAAAAAAATTTAGTTTTGTTTTTTCCTATGAAGATACATTCTCATATTGAGTTCTTTTTGTCATATTTGTATTAAATAATTTTATCTATAAATATTGTTCATCAAATGTTAGTTAGGGGTTTCATTTTCATCTTAACACATCTTCAACGCGTTAATAGTTGATCATATTATATGAGTTGTTTTTTTTTCAATTTTGACCATTTTGTACTTCCTAATCATGTTTACTATTTATCATCTATATCTATTTTTTATTACCTCAACATTCCCTTCCATACCTCTATTTTCACATCACATTCATACCTCTCTTTTAGAAAAACATCATATCCTAAATCTTGTTGTTCTTTATTTTTTGTAATTTGGTAACAAAAATTAGTCTTGTCTATGGATCAACCCCACTAACCATATTTCCAGTAGATGTATGGTTTATAAATTTTAAATATATTACATCCAAGATACCAAACATAAATTATGATGTTAAACTACATGGAATTTGGTGCACCTTACATGATCCTTAAATTACGTTGAGTGTTCTACATTTTACAACATAACTTCCTTACATGAGATCTTGATACTTTTGTGAATCATTTGAATATGGTTCTTATTCTATAAATGTACTCTCGGATAAAATGATATAAACTATAGAAATTATATCATGGCTCCAAACATTGGGAAGACACCATAATATCATTTCTCTAAAAACAAGACACATATGTGTTGTGCTTACATCAAAGGATTGTATATGGATGTATTCATGTTATCTGAAATTACATATTGCTTAATTTATTTATTATATTGATTCAATAAAAAAATAGTACCAAATTTAATCATAGAGTATTGATAATTTTTAAATTGAAATTTGGTTTTCTACTTTAGTTATACAATAAAACATTATAGGATGAATCTAGGAACTTCAATCTTTTATATAAAAATATGGCTCACTTATTTTAGAAAATTTATAGAAATATAAAACAAATAAATTGATAAATTTTTGTATATTTATTAAAATTACCATAGGGTGTAATGTGAAACATAGTTCTCTTATCTTGTATCCATCCATGGAGATCCAATTCTCCTCTAATCCAAAACAACATATTAATATATGGGATTTCATCATTAATATTGAGTTTCCATTAATAACGCTTAAATTGGAAAAACAGATTCCATGTTAAAATTTAGTAGTTGAATTCCCCCATTTTGTTCATAACTATACATCTCATCAACACAAAACATCAATCCATTATATGTGATTTCATAATTCACATTGGGTTTTTATTTTTAGCGTGTCTTATTATCATTCATGATTTTTTTAGTCAGGATTACTAATATGTAAGGACTTGTACTAATATACAAATCAATTATGTTTAACCCATCAATAAATGTTCATTATCACATGCTGATAAATGGTATGTATTGATGGAGAATCCATGTAAAAAATTAATTTCTTAGAGGGATATATCCTATTTGATCATGTTCACTTTCATAGAAACTAGATATATTTAGGAATTCTATGTGTATGAGTTTACTTATTCACATTAGTTATTCTCCAATATATAATTACTATAAAGAAGCATTCTTCCCCCATTTTATAATATAGATCAAAATGGAGGTATTACATAAGATGTATGTATTTTTTATATTACATTTATAATAGGATATGTAAAGACTTATGAAAAATCCATCCCAAAAAAATTTATAAACCTTTATCCCCTTCAATTCAACTTTAATTTTCCATTATTGTGAAAACAAAAATAGTTATATATTGGAGCATTATAATCAACTATATAATATTTATGTGCAAGACATCATACTAATTTGTTAACGATTGTGTGTAATTAGAAAAAATACCACTTTTCTTTTCAATGATATTTGTGGCACATAACGACCATAATAACTAGAATCATGATTTTATCAAGAGGAGAATATCCGAAAACCCATGTTATCATTATAATAATGATGTGGAAGACATCATAAGAATTTGGTAAGTAGGAGTCATTGTCATGATTATTCCATTTTCATCTCATCCCAACTAAAATACGTAATGTAACACCCCAAGATTTCAAAGTAAAATATCTCATTAATGTAATTCAGTATCTTGCAGTACACACAACACCGAGTTCGAGCGCACCACGACCTACCAAACTAGACGTTCAAAAGCGGTTATGAATAGTATTAACTGAATTTTTGAATTTATATTATCTTTATAATTTTATAATCCATATTATGAGTTTCTTAGACCTAATGTAAGAACAAATTAATTTTTTTCAGATAAAAGAAGTATTTTTCAAAAAAAAAAAATTTACCACCTTTTAATAGGGAACCATTTTAAATACAATATTTGACACTTTTATATATTAAATTTGACAAAATAAACTTCTTCTTTAGAATCGGGACAAAAAATTTTAGTTTTGATAAATTTTTGGTGTTTTTCTGATAAATTTCATATTTAGGTGAATAATGAAAAATACTAAATTTTAACTGAAAAAAACATTGTTAATAAAAATAATTTATAGTGTTAAATTATAATTTTTAATGGATTGGAAGTATAATTATATTATCTTTTTATCATTTAATACAATTTTGGTCATTATGAGAAATTTCACATTAAAATTTGACATAAACACATGTCAATCTTTTGATAATTATTGTTTTTTTAAAAAAACCCCGCCTTTTGGTTTTGACAATGGGAATTAATTTTAAATTAATAAATTCAACTTCTATGTATTGAATTTAGTAAAATATACTTCATTTGAGAATTCATAATATAAAAATTATCTTAGGGTGAATTTTTGGTATTTTTATGAAAACATTCAATTTATGATGAATGGTGAAAACACTTAGTAATTATTTAAATTTTTTTATTTAAATAATTATTTATTTTATTTAAATTTATTTTACGTAAAAATAGATATATAATACCAATATAAGTTTAATGTAGTTCATTGGAATCATTTTATAATAAAATTAGATGTATAATATTTTATTGAACTTTTTATCCTCTTTTACCCA
This sequence comes from Viscum album, assembly GCA_963277665.1. Lineage (NCBI taxonomy): Eukaryota > Viridiplantae > Streptophyta > Magnoliopsida > Santalales > Viscaceae > Viscum > Viscum album. Next base: position 990,327,299 of record OY728140.1, read on the forward strand.
CCTTCTAAGCACGTTATCAAATTCTGATAAAAAATAATTTTAAAGCTTCTATGTGTTGAATTTAAAAATTTATAGAGACATGGATGAAATCAGTAATTAAAATGTGCTTCAATAAGAAGAAAATATTTTTTGATGAATAATAAGTTTTGACTTTTATTTACCACGGTTAAAAGTAAATAGGTTAATTAAGGGTAAAATGATATTATAATTATCCTAACATGTGGTCTAATTATATTGGATAAGTATAATTAGACCAAAAAAACTTATTAATAAAATACGATCATCTTTGGTCCAATTGGACTAGATTAGGACATTTATTATTATTTTATTTAACGAAGCGTTAAAAGAGTTAAATTCAATGTTCAATAAATGAACCATTTTTAATATATGGTTACAACCAATATAAATTAGACTATAAATATTCATTAAAATATAAAGAGATTTCCTAAATAATGATATTTTATTTATAATTTCTAGACATTAAATAATTAAATTTATTTATGACACAATGATGATGCAGTAATTACCTTATTAATAAAATATTAAAATAATTGAAATTATAAATACCCAAATAAATGTAATTTGAGACTTTTGATAAATTATACTAATTTTATAGGTTTATATGACATGTTAGGTTTGAATGAATAAATTTTTTATAAGTAATCATGCTGTTATGATTTAAAAAAAATTACCAAATAGTGTCAAAATAGAGATAAAATAGTTTTTCAAACAAAAACTATATTATTGGTAGATATAATATTCCTAAAAATCTATGTTTAGGAAAAAGGGATTAAATAATAATATATATGTCATTAATAAACCACTTGAGGTTCTCTTGGAAGTTTATAGTAATTTTATTAACCATATAGTGAAATAATACCATAAGACACGGTAAAAGATAAACTATTTAACTAAGTGTTAAATCTAAATGATAAGGTTTAAAATGGTAAGTTAAACTTGTATAAAACATATTGGTTGAGAGTATTTCAACTCATAACCACCTAAGGCTCGAAATAAATTCATTTGGATCCATTATAAACCGAATATTATTGTATGATAAATTAATACTTTAATCTTTTCCTAAAGTGACCTCACCCCTCTTACAAAAGGGAACTCATCCTTATCTCAAAATCACACCTCCAAAACATTTTTTCTTAGACAAAACCTTCACAAATATCCTTCCAACTTGTCTACCTTCATCCTAGAGGCCTCACTTTGGTCAGAAATGCAACCTAAGGGCCCTTTTTGATAATGTCAAAAGGAAGAACCCAAAGAAGAGGTAAATATTTCATCACCTCTTTCAAGTTCTTTTCTTCTTCCACTTCCTATTTCTTTATTATTTACATTATAAAATAAAAACTCTACTATATTATATATTCTGTGATGTTATTATTAAAATGGTACAAACATATTCATTATTCTATCCATCATATAAATGATAAATTCATCATACGGGCGTACGTACGGATTACCGTCTCCACGTCGTGTTGTAGTTTGTTATTCAAACATTTCAATATTTGGATGGGTATAATAACGAGTATAAATGATGTAAATAATAAATAAAACATGTTAAAGCTTATATATATATGTTATACCATCCAATTACATATGATTTATTCATCAATATAATGATATTGTCGCTCGTGTGTACGTACAGATTACCGTCTCCACGACACGATGAGATTCATTTCCACGTTCACCATTCAACGATTACTATAAATATATATATATATTATTAATAATTATGTGTAATATATGACATAATAAATCTACTGAATATATATATGTATATTTATATACTTACATATATCTTATTCACGTACTTTCGTTCAATACGATATGAAAAAGGAAACAATGTTTTTGTGTATGTATGGCCTACCGTCTCCATAAACGGTGCCTTCCATTTCATATATAAATCTATTATAAATATTTATACTCTAAATATATATGATATATAAATCAAGGTTTATATTCTAGAATAATTTAAATCATGATCTAAATGATACGATCAAGAATAACATGTTAAAACACATACGATACAGAAAGCGAGTAATACCCAAAATGTTAATTTAACATGGAAATAATTTTTAAATGGGAAGTATAAAGTCATAAATGAAACATTTATGATATAATAAATATGAATAGTATTATTTTATAATTTAATAACATACTATGTTCATTATACATGAAGCTAAACGTACCCTCGACCCAAGGAAAGTGCAAGGTAAGGGTTAATTTCACAATCTCATTATTATCCGAGGTTGTTTTTACTTATGCTTATACTAGGACATATTTATTATCCATGTCCATGATTCATAAAAAAGTTTTAAAATGGATGGTTGTTAAGGATATTTTTACTAAAACATCATTTTAAATGTTTAAAATATTTATTCTTCTAAATCATTATCATTAATGTCCATGTTTTCAAAATGGGTTTTAAGGATTTATTTATATGGACATGAATGTATTAAAAATTTTAATTCCTTTAAAAAGTATAAAAGTGGCATGGGAAACATTGATTCAAAAATGTCTTTATATGTCTTCCTTTTTAATTTTTTTTACTTTTAAATGTTTTCCTGAAAAATAGATATTTCTCTCAAAGACTTTTACAAATCATTTTCATCTATGTCAACATTATTTGATGAATTTTAATCTTGTTTGAAGTTTATTTTTTATGATACAAATCTTACATATAGTATTTGATGTTTTGTGATATTTTTTACTGTGGAAGTGTTATTTTTATACCATTCATGGTTTATAGTTAAAGTATTGACATTTCGTATGCTAGTTTTAATACGAATGTTTATGTTAGGTTTCAACCTTTTCATATGAGGAATGTATTAGACTTAGTATGTGATGGGTGGAGCCTGCTATAGCTCCCCGATGCATCAGTAGGTCTCATGAGACAATTAGACATGGAATTGGACGAGGCCTTTCCCAATTTGATATATGGTTTTGGATGAGGCCTAAATCATTTTTAGATGTCTTTGATGAGGCCTTGAAAAAATGTTTCAGAATGTCGGACATTATACATTCCCTCATTATGACAATAATATTGATGGTTCATGTGGTTATTAGACTAGTAGAATACCCAAGAATATTTTTTATTATTTCATTATTTACTCATCTCAAATTTCTTCCATAAAATGTTCATGTTTAGTATTTGTAAAGGCATGTGTTTTCAATTATTCACCATGCCTAATATTTATGTTATCTTCATCTTTATTACATACCCTTAATAATCGTTTGTGCTCACCCCTTTATTATGTTTTATTTTCCCAGGGCTCCAAGAAGTGTTTTATGATTGATAAGAAGGGATAAGCTATGGGATTAATGACAGTCTCAAAGGATAATTTATGTTGTGTTTTATCTTCAAATTTGTAATGTAACGTTCATGCATGTAATATATTTTGAATATTACTAAATTGATCGGTCTTTCGGGACCTGATTTCCTTGTATCATGCCAATGTTATGTAATAAAGCACCGAATATGGGTAACTCAGGTCGAGGTATTATAGTTGGTATCAGAGGATGTTTAACAACAACCTTGGAAATAGATTTAGATACACTATTATTAGATAACACTAACCTAAGATATACATTAAGGATTAATATAGAAAAACATCGTATAATTTTTTTAATGTAGATATTTTTTGAGTTTTCCATGCAATACATCCATGTTTGGATATGAGCAAGTTAAGGTGGCTCTGTTACATATGTACCTAGGGGTAAAGCTCGAAAACCCCACTTTGAGCTAGACTCGAACATGAACTGGTGCATGACAATGGGACATGCTGCACTCTTAGTTACGAGACTCCTGGGGGATATGCATAGGATAATTTACATTTTCATTACAAGCCACTGTGAATGATTTAATATTAAATACTTTCTCAAAGAAAACATTTTTATTATTATGGATTATATCCATAAACAGTTCAATTTACGTTCGGTATTTTACAAGTTTGGAATTTTTCATTGTGATTCATAAATTGACCTAGCGTATGCCATTGTTTAGAAATGACTTCTAGTAGAAGGAATGAGAACCCCACCAATACGTATAATTCAAATAGAAATAAGGATCATATCTTTCATTGTATTAATCCAACATTTATAAGTTAAATAGTTTCCCATATATTATCAACATATGAAGAAATAATATCACGTGTTAATAAGATAATTATAGAATTCTATGAGTCCTATGGCTTTGAATGGAAGAAAGATAAGAAAAGGATGGTAGAGAGAAATATGGATAAAGAGAAGAGGGGAAAGATGGATTTTCCCATATATGATAAATATGGAACGAAAATCCTTGGTAAATTATTGAAGGGAATGGGAGTTTGTTATATGTGTGGAGAAAAAGGACACCAAGTACGTGATTTCACAGGTAATAAAAAGGTTTCAAATTTAAAATGCTTCATCTACAAGGCGTTGGGACACTACGCAAATTAATTTCCCAGTCATCAAAGTATACTGAAAATGATGCTATTGGATAATAAACAAGATATGATGCTACCTCAGATAAAGAGGAATGACTAGTGTTTTTATGTTGTTATTATAGAATTATTTCATTTCAGTATTGTATCTACAATATATTGGTTATATGAATTATGGAGACAAATAAGGAATGTACTACAATACTATTTTATTGAGGATTTGAGATAATTGCTTCCTAGAAAAGTGACTTAATGGTAAGCTACACTTTTTGGAAAATACATGGTTGAAGGAATGGTAATTCCTAATATGGCCCTGATAATGATGTAGTTATTTTGGAATAAGATATGGTTGATTTGGATAAATTTTGTTGGATTTTCTTGACTTCCCTAAAATTGATTAATAGTTTTTTATTACGTCATTGTTGGAATATTCAGAAGTTTTTGGATATAAGGAATATATCCAGTATTCTAAAAAGAATAAGGGATCATGAATGTAATCAATAAAGTTTTATGGTAATTCGGGGTGTTACCATGTTTTAAAAGAATACCTGATGAAGGTGTTCACATGTTAATAAGTGGAAAAATGATCTTCATTGTGTTTTAAATACTTCTAAATTTTGGACAATGAGTTTGGATAGAAGTATTCTTCATAAGTATAAATGTTGGAATGGATTAAGGTTGAAATTTGATACAATTGGTAAGGTTATTTTTGGATTTTTAGAAAAAGGACAACCCAGAGGTCGGGCGACAACTAGTCGCGTCCAGCAAGGCCACAAGACTTGAACCCGCAACAGAAGGGTGGCAAGGGTGCATCACCTACCACTAGCTTATGTGAGGTCATGGATTATAAAATGTAGTTTCTTTTTAAAAGGTCTGATAGGTGAATTATAAATTCATTATTTTTAGAACCGCAAATGATTAGGATAAATAGAATTGTTTTTGAAATCTTTTGGAGTGAAAGATGAGTTTGTGTTAGGAATTAGTCAAAGGATGTAACATTACATGTAAATTATATATATATATATATTTCCCCTCTTATTCTCTGACTAAATTAATTCGTAAACATTAGTTATGGGACTTCGTCTCAATCTCATTTATTTGAGGCATCCTTTTATTTCTAAACGACATTCTTTTTTATGGTGTATAAAACCCTTTGACTTTTCATTTCAAGGGGAATCTTTTTCTATGAAGCGTTTTACTAAAAGACAAAAATAAATTTTTTTTAACATAAATAGTGATAACGACGTTTCCGTCGATGTGAGTTTCCTTTGATATTTGGCTTTCTTAACAAGCTAAAATGTTTTTTAAAAAAGAAAATAAATACCATATACTATTTTTATGTATTTTGGTATTGAAAATTGTTTTGATAATGGATTTGTTAAGTCAATATATTTAAATAATATATTTTGATTGATGACCTCAGTCACTCCCTATAAATATTTATGTTTTCCCTCCAATTATGTGTCTCTAATTTCCACCAATGTTCTTATAATCGAGATCATAATTTGGTGGTAACTTTTTAATTTCTCTTTCCCTCCTATTAAGACTAAATTTTATTAACCCAATTTCCAATGTGTGTTTTCCAAAAAGGTATTAATTTATTTTAACCATTTAATTTTGAAAAACAATTTCAAATTGTGAGGATGAAATTTATTGAAGGAGGGGATAATGTAACACCCCATGATTTCATAGTACATTATCTCATTAAAGTAATTCAATAGCTTGCACTACATGCAACACCGAGTTCGAGCGCACCATGACTTACCAAAATAGACATTCAAAAGAAGTTATGAATAGTATTAAATAAATTCTGAATTTTATATAATTATTATAATTTTAGAATCCATATTATGAGTTTCTTTGACATAATGTAAGAACAAATTCATTTTTTCAGATAAAAGAAATATTTTTCAAAAAAATGAAATTTTACCGCCTTTTAATGGAGAACCATTTTTAAATCCAATATTTGACACTTTTATATATTAAATTTCACAAAATAAACTTATTCTTTAGAATCATTACATAATAATTTAGTTCTGATATATTTTTTTTGTTTTTCTGATAACTTTCATATTTTGGTGAATAGTGAAAAATACTAAATTTTAACTGAAAAAATAATTTCCAATCAACAAAATTCATAGTGATAAATTATACATTTGAATGGTTTGGAACTATAATTAGATTATATTTTTATCATTTAATACAATGTTGATAATTATATGTAATTTCACATTTAAATTTGACATAAACACATGTCAATCTTTTGATAGGTTTTACTTTTTTTTTAAAAAACCCGCTTTTTGGTTTTGACAACAGGAATTAATTTTAAATTAATAAATGAAACTTCTATGCTTTGAATTTGAAAAAATAGAATAAAATTTTGAATTCAGAATATCAAAATTATCTTAGGGTGATTTTTTTTATTTTTATGAAAACTTTCAATTTTTATGAATAGTGAAAACACTACGTTAATATTTAAAAAAAACAATTTATTTAAATAATTATTTATATTATTGAAATTTACTTTAATTAAAACTAGACATATAATACCAATATAAGTTCAATTTAATTCATTGGAATCATTTTATATTAAAATTAGATGTATAAAATTTTGTTGAACTTTTAACCTCTTTTACCCATCTTCTAGGCAAGTTATCAAATTTGCATAAAATAAAATTTTACCGCTTATGTGAGTTTAATTTAAAAAATCATAGAGAAACAATTTACATAATTACGTAAAATGTGGTTCAATAAGATGAAAATAATTTTTTGTGAATAGTAAATTTTGACTTTTATTTACCAGGATAAAAGTAAATAGTGTAATTAAGGGTAAAAATTATATTATAATTTCCCTAACCCATGTCATAAATATATTGGATAAGTTTAATTCAACCAAAAAAAACCTTAGGAATAAAATATGATCCCTCTTGGTCCACTTGGATTAGATTAGGACATTTATTATTATTTTATTTAAAGAAGAGTTAAAAGAGTTAAATTCAATGTTTAATAACTAAACAATTTTTAATATAGAGTTACACACAATATAAATTAGACTATAAAAATTCATTATAAAGATAAAAATACTTCTTAAATAATGATATTTTATTTATAAATTTTAGACATTAAATATTTAAATTTATTTATGACACAATGATGATGCAGTAATTACCTTATTAATAAAAGATTAAAATAATTGATATTATAAATACCCAAATAAATGTAATTTGAAGCTTTTGATAAGATATACTAATTATATAAGTTAATATTACATTTTATGGTTGATTAAATCAATTTTTTGTGAATCAATCTTTCTGTTATGATTAAAAAAAATACAAAATAGTATCAAAATTGACATAAAATAGTTTTTAAAACAAAAATATATTATTGGTTGATATAATATTCCTAAAAATATAAGGTTTGGAAAAATGATTAAATAATATTCTATATTTTATTAATGAACCACTTGAGGTTCTCTGGGAAGTTTAGAGTTTGATTATTAACCATATAGTGTTAGAATACAAGAAGACATGGTAAAAGTTAAACTATTTAAGTAAGTATTAAATCTAAAAGATATGGTTAAAATGGTGGCTTAAACTTTTATAAAACCTATTGGTAGAGATGCATTAGACCCATAACCACCTTAGTGTAGAAATAAATTCATTTTAAGACATTATGAACCAAATACGATTTTATAATAAATTATTACTTTAATCTTTTCCTGAAGTGACCCTCACCCCTCTTATAAAAGGGCACTTCCCCTTATCTCAATATAACACCTCCAAAGCCATTTGGATCGGCCAAAACCTGCCCAAATATTCTCCCAACTCTACTCTCTTCATTATAAAGGAATTACTTTGGTCAGAAAGCCAACCTAAGGGGCCCTTTTGATCAAGTAAAAAGGAAGAACCCAAAGAAGTGGTAAATATTTCATCACCTATTTCAAGTTCTTTTCTTATTACACTTCCTCTTTCATTATTATTTCCAATATAAAATAATAAATCCAGTATCATCTATATACTGTGATGTTATTATAATTTTTTTAACCATATTCATTATTATATCCATCCAATAAATGACAAATTCATCATACGTGCGTACGTACGAATTACCGTCTCCACGTTGTGGTGTAGTTTGTTATTCAAACATTACATTATTTGGATTGGTATAATAATGAGTTTAACAGATGTAAATAATAAATATAACATGTTAATTATTCTTTATATATGATATATTATCCAATTACATAATATTTCTCTATCAATATAATGATATTTTCTCTCGTGCATACGTATGGATGACCATCTCCACGACACGATGAGATTCATTTCCACGTTCACCATTCAATGATGATTATAAAAATTTAAATTATTAATAAGTATGTAATATATGAAATAATAATGCTACTGAATATATATATTTATGTATGTATGTACTTACATATATCTTATTCACATACGTCCGTTCAATACGATATGAAAACGGAAACAATGTTTATGCATACGTAAAACCTACCATCTCCATAAACAGTGCCTTCCATTTCATATATACATATATTATAAATATTTATATTATAAATATATATGATATATAAATCACGGTTTATATTCTGGAATCATTTAAATCATGATCTAAATTATATGATCAAGAACAACATGTTAAAACACATACAATAAAGAAAGCGAGTATTACCCAAAATGTTAATTTAACATGGAAATAATTATTAAATGAGTATTATAAAGTCATAAATGAATCATTTATGATATAATAATATGAATATGGATCTGGTATAATTTAATAACATACTATTGTCATTATACAGGATGTTAAACGTACCTTTGACCCAAGGAAAGTGCAAGGTAAGGGTTAATTTCACAATCTCATTATTATCTGAGGTTTTTTTTACGTAAGTATCTACTGGGGAATATTTATTATCGATGTCCATGTTTCATAAAATATTTTTCAAAGGGATTATTTTTAATGGAATTTTTACTAAAAAATATTTTTAAATGTTTTAAATATTTATTCTTCTAAATCAATCTTGTTAATGTCAATGTTTTCAAAATGGGTTTTAAGGAATTATTTATATGTACATGAATGTTTTAAAAATGTTAATTAGTTTAAAAAGATTCAATGTGGTATGGGAAAATTTGATTAAAAATGTATTTAAATGTCTTCCTTTATAAATTGTGTGACTTTTAAATGATTTCATGAAAAAGGGATATTTCTCTCAAGGTGTTTTACAAATAATTTTCATCTATCTCAACATCATTTTATTGAGTTTAAACATGTTTGAAGTTGATTTATTCTGATACAAATATTCCATATTGTATTGAAGGTTTTGTGATATGTTATACTGTGGATGTGTTATTTTTATACCATTCATGGTTTATGGTTAAAGTATTTACAATTTATATGATTATTTTAATATGAATGTTTATGTTTGGTTTTAACCTTTTCGTATGAGGAATATATTGGAATTAGTGTGTGACGGGTGGAGCCTGATATAACTCCTCGATGCATCGTTAGGTCTCATCAGACAATTAGATGTGGAATTGGACGAGGCATTTCCCAATTTGATGTATGGTTTTGGACGAGGAATAAACCTTTTTTAGACATCTTGGCCGAGGCCTTGACAAAATGTTTCAGAATTTCATGGATCCCGCTATAACTCCTTGATGCATCGTTAGGTCTCATCAAACAATTAGACGTAGAATTGGCCGAGCCCTTTCCCAATTTGATATATGGTTTTGGCCGAGGCATAAATCATTTTTAGGCATCTTGGCTGAGGCCTTGACAAAATTTTTCAGATTTTCCATCATTATAAATTCCCTCATTATGAAAATAATATTGATGGTTCATGTGGTTATTTTACTAGTAGAATACCCATCAATATGTTTTATTATGGCATTATTTACTCACCTCATATAATTTCCATAAAAGTGTTCATGTTTATTATTTGTAAAGGCATGTGTTTTCAATTATTCACCATGCCTAATATTTATGTTATCTTCTGCTGTATTGCTTGCCCTTGCTGAGTGTTTAAGCTCACCCCTTTCTTTTGTTTTAATTTACAAGGATTACAAGAATTGTTTTATGATTGATAAACGGGGTTAAGTTAGGAGATTAATGGTGGTCTCAAAGGATCATTTACATTATGTTTTATATTCTAATGTGTAATGTAACATTCATGTATGTAATATATTTTCCAAGAATTGTAAACTTATCCGTCCTTTGGGACTTGATTCCTTGTAATAATGTCAATGTTTTAAAATAATTCACCAACTCTAGGCTTTTTTGGTTGGGTCATTACACATAAACTTCCAATTTACCTAATCTTTACATGTTATTAAATTCTATTAGTGAACTCCTACCCCTTGATCCGTATTTGGGTTTTCACATCATGCCTTTTATCATGGTTCTAATAAATATTACCATTAATTATGAGTACCATTTTCTAAAAAAGAATGATCTTATTTTTTTTATAATTCGCATCTGATCAATTTTTCCCTTACTTGAATTCATTCAACTTAATTTTCTATTAAATCTATATGACCTTAAACATTATCATCAATTCCTTGAGTCGTATAACCATAATATTTTTAAAACCTTAATTATATTATTTATATAAATACCTCCCCTAGTCATTCTTATTGGGTTATCACCTTTTCATTATCAGTAAATTGAATGTATTTCCACTTATAGTCTAGAAAATATGACCAAAATCAATGTGAATCATTTTTAAATTTTCTTCAATAATGATATGGATCCTCACACATTTATTTCATGTTTTTAGATTTCAAATTCCATATCTTGAACATCCCAAATTTTTATTGAATATGTTTGACCATAGTTCCCAAGAACAATTTGTATAGAAACCATGAACTCAAGATGCATGGATCCATCTATGAGGTGCCCTATATTTTCATTTGGCACTCAATTTACATAAGGTGTTTCATTCCCTTATTAATATAATAAAATCTCACCCATTGGTCAAATTTCTATGGATTATAGGTTTTGACTTGTTTAATCAATGTTTTTTAAACTTTAACATATGAATTTATTGTTTAAATTCTATAAACATAAATTGTCAATGTAAAGGGACATAATAATCTCTAGTTTGAAAACCGAAAAATGGAATAATGGGAAAAATGAGACCTTATTAATTAGTAAAGGACCATAGATTATCTATGTTCAAATATAAGTATTTGAAAAATTGAAACTCAAAAACGTGTCAGGTTAAAAACCAACAAATAGAATCCTATGAATAAACTGAGTCTTACCAAATAAAACTCTAAACATTGGACGCTTAAAAGAAATAGATCTAAAAAATAAATGACTATGTACTTATTTAAAGATTAATTCAACCCAAAAAATTTTTATTCTATGCTTAGAAGGTCCATCAACCAAGGAAATAATTATAGAACCAAATTATTGCTGGAATATATTGGATGATGTGATTCATGTGAAATATAAAAAATGTAAAATTTCATGGTACATGATCCATTTTTTAAATTCAATTACTCATGAAGTATACCTATTAATATTTTAATTATAATAAGAAATTCACAATTATAATAATAAAATTTACAAACCATGGGTTATTGTGATAGAAAGTATGACATAATTTGGGACCTTCTATATAAATATTTTAATACAAGTTCAATATGAATTCATCTAAATAGATAAACTTATATTAAAATGGTGTTAAATTTTTCACATCATCATTCATACAATATATGTTTAAGAGTATATGATCATGACTAATCAAATATTTAGTTATCGATCATAAGAAAATTAGTTGAATTACAGTGATAGTCTATTTTTCATATATCTATCTCACCAATATCTATTCAAGGTAACATTTATAAAATCTAATGTATAGATTTATATATTAAATCATTTACAAAGTTGTTTTTCATATATAATTTACTCAAATCCATTTCCATAAAATATTTATGTGGAATAATTTTATTTGATATTAATCATTTTTATTTTCATAGATTATAATGAATTTATTTTTATAGTAACTTAAAACCATTATAATTCAACTAAAAAGTTAGGAATATAATTTATATAGATAAATTTAATGTACATGAGCCTATAAAATATGGATCCTCCATTTAACTAATTGAAAATCTATAAGAACATCCAAAACATAGATCATTCACATTAAAATATAATATGGAATTAGTATAAAATAGATATCATAGGATTTAGCTATCCGGATGCTTAAATTTTTTAATATATGGTGGGAATCATTGATTTATTACTAGAGATATGCTATCTTGTTTTATTTAACCTAATATAATGGACATTCCACTTTAATTAGTGTGTAAATTTATTCATTTTTCTTCTTTATTGTTTCAATTATGAAATCCAATTCTGAAATTTTCTATTTCATAATTACTATCTGAGCCAAATATTTCTCAATTTATGCAGTTTATGAAACTACAAATTTATGAATCTAGAGATCCTCATCCGTTTATTGACGCAACACATTATTATCACAATCCAATTCCACTACTAGGTAGTTTCTACTTTTGAAGGATTTGATCTCTCTCTACCCCATCCCTCCCTCCCTCTTTCCCTCTCGCGAATCCCTTATTAACCTCAGATATATATGATTCTATAGATGATAGAATAAAATTCCTAATAATTAAATAATTTTATTCTAAAAAAAGATTTAGTTATGTTGAACATCCTCCTTCCCCATCATAGATATCAGGGTCTACATAGTCAAATAGTGAAATTTTTTCTATACCATTTCACATTTTACCTTGGTCATAATGGAAACATCAATTCTTGGGATCACATCATCTTCCTGAACATGATTATTCTGTGTGAAATATTTTTTATAATTTATAATATTTTTATCATGACGTGATTGTGACTAGATATGGGGCTACCATGTCATGAAAGGATTACTTTGGAGAATTTTGATTGTTATGGATTCCATATAAATCATAGACAACAGACACCTATAATTATGTTATGTAGGTATATATCTGTATGAAATCGAAAATTTTTATATTTTGATCCCCAAGAGAGGTCACACCTTCATTTTCATGGAATCTGGATTAATAAAATCATCTCCAAACTTTAGTTTTCCCTATAATTCCAAAATTGAATTTAATGGTGGACTTCATTTTCATGGGGTGAATCCTATTAACATCGATCACTAGTAACATTCATTCCTTGAATTATTATACACTAATCACATAGAAATCAGTGCATTAACCCGTGTCAAGTATATTGGAATATCAATATCGATATGCATTAACATCAACCATTATTTTAATAATATCATAGGGGATTTAGGATCACACACCCTATGACATGTTGATAGTCACACCTCTTATATACATAAAAATTTATATTATATTGAATATGGATTATAAGTATTGATAACGGAGAATGATAAAATCATGCTATGAGAAACCCATATGGTAGTGAGACACTGTAAGTGTGTTTATCTATAGTTCTAGTTATATTCAATACAAATGTTCTGAGTGGATCCTTATAATGAGTGACCACACAAATTTAATAAAATTAAATGAGTTGATCTGAGACATTTGAATCAATTTTTGGTTCCCTATATAATCTATAAATTTAGTCTAATAAGTGAATTATATATATTGAATAGTGTTTCTTATGAAATTTTCATTGAGATGGGATTTTATCAACCCATTCTTGAACTATACTGGACTATAGGTTATATGGAGAGTTTGACAACACTAGAATTATCACAATCCTTGGTAGAGGCTTCCTATGGTTGGTATAAGGGAACTTATACTTCCATCAAGTAGTATCTTCCACTATAGTGTTGGAATAACAATAGGATCATAGCCACCCATTGAAAATCATCTCTATAAGGGCTAATATCTGAAGACCTACATTTAACACTAGCCTATCTAGATTACCCAACACTATATATTTTTCATCATCCATAATTTACTAATAAAAATTATTTTTCCCAATAGTGTGATGGGTCAATAATCCCCCGGTCACATCTCCTGGGGTTTCAATATATTTTACAATAGAATCTTATTTATCTAGGAAATTAAGGGGGTTTTAATTGATATAAGAACTTTATTTTTAAAATTTTCTATTATAATATGAAATTTCTCCACAATTATAATGGTATTAAATAATTTTTTTTGGCGAATTATGGGTTTTGAGAGACTCATTATGCATCTCTCATACTATAGGGATCCCCATATCTTCTAAATTACCCCAAGACTTATGCCCACTTCCCCTTGAGAAAGGTAAATGCTGTTTGTTTTGGAACACTACCAACTATACAACCTTGTGAAAAGATTAGGATCACGGTATGAAATGTTTTTTAAATAAAAATTCCTTATAATGACAAAAAACAAATAAAAATACTTAGAATCGATGAAACTCCAAATCAAATTATATTTCCCTCACCAACCATTTGAGAAATTCTCGATTGGGAGAATCTCTTTATGAAGGATCAACCCATTCCATTAACTCTTTCTTGAGGAATTATTATTGGTGGAGTATGCATAAGTGAATCACACAATGAAATGATAATTTTTACTCAACATTATGGAAGAGTTAATAAAAACCTACAAAACCTCATATTTTTTCCATAAATACACTATCATTAAAATGTGACATTTTCCTATGTGATTCCTGACAATTACAATATTCTTATGGTATGATAATTAGTTTTTGGTTTTGGAATTGGTGATTTTGTTTGGAGGAAAAAACCATTTATAGGATGTTTATTATTTTATTAGAAATTTATAATAGTTGATACATTAATACATGAAAGTCATATGTGATTTGATCTAATAGAATATGACAAAAAAAATCCACATGTCATCAACCATTTCCATGATGTGAGATTCTTAAACATCATTACACACATTTTTTTGAATATACATTTGATTGATTTTTGAAAATTATCATTATATCTATTAGATAGATAATTGAAGAATATGTAAGAAGCTTAAGTATCATGATGATTCATGCATGAAGGAAATAGTTTTAAAACACTGTAGAATAAACAATTTATAATAGGTTTCTTTTCTCAAGTAACTTCCAAAAATAAACATAGCTAAGCATCCTTCACCAAGGTAGATTCATCTATGTGTGGTGAAATAGTTCCATAATAATATTTTCATCTTCAATCTATGTGTTCCCAAATAAATGATATAAGAGAATATCATTCCTTGCGTAGTGTTTTAATGCCAAAATAAATAAATGAATAGTAACCTAACTCACTATGATTTTTGTTATCAAATTTGGATAAAATAGAGTAAAATAATAAAAATACATCAATATAAAGTGGTGTTCTTTTATGAATCAATATAATCGATTTAAAGACATTTAAATACACCATGTTTCTAGTTAGATGTACGCATTATGTGCTTAGAGTGATCTCATCCCAATCTCTTATCTTTAATATAGTCATGAAAACGCCTCATTAATTCCTTAGTCATTATCATATCACAGTTACCTCCAAAATTTAATCCAACCCATTATGAAAGGACTCTATTTTTAGAAGGGATTCACGTAATTTTTTTCTATGGTTGGATGATTTAACTAGATTTTAGGGATTTTTAGTGGAAGGATTTTTTGTTGCGACCACCCACTTATATGTTAATCCTTAAAAACTCATGTCTCCACCCCTAGGTCTTCTATAAAAATAAGAATCAATTAGTCATATTCCTTTCTGATGACCCCTTATAAAATGGGAGGAATTCAAAATGATTTTATAATATGGTTTCCCTATAAAAATTCTTCCTCACTAGACTTACATAGCCATGAATCCTTACAAAAGTAAATCATATTATTAGTTTTTTAAAATATGATACGAGTAACAATAAATTCGTATAAACTCCCTACACTCCTTCAAACTATAAATAGAAACAATTCCTCTCATTTTAATAGGGTAAAATTTCTATATGATTTAGAATCTTAATTCTTAAAAAAATACCCACTTTCATGAATGCCTAATCCTCTCACTTATCCTTAATGTGATTTATGATGTAAAAAAACCAATGAGGAAATGTGTGAATATAAGGTAATTGTTTAATATGAATATTTTTTGTATGAAATATTCTTGAAAGACCATATCGCTAATGTTCTTGGGTAAAATAACCTTATTTTGGCCAGTCATACTTGAGTGGAAAATCACCCATCCCTCCAATACTATTTATAAACTTCACCCATGCCACATATAGTTGGGGTCACATTCCTTGAGGCTTCCCAAATGGTGGATCTATGTAAACTAGGACACCAATAATATTATAACACACTACATAGGACTCATAGAATATGGTTCCACATTTCAAATTACTTTCATACTAGGGTTACACTTCACCCAGCTCCCCTGTAGTGAGGAGTAACTTCTTATAAGAAACCCATTTTAGGGCTCTAAATATTTTTATACCTCCCATACATGGGTACGATTCAACTAGGACCTCTAATATGGCTACATGTACTAGTTACTAGTATAGTTCTATAATGAATTTCATATGGATTCTTCATTTTCATAAGTCCTTATTTTATTCTAAATAAATTTAAATAATGAACTTGATGAAATTTTTTCCTAAATAAACTTTATATTTATATTCATATATATTAGCCTCCGCCAAGGCCTTGAAAATTAAATTACTAGGTTATGTATGCCATACTACTCCCTATTAGTTTTTTATTACATTAAAAACATGAACTGAAAATCCTTGGAGAGAAATTCCATATGTTTATATCCTTAATGGAATGTATAGTCATCATTTTAGCAATATTATATTCACTTGGTAATGATAGAAACAATAATTTGCAAACTAATGACCCCCTAACTCAATATTCTCATCCAATATACCCTAAAATAGTCTCCATAATTTCTATGAATCTTTTTATCATACATGAATCCAATGAATGATCCAAATATTTACATAATACATTGATTAATTTTATGTTCCAACCCTTAAACATTGGGTTACATCATCTATGAGACCAATCTTTCTTACTAATACAATTACAAATAGATATATGGTGGATAGGTATATATTGTCCACAAACTATGTTTATTTCCAAACTATATCCTCATTGAAGATTTCAACTCTATAACCCAACAATGAGTTATACATATCATGGACCTCCTGATTAGTATAACACATAACCATTTCCACATTTTATGATTCATTCCATCATAATGATGAAAATATTCACTAAGATATTTAGGATTTTTTTCCTACATTCCCATATTTTAATGGTCTATGGTGTATATACACCAAGGTGATTATGTGACATTATATCAGAACCTAAATATGGATAGACATATTATCTCAATGAGGAATTTTTCCCTAGTATGAGACTCCTTATTTTAGTTAATACATACTCCCCAATAGAATTAACGATGATATCCATGTGAGTAATATTTAATTAAATCACTTACTATAAAAACAAGTTGAAAACATATTGGTTAGAGATGATGAGTGTGTTAGGTTTTGGGTATACGTTAGTATCATTATAATAGGACATGGGGGAATAATATTCTCCTCAAATATGAAAAGTTGATATGGATATATTGATTTACATCTAAGAAGAATGTCTGTTTTATCATTATCATGTCTGACTATGAGGGTATCTTAATATATCACATAAGAAAACAAGATATGGGTTATACTATTCTCATCCCATATGGAATCTTGTGATCATAAAATAAGTATGAATGTACAATTTGATTCCATTATGATAGGGAATCTAATAAACATTACATAATACATCATAATATTATCAAAAAATGAAGATGGACCATCTTATACTCATCACATAGGGTATTATATGCTTTTTTACATAAGTAATATTGTCCTCACTACCAAAACTAGAATGGATCATCCTATGCATCTCATGTATTTATTTTTATGAACATCACATGGGGACTTATATTCTTGTGATGATCATCAGGAATGATATTTTGATAAATCTTATACTCATCACATAAACCATATTATGAACATTAAATAAGGTACAATGGGTTATCCTTTTCTCATTACATAAGTAATATTATTATCATTATGTATAGATGAATGAATCTCTTATAATCATCACATGAGGTGGTTAGGTTATTTTCATATTCATATAAGTAGGTTCGTGTGTACAATTAAATTATGATAGAATGGTGATCATAATTTATCCACTTTTGCTGACACTCAATGCTTAGAGTCCAATGGGGACAGTCATAGTTTATAGTATAGTGGTGATAATCCTAGGTTAAAATACAGTGGGGAAATAAATATTTTATATTTCTATGGGGAAGCTCTTATTTTAGAGTAAAATGTGGATACATGTGGTTTAGAGTCTATGGGTCACACTAACAAATTAGAATTTAGAGGGGAAACATTCTGTTTAATGTACAATAGGAAAAAACTATGGCATTAAGAATAATAGGTAGATAGTGATGAAGGATTGGTTCTCCCTAATAAGTTTATTTTCTTTTTAATTTAAACTAGTTAATAGGGTATTTAATAAAAAAGATTTTTTTATTGAACCCCAGGTATACATCCTACACAACCATTTAGACTATGAATCAGAACCCACAAAGTACATGTTGTGTAGTTTTTTCTAACATGATATAAATAATATACATAGTCAAATGTTTTGTGGTAAGGATACTTATGTTATTAAGGGAAAGTGATGGGTATAAAAATTTGTATTCTAGTACATTTTTAGATGAAAATAGCTCAAAGATTGGTAGATAAAAATTGATTCATGTGTATGGATATTTCATTGAGGAATATGAATTTATAGGATAAAGAGACCCTGATATATCAACATTAATGTATTTTTTTGTATGGGAGGCATTCGAAGTGTTACCAAATTAGAGGTGTGATTCAAGATATGAATTTCATGAAACCTAGACTTTTGTGAATCTTTGATCCCTTCCATGAAGGATTATCATTATATATAAATATATATATATATATATGTTTTTCAGGGAATAGAGTCAAATTTTAATTAATTCATTAATTTTATTATAAAAGGAAATTCATAAAATATTTACAAAATTCAGTATATAACATCCAGGGAATTTGATAAGGTTTAAATTCCTCACCATTTTAAAAATTCTGGAGTCGGTGAGCGGACCAAAATTTTTAGGGGGATTTAGAACTTAACTTTGAGAGATTTATTTACCCAGAGGCTTTTTTAGAAGATTCTTAATATTTAGAAAGTGTGTTGGAGTGTTAGAATAGTTTAGGTTAAATCATACCCAAGTAATATGATTCAAAAAAAAATAATAGACAACGTTTCTTGGTTTCATAAAATCATTCTTCCAACTAGGGGAAACCATGCAACCCACTTATGCACTCGACATGGTTTTTCATACCTTGCAAGGTGGGGGAGAATGACTATTCATGATATATGAAGTTCTTGACATATGGGATACATATAGTTTACACATAATTTGTTAAATCATGTGCCTAAATATGTTCCCTATGGTTCTTGGGTAGTGAGCATTGCATGGTTGAAAAATAGTTACCCAAACTATGAGGGAAAAAGTGATGATCATTTAAAGGGGTGAAATAATTTTTCTTCCCCAGGATTATTTTCCACCTTCTCCACCTTTCTCTTCAATTTCATCTAAATGTGTATGGGGATCTTGCTTCTTGGATATATTTCCTAAATTCCTTAATGGTGCTCTAAATCAATCTATGTGGGTGGCTTTTGATTCCCCTATGTAAAGAATTTAATCCCATACCTGTTTACTTAAATTATCTCTAAATATTGAATTTTATACCCTTATTATCAATTTTTCTCAATTTATATGGAATTATTATTAATCCTTGATTTCACTCCATTTTTCTTGATTTATAGGATGATATGAGACAATTAGGACCCTAAAAGTATATAGTAGGTGCTTCATGGATTTATTTTTAATTTTATCAATGTTTTAGGGTGCATAATAAAATGAACATTTGTGGGTAGTCTGAGAGAGAACCTTAATTATATAATTATGATTCATAATTTGATTATCTTATATTATGGGATATTGTTTGGAATTACTTAGTTTAGTTAACTATAAAAATATGGGTAACTGGATTATTACCAACTATAATGGTATAGATGATTATATTGTTCAAAATGAATTAAAATTTACATGATATGATTAGCTCCACAGGAACCTAAAAAGGGATTACACAAGAATTTGAGGAGATTTAGATCAACTATACTATGCAATATCAGTCCTCAGTTTGATGGTAGGTCTTAAGACATATGGGGTGATTATGGAAAACCTATTTGGGTGACATTGTCTCCAGTTAGAGATAATGAGGTCTTAATGATGAATAAAGTTTTAGTAAGAATTAATATGGAGTTGATGATTATAATTTAAAAACATGGTATCTTGGTATAAGAGGTTCTATATGATGTGTATTAGGTTATTTTGGTGAATTCAACTCATTTTGGTCAGTTGAAATGCTATTGTAGTCATGTTCACAATTATCATACTCAATTGAAGTTGTGGTGACCACTCATTGTGGGTCGAGGCCTTTGTGAATATTATTTCATAAGTGTTAGTGTTGAAAATCAATTATATTAGATATTCTCACAATATAAATCCACATGGGTTGTGAAGGACCATTGAGTGATGGTGTTGAGAACATCTATGAGGGATGTGATCATGTTAGACTTGAGTTTGATGGGATGTTAATATTAAAGGACATATATTGTCATTCCTTAAGACAAAAAGATATTGAGTTTATGGTTTTTAATTATTTATTTTCAATGTATATAGTCATTCGTTTGCATATTTGGTTGTTAGGATGACACTCACTCTATAATATGAGGTCTGGGGGTTGGGGAAATATTGATTGGGTGAGATTTTTGTATTATTAATGCATTATTGTTTGCACAAGGTATCTATGATATTTAAGGGAGGTCCCCAAGGGATTCCTAGTTTTGAATTTTTCTGTTGACTCTTTAGTAATTTATCCTTCTACGCTCACTATTTACTATATATATATTGTTGTAAAAATGACCCCTAGTGATCCTTTTGGTATGATTGTGTTTAATGAAAATGATTTAAGTTTTGGACGAAGGATTATTTTAAAACAATTCATGCGGAGTGAGCATTAATGTATGATTGTATCATAGAAGGAAATTATTTCTCTAAAAGAAAATCTAATTCTTGATTTTATAAAAAAATAGACATGTATAATCTCATGAAATAAAGAAATGCGTGATATCACAAAATGATGATATATTTGATCTTGTTTTGGGAGAGAAGTCTTCTATCATGGAGAGTGAGATGTCTGATATGTGTGAACTCACTGAGCATGAATTTTTGAACTAATCTACTTAATCTCCACATTATTGTTAGACGACCTCACATTGAGATCTAGAAAAAGCAAGATGGCAAAGCCTAATTTTCAATGAATCTTTTTGGTAGATCTCATGAAGTGAATTATAATAAAAAATGATTGTCTATAGATATCTTGATATAGATATGGTGATTCTATTATGATATTATTTGGATCTCATGATTTACAACACAATGAACTGGAAGATAACATCTCTAACAGTCAGATTATTTTCAATTAATCATGTGATAGGATCTCCTAAAGTGCATGATATCGATTGCTCATGAAATAGAATATATGGTTGTCTATTATTTATGGAGTTAAAGTAGTGAACACCTAGCTATAGATACCAAATGATTAATCCAAATGTGGTGGTTATGTTCTTCATAAAATATCTACCTGATCTGACATTCGAAGAAGGGGTTTCACGTGATGTGAAAGAGTAAATGCGATGGACATCACAAAAAAGGTTCCCATGAGCCAAACAAATTCTCATGATGCATATGAGATGAAAAACATCACATTATGTGAATGATATAAATAAGGTCTTAGGAATGGGTCTTGTTATAGGATCTAAGGAAATGGATACATATCGGGATCTCATACAATGGTCACGCGATGGGATCTTGCATAAGGGTTATGTGTCAGGATTTAATGCAAGGAATAGTCACTAGGATATTATATAAATTTTATTTAGTTGGATCTCTGTCAAGTGTAATGATCAAGGATCTCATGCAAAGGGGTATCACATTAGGATATTATTAAAAGAGGTATAGAACTAGGATATCACACAACAGGGTGTCACTCTAGAATAGTTCACAGGTGTTTTAATCCAAGGACTTCATGCAAAGGTGTCTTATTTTGGAATCTCATGAAAGGGGTATCACATGAGGATCTCACACAAGGGTTATTCATAAGGTCCTAAGGAAAGGATTTACGGTTAAGGTTATCATAATGGATTTTTATATAAATTTCATACATGAAGAATGTTGTCGTCTTATCAATGACACAAGAGAATAAAGAGACACAAAATTATGAGTCATCTCAGATATGATTTTCATTGGAGTACTAGAAGTTTAGTGAATTCACTTACTAGGGAGTGATTTGTGATCTTATAATTGTAAATGGTTGTAAAATATGATGGAAATTTATTCCACATACAACATTGATACATTAGTGAGGTTTAGTGGGTTTGGAACATTGGCACATTTTCTCTATATGATCCTTGGATGTAACCCTATGATGGTGGACCATGTAAATTTGATTTGTTTGGCGGATGTTTTAATTTACCTTCATACCATGAAATTGGAAGGACAGGAAAGAATGTTTTCTCTAACAATGAAACCATATCCATGTAGACATATGTATTAATATGTCATACACCAATTCACCCCACTATCATAGTATATTTTACCTAGTTTGGTGAACAATTTGTATTATATATAAGGCTAAAAGTCAGATCATCTCTCTTATTAGAATCAATGAAATATGTTTTTCACAAATGAATTATGATATTCAATGGAGATACTTTTTGTCCATGGAATAATTATAGAAAGCACATTTTTTTATCATTATGAATGGATGTTTTTATAGATGAAATGTGAGGTTTTATGGATGTTATGGATAGTGAAGATTTATTAGAATCCAAATTTAGATAATTGGATATTTAATCGGAATGATTTAATGAAATAGAAGAATATTTATCTTACCAAATATTTTTAAAGGTATTTCATGTATGTCATCACATGCCATATCATAAAAATCAAATAAATATCTCTAAATGTGATTTAAAAGTCAATGAAGATAAACTAAATGTTTATTAGAAAAATATGATGACTTTATAATGCACCCCAATGCGACCATATAAGCCTTTTTAAATCAAGTTAATATTATTGTGGAATAAATGTGTGGTATTTGAGAAATTCTCAATGATGTGTAGATTTTTAAGAATATAATGGGAAGGCATCCACCACAATTTCATCCTAAATCTTCCATACTAGAGGAAAATGATCCTAAGAAGCTGACATTCGATAGATTTCACATTAATCTTGTCTCTTATGGGATATGAAATGATAATAATGGGTTTGTGGAAAAAGGGAATATTACATAGGAATCTATGACCATAAAGAATTTATTTATAGAATATTTTTAGGGAGATGACATTTTGGATGATGTTGTTTCATTTACATCCTAAAATATTCAAATAGAAAAATAAAAGTTTAAAGGGAATAATCCTATTTCATGATTTCATTGTGGAATATTAATATATCATTTCACAAAGTGTTTCATGAATATTGAACAAAATTATGAGGATGATTATGATTCTATGAAGAAGATGTCATCGGCCAATGAGAAATGTAGGAAGAATGGTCAACAAAATTTCATTTAAAATATGAATATACATTTATCGAAAAATTATTATTTAAAATAATACAAGGAACATAAAATTTATGATTGTAATGATGAAGGAGAATATGATAAGGTGGATGATTTAGGGGACTCTTAAACAAGGTAAGAAATTGATGATGATGGAGGATAATTCAAAAAAAGAGTTGAAATATTGTTAAAAATAGAAAATTTTCTTGAGGATAATGATTTATAGAGATCCAAAAAAACAAATCCATTAGGTTGGTTTATGGTTAAATGCACTATATTCAGAAGTAGGAAGATTAATAGTATGAGTTAAATACAAAAATTTAGAATATCATATAAAAAAATCATAAAAATCAATGAATGACCCTGATTCAAAGCTCGTGGTTCATAATTAGTGTAGAGTTGTAGATAACATGACTAACACATCAAAATATAGTTTCGATGTTATAAAATAACTTGATGAGGATGTTTTTAATCAATTAATAATGATAAATGACCGTGAGTTACTACAAACCCTTGATATGATATCTAGAAATCTTTTTTTCTTATGTGTTAGAAAATGTGAACTTATAATTCTAAGGCCCATTAATTTTGTTAATGAAATTTTTGAATAATAAAATGACACATTAGAACAAAACCACCAGTATTATAGTTGAAATAGAATAGAAAGTAGCAATAGTTGACGTCTGACCACAAGCTCCTAATCTGAGATTGACACTTTATTTTGTTTTGAAATAGAAACATAAAATTAAGAGATCTCACGAGAAAATTAGTGGTTGTAAAATATTTCATAGGAGTTCACCTCATGAATTGTGTTATTTTTTTTTAGAATTTTGGGAATTATATATTTTTATTTTCTATTTCAAATAGGTTTCAAAAGTAGAAATGGAAAAAAAATTAGGTAAAAAAGTTCATTAATCCAAGAATTCTATTTTTTTTATTTTTTTTGTGTTGATGTTTGGGACATATATCCATATATTATATATCATCAAGGGAGAGAAAATAATTAAACCATACCCAAAGTAGTTTCATACATTATACTAATGTATCATCGAATGAAATTAAAATGTAAAATCAATATGAATATATTGAAGATGTGTTTTTATAATCATACACTTTTAATGATAAACAATATCTGTCAGCATCAGGTATGAAGCCAAATATATGGATTAGAAAAAAAGAACTAAGTAGAAAGATATTTGATAGATTTAAAATAAATAATCCTCATTAAATGGAACATTTATCATTGGTAGTGGATGAAAAATGGTTTCAAAAGAAACCTATTATAGGTGATACGATAACTCAGCGGAGCACACGTCTTCGGTGGCAATGCCCTAGCAGAGATGCATGACGCTCCAACCCCCTCCTCCTTAACATGGGGAGGGGGAGTGGCCTCCCAGACTCCATGATGGCTTGGCCCTTAACACCTTTCAATAAAATTACATTCAATTATCCTTTCCCTTCGATCCCTCTTTTCCCTAAGGTCCCCAACCTTCATGATGGCTCACCCTAGCTAACGACTTCTACAAAAGAGATCAATGTTGCTTCTGATCTTCACAGATCGACGCATGGGGCTCAATTCAGGGGTATCTTTCCCTTATTTTATTCTTTTAAAGAGTTGTATTTAAATCATGGGGTATTAAAAATAGAGCGGTGGTGGGTCTTCTCAATCAGCACCACTTGATGATCCAGTTTTCCTCTACGGATGATATGATCTTCCCCTAATCTAGTAGTACTTATGTTATCAACAGATGCGTTTTTTACCTCTTTCAATGGTCTTTGGAGTTCAACATGAACCAAAATATTCCATCATCTATGGTGTGGGTATGATTTCCAGATATTCAACTCCCTTTCTAGAACAATTCAATTATATATATTCTAGGGAATATGGTTGGAAGGTATCTATCTTCTGATTATCGCATGTTTGCGGTTTTCCACCCAATCTCACCTCGCGTATGTGTTTAGTTTGATATTTCAAAACTTACTATGGAGTGACTGTGGATTTTGGTTGGAGAAGAGTTCAAATGGAAACAATGTTTGGTGTTCTAATCATGACCAGTGTGTAACGCCCCGACCCCAGCTACCCATGGTCGGTGCATTACTTCGTAACATTGGCATGATCACAAAAGATCAAATCTCGAATGGCCGATTAGTTTAGTAGCCTTGGAAACACTAGATAAATTCATAAACGTACAATACATCATAAAGTGAAAAACTACAATAACAAAGTCTCCATAGTCCACACTCATATCCTCTTCTGACTATCCCTGCAGGTCATTCATAAAATACTTCTTCACATCCTGGAAAATATTAAAACATTGAAAGGGGTGAGCTCAGATGCTCAGTAAGGATAACAATATTGTGGAAGATTTCATAAATAAACATTAACATTTAAGGCAATGTATAACTAAAACAAAATCCTTTTTAAACGTGAACTTCTGCATGATATAGAAATAATAAAATTAAATAATTCCATTTACTTACTCACATGGATATTCTACTAGTCGAATAATCACATGAAATATCAATAACCACTTTCATAATGATGGAATGCATAATGCCAGACTATCATAACCTCATAGCCAAGGCCTCGTGCCATGTCTAAAATAAGAGTTTGTCAAGGCCTCGTGTGAAGACACTAGTTTGTCTCATGAGACCTACCGATGCATTGAGGAGCTGTAGCGGGCTCCACCCATCACTTATTAAGTCCAATGCATTCCTCATATGAATAAGTTTAAACATATCATAAACCATTACATAATTGTATCACATATAACATGCATAAAGGAAACATAACATTTCCACATTTAAATCACAAGATATCAATACAACACATTCATATAATAAAAACACTTTCAAAACCATTTCCAATACCAAAATTAAAAAAAGTTAAAACATTGTATTTATTTTTCATTAAAAAAAATTATGGCTTGAAGAGGAAGCTGAAACGCAAATAATGGTCATGACTGCGGAGAAGTAGTTGTCGCTGCATATGTACGGAAAGAAAAAGATTCCCTTTTTGTTTTTTAGTAAAAAGCTTCGTATAAAAAATATTCCTTTTGAATAAACGTAAAAGTCAAGGGGTTTATACACCGTATAAAAGAAAGTTGTGTATAAAACAAAATATGCCTCAATGAAAGGAGATTGAAACGAAGACCCTTACAAAGATAATTTTTTTAAATAATGTAGATATATTATGTGTATTCACTATAGGTACACATAAATAAAGTACAAATACAAGATAAGATATAATAATATCATGACATAATTTGAAAGTATGAGATTAACCCAAAGAATGGATATTGGGTTAAGAAGTTCCCTTACCCTGCGTCCTGTCTTGACTGGACCATTCTTTAACCTCCTGAATAATAAACTAGAGTTAATTTATAGTTTCTTAAGAACCTTTTAAAGTTTCTTATTCCTTTAATATCACTTATTACCATTTTATGAACATTATGTAATTTTTTAAGTTAATAACGCTCTTTTTGTCGATCATTGGTACTTGAGTCAAAAATAAACTTCTTATAATTAAAAGTTGTTCATGTGGTGAAATATCCATTATATCCAGAATTATATTCATGATATAGATATCATATATCTCATATATACCCAATATATACATTCATTTATAATATTTTATAACGTTTAGAGGTACGAAATGAAATGCACCGTTCATGGAGACGGTAAGCCGTACGTACGCATGAACGCTACTTTCATTTATATTTCGTATTTAATTAAATCATAATGATATAAAGGTATATTATAATTCCATTATAATATCATATATAATATAATTTACTCCGTCCTTTATACACCCCACATATGGCATTAACGATTCAAATCATTTTGAGGGGGCTGTAGTCCGCACTTTCTAAAATGAAAATATCGCATTTACCCATAATGGAAACAATAAAGGTATGACATAAATGAAATATACAGAACCTTAAGTAAAACATAAACATATTATATATCATATATAAATAGAGTTACATCTTAACGGCCACCTTTTAAGGTGTTATATGAGTTTAGAACAATCATTGTTTCGTGAGGCAGAAATTCTCCATCCACAAAAATAGTATGTTCTTTAACCGTTAGATGTAGGTGTGTGTAAGTGTAGCTAGAATACATCTCATAAAAACATCCTAGTATATTGAGGATACTGGTGTTTTTACAAAATAAATGAATAAAAATAGTTTAGGGGAGGGAAGTGGGAAGAGTATTTGGGCAGAGTTTGGCCGAGCCAAAAGGTTTTGAAGGTGTGAGTAAGGTGGTAGTGGTGGGGGCCTTTTATAAGTGGAGAGGAGGGGCACTTTTGGAAAGTAATGAAATGTTACTTTATTATAAAATGAGTTTCGGATTTTAGAGGTCCAAAACTTATATAATTCGAGGCTAAGATGATAAGGTTTCTAAATATACTCATCCAATAGGTTTTTGAAAAGTGTAAGCCTTGGATTTTACATTGTCTTTTCATTTTATTTAAATCGTTAATTAATGAGGTAATCGCGACATCATCATGGTGTCATAAATAATTTAATTTATTTAATGTCTAAAAATTATAAAAAAATTATCATGATGTAGGAAATCTTTTTATATTTCTAATGAATTTTTATAGTCAAAAATATTACTTGTATAAACCAATTTAAAAATTGGTTTAGTAAAACAACTTATGTTTGTAACATTTTTATTTTTACATTAAATAAAAAGTTATTCATGTCCTTTTCCTACCAAAGTGGCTCCATGGGGTCCGCAAGTTGACCCATGTATTGTATTGGTCGACCATGACACAGAAAATAGTGGTTGGAAAAGTTTAAATGTCATTCCATGTTTTTATAATATCATTTTTACCTTAAATTTCACTAATTACCTCTAATCGCGATTAATTAAATAAAAAAGTTACTACTCACAAAAATTATTTTAATCCAATTAAACCACATTTTAATTCATAATGACAACCATGTATGTCGGATTTTTGAAAATCAAATCATAGAAGTGGTAATGTTTCATTTAAATGAAAAAATCAGTTTTTTAACTACCACTTAGTGGTTTCACTTTTCATCAAAAATTGATGTTTTTCAAAACAATGCCAAAATATCACCCTAAGATATAATTGATATTCCAAATTAAACAATTATTTCTATTTTAAAAAATTCCAAACATATAATTTTCATTAATTAATTTTATAATTAATTCCCGCTGTCATAACAAATAGCATTTTTTTAGAAACGATATATATCAAAAGATTGACAATTGTTTATGTCCAATTTCAAAGTGAAATTAATTCTAATGACCACCATTGGATAAAATGGTAAAAATATATTCTAATTATACTTTAAAACCACTCAATAGTATAATTTATCACTATAAATTATTTTTAATTTAAAAAGTTGTTTTATGTATTTTTCACTATTCATAAAAAATTGGAAGTTCTCAGAAAATTACAAAAAATTCAACTTAGGATAATTTCAATATTACGAATACAAAAATGAAGTCCATTTTGAAATTTAAAATTTCTATAATTTTAAAAATTGGTAATTACTATTCATCACGGCTACTTTGATTAGTCGCGGTGTTTTAGAACTCGAACTTGTGTACAATTCAAGCTATTGCATTATTGAAAGAGAGGCCTATCGTGGAAGCTCGAGGTGTTACATTATCCCCTCCTTCAATAAATTGCGTCCTCGCAATTTGAAATTTTTCTTTGAAAATAAAAGGTTGAAAATAGAAAATACCTTTGTGGAAAACCCACATCAGAAATAAGGTTAATAAAAATATAACTTTAAAAGAAAGAAAGATAAGTACAGAGGTCACCCGAGATAACCCATAATAGGATTCTATGAAAATATGGATATGGAAGAAAAAAACCATCATGGTTTGATGGAGAGTTGTAGAAAACTGGATTAGGAGAAAGTTAACCATAAGAAAATCACAAACTTGTGATTGGTTAATCAGTCATTGAATCCCCAGTTGGAAAAGTTAACCGACAACATTTTTGTTTTAAGTTACATTTTATAAAGTTGAGGAATTTATTTAGGAGATTTACTAAGAACGTAAGGGAATATACATACTTGTCATGTAGACTTTCATCCTTTAATAAATTTTTTTACCACAAACCCATCTTTCACTCTAAAAGGTAATAGAACTCAAAAATATTCTATTTATCCTAATTGTATAAGGTTCCAAATATTAACACATACCATTTAGATTAGTAAAACTTTTTTATAATAACCAGGGACTTCCTGTAGGCTAGCGGTAGGTAATAAAGGCCTGTCGCACTATGGTTGTGGGTTCGATTCCTGCAACTTTGTCTGACGCGACGGGTTATCCCCCAACCTGCAGGTTGTCCTTTTCCTAAAACTATAGTATTATAATATTCCAAAAATAATCTTCAGAAATTTTTTAACCGTAAACAATACTATCCAAAGTTCAACTTAATTCATTCCAACCTTTATAGTTATCCAAAATACCTCTGTCGAGACTTTCTCTAAAAGGTCTCTAAATTCCAAAATCAATTGTATCATCAGATTCCTCAAACATGGTAAAGTTTCACTTATTGTCACATACAAAAATATGATTACCTTCATCATATACAAACCTTAATTAAACATCAAGTATTGTAGTACAATCCTTATATATAGCACATTATTCTTATAAACAGAATATAATCCTTGAGTCCAAAAGCACCAATACATTAATTATTCCGCTTCAACTGTAGTCACATCATAAGATTTGCCTTGATCCCTTGGCCTTTTCTAAGGTAATTTTCCCTGACGCTTAAGACATTCATTTGCATAATGCCCCATTTCTCTACAATTGTAGCATTCAACATTGATAGCCTCTTTCTTTCCCTTGCAATCACACGCCTGGTGACCTTTTTCTCCACATTTATAACAAACTCCCATTCCTTTTAGGTAAGTACCAGGGTGATTCATCCCACAATTATCACATAATGGAAAATAATTCTTTCCCTTTTTCCCTTTATCTATATCTTGCTCCACAGTTCTCTTCTTCTCTTTCTTTACTTTATTGTCATAAGATTTAGAGAATTCCTTTTCTGTCTTGATAGCACATGAGACAATGTCTTCATACGATGAGAAGGATTGTGAGACTAATGCTCGATGAAGAAATGGTTTTATCCCATCAAAGAAATGATCAATCTTACTTCTTGGGTTACGTATATAATCTGCTGCATGCTTTGATAACCTTGTAATGTTATCCTCATACTTTTCCACATTCTCATCCTCCTTTTGTCTCAGACTCAGAAATTGCCTTTCCATATCTGCTCGATGGTCATGTGGAAAGTATTTTTCTAAGAAAATATCTTTTAATTCTCTCCATTCCATACTTGATACTTCTTCATGTTCCTTTGTATTTTTAATCAATGACCACTGTTGATCGGTATCTCCGGTGAGACGGTAAACTGCCATGAAAACCTTCTCCCTTTCTCTACTCCCCAAGGCAGGGAATATTTTCTCTAAGAAGTTTATCCATTTCTCAGCTAATAATGGATTTGTACCCCCATTAAATGTTGGCGGTTGTTTCCTCATGAAGCGGTCTTACATTGATCCTCCACATTGCGGATCAGGGTGCTCCATACGAGTAAGGTTATTATTCATAACCTGAGTGAGTTTTCCCAGTATGGTAATAAGTTCATCAGCACCAGTTGTATCTCCAGATCCACAATAATTATCTTTAGCTGGAGGGAAATACCTACATGGAGTGCGTTTATTGATACGGTTTCCATTCCTTCCACTAGGCTCAATTTATAAACAATGGCATAAATTAGATTAGTTTATGAATCAAAATACATAATTCCATACTTGTAAAACACTTAACACAAATAGAACTATTTATGGATATAATCCATATTCATAAAAAAAGTTTTCTTTGAGGAAGTATATACACATAACCCTTCATAGTGGTTTGTAATGAAAATGATAATTATCCTAAGAATATCCCCCGGGAGTGTCATAACCAAGAGTGCAGCAAGGCCCGTTGTCGTGCACCAGTTTCCGTTCGAGTCTAGCTCAAAGCGGAGTTTTCGGGTTTTACCCCTAGGTACATCTGTGCCAGAGCCGCCTCTACCTGCTTGTATCCAGACGGGGATGTATTGCTCGGAAAACTCACAAAATTTCTATAATACCAAAATTCTTGGAAGTTCTTCTATATTAATCCTCAAAGTCTATCTTTGGGTTATATGCTCTAATCAGAGTTTATCTAAATCTAGCTTCCAATGTTAGTACTAAAATGCCTCTGATACCAACTGTAACGCCCCAAACCCAGCTACCCATGGGCTGTGCATTACTTCGTAACATTGGCATGATCATAAAAGATAAAGTCTTGAAAGACCGATTAGTTTAGTAGCCTTGGAAACACTAGATACATTCATAAACGTACGATACATCATAAATTGAAAAACTAAAATAACAATCTCTCCATAGTCCACACTCATATCCTCTTCTGACTATCCCTGCAGGTCATTCATAAAATAATTCTTCACATCCTGGAAAATATTTAAACATTGAAAGGGGTGAGCTCAGATGCTCAGTAAGGATAACAATATTGCGGAAGCTTTCATAAATAAACATTAACATTTAAGGAAATGTATAACTAAAACAAAATCCTTTTTAAACTTGAACTTCAGCATGATATGGAAAAAATAAAATTAAATAATTCCATTTACTTACTCACATGGATATTCTACTAGTCGGATAATCACATGAAATATCAATAACCACTTTCATAATGATGGAATGTATAATGCCAGACTATCATAACCACATAGCCAAGTCCTTGTGACATGTCTAAAATAAGATTTTGTCAAGGCCTCGTGCCAAGACACTAGTTTGTCTCATGAGACCTACCGATGCATCGAGGAGCTGTAGCGGGCTCCACCTGTCACTTATTAAGTCCAATGCATTCCTCATATGAATAGGTTTAAATATACCATAAATCATAACATAATCGTATCACATAAAAAATGCATAAAGGAAACATAACATTTCCACATTTCAATCACAAGATATCAATACCACACATTGATGTAACAAAAACACTTTCAAAACCATTTCCAATACCAAAATAAAAGAAAGTTAAAACTTTGTTTTTTTTTTCCATAAAAAAAGTTATGGCTTGTAGAGGAAGTCGAAACTCAAATAATGGTCACGGCGGCGGAGAAGTCGTTGTCGCCGCATATGTATGGCAAGAAAAACATTCCCTTTTTGTCGTTTAGTAAAACTCTTCGTATAAAAAAGATTCCTTTTGAATAAACATAAAAGTCAAAGGTGTTTATACACAGTATGAAAGAAAGTTGTGTATAAAACAAAATATGCCTCAATGAAAGGAGATTGAGACGAAGACCCTTACAAAGATCATTGCTTTAAATAAAGTAGATCTATTATGTGTATTAACTATAATTACACATAAATAAAGTACAAATACAAGATAGGATATAATAATATCATGACATAATTTGAAAGTAGGAGATTTACCCAAAGAATGGAAATTGGGTTAAGAAGTTCCCTTACCTTGCGTCCTGTCTTGACTCGACCATTCTTTAACCTACTGAATAATAAAATAGAGTTAATTTATAGTTTATTAATAACCTTTTAATGTTTCTTATTACTTTAATATCACTTATTACCATGTTATTAACATTATGTAATTATTTAAGTGAATAACAGTCTTTTTGTCGATTTTTGGTACTTGAGTCAAAAAATAAAATTCTTATAATTACAAGTTGTTCATGTGGTGAGATATCCATTAAATCCAGAATTATATTCATGATATAGATATAATATATCTCATATATATCCAGTATATACATGCATTTCTAATATTCCATAATGTTTAGAGGTAAGAAATGAAATGCACCGTTCATGGAGACGGTAAGCCGTACGTATGCATGAACGCTACTTAAATTTATATTTCGTATTTAATTAAATCATAATGATATAAAGGTATATTATAATTCCAGTA
This sequence comes from Viscum album, assembly GCA_963277665.1. NCBI lineage: Eukaryota > Viridiplantae > Streptophyta > Magnoliopsida > Santalales > Viscaceae > Viscum > Viscum album. The sequence goes on from OY728140.1 coordinate 990,361,413, forward strand.
TAATATAATATATAATATCATTTACTCCATCCTTTATACATCCCACATATGACATTAACGATTCAAATCACTTTGAGGGGGCGGTAGTCCGCACTTCCTAAAATGAAAATATCGCATTTACCCATAATGGAAACAATAAAGGTATGCCATAAATGAAAAATACAGAACCTTAAGTAAAACATAAACATATTATATATCATATATAAATATATTTACATCTTATTGGATACCTTTTAAGGTGTTATATGAGTGTTGAACAATCATCGTTTCGTGAGGCATAAATTCTCCATCCCCAGAAACAATTTGTTTTTTAACCATTAGATGTAGGTGTGTGTATATTTAGCTCAAATAATTCTCATAAAAACATCCTAGAATATTTAGGATACTTGTTTTGTTACAAAAGAAATGAATAAAAAGAGTTTAGGGGGTTGGATAAGCAAAATAAAACAAATTAACATAAGAAAAGACATTACCTTAAAATCGGGTAACTCTTTTGATTTGAGCCAAAGGCTTCCTTGGGAATAATTATACCCAAATTTAGGCTTCTAGGAGTAAGTGATGGAAGTTGGGAGAGTATTTGGTCATAGGTTGGCCGAGCCAAAAGTCTTTGAAGGTGTGATTATGGTGGTTGTGGTGGGGGCCTTTTATAAGTGGAGAGGAGGGGCACTTTTGGAAAGTAATGAAATATTACTTTATTATAAAATTAGTTTCGGATTTTAGAGGTCCCACACTTATATAATTATAGGATAAGGTGACGAGGGTTCGAAATATACCCATCCAATAGGTTTTTGACAAGTGTAATCCTTGGATTTTACATTATCATTTCATTTTATTTAAATCGTTAATTAATGAGGTAATCACGACATCATCATGGTTTTATAAATAATTTAATTTATTTATTGTCTAAAAATTATAAAACTATTATCATGATGTAGGAAATAGTTTTATCTTTCTAATTAATATATATAGTCAAAAATATGACTTGTAGAAACCCATTTAAAAATTGATTTAGTAAAACAACTTATGTTTGTGACATTTTTATTTTAACGTTAAATAAAAAGTTATTCATGTCCTATTACTACCAAAGTGGATCCATGGGGTCCCCAAGTTGACCCATGGATTTTATTGGTCGTCCATGACACATCAAATAGTGGTTGGACATGTTTAAAGTTCATTCCATATTTTTATAATATCATTTTTACCATAAATTTCACTAATTACCTCTAATCGCGATTAATTAAACTTCAAAGTTACTATTCACAAAAACTTATTTTAATCCCATTGAACAACATTTTACTTCATAATGACAACCATGTTTGTCAGATTTTTGAAAATGAAATCACAGAAGTGGTAATGTTTCATTTAAACGAAAAAATCAGTTTTTTATCTACCACTTAGTGGTTTCACTATTCATCAAAAATTGTAGTTTTTCAGAACAATGCCAAAATTTCAACCTAAGATATAATTGATATTAAGAATTAAAAAATGATTTCTATTTTAAAAAATTCCAAACATATAAGTTTCATTAATTAATTTTATAATTAATTCCCGCTGTCACAACAAATTGCGTGTTTTTAGAAACAATATATATCAAAAGATTGACAATTTTTTATGTCCAATTTCAAAGTGAAATTAATTCTAATGACCACCATTGGATAAAATGGTAAAAATATATTCTAATTATACTTTAAAACCACTCAATAGTATAATTTATCAATATAAATTATTTTAATTAAAAAAATTGTTTAAAGTATTTTTCACTATTCATAAAAAATTAGAAGTTCTCAGAAAATTACAAAAAATTCAACTTAGGATAATTTCGATATTACGAATACAAAAATGAAGTCCATTTTGAAATATAAAATTTCTATAATTTTAAAAAGTGGGTATTACTATTCATAACGATTACTTTGATTAGTCGTGGTGTTTTATAACTTGAACTTGCGTATAATTCAAGCTATTGCATTATTTAAAGAGAGGCGTATCGTGGAAGCTCAGGGTGTTACACAGTGTTCTACATAGGATTCCATAGGCTTCGCCATTTTGTCTCTGGCTTCCATCGCGGGACCCGGGATAGGCAAACACTGATTAGTACTAATGAGGGGTTTTAGGAGAAGTTTGATCATGTGGTGATCTTATAGTTGAAGGAGAGTTCTTGTTTGGGAGAGTATGAGGAAATGTACAAGGTTTCTATAAAGGAGACTATACAAGTAAGGAGAAAGAAATTTTTTGTCACGGAGTCCAACACTCAGGAAGATCAGCTCCAACTGGGTCCTCCCTTGGATACTACTGTGACAGTGAAGAGTGTGAAGCCTAAGGATGAATAGATGTGGGTAGTGGACATTATTTCCCATTTAAAACATTATTTGGGTCTAGATGGTGTAGAATAAGATGGTTAATTAGTAGTGGTTATGGTTGATATAACAGTGACATCCATCCCTATGGAAGAAGGAGACATGAGATTTATTGGGAGAGATGTTCAAGGTCTTGGAGGCTCTCAAGGTTAAGGCTGGGAGGAAAATAACAAGCAACCATAGTTTATGGGTAATGGATTTGAGCAACCCTTAGGTTCAGACATGGTTCAGGGGATACCTTCTTATTGGATGAAATAAAATCTCACCATGGATAAGGGTGGCTAGATGGAGTTATTGTCTTGGTCCCTTATACCCAAACATCATCAGGGTGAACTCCACGGTCCATCAAAAGGCCAGGTGTGGGAAGAATAGTCTTGTAGAATAAAGCAGGTAAGGAGGAGTCTCCATGTATGTAGAGGCCCCTCAAAAAAGGCACAATGATAAAGCTGAGGAACCATTTTGATGGTTTGGATGATCAAGAACCACCATTGTCTCAATAAGATAATTATTTAGGTGATGATAGTTATAATCACTGTTTAGTGGATTGCATGGACCGAATTAAAGGTAATGGTCCTCAAAGACCTAGAAGGAATAATGGGAAAAAATGCATTTGAGACTCAGGGAAATGTATTTTGGATCAAGGGAAAAAACAAAAGGGATGCATGGATTACACCAACTTACCAAAACCAATGGGGACTAGGCAAGACAAGAAGGGAATAAAAAAATAAATCACAACTAGAAAGAAAGGGGAATGTGAATAATCAAGTAGGAATACTAGTGACAAGGAAGAAGAGGATGAGGGTGAATGAAGCTTATCCTTCACTCTAAGGAAAAAATTACTGAACAAGATGCATAACCCAATGTCTAAGAAGATGATATTAAAATAATTTAGGAATGATTGTTGCATGTGGATGCTAATGAGAATCAAGAAGTATGGATAGATAAACAAGATATAATAGTTTCATGGGAATTCAGTCAGATTAGAATCAACTCAGAGGATTTATTCAGACAATGGAAAGGATGACTACACACCTTAAAGAGCTTATTAGAGAGGATCCAGATACCCAGGTTAGTACGCTAAACTTGTAACTATACAGAGTTTCTGATTCATGTAATCATGTTCTTATGTTTAATAATTTTGTGATAACATTTAACATGTAGTGGTATCTGGTTTATGAACTATGGTTTCCCATTATTAATTACAAATTTCTTAATAAAAAATAAAATTAGATGGATGGTAGTGGATAAATATCTCATATGATAGGAAATAATATTTTGGTCATAAAACTTTAATTTGATAAGTATAGTTTCAAAAAATTTGGTAATAATGAAGTCTTGAAGATTATTTTATCATGAAAATACATGATTGGGAGAAATTAAATGATACATGTAAATGTATTTGTTATTGAATTTCATAGTCACAACTTATTAATAATTATTCAGTGGTTTGATTTGTGGAATAATATAATATTTACCTAGTTTTTTTGAATCGTAAAGGGAGATTATGGTGTAGTTTTTTACATAGAAAGTTCAAAATATTGAATATCTACCTTGTTAATAAAGAATAAAGGAATTTCTTTCTGTCTGATGAAGAATAGAATAGATTGTTGTAAAAACAGCTTTCTCATATTTGTCAAACCCCCTAAAAATATCGAGTGAAATGTGATGTTGTATGAGATCAACCTAAGCTATAACATTAAATTAATCATACATTTGATGATTTTCAACAAGGGAATATTACTCCAGCGAAATATAATTAAAAATATCAAAGGTAATCAAGAGAGTGTTTTGGTGCATATTGATGTATGAGGAGTTACTTCACAAATAATTTTTAATGGGAAGATATAATATATTATTTTCATTAATTATATTAGAAAAATGAAATGGGTATCAATTATCACCGACAATTATGAGGTGTTCAGTTTCAAAACACGTTATCAAAGGGAAGTTGAAAGGATACTAGATCAAACGATCTGAATGTTCCTACATAATAATGGAACAGAATTAAAAAATATTCAAGTGTAATATTTTCTCATGAAAAAAGGGACAAGGAACAATGCTTCAATAGTAACAACTCCATAGATTAATGGAGTGAGTAATTCCCTGACCCCAGTTTCCCAGAGTTAGTGCATTATTTTAATACATTGGCATGATTACAAGGAATCAAGTCCCGAAGGACCGAACGGTTGACCAGTCTTGGAAAATAAATTACATACATGAATGTTATATTATACTTTATATCATACAACACAACATAAATAATCATTTATAAATACCATTATTCCTTTAGATTAACCCTGTATATCAATCACAATACACTTCTTAGAATCATGAGAAATATAAAACATAGAAAGGGGTGAGCTCAGATGCTCAGTAAGGATAATAATATAGCAGAATCTTTTATAAATAAGCATAAACATTTAATGCAATGTATAAAACTAAAAAAAGCCTTTTAACCTTAAACATCAGTATAATTTGGAAAAGATAAAATCAAATAATTTTATTTACTTATTCACATGGATATTCTACTTGTCTAATAATCACAAGCAATATCTATAGCCACTTTCATTATGATGGAATGCATAATTCTAGACTTCATAACCACATAGTCAAGGACTTATGCCAAGACTAGAAATAAGATTCTGTCAAGGCCTTGTGCCAAGACACTAGTTTGTCTCATGAGACCTACCGATGCATCGAGCAGCTATATCGGGCTCCGCTCGTCACTTACTAAGTCCAATTCAATCCTCATATTAAAAGGTTTAAACATAACATAATAATTCTTATTAAAACTAGCATAAGAAATTTCAATACATTATCCATAAAACATTAATGGTATAAAAATAACACATCCAAAGTCAAACATATCACAAAACCTTCAACACAATATGAAGTATTTGTATCATAATAAATCAACTTCAAAAAATTTTAAAATCCATCAAGGGATATTGATAAAGATGAAAATTATTTGTAAAAATCATTGGGAAAAATATCCCTTTTTTATAGAAACATCTAAAATTCACACAATTTAGAAAGGAAGAAACTTAAAGACTTTTATTAATCAAATTTTCCCATACCACTTTGAAACTTTTGAGAGGAATTAACATTCTAAAAACATTCATGTTTGTATAAATAAATCCTGAAAACCCATTTTGAAAACATGGAAAATACTGAGAATGATTTATATGAATAAATATATAAAACACTTAAAATGATGTTTTAGTAAAAAAATCCCTTAAAAATAATCCCCTTAAAAACTATTTAATGAAACATGGACATGGTTAATAAATATTTCCTAGTAAATACTTACGTAAAAACAACCTCGAATAATAACGAGATTGTGAAATTAACCCTTAACTTGCACTTTCCTTTAGTCGAGGGTACATTTAACCTCCTGTATAAGGACCATTGTATGTTATTAAATTATACCAGAACCATATTAATATTAATGAAATCATAAATGATTCATTTATGACTTTACACTACACATTTAATAATAATTTCCATGTTAATTTAACATTTTGGGTAATAATCGCTTTCTTTAATATACCCGTATAATATTGTTACTCTAGATTTTATCACATAGATCATGATTTAAATACATACATAATATAAAAAATGATTTATATGTCATATATATTTATAATATAAATATGTTTAATATACATATATATGAAATGGGAAACACCGTTTATGGAGACGGTAGTCCGTACGTACACATAAACACAGTTTCTATTTTCATATCGTATTGAATGGAACAAAGTGAATAAGATATCTGTAAGAAAATAAATAAATAAATAAATATATATATATATCGAGTAGCTTTATTATGTCATATATGAAATACTTATTAATGATATATATTTTATATTCATCGTTTAATGGTGAACGTGGAAATGAATCTCATCACGTCGTGAAGATGGTAATCCGTACGTACGCACGAGCGATAATATCATTATATTGATGGAGAAATCATATGTAATTGGATGTTATATCATATATATAGAGTTATTAAAATTTTATATTTACTATTTACATCAGTTATACTCATTATTATACCCATCCAAATAAAGAAGTGTTTGAATAACAAACAACACCACGACGTGGAGACGATAATCCGCACGTACGCACATATGGTGACTTTTCCATTTATTGGATGGATAGCATAATGAATATGGTATTAAAATTTTTATAATAACATCACAATATATATAATATACTGGATTTATTATTTTAGATTGGAAACAACAAAGAAAGAGGAAGTGGAAGAATAAAAGAACTTTAAAGAGGTGATGAAATATTTACCTCTTCTTCGGGTTCTTCATTTTGATTTGTTCAAAAAGAATCCATAGGTTGGCTCTGACCAAATGAAGGCCTATAGGATAAAAGGATGAAAGTTGGAAGGATATTTGGGTAGGTTTTGGTGGAGCCAAAAGTATTTGGAGGTGTGAAATTAAGAAAAGGGGAAGTGCGCTTTTATAAGAGAGGTGAGGGTCACTTTATGAAAAACTAGATATATTATTTTATAATAAAATCATTTTCAGCTTCTAATGGATTAAAATTGATTTATTTAGAGTATAAGGTGGGTATGGGTCTAAAAAATCTAAAAAAATAGAATATATAAATGTTTATTCATCCATTTTAACCTTATTATTTAGATTTAACTCTTAGTTAAATAGTTAAACTTTTACTGTGTCTTCTTGTACTCTTACACTATTTGGTTAATAAACTTACGATAAACTTTTAAGTGAACCATAATAGGTTAATTAATGACATATATAATATTATTAAGGAATTTTGGCCAAACAATATATTTTTAGGAATATTATATCAACCAATAATATAGTACTTGTTTTAAAAACTCAATTATGTCAATTTTGACATTATTTAATAAATGAATTTTGTTAAAGTCCTAAAAAATTTATTACTTAGAACTAAATCCATATGATCTATCCAAACATGTAATATTAAACTATAAAATTATTTTAATTTATCAAAAGTTTCAAATTAAATTTATTTGGATATTTATAATATCAATTATTTTAATATTTCATTATTAAGGTAATTACTGCATCATCATTGTGTCATATATATATTAAATTATTTTATGTCCAAAAATTAAAAATAAAATATAATTATTTATGAAATCTTTTTATTATAGTAATGAATATTTACAGTCCAATTTATATTATTTTTAACCCTATATTAAAAATTTCTTAGATATGAAACTTTGAATTTAACTCTTTTAACTCTTCTTTAAATAAAATAATAATAAATGTCCTAATCTAATAAAAGTGGACCAAAAAGGATAATATTTTTTTCATAAGGTTGTTTTTGGTCAAATTATACTTATACAATAGAATTAGAAACATTTTTAGGGTAATTATGATATCATTTCTACCCTTAATTACCCTATTTACTTTTAACCTAGGTAAATAAAAGTCAAACGTTACTATTCACCAAAAATTATTTTCATCTTATAGAACCACATTTTACTTACTGAAATTAATCGTTTCTCTTATAGTTTTTAAATTCAACTCACAGAAGTGGTAAAATTATGTTTTATGCTAATTTGCAAATGCTCATAGGAGGTGGGTAAAAGGCGGTAAAAAGTTCGATAACATTTTATATTTCTATATTTAGTATAAAATGACTCAAATTAATTACATTGAACTTATATAGGTATTATGTATCTATTTTAACTTAAAATAATTTAAAATAAAATAACTAATTATTTAAATAAAAAGTTGGTTTAAAATAATAACGCATTGATTTTCAGTATTCATCAATAATTGAATATTTTCAGAAAAACACCCAAAATTTACCATAAGATAATTTTGATATTCTGAATTTAAAAATGAAGTCTATTTTACCAAATTCAAAACATATAATTTTCATTTATTAATTTAAAATTAATTGACTTTGTCAAAACCAAAAAGCGGGTTTTTAAAAAGAAAAAACTATCAAAATATTGACATGTGTTTATGTAAAATGTAAATGTGAAATTATGTACATTGACCTAAATTTTATTAAATGATAAAAATATAATCTAATTATACTTATAAATGATCCAAATTCATAATTTTTCACTCTAAATTATTTCGATTAAAAAATGTTGTTTTCAATTAAAAAAATAGTATTTTTCACTATTAATCAGAATATAAATGTTATGAGAAAAGTAAAAAAAATTTATCTAAACAAATTTTTTATGTCCCGATTCTAAAAAATGTTTAATTTCATTAAATTGAATATATAAAAGTGTCAATTATTGCTTTTAAAATGGGTTCTCCATTAAAATATGGTAAAATTTCATTTTTTTGAAAAATACTTATTTTATCCGAAAAAATGATTTTTTTTCTTATATTATGTCTAAAAAACCCATAATATTGATGTTGAAATTATATATAGTATATAAGATTCAAAATACAGTTAATACTATTCATAACCTCTTTTTAAACGGTTAGTTTAGTAAGTTGTGGTGCGCTCGAACTCGGTATTGCGTGTAGCGCATGCTATTGAATTACTTTAATAAGATAACGTACTGTGAAATATTGGGGGGTTACATTCTTCATTCCTTCAATAAATTTCGTCTTCCCAATTTGGAATTTTTCTTCGAAAATAAATGGTTAAATATAGAAAATTACATTTTTGGAAAACTCTCATCGGAAATTGGGATAATAAAAATTATTCATAATAAGAGGGAAAGTGAAATGAAAACGTCACTACAAAATTATGTTCTTGATTAGGAGAACATTTGTTGAAATTATAGAAAAATAATTGGAGTAAAAACATAAATATTTATAGGGAGTGATTGAGGTCATAAATCATAAAAAATTGTAAAATTGAAGGCCTCAAATCCATCAATCTAAGATGATGTAAAATATCATTGGTTCAACTAAACATATAGTATTAGGGTAAATCATTTTTGGTTTTAAGATCCCTTACCTAAAGTTTAAGAAATAATTTATTCATAGAATTAGATGATATATATATATATATATATACTAGAAATGTAGAGTTTCGTCCTTCAACTAATTCCTACTACAAACTCATCATTCACTCAAAAAGTTAATAGAATTCAAAAAATATTCTATTTTTCATAATCGTATAGGGTTCCAAATATAATGAATTTATAATTAATTTTTCAGACTATTTAAAAAAAACTACATTATACAAACCAGTACATAATTTAGTCCAGTGGTAGGTGATGCACCCTTGTCACTCTTCAGTTTCAGGTTAAAGTCTCATAGCCTTACGGGCATGATGGGTTGTCGCCTGACCTCCGAGTTTTCCTTTTTATAACAATCCAAAAATAATATTAAGAAATTATTTAACCACATAAATTGTATCCAATTCCAAACTTAATTTATCCCAACCTTTAGACTTATCCAAAGTACTTTTGTCCAAACTCACAGTCCAAAATTTATAAGGAAGGTAAACACAATGAAGATCCTTTTTTCCACGTAATAAAATGTGGATACCTTAATCATGTATTATTTTAAAACACGGTAACACCCTAAATTATCATATAACCATATTGATTACATTCATGCTCCCTTATTCCTTATAGAATACAAGATATACACTTTATATCCAAAAATTTTGTAAACTCCAACAATGATGGAATAAGCAAACCATTAACCAATTCCAAGGATGTCGATAATATCGAATATACTTTATCGAAATCAATCATCTATTATTCCAAAATCAATACCTAATTATTAGGACCATATTACTGTTTTTTCATTCCATCAACCATGTATTTTCCATAATATATAACCTATTATTGAGTCACTTTTTGTGGTTCCACACAATCTCATGTCCTAAATGAAATAATACTGCAGTACAATCCTTATATACTCTACAATTATTATAACATGTACAACATTAACACAATACAAAAATGACCGTATAATTTAATAACAACAGAAGAACTCTAATAATTCAACTTCATCTTCGTTAGTCTCATAACATGATTATTATAAAATAGCAGCATTTGGGGTATACTCCGATCGTTTGGACATTGATTCGCGTAGTTTCCAAACTCCTTGCAGATGAAGAATTGTACATTTGAAACCTTTTTCTCACCCTTGAAATCAGGTACTTGGTCTCCTTTTTCTCCACACTTATAACAAACTCCCATTCCCTTCAAGGATTTACCAAGGTGTTTTTTCCCACAGTTATCACATATGAGAAAATCCTTCTTTCCCTTATTCCCCTTTTCTATCTTTCTCTTTACCATCTTTTTATTCTCTGGCTTCCCTTAAAATCCATAGGACTCAGAGAATTATTTACTTATCTTATTAACAGATGATAATAATTCTTCATATGATGAGAATACGTGGGATAGTATTTACCTTTTAAAAATTTCCTTAATACTGTGAAATATATGACCCTTCTTAATCTTTGAATCATACGTATTGCTAGAATTTTCATTCCTTCTATGAGGCACCATTTCTATAAAATGGCATACACTAGGTTCGTTTATGAATCGCAATGCATAATTCAAAACTATTAAAATACTCAAATTAAATTAAAATGATTATGCATATAATCTATAATCATAAAATTTTTTCTTTTAGGATGAATTTACTCATAAATACTTCATAATGGCTTGTAATGAAAATGTGAATTATCCTAAGAACATCACATGGGAGTGTCGTAACCAAGAGTGAAGTGAGGCCCATTGTCGTGCATCAGTTCCTGTTCAAGTATAGCTGAAAGCAGTGTTTTTGGGTTTTACCCTAGGTACATATGTGCCAAAGCCGCCTCTACCTGCTCGTATCCAAACAAGTATATATTTCTAGGAAAACTCAAAAACTATCTACTGTTCCAAAATTCTTAGAAGTTATTATATATTAATCTTCAAAGTCTATCTTAGGGTAATGTTCTCTAATCTTAGTTTTTATAAATATAGTTTACAAGGTTATTTATAAACATCCTTTGATACCAACTGTACTTCCTCGACCCCAGTTACCCAGATTCAGTGCAATATTTTAATACATTGGCACGATTACAAGGAATCAAGTCCCGAAGGACCGATCAATTTAGTAGTCTTGGAAAATAGATTACGTACATGAATGTTACATTACACTTTATAACATACAACACAACATAAATAATCCTTTATGAACTCCATTATTACCTTATCTTAACCTTATATATCAATCACAATACACTTCTTAGAATCCTGGGAAAAATAAAACATAGAATGGGGTGAGCTCAGATGTTCAGTAACGATAAAAATAAATTGAAACCTTTCATAAATAAGAATAAACATTTAAGGTAATGTATAAGACTGAAACAAAAGCCTTTTAAACATAAATTTCAGCATAATATAGAAAAGATAAATTCAAATAATGTCATTTACTTATTCACATGGATATTTTACTAGTCGAATAATCACATGAAATATTAATAGCCACTTTCATAATGATGGAATTAATAATGCAAGAAATCATAACAATAAAATCAAGGTATTGTGCAAAGACTAAAAATAATATTCTGTCAGGGGATTTTTCAAAGAAACTATTTTGTCTCATGAGACCTACCGATGCATCAGGGAGCTATAGCGGGCTCCACCCATCACTTACTAAGTCCAATGCATTTCACATATGAAAACTTTTAAACATAACATAAATATTCGTATTAAAACTAGCATACAAAATGTCAATACTTTATCCATAAACCATGAATGGTATAAAAATAACACATCCACATTAAAACATATCACAAAACCTTCAACACAATATGGAATATTTGCATCATAATAAATCAACTTCAAACAAGTTTAATATTCATCAAGGGATGTTGATATAGATGAAAATGATTTGTAAAAATCATTGAGAGATATATCCCTTTTTCATAAAAATATTTAAAAGTCACAAAATTTACAAAGGAAGAAATTTAAAGACATTTTTTAATAAATTGTTCCATACCACTTTGAATCTTTTGAAAGGAATTAAAATTTTAAAATCATTCCTGTCCATATAAATAAATCCTTAAAACCTATTTTTAAAAACATGGACATTAATGAGAATGATTTAGAAGAATAAATATCTAAAACATTAAAAATGATGTTTTAGTATAAAATTATCTTAAAAATAATTGCTTTGAAAACTCTTTTATGAAACATGGACATGGATAATAAATAAGTCCCAGTATATACTTACATAAAAACAACCTCGGATAATAAAAAGATTGTGAAATTGACCCTTACCTTGCACTTTCCTTGAGTCAAGGGTACGTTTAAATTCTTGTATAAAGTCCACAGAATGTTATTATATTATAACAGAACCATATTAATATTTATGATATCATACATTGTTCATTTATTACTTTATATTACCCATTTAATAATAATTTCCATGTTAAATTAACATTTTGGGTAAAAATCGTTTTCTTTATCGTACGCGTTTTAAATTGTTACTCTTGATTGTATCACTTAGATCATGATTTAAATACGTCCAGAATATAAAACATTATTTATATATCAAATATATTTAGTCTATAAATATATATAATATACGTATATATGAAATGGAAAACACCGTTTATGGATACGGTAGGCCGTACGTACGCCTAAACGCTATTTCTGTTTGCATATCGTATTGAATGGAAAAAAGTGAATAAGATAAATGTAAGAATATATATGTATATATATTAAGTAGATTTATTATTTAATATTAAAATAATTAATAATGATATATATTTTATAATCATTTTTGAATGGTGAACGTTGAAATGAATCTTATCAAGTCGTGGAGACAGTAATCCGTACGTACGCACGAGCGACAATATCATTATATTGATGAAACAATAGTCTATAATTGGATGGTATGTCATAAATAGATAATAATTAACATGTTATATTTATTATTTACATCATTTTTACTCCTTATTATACCCATCCAAATAATGAAGTGTTTGAATAACAAACTATACTAGGATGTGGAGATGGTAATCCGTACGTACACACGTATGATGACTTTTTCAGTTATAGGATGGATAGAAAAACGAATATGGTTTTAAAATTTTTATAATAACATAATAGTATATAAAATATACTGTATTTATTATTTTATAATGGAAACAACAAAGAATGAGGCAGTGGAAGAAGAAAAGAACTTGAAAGAGGTGATGAAATATTTACCTCTTCTTCAGATTCTTCCTTTTGAATTGATCAAAAGGAATCCATAGGTTTGTTGTATGACTAAAGTAAGGACTCTAAGATAAAGGGAGTAATGTTGGGAGAATATTTTTGTAGGTTTTGGCCGATCCAAAAGGATTTGGTGGTGTGAAAATAAGATAAGGGGAAGTTCCCTTTTATAAGAGAGGTGAGGGTCACTTTAGGAAAAGCTAGATATTTTATTTTATAATAAAATCATTTTCGGTTTATAATGGATCCAAAAAGATTTATTTAGAGTCTAATGTGTGTACGGGTCTAAAAACTCTCAACCAATAGTTTTTAAACAAGTTTAGGTTACCATTTAACCTTATCTTTTAAATTTAACTCTTAATTAAATAGTTTAAGGTTTTCCATGTCTTTTTGTATTTTACCCTATAAGGTTAATAATCATACTATAAACTTCCAAGAGAACCTCAATAGGTTAATTAAGGACATATAAAATATTATTAAGGCCCTTTGGAAAATCCTAAGATTTTTAAGAATATTATATCAACCAATTATACAGTATTTGTTTTAAAAACTCAATTATGTCAATTTTGACATTATTTAATAAATGATTTTTTTAATGTCCTAGAATATTTATTACATCGAAATAAATTCATATGATCAATAAAAACAGGTATATTAACCTATAAAATTATTTTAATTTATCAAAAGTCTCAAATTAAATTTATTTGGATATTTCTAATATCAATTATTTTAATATTTTATTATTAATGTAATTACTGCTTCGTCATTGTGTCATAAATAAATTAAATTATAAAATGTTAAAAAATTATAAATAAATTATAATTAAGTAGGAAATATGTTTATATTTGTAATGAATATTTATAGTCTAATTTATATTATGTATAACCCTATATTAATAATAGTTTAGTTATTAAACATAAAATTTAACTCTTTTAACTCTTCTTTAAATAAAATAATAATAAATGTCCTAATCTAATCAAAGTGGACCAAATAGGATCATATTTTATTCCTAAGGTTTATTGGTCGAATTATAATTATCCAATAGAATTAGGAAATGTGTTAGGGTAACTATGATAGCATTTTTACCCTTAATTACTCTATTTACTTTTAACTATTGTAAATAATAGTCAAAATTTATTATTCACCAAAAATTATTTTCATCTGGTTGAACCAAATTTTACTAACTGATATTAACCGCGTCTCTCGTATTTTTGAAATTAAACTCATAGAAATGATAAAATTATGTTTTATGCAAATTTCAACTGCTCATAGGAGGTGGGTAAAAGATGGTAAAAAGTTCGATAAAATTTATCATTCTAAATTTGTTATAAAATGAATCCAATTAATTAAATTGAACTTATATAGGTATTATATATCTATTTTTTTCTAAAATAAATTAAAATAATATAACAAATTAACTAAATAAAAAGTTTTTTTTAAATAAAAGCGTAGTGTTTTCACTATTCATCAGAAAATTGAATGTTTTTAGAAAAACTCCAAAAATTTACCCTAAGCTAATTTTGATATTACAAATTCAAAAATGAAGTCTATTTTACCAAATTAAAAACATATAAGTTTAATTTAATAATATAATATTAGTTCCCGTTGTCAAAACCAAAAGGCGGGTTTTTAAAATGTAAAAACTTTCAAAAGATTGACATGTGTTTTTGTCAAATTTAAATGTGAAATTACATACAATGACCTACATTGTATTAAATGATAAAAATATAATCTAATTTTAATACCAAATGATTCCAATTCAAAATTTTTCACTTTAAATTATTTCCATTAAAAAAAGTTGTTTTCAATTAAAAAATTGTATTTTTCACTATTCAACAAAATATGAACGTTTTGTGAAAGTACCAAACCTTTATCTAAACAAAATTTTTATGTCCCGATTCTAATGAAAAAATTAATGTAATTAAATTGAATATATAAAAGTGTCAAATATTGGTTTTAAAAAGGGTTCTCTCTTAAAAGACGGTCAAATTGCATTTTTTTGAAAAATACTTATTTTATTTGAAAAAATGAGTTTGTTCTTATATTATGTCTAAAGAACACATAATATGGATGTTAAAATTATATAGAGTATAAAAGAATAAATATACAGTTAATACTATTCGTAACCGTTTTTTGAATGGTTAGTTTAGTAAGTTGTGGTGCGCTCGAACTCTGTGTTGCATATAGTGTATGCTATTGAATTAGATAACATACCATGAAATATTGGGGGTTTTATAGAGTGGTTGGGAGAAGAAATATGATTGTCAATAAAATTTCTAGAACTATGTTTATTGATTGCGACCTTCTAGAGATGTTTTTGGAAAAAAGAATTGTCGACATCATTATATATTTCTAACATATCCTTATTATTCCCAAGGGAAGAAAATTCCCTACACGAATTGTGATTTGGAAGGAATCAAACATTGAAATACTTTCAAGTATTCATAACATAGTTTCCTATTATAAGTAATGATAAATATATGAAATTTGAATCTTGTGGGAAAAAACTAATTTTTCCTCGTTATGTAGATTTTTTTTTCAAATAAATGATTTAATAATCAATTGGGATAATTTATATAAGGAAATATTAATGTGGTGGTGGAAATAAGAATAATTTTCATAAAATCTAGGTATGATATCTGGCGGATTTCAATTAATATCTGAGTTCCACAAGGGGGAGTGCATGTACATGAGGTAGATTTACACGAAGTGTTAGGTGATGAGAAGAATAAAACTGATTTAAATATATAGTGTCAAGCCAAAATTGATTGATATTTTTATTAATGATATAATATCCCTAGAGCATATAAATAGAATGAAAAATCTATAGAAAAGAATATTCTTTATCATAGGAGGAGATAATTTGTTTTGAGGAAGGCTCATGAAGGGTTATTTGGATTCAAGAAACGATTGAAGAAATTGACCATATATAATGTAATTATACATGGGAATTTGTTTCTGGGACACCCTTTAATTATTTAATTGGTTTAAAATGGGTTTTAATGAATATGTTATAGAAATTAGAAACAAATGATGACCAATTTGTAAAGGTTTCTCTCATATTAACGGTATTGATGTTGATGAAAAATTTTCACCAATTTTAAAGATATATAATATTCAATTATTATTTTCAATAGTATTGAAAAGGAAATAAAATGGATTCTAGATGGATTTCATGTTAGCTTGGGATGTTAGAATAAGTTGTTTTTATTGAACAATCATATGGTTTTATAATTAATGATGATGAGAATAATGTTTTTTAATGAATACTCCATAGGTGCTGAAGTAGGCACAAAGAGCATGGTATTCTTAACGGGGATAGTATTTGATGAGGCTTGGTTTTCAGTGTGTTGGTGTTGAATATAATTTATATTTCAATAGTTAGAGTACTAAAAGGACGATGTTGATGGTATATTTTGATGAATTTTTTTTTTTGGTAAAATGGAGTACAATATAATTTTTTTAGAATTCGTGGAATATGTTTTTGAAATGAAAATGATCAGGGAGATAACATTTTTCCTATGTCTACAGGTAACGAATGAAAAGGCATAAGATATTTATTACATAGTCAACATTTTCTATTGATGTTATGAGAATATATGGGATAGAAAATGTCAATGAAATGATTACTCTGGTTCGTGCATGGATTAAATAGATAAGGGGTGATGAAGGAAAATCAATTGGAATCATTAAATATAGACATGTCATTGACAATCTATTATCCATAATAATTATGTGACCTAATATTGTTTCTTCCACATACCAACTGACACAATGTCATCATAATCCCATAAAATTCCACTCACATACAGTGAAAAAAATTATTTCCTATATCAAGGTAATAGTGTAATTTAGTTTACTATACAATAAATAATATTGGATAGAGTTATTGGGATTTATAGATTTATATTGGTCTAGCTATGTAGGTGATCAAAATCCAGAATTTAGAGGTGTATTTAATCTTGAAAGACAATGTATTCCTTTGCATAATTTTATTACTACAGATGTAGAATATATTTTGGATAATAAATATTTCATATATTTATTATGGCTGAATCAGTTGCTCAAATATTTTTGAGTTGAAGTGATGTCTTTGATCAAAATTATATTGATAATTCAGGTTTCATAAATCATAGAAAAAATAATCTCCATCACCCATTAATGGATAAAATTTTAAAAATAGTGTCATTTTGTCTAGGCGAAGGTGGAGTATGGGTATGTGAGGCTGGTGTATTTGATTATAGAAATACCATTTGTAGATATCTTGATGACAAACATTCCCTGATAAGGAAATTAGAGGCATCAAATTTCTCTTGGAGTTCAATTGAATCCCAACCAATATGTAATGAGGATTCGGTTCCCCCTCTCTTTGTGGTATGGTGTACTTTACCCATTATACAGATATGTGGTCTTGGTCATGTTTCAGACCCCAAAAGAGTGATATTTGTGGTCATTGGTGATGTGGGGGTGGAATGATATAACCAAGATAAGGGAGAATCTAATAGCAGGAGTAGTAAAATTGGGGGAGCCTTATATCTGATTATTCAAAAACTAGTCTATCAATGAAGAAGATTCATCAAAATGAGTTCATTATACATGCTTAGCATTGATACGAGATATCAAGAAGTTTCCAAGCCTCATGAATGATAATGAATTTATTAATTGAATAAAATTTCATGATAATCTTGTTTTTCATGCCCAAATAGATTCGTGTGGGATTATATTATGTGTTAAAGAAGTCATTGTTGTACCCCTCGTTCCCCTCGTTGTTTGATTTTCATGATCACAATCACCTTATTATTTGCCTAATATTGTTTGAAGTGTTTTTGAATGATAGGCACAAGGTTGCCAAGAAAATGGCCCAAGAAAGAATCAAGAAGTGGACTGAATTTCAGTCCACCGGCCAACCGGTGTGATATCACCGGCCAGCCGGTGGACCTGGAAGAGGCATTGCCCACTGCCAGGTTCCACCGGTCAGCCGGTGGCTCTGTCACCGGCCAGCCGGTGGCACCCAGACCAATGGGCGAGCTACTGTCTCTCCACCGGCTGACCGGTGGAGGAGCCACCGGCTGGCCGGTGGGGAGACAGTAGCTGGCCCATTGGACTGGGTGCCACCGGCTGGCCGGTGACAGAGCCACCGGCTGACCGGTGGAACCTGGGAGTGGCCAATGCCTCTTCCAGGTCCACCGGCTGGCCGGTGCTATCACACCGGTTGGCCGGTGGACTGAAATTCAGTCCACTTCTTGATTCTTTCTTGGGCCATTTTCTTGGCAACCTTGTGCCTATCATTCAAAAACACTTCAAACAATATTAGGAAAATAATAAGGTGATTGTGATCATGAAAATCAAACAACGAGGGGAAAGAGAGGTACAACAATCTCCCCCTATTTTGATGATCACAATCACCGAAACAATCAAAGTAAAATACTGAAATTAAAGACATTCTTAAAGGATAATTTGAAAATAAATCAAAGCATGAAAGAAAATATTCTCCCCCAATCAATCAAGAAATTTCTCCCCCTTTGTGATTATCAAAACAATGTGGGGCATAAAACTTGATTGAGGGAAAGGGTTTGAAAAACTAGATATGAGAATTGAAATATCAATTGAGATTTTTGAAATTTAAATGAAAATTTGAATAACAGTTTGAATTGAAAGTTTTGAATCAAAAGCCAATTGAAATTTGAAATTTGAAACCAAATGAAATTTTTTAAATTGAGAGTTTTGAATCAAAAATGAATTGAAAATTTAAATTGAAAAAAGAATCGAAATAGATTTTTGAATTTAAGAAAATTTCTCCCCCTAAATAAAACAAAAGATCATCGGGGAAACGAAACTATTTTTGGCCCGGAGAGACTCTCCAAAAGGGATTTTTCAATCCAAATTTGTTTCATGGCGGGTCTTCTCCTAAAAAATTCACCATTTAAGAAAATAGATTTGGGGCGTCCATACCGGGCATTTTTGCAATCACACTCATAAATGAGGTGCCCGGGTTTTTTACAATAATTGAAAAATTTATAACTAGAGCTCCCCCTTACAAAAACAGTGGGTGCATGGGAGGAGGAGGCTTGGTTGGTATAGCCAAGTCCATTGGTGGTTCTAGATACTCGTTGAGAACCCAATAATTTGGTCAAATTTTGTTCACCTTGGGTGAACTTGGCTAAGGATTCTCTAAGGTCCTTGATGGTTTATTCCAAAGAATCAACATTTGGGAAATTTTGGATTTTTAGGGAGAGTTCCTCCTTCTCTTTGAGAAGTTGTTCTTTTTCGGAGGAAAGTTTTTTGAAATTCTTTTTCAAAGAAACAAATTTAGAAGAATGTTCATGAAAACCATTTTCTAATTGGTCTCTAGCATGTTGGAGTTCTTCATATGATAAATGATTAAAATAATTAGAAGATCTAGAGGAGGAAGAAGAGGAAGAGGATGATGATACCTCATGTTTTGCCATTAGGCATTTTGTACCTTGGTCGCTCGAGGAGAAAGAAGAGAAGGAGGAGCTATCACTCCAAGTTTTCTTTAAATCCTTCTTCTTCTTCTTCTTGGCCCTTTTCTTGTGAGGTGGGCAAACGGGCTTGATCTTTTCGTCGGGTTCTTGCTTTTGATCGGATTCTTGCTTTGGAGCCTCGCTAGTACCTTCATGGGTTAGTTCTAAAAATTTCCAAAGATCATAAGAAGTAGAGCAAGTAAAAATAAAATTAAATACATTTCGGTCTAGCCCACAATGTAGAGCATTCATGGCTTTTCCATCAAGCTCGAAATTCTTAATATCTATGGTGGTCCACTTAGACTCATCGGAAGAAGTGAGGGTAAAACCATGCATAACAATTCTAAAAATAGGATAGCCAAAACTTTTAAGAAATGTGGTCATGCGGGTTTTCCAAAAACTATAATCGGTTCCATCAAAGAATGGAGCACGATCCAAAGAATGTCCTTCGGGGGATTGAGAGGAAGAAGCAGTAGAAGCCATCAAAAAATAGGATCTTTAATTTGAAACCGGTTAAGGAATTATTCAAAACCTGCCTCTGATACCAATTGTTAGGCGGAGAAAGAAGGGAATGATGGCAAGAGGGGGGGTGAATTTCCTTTTAAAAAAAATTATTAACAAATTAAAATCAAAGTTAAAGTGCAGCGGAAATAAAGAGGCAATCACACAAGAAATTGTTAACGGAGTTCGGCCAAAACCCGGCCTACATCTCCACTCCCAACTCAACCGTTGATAGATTCTACTGCTTGCTTTTCAATGGTTTTAGCAAGAAACCCACTAGGCTTTGAGGTAGCACTAGGACCTATTACAGCTTGCTTTTATTGGTTGAGCAAGAATCCACTTACTTTTAATGGTTGAGTAAGAACCCACTAGCCTTTTTAACGGGTGAAGGCTAGCTCACCGGTGACTGAAGCCTTTTAAAAGGAAAGGCTTGACGAAACCTCTTCACACCTTAGTGGTGATGTGAAACCCAAAAGAAAGAGGGATGAGAAAAGGTGTTGGGGTTTGTAGGCACAAACCCAAATTTAAAGCTCAAAATAGATAAACAAGAAAAACCGTATTTAAGGAAGTCTTGGGCGCCTTTGATTGATTGGAGATGTTGAAGGCAGTTTCCAAGCTTCTTTGATGGGGCTCCTTGGATGTGGAAGTTGTTGGAGCAAAGAGGGTTCCTTTGAGGAAGTCCGCCGGAGGTACGCCAAAGATGGAAAATGTGTACGGTGGCTTTGTATATGATCCGGCTAGTGTCCGGGGCTTCCTTGGCCTTTATTTATAGGCAAGGAACCCTTTTGGAGTCTTCGGAGCCGTTGGAGAGGTCTTCGGAGCCGTTGGAGGCCAAATGGGAGTTGACTGGTCAAAGCCAACGACTAGTTTGACTAGGCTACCGGCTGGCCGGTACATCTCCACCGGCTGGCCGGTGCCTTGGCAGAGGAGAAGAATTTTGGTCCAGGCTCCACCGGCTGACCGGTGGAGGAGCCACCGGCTGGCCGGTGGGGAGACAGTAGCTGGCCCATTGGTCTGGGTGCCACCGGCTGGCCGGTGATAGAGCCACCGGCTGACCGGTGGAACCTGGCAGTGGGAAATGCCTCTGCCAGGTCCACCGGCTGGCCGGTGCTATCACACCGGTTGGCCGGTGGACTGAAATTCAGTCCACTTCTTGTTGTACCTCTCTTTCCCCTCGTTGTTTGATTTTCATGATCACAATCACCTTATTATTTGCCTAATATTGTTTGAAGTGTTTTTGAATGATAGGCACAAGGTTGCCAAGAAAATGGCCCAAGAAAGAATCAAGAAGTGGAATGAATTTCAGTCCACCGGCCAACCGGTGTGATAGCACCGGCCGGCCGGTGGACCTGGCAGAGGCATTGCCCACTGCCAGGTTCTACCGGTCAGCCGGTGGCTCTGTCACCGGCCAGCCGGTGGCACCCAGACCAATGGGCCAGCTACTGTCTCCCCACCGGCCAGCCGGTGGCTCCTCCACCGGTCAGCCGGTGGAGCCTGGACCAAAATTCTTCTCCTCTGCCAAGGCACCGGCCAGCCGGTGGAGATGTACCGGCCAGCCGGTAGCCCAGTCAAACTAGCCGTTGGCTTTGACCAGTCAACTCCCATTTGGCCTCCAACGGCTCCGAAGACCTCTCCAACGGCTCCGAAGACTCCAAAAGGGTTCCTTGCCTATAAATAAAGGCCAAGGAAGCCTCAGACACTAGCCGCATCATATACAAAGCCACCGTACACATTTTCCATCTTGGGCGTACCTCCGGCAGACTTCCTCAAAGGAACCCTCTTTGCTCCAACAACTTCCACATCCAAGGAGCCCCATCAAAGAAGCTTGGAAGCGGCCTTCAACATCTCCAATCAATCAAAGGCGCCCAAGACTTCTCCCAATTACGGTTTTTAGTGTTTTATTTATTTTGAGCTTAAAATTGGGTTTGTGCCTACAAACCCCAAACTCTTTCGCATCCCCTCTTTCTTTTGGGTTTCACATCACCATTAAGGTGTGAAAAGGTTGTCAAGCTTTCCTTTAAATATCTTGAGACATTGGTGAGCTATCCTTCACCAATAAGAAGGATAGTGGGTTCTTGCTAAACCATTAAAAGAAAGTGGGTTCATGCTCAACCATCAAAATCAAGCTGTAATAGGTCCTAGTGCTACCTCAAAGCCTAGTGTGTTTCTTGCTAAAACCATTGAAAAGAAAGCGGTAGGAATCTCTCAACGGTTGAGTTGGGAGCGGAGACGTAGGCCGGGTTTTGGCCGAACTCCGTTAACAATTTCATGTGTGATTGCCTCTTTTATTTTCCGCTGCACATACTTTGATTTCACTTTGATTTTAAATTGTTAATCTTTTTTTTAAAGGCAATTCACCCCCCCTCTTTCCATCCTTCCCGTTTTTCTCCGACTAACAGTCATTTATTACTATATTGTGGTTTCAAAAGAAAACTAGTATCAGATTATCTTGAATTTTCAACATGTTTCTTCATGAACAATATAAACATTATCAATAAACCCAAAGGGGGATATTTTTAAAAAAAATACATCTTAATGGTGATTTTGTATTTATTTTGTTTGGTGAAAATGGTTGAGGTTATTTTTGTAGTCGATCCATAAAATAAGGAATGAATATAGAGAATTAGTGTATAATCTCATATAAGAGAAAAATTATTATCTCACAGAAGCATGGAATATCTATTACTGCACATGGGAGAAGTGTATAATCTCTCATATGTATGAAATGTATGATCTCATGGATGAGTAAATGTTTTGATCTCATGAAAGTGATAAATGTATGATCTTGGGAAAGGGTGAAATTTCTAATCTCGCAGAACCACGAGAAATTTGATCTTTTGGATGGTGAGATGTCTGATCTATCGAAGAAATAATGTCTGAATATATATCACAAAGATCAACACATATTTAAAACCATCTTTCATTGATATATTGTTATATGAATAATTACCAAGAATGATTGTTAATGGATATAAAAGATATATATATCATAACGTCATTTTTGAAAAAAACTGAATTTATTTGGATCTTACGTTAGGGATCTCATAATGAACTCATGATTGTCTTAAGATTTCGTGATGGATCGCACAAATAAATTTAAGAAAATATCATTTACCATATCATGATTTTAAACTGATCTTGCGATGGGATCATGCAAGGAATGTGATACCGATTTTAGTGGTGCAAGAATAGATAGTTTTCCATGATTTATTTTTGAGTTTAGGTGATGGAATCTTACCTATGAATACCCAATGAAGCTTCTTATAATTGGTGGTGTAGTTTTTCTTAAATTATCCATATAAAAAATCATCTAGAGAAGGGGTATCATGTGATGCAACATAGTATACGTGATTCAAATTTCATTAATATTTCTAATGACTTAAACAAAAAATCATAGTGTGCATGATCTAAAATTGTCTTGTGATGCGCATGATTATATCATGGTTGTGCAAAAGGGTCTCGCTCTAGGATCTCATGCAAGGGTAACTTGACTGCATCTCATGTAATGTTAACACACAAGGATCTCATGCAAGGGTTACACACTAGGATCTGATGCATTGGGTACATAAACAGTTTTATCATAAGTGTACCCAATAGGATCTCCCTCAATGGGGTCTCTTAGTAAGATCTCAGGAAAATGGTTATCACACCATGATATCACATAAAGGGTTTACTTCCATGATCACACACATGGTGTTTTGTGCAAGGATCTAACATAAAGGGGTCTTGGGCCAGAATCTATCAAATGGGGTCTCATGTCAATATCTCTTAAAAGGGTTACGCCTGAGGATCTCACAAAAGAAGTTATGGAACATGATACCATAAGGGATTATTGTAGAGAAGTCTCATGAAAAAGGTTTTCATCATATTGGTGACATAAGAACATAAAGATAAAAATAAAAGTGTATCATATTAGAACTAATTTTTAGAAGAGTATTTAGTATGAGCAGTGAGTTCACTTAAGAGAGAGAGAGAGAAGTCAGGTTTTAAATTTTTTATTGTTATAAACCTCGAGGGATAGTGAATCAGCTCAGAAAACTACAATAGCAGTGACCCATGGATGATTTGGTACATCAACACATTGCCTTTTCATATTCCTTGAACGTTTCTTGGTAAGGGTGAACTAAGTAAAATTGTTGTTTATTGTGTGTGGTTTTATTTACATTTATAATATGTGATGAAAAATAGAGAGAAAGGAGTTCTTCATAACAACTAAACAAGATATAAAGAGATAGTTTATTCTAGCTGTCATATCGTGATTCTCCCCCTATCTCAGGGTATTTAACTATGTTTGGAAAGCACACACACACACACCCACACCCACACAAACATCTATATTAATATTTTTTCTCTATACCATATATAAATTAATATTCATGTATTCATACATATACTAATGTTTGAAGAATCATGTAAATGACTCATTGTGGATGTTGAGTATACGTGGTGCTAGATAAATTAGTAAACATGTGTGAATTATCATGTTATTATATTTTTCATAGAAATCCATAATTATGGATGTAATATATGTAAACATTGGTGGTGGACATCGATGTTCATACGGACACCCTACATAGGATTATCTAAAATCATGTAGACTTTATGGTTTTGAGATCATATAAGGGATCCGTTTCAGAGGAAATAACTAAGTGATGTGGGTTGTTCCTTTTTCATGTGATATATGGAATTACACTAGGTTGTTTCTATACAATAAGTTTGGGTTTCAATTTTAGATTATTTTTCCTTATTATATGTACCTATGTAGTATTCCATGGGTTAAATTAGTTTTAAATCATTTTTATGACCTTTTATAAATTATTGACTATGAATCTTCAAATGTTATTATGACCATGGTGTTATTTATTGGGGATTCTATTTTCAATGATTCCACTATTTTCATTCTACTAGTTCATCTATGTTATGGTACATATTCTTCTGTTTTAAAAACTTATAGATGATTATTATTACTTTTAACTGATTGTATAGTCTATACACTATCACCTAATATGACAATCGTTATTTTCAGTGGCCATTATAATATGAGGAGACATGAATATTTCTATGTGGCCAACCATCCCGAACCATTGATTGAGAGAATTTCTATTCAGGATGTTATAAATGGCATCAACAAGGTTTCTTTTCCTTTATGGTCATAAATTGTTTTCTATGGTAGACCAGAGTGTAGGGTGTTGTTAGTATTGGGTAATGAGATTTTTCTAGGATTCCTATAGCCATATTCCTAGGGGGAAACATGTTTTTTTGTGGTGTAAAATTGAGGTTATGGTTTTTAATTCTATAGTTTATAGAATTCCACCTTTATTAGCACACATTAGTTTGATATTCATCCACTATATGGTTTGAAACTTCTATTAGTATTTTCAATGGGGGATTTTTAATAAATAATTATTGGAAGATAGTAATATATAATGTGTGTGGTTTTATGATGTCTATTTGTAACCATGAATTTGTTAATAGGGGATGGGATAATAAAAGTTTGAACAAAAAATCTTAAAACTATTTTCAATATTTTCATTTTTTGTGGAATTTTACTCATTAGTCACAGGAATGTGTTTCCCCATATGATCGATATGTGATGATATTTATATATAGTTTTAATGCTCCTAATTCTGATAAGGGTATGAAGAAGAGATAATAGGGGTGATTTATTTAATGTGTCAACAAAAATTATAAATTGGGTTATCATGTCTAGCCCCTTTTGTGGAATTCTACTAGCTACCCCAAATTGATATACATGATATGTGATGCCTAACTCTATAATGGGTAATAATGGGTCCAAGTGGATAAATTATATGTGATACTTATCACCATTGTGGGTAGTTAAGGGACAATGAGGTTAGATGTCCTGTGACAGGGTGTGGTAGGGGAGTTTTAGGGTGGTAACATAGCGCTGCCGGGTTCACATATATAATGACATCATTAATTTTTTTTAACTAAATAAAGTGTTGGCTGATGTTTGGTAGGGTTTAGAGGACATTTATATTATTTTTTGGTATTATCTAGAGTTTCATGGTTTGAGAATGGTTATAAGAAAATATGAAACTCCTCTAGGAAAATTTGAAAAGTCAAATAGAGGCTACTGGATAAAAGCATTGTTAGGTGCATGGTTTGTTCGAACAATGTAGAAACATAAGAGTAACAATGTTTTTTATAATAGGTGAAAAATTAATCCTTCATGGGTTTTATAAATATGGGATAGAACCATGTGAAGGGAGTTTAGAGGTAGTTATTAGTGCATGGTTACTTCATGGTTTTACTAAATGTGCGACCCAATCATGTATGGTTATTTTTTAGATCCAAAAAATTGTATCTCACTAGGATTTACTCCTAAAATAATGATTATCAATTATTTCGACCATAACATGGCATTATATCTTTCAAATGGATATGGATACCCCCTTGGATACAGTAGTGATCCGTTAGAAAATATTGGAACGTTAAAGGCCACATTTCTAGGTAAGTCTCATTTCTTGATGGTTCTCTTAAATCCATTCTTCATCCCTACCATATATTCATAGATATAGTCAGTTGGGGATATATATATGATAGTTTCTTAAAATCATGATGAGAAATGGAATTATCGATGTTAGGGAATAACATCTATGCATGTATTTATATATTCTACGCAATTTTATTGAAGAAATCATGCTGTTCTTTTTTACATCATAGATTTCAAGGTAGGTTGTTTCACTCAAAACTCCTCATATTAGAACTTGGTGTATTAGTTTAAAATTTTTTCAGTTTATTGAAATGTCTTGTTAAATATATTGTGAAATTTTTGTGAAAATATTGGGAGAGTCCTTATTTATTTAAGGTTTTTAGGATTATGTAATTTTTTTTGAAAACATTCACGTTGAATGAATTTAAAATGTTGATTTTAAACATGGTTTTTTTATTGATTTATGGAAATGTTTTTATTCAAAACGGTTTCAATAAATCTCTCATTTTTTAAAGTGGTTTTTCCTAATATTTTTGGAAATATTTTTGAATAATTGGTTGGCCTTTGTTACTTTCAATGATGTGAATCTATGGTATTGGCATATTCCATTGGGGAATTGGTATATGGTTACATTTTGATGACATATTGGATCTATAAGAAACCAATCATGAGTATTGACATATCATGTGAGAATTCATGTGTTTATATATGGGTATATGGAATGAAATGTTGATTCCAAAATGTATGTTTGAGAAATCACATTAAATTTATATATTGATTCCTTCCATGGGGATGGATTAGATTTGGGAAGTTGTATTGATATGGAAATTATTTTATATTCTATTTTAGACAGGTTCAATTTTTTTAGATATTTTGAATTATACAAATGTACTGATATGTTATATCATAGGTGCATTAGAAGGGAAGAAATTTGTAGAAAGACTGCCGAGTTTCATTTTTCACCCACGTCTTTGGAACCAGGGTTTTGTTACAGATTCAGTTTATCAAGACACAGGTAGAGGAAAAGTATCTCATTTTTTAGTGATGCACCGTGATAATTTGGGATGGATTGTGGAGTTAGGTTATGGAATTTGTGTGTAACATTGGATTTATATCTTTAGAGTCATCGAGCTTTGTGGTTTAGTCTTATATTTTTGTACTCTAATATTTCTCACCATGAAGTTTGGTATTTCTATATTTTGGTATTTCATATAGTTTTATAACTTTTTATCAGGTGTCATAGCATTTTTTATGGTTTTCAAAGTTGTGGGTTTTTTATTTTTATGGTCATATTTTCCCCTAATTGTATAGAGTCCCTTGGAATTTATTTCTGACCATTAGAATCATAGGGATGTCACGTATGGTCTAGTTTTAATTCATCCTCGACAAAAGTCAATGAGGTGGGATGGTATGTTTCAAATTGAATCATCTTGGTCAGTCCATAAATTTCAAATGGTATCCATACTGGCTTCCCCATATTTCATTTTAAGGAAAGTGGTACTAGTTTTTTAGACTTTGAGTTGAAAATTATTATTGTTTAGTCATTTGGATGGGATAATATAAAGGAGTAAGAGTATCATAACTTGAAATTTTGATCATGAAAATACATATATAACCTATTTATATTAAACATGAAGTCACTATGGAGTTGGGTACATAGGTTCATTGGTTCCAACTATAGGAATGTAGCCTCATTTTCTTGGGTTTATCCAATGAAAAAAGAATGACATGCACAAAAAATTTTCTTCCCTCGATATGTGAAAATATAAATTTTATAACGATTTATGATTTTCAGAAAACATGTTTGTTTTTGAAAAGTGATGAAATTTTTCTCAAATGTATGATTTTGAAATGTGCATTGTGGTGGTCTATTGAAAATAGATTTATTTTCAAAAGAACGATGGATGTTTCAGAAACTAGGTTGATAAAGAAAGTATATATTTTCGAAAAATGCTTATTGGTATACTTTTGATATGGTAAAATTGATACCATTAAGCCATTAGTAAATTTATTGTGAGACTAATGGTGTTTTTTGTTATAGAAAATGGGTCCCAATAGGTTTTATAGAAACAAACAAAAAGAGGCTATCGAGAATGTGGTTGTACCTGAGCAACAGGTCAACCAAAAGCTAGTTTAGAGTATAGTCCAATCCTTTAAGGTTGTGAATATAATGAAATGAAGTAATAAAACATGGAAATTAGATTATTCTATTAACATATAGAATAATAGTCCACCAATCATTAAATGTGATTCAAAAAAATAGAAAGAATATGTGTGGATAGATAGGATGAACTGAATTACGAATTTCATTGGAACATCAGTACCGTTGAATGTATTGTCAGGAATGTATATTCTGGAAAATATTGCATGCTATAAGTGGTAATTAGCAGTCCAAATTAAATTGGACTGAGGCATTGCATGAGGTATTTCGATAAATTGATCATTGAAAAATTATATCCTCATACATTAAGAATTGTATGAATTATATCCTTTTTCATATTGAATCCTATGAATGACCTAGTGAAAGCATGTGTACTTAAATTTATGAATTTACTCCACTATTCACTTGATGTTTCTACAAATGTTTCCTTGAAAGAAAACTTATTTGAATCAGGTCTATGATAAGAGATTCACTTGAAGATTTTTGTTTTCATTATAATGGATTATACCGAGATGGTCAATAGAGTGACATTGGAAGAATGTGACATCATAGAAACTACAAGTGGAGGAATCATGTTAATACCTATCAAAAATAGTGGGAAATATAATATTGGTTACAAGAGAAATATGGACAGCTATTTAAAAGGTAGTCGGATTACTCAAAATCTAACGGTGGGATTAGCGAGTCTTCATCATATACATAAGATTAATTTTTGTTTTTTTTTTCAATGAGGGTCATTTTATTTCATTAAGTGTTATGGAATTGAACCATAATGTGCATTCCATAACTTCAACCATATGGTGCATCATCTGTGCTATTATCATATTTCTCTAATGTCGGGTGTTTGGGACACATCTCATGGTTCAAAAACTATATATGATTCAATTAGAAGAGTGTAGTTGAATAATTTTTGTTAGAAGAACCTAGCTATCCCGGGTGATTCTAGGAATTAAAAGACTCCTCATTAAGGGAAATCACAATTAATAACTATATAACAATGTGATGTGAGAAATAATTTGTATAGAGTTGAAAACTCTATTTTGGATTATCAATCTAGAGCATTGACAGTGAGAGGTATGATTATTTAGATTTTTCCCTTATACAGGATTTGTTCAATATGGGTGAATTCCATTCATTTATTTCACCTCATGATTTCTATCTCTACGTTTTAAATATTGACATGATGCTATTAATTTTGAAATATAAAACTACTCTTTGTAAAATAAATTGTTTAGAATATATGTGTAAATCATCTTTTATAACTATTTAATGATATGAGTTGATAATATATTTCTCTTTTACTAATTTAGATTCCTTTGAAAACATAATGGGTATAGATTAGTTGACTTTTTTAAATTCTAAAATCTATTTTCATAACTAAATGTTTAGTTTCAAAATTTAAAATGGGGTCATGACTCTCTTTATAGGATACTAGAGTATAATATAAAGTGAAATGGTATTTTTGGAACCAACTTTTAGAAAAATATTGAATATTTTGGAAGATTTGACTTTGTCAATATAGAAGAGATCGAGAAATATACTTTCCAATGTTTGTGGATCAATTTCAAGATTTTTTCCCAAAAATTTAGCAGGGTTCCGACCAACAACAAAATTTTATTTTATGAATGGTATCCTCCCACGGACTAGTATAATTTCCATTATATATTATTAGATGTCACAAAAACAGTTATGGGACTTGAAAGTGAATTCCTAATAGATGGAAAGTAGATGGTTCATTCAGCTATATATTTCTCCTTGGGTACCACCAATCTTGTTTTTCCAACAGGAGGATAAAACTCTTTTGATTTTTGTTGATTATAATATGAATAACCATGTTATGATAAAAAATCAGTATCCAATTAGACACATTTATGATCTATTCATTAATTGTAAATGATCATAATGGTTATTTAAAATTTACATTTGATTATGATATCATCATATTGGGATCAGAAAAAGTATATTTCAAAGACTACTTTTAGGAGTAGATTTGTTTTTTATGAGAACATGGTTATGAAACTCTTATAAATAGTGTTGGGAAAAGGATGAGAATATGAAACTCTTATAAATAGTGTTAGGAATTTTTTAGGATCACCATTTTTATACCACACAATCAATGTTTGAATTTTGGATACAAGTAATACATTTTCATGGAAATGTTATCTCTTATAGGGGTGTTTATATTTATTTATTAAAAATAAATGTTTTAATATCTTGTAGAATACCAAATAATTTCTTTTAGATACTATCACGACCTGTCACCCGAGGCCCGTGCCATGAAAACCCCAATCCTTCCATCCATAGGATAGGGGCTGGCGACTAGCACTGAAAGTCATATTCCCTGAAACGAGAAGGAATTACTTTAAATCTGTATAAACAAACGGTATGAGAACACAACAAGAAGCAACTGTTATGTAAAATGATGTAGTAAAAGTGTACTAAAAGTAAAGGGGAAGTTATACAAGACAAACTGGAAAAGTAAAATTACAACTGAAAAGTACAAAACAGCTCAAAGGAAAATGGAAAATAGCTAATGGGTCGTCCTCTGAGGTTCTTGCCTGAAGGGTATGTATAGATCGCCTGCACTGCACTTCATGTCCTCTCGTATCCTCTGCGTCATGTCATGCCGAATGTTCCATCTCTGAGAACCATCAGTCTTGGATCCCTCGGCCTCAAAAAATGTTGCACTTCTTCTGCACGAGACAGAACAAGGTGCGGGCGAAGCCCATGAAGGGGTGTGCATAACTATACTCAGTAGGGAACCCGAGTCTCTGAAGGTCTCCTAGAATTACACAATGAAAAACTGAAGGTTAACAGCACGAAGGTAAAGTACCACACATGTAAATTACCACATAGAATAACCTCAATCACAATCACAAAGTAAATATAGCTGACACCCAGATTTATTCAAGGGGTAGTAACAAGTATCATCCCCAGTCACAACATCAAACGCCTTGGCTGCTAGAGAACTCCTCCTCTATCGAGTACAGTGGGCCTTCCACGTCACATAGAGGTGCTTCCCACAAACCTTGATCTACTGAAGTACTACTCCCCATCACATATTGTGGGTCTTCTAGGTCACAGAGAGTCGTCCCCCCCAACACGTCCTGCTATGTTACTCCCCCCCATCGCATACCGCATCTGCTCCCCACCGCGGCCCTCTATGTCACACAGATCCACCCACCCCCATCATGGTCTATTAAGGTACTCCTCCCCAACATGTACCACGGTCGTCGAGTCACTCAGAGTCTAAAAGCCAGTAGTCGTCAGGTCTTAGCCAGTTGCAGGGTTCCATATGTAGTGCTCATGGGAGAACCACTCCCCAAGCCATCTGTAATATGTCAACTAGCTCGAGGTCTCAAAAAAATGTAGCATGATGCTCTGGCATGTCATAAGGGTTCCAACGCAATAGATAGCATTCCATTCAGATACTCGGTCTCTGCGTTATTGGAATTTAAGATCTAAGGGCCCGGTTTGATTCAGGTGCGATTCAACTCAGCCAAACTCCATGTTTCTCCAAAACATTAATGGATTAATACAAAAGGGTTGTATTACTACTAGGGTCCCAATGTCGCAGACGGTTCGTCCAACAGGTATAAAATCGTCAAGATAATCCCCTTTGAGTGTTTCTGGGCCCGGTTGGGCCTTGGTCTAGTCAGATATAGTCGGACCGACCTGGCCTGACCCAGTTTGGGCGGGGTTGAGGTGGACTTGGCCCACTGGTCTGATGTCTGTTCCTACTTGCAAGAAGGGATGCCCGACCCGAATAGGGAGGCCCACAAAGGGGCGGCCCGACCTGCATGGGGTGGAGGCCTTTTAGGGTGGAAGCCCGGTCCGAGGGCGGTAGCCCGATGGGGCTTCGACCCAATAGGGTAGTGGACAACTAGGGTGATGATCAGGTCTGTGGGTGGCATCCTGCAATGGTGGCAGCCCGGTTCGATGGCGAGGGACTGATCCGAGGGTAGCAGCCTGACTTGAGGGTGGCGACCCGGCTCGAGGGCTGTGACTCGATCCGAGGGAAGCGGCCCGGCTCCGAGGGCAGTAGCCTAACACATAGGGTGGTGGCCTGCCTCGAGTGTGGCATACCATATCAAGGGCGGCGACCCGGCTCGAGGGCGGCAGCCTGCTCTGGGGGCGGCGTCCCGGCTTCGAGGGTGATGACCCGGTGTGAGGTCGGTGACTCGGTCCGAGGGCAGTGGCCCGATATGGTCCTACGTGGGGGGATGGGGTGTAACCCCCTGGTCTCAGAAATTCCCAAATGTCCTGAAGGCCATTCAATTGGTGAGGTAGTGGCACCGCTCGGTCGCTGGAGAACCCGCTGGAGGCGGGTTTGGCATCCACCGCATCTTTGGCTGCTGCATCCGTTCACTGGTGGCATGGCAGTCGTTCCACCTTTCTTCCCATGGATGGTCATCGTGTCGGCCGCCTCCTCCGTTCACTGAGGCTGACGAGCCGCAGAATTCCTCTTGTAGCATGCATCGACATTCTCGCGGTCTTCTAGGGTGGCACATGGATAGCAAGATAGCGGAGGGTTCAGGAGTACTTCGTTAGGCCGACACCCTCCGCGTTAGCTCGTAAACATGAGATGGGATACAATTATTAATGACAATTTAATTAAAGAACAAGATCATCCCCACAATATTCCCTGTAATAACCTAACTGAAAGACGAATGAATCGCGGGTCAACCCATTATTTGGTTAAACCTCATTCTTCGAATAATATCCATAATTGGGAAGAGGGAATCAAAAATTCACTAACAAAAATAAACCCTACCTTGTAACATTGGAGAGAACTTGCTATTAAGGGAGCCTCATTGTTCTCCATCCCCCCAACAAGTTTTCCTTGGTGCCGATTGAACGTCAAAATCTGGTTTGGGGTTTTGGTGTTTCATGTCACCTTTTGTTGGGGTTGGATCCACCCTCTTAGGGCTCGACATTATGGCACTCCAATAGAACTTCATTTCTTGGTGAAGCTTTTTTGATACCCCTCCCCAACCTTTATATTTATAGACGAAGGGGAGAGTAAGTAACGATGTGGGGAGTTAATGGAGCTCATAAATTAGGAAGATTTCTAATTTCCCCAACATCGTAGTTACTTAAGGTTGGAAGTTCATTCCATTTAATGGCTTGAAAAACCATAGTCCCCACCATTTAATTGGTTCGTTAAGGGTTTATGAAAGATAATAAAAAAATAATTATTTTTTATTTATTTTAAGATGTTGAAAATCTTAATTTCTCTCCAGACCTACTAAGGTAAATTAAATCCTCACTTAAGAGAATCTCGACACTATATATTCAACGGTGACTTTAGATTTTTAATTCGGGCAACAGATCAATAAGTTGAAAATTCTGCTCATGCATTTACTGAACGTATATGAAAAAAAGTTTAGATATTCATTCCGGGCCCACCGAGCCTCAGAATCATGCGCCATCAATTTTCGTAGTCTCGTAATAATTCCATATAAATAGGAAAAAAAAATTAATGGAAAAATCCGGGTCGTTACATTCTCCCCACCTTAGGGATTGATGTTTCTGAAAGCCAAAACATAGACTATGGAAACAAATGGGGATTCTGAGCATGAATCTGAGCATCCCGCTCCCATGTGCTCTCTTAGAGGTTCCTGTGATTTTAGAGAATGAAAACAAGTGGAATCAACCGCCCAAGAACGACCTGCTCATGACGATCCACAATCTCTACTGGAACCCCCATAAACGTTGCCCCATCGTCTAAGTCTAGCTCACTATGGTCGATAACGTGATATGGGTCATGCACATATCACCTCATCTAGGATACGTGTAAGATGTCTTTTACCTTCTCTAACTGCAGTGGAAGTGCCATGCGGAATTCCACCTCACCTATCCTCTAAAGTATCAGAAATGGCCCGATAAAACTCGGTGATAACTTGCCTCCTCATCCAAATATCTATAGTCCCCGTCGAGAGAGACTCATAAGAAAATGTGGTCCCCCTCCTGGAACTCCAAAGGTATCCATATTCTATTAGAATATTTCTTATGTCTGCTCTATGAAGTCTTCATTCGCTCCTGGATGATCTACACCTTCTCAGTGGTAGCCCGTACCAACTCTGGACCCATAACTACTGACTCCCTTGGGTCTGTTCAACATAGAGGTGATCTGCATGGTCTACCATAAAGGGCCTCAAATGGTTCCATACCGATGGTGGAGTGAGAACTATTTTTGTAAGTGAATTCCACTAAGGATAATTGATCCTTCCAACTGCATCGAAAATCTAGGATGCATGCACGAAGCATGTCCTCAAGCTTGTGAATGGTCCGCTCCGTCAAACCATACATTTGAAGATGAAAGGAGGTTCTCAATCACAGATGAGTTCCAAAAGTCCCCTACAACCCCTTCCACAAGCAGGATGTAAAACAAGAATCATAGATAGAGACGATTGTTGATGTCACCCCATGAAGTCGCAGAAGCTTTTATATGTTGAGGTGTCATAAGCTCTCTTATGATCCCAACTATGGGATTAGTAGGAAACAGACCGAATTGGTGAGCAAGTCAATCATCACCCATATATAATATTGTCCCCTAGACGTACATGGAAGTCCTTTCAAAAAGTCCATGGAGATCCCATCCCACTTCCACTCCGACATGTCTAGTGGCTAAGCTAAGCCTGTAGGAACCTGGTTCTTGGCCTTCACTTTCTATCATGTGAGGAAATATAAAACAAAGTCTTCCACTTACTTCTTCATATATGGCCCCCAGTGCTGATGATGGAAGTCCGGGTATAACTTCTCCACACCAGAATGTACCGCCTGAGGGGACATATGGAACTCCCTCAAAACCTACTCCTGTAGATCCAGTGGTACTGTTGTACATCATTTGAAGAGGGTGAAATGTTCTCCACCTTTAGAAAATCTATTAGGTGCCTTCCCTTTGGATATCTAAGCACGCCAGTCCTCAAGTTAGTGTCCCCAAGTTGCATGTCCCTGACTCGCTGGAGAAGTGTGGGTGTGACTTTTGTAGACTGAAGGTTTTCTTATCCATATCAATCCATGAAGTATATCTACAATGCGGCTAGATACTCTATCTCCTCACTCAGAAACAACATACAAGATATCCTACTGAGTGCATCTGCTACCAGATTACCCTTCCCAAAAGTATAGACTATCTCAATGTCCTAGTCCTGGAGTCACTATAGCCATCACTGTTGTCTCCGGTTCAGTTTCTTCTGAGAGAATATATACTTGAGACTATTTTGATCAGAGTAGAGTATAAAATGTTCGCCGATCATGTAATGTAGCCACATCTTCATTGAAATGACCACAACTACTAACTCCAGGTCATGTTTAGCATAGTTATTCTCATGCTGTATTAGATGTCATGAACCATAAGCGATCAATGTTTGCTCCTACATCAGAACACAACCAAGACCGGTCCCTGATGTGTTGCAGTAGACTACATACCCAATGCCCTCTTCTGGCATCCTCAAGATGGGGCACTCTTCAGTCTCTACCTCATCTCCTAGAAACTATTCTGAAATATCTCCGTCCATAGGATGGGTTTCCCCATATTTTTCAAAGATGATAAGGGTGATGAAACTTTGGAAAAGTCCGGCTCAAATCTCTAAGAGTATCCAGTTAACCATGGGAAACTCCGCACCTCAGTCACGCTCATGGGTGGCTCCCAAGCTAGCACATCCTCTATCTTCACTGGATCCACTATAACACTAGCCTATGAGATAACGTGTCCTATAAATTGGACCTCTCATATTCATAACTGGCACTTCGAGAGTTTACCATAAATCTGGTGATCTCGTAGTGTATCCAGAACCATCTGTAGATGATAGGCATGCTCCTCCTCCTTTGCCGAGTAAATCAAGATGTCATCGACGAACACCACCAGAAAGTGATCGATGTATGGCCAAAAGTTCCTCTTCATGAGTCCCATTAACACTACTGGGACGTTGGTCATTCTGAAAGGCATAACCAAGAAGTCATAATGGCCATACTGACATCTGATGGCCATCTTCAGTACATCCTCATCTCGTATCCTGAGCTGATGATAGCTCGATCAGAGGACTATCTTTAAATACCAGTGAGCTTCCATCAGCTGATTGAAAAGTTAATCAGTCCTAAATAGTGCATACTTGTTCTTAATAGACACCTGGTTCAGGAGCCAATAGTCTACAGTGAGTCTCAAACACCCATCCGCCTTCTTGTCGAACAAAATTGGGGCTACCCATAGAGAAACACAAGGTCTTATGAAACAATTTCCTGGAAAGTCCTCTAACTTTTGATGTAACTCATGAAGCACTGCATCAGCCATACGATATGCTGGTGTAGATATCAGTGATGTCCTGGGTTACAGGTCAATGTAAAATTCTACCTCTTTATATGGAGGTATTCCTAGAACATCATTGGGAAATACATCAGCATACTGGTCCACCACTAAAGGATTTCATGGACTCTCAACATAAACTACTTAGAGGATAAGTCTATCCAACTGATGATTAATCAGTTGAAACCTCCTCTAGGTAAGTCCATCTTGTGCTGCAAAGTTCCCTTCTTACCGGTGAATTAAAACTTGGTCCTATCCATGTAGAAACAATGCACTTTGTTCCTAATACAGTCAATGTAATCATTGACTGTGGATAACCAATCTATACCTAAGACGATGTTGTAAGGCCTCGATGCCGCTAATTAGAGATCCCAATTGAATCTCTCACCTCCTAGAGTAATCTCTCACTGCCGAATCCAGTGCGGTATCATATAATCCTCTCTCGTAGGTGTCTCTAGCTGTACAAATCGACCATACGACTCCACCAGAATCTTGGAGCTCTGAACGAGGGAATTGGAAATAAAAGTGTGACAGGAACTTGTATCTATAAGTACAGTATCTAAGGTGCAGTGGACATATATCATTCTTTTAATCATCTTCATATCCTCATGGTCATTGGCCGCAGCAGGCTAGAGAAGATCTCGTACCTGTCCTCCTTCTCCTTATGGTCGGGATGGACCCCCTGGTAGTGGTGGCGGTAGAATCTCGAAACGTCACCCACCACCTACTGCATGGAAAGCTCCTCTCCCATGTCCTCCATCCTAAAAACCTCTTCACTTGAACCTATACCTCTACCTCAGTGGTCCCTTGACTGTCTTCTAGTCATTGGTATGGTGGGTCGGGTAGTCGCGAGCCATATGAACTTACCCACCACACATGTATAACTGTTTTCCCCTCGCCTATCTCCATCTACCTTGTGAGCCTTTCACCTCTTACCCTGCATCCTAGGGTCATCCACCAATAGGTCTAGTCCTCTTGGACCACTATTTCATTTGCCTACTACCTCCTATAGATGGCATGGATACCTGTCATTCAGTGGTAGCTCTCGTTGTTGGTTCCTCCTCAGCAAGGATTCTCTACAGAAAAATTTCTAACTCAAGCATCCCAGCCTGCATCAGAATGCTGAGGGAAACCATCAATGCCCTGATGTCCAGTTGTAGACCCTACTCAAATGTTTGGGCCATGAAGAAATGGTCTTGTACCATGT
This sequence comes from Viscum album, assembly GCA_963277665.1. NCBI lineage: Eukaryota > Viridiplantae > Streptophyta > Magnoliopsida > Santalales > Viscaceae > Viscum > Viscum album. Next base: position 990,400,044 of record OY728140.1, read on the forward strand.
CAGTGGAGTAGCGGGAGTGATCAATATACCTCACTGAGTACTGGACACTATCATGTTGACCTATTGTAAGTTAAGAAACTATTGTATACACATAGAGTATAAGGTCACTAGGATAAATTATTCCCTATAAAAGAACTAGAAGTCCACCCAAATAAGGGTTACCTCATCGTTTATCTGGAGAAATAGGTTTCGCCATCTCCCTGCTAATGCTTGAAGAAGGATGGCTACTAGGATCACCATAAAATCAGTTGGTGTCCCAACTAAGAAAAAATCTATGGCCACAACCTCCAGACATTCCTTAACAACATACAGGTCTGTCTCGCCTCAGAACCTCAGAGGCCTATACCACTGGAACTTGTGAAAAATGATCAGTCGGCATGCATCCACTTCTGGTGGGGCTGGTGGTAATGACTTCCCAACATGAAGTGGTGCTGCTGGTACACCACTTGAAGGTGCTAACGCCATGAGAGGGACCTAAACCAAGGCCTCATCGCTCGGTGAGCCTTCATCAGGTACTCTATCAGGGAACTTGGGTGGTTGTCTTCACGGAGACATCCTAAAAAGAAACAGGTGTGTCGTGGTTAAAATTTATACATGGTGGGCTAACTAAATAAAATACAAGAAAGACTTTTCAAAACATACACAATCAATTTTTTCATGCGCTGATTTATAAATCAAAATTCAGGGTCTTGGTGTATAGATTTTTCATCCTTTAAACCAACACTAGACTCCCAAACTAAAATCCACACTCAAAACACCTAACACTATTGTCACATAGAAAATATCAGAGTCCATGTCCTTTGGTAGAACAAAACATCTCTAATACCACTTTTTCTCGAACCATCCCTTGGGGCTCGTGACACGACTACCTCAAGCCCACCTTCCATAGGCCAGGGGCTAGAGAGTAGCACCAAAATGCATATTCCCTAAAATGGAAAGGCATTGTCTTTAAACCTGTACCAACACACAATCTGAGAACACAACAAGAATAAATTGTGAAGTAAACTTCTATGGTAAATATGTACTACAAGTAAAGCGGTCGGAATACACACCCAACTGGAAAAGTACAAGTACAAATTAAAAGATCAAAACAACTAAAATGAAAAAAGTAAAAATTCTACTGGGTTGTCCTCTGAGGTTCCTACCTGAAGGGTAGGTAAAGATCACCTCCACTACACTCCACGTCTGCTCATATCCTCTGTATCAAGTCATGCCGAACGTTCCACCTCCATGCACCATCCGGTATGGGCTCTCTCAGTCTTGATCAATATTTCATGTTGTATGCACAAGAAACAACATGGTTCGGGCGAAGCCCATTCAAGGGTGAGTATAATGATACTCAGTAGGGACCCCGAGACCCCAAAGGTCCCCTATAATTCAACAATGAAAAACCATATGGTAACACCATGAAGGTAAAATACCACACATGTAAAGTACCACATAGAAAAACCGCAATCACATGCACAAGGTAAAGATATCTCAGACTAGGATTTATTCTAGGGGTAGTAACGAGTGACATCCCTAGTCACAACGTCGAACGCTTCGGCTGCTAGAGAACTCCTCCACTATTGAGTACAGTGGGCCTTCCACGTCACACAGAGGCACATCCAACTAACCATGAACTACTGAAGTACTGATCCCTCTTGCGTACTGTGGGTCGGCCCGGTTACAAAGAGTCACCCCACCCCAACATAGTCTACTAAGGTACTCCTCCCCATCGCGTACCGTAGCTGCTCTCCATTGTGGCCCGCCAAGTCACACAGAACCACCCACCCCCATCATGGTCTACTATTTTATTCCTCCACATTGCGTACGATGGTAATAGAGTCACTCCGAGTCAAAAAGTCAGTAGTCGTTAGGTCTCATCCAGTCGTAGGGTTCCATATGTAATGTGCTCAGAAGAACTGATCCCCAATCCATCAGTCGTATCTCAACCAGTATGAAGTCTCAAAACGAAGTAACACGATGATCCTCTATGTAATACGGGTTCCAATGCAATTGACGGCGTGTCAGTCAGACACCCTTTCTCTGTGTTATAGGCATTTCAGTGTTGATGGACCAGTTCGATTTGGGTGCAATCCAACCTGGTTGAACTACATGTTTCATTGAAACACTAATGGAGTAAGAAAATAGGACCATCTTGCTACAAGGATCCTAACACCATAAACGGTTTGTCAAATGGGAGTCTGGTATTCAAGATAATCCTCTTGGAGTGTTTCTGGGCCCGGGTCCGGTCTGACCCGGTCAGGGTGGGGCCAAGGTGGACTCGGTCTGCTGGGCCGATGTCCGGTCCGCTCTGAAAGAGGGGTGGCCCGCAAGGGTGGCCTGACCCAAATAGGCCGGCCATGAATGGGGTGGCTCAGACCGCATGGGGTGGCAGCCTGCTAGGGCGGTGACCTAGTCTGAGGGAGGTGGCGCAGTCCAAGGGAAGCGGCCCACTAGGGTGTTGGCCTAGTTGGGTGGTGGCTTACTCCGAGGGCAGTGGCCCGCTCCGAGGGCATCAGCCTAACTTTGAGGGTGGTGTCCCGATATGAGGGCGGTATCCCAGCTACGAGGGAGGAATCCCGACTCAGAGGGAGTGTCCCAACCCGAGGGTGGAAGCCAGGCCCAAGGGCGGTGGCCCGACCCGAGGGCGGTGACCCGAACAAAGGGAGGCTTCCCGGCTCGAGGACGGTGGCCCTCTTCCTAGGGGGCTACCCGGATCTGAGGGAAGAGGCCCGAAATGTTGGTCGAAACCTGACATGAGGGTGGAAACTCAGTCCGAGGGCGGCGGCCTAGGTCGGAGGGTGGCGGCTCAGTCCGATAGAGGTGGCCCGGTCTAAGGGCGGTGGCCCAACTTGAGTGTGGTGGCCCGGCTCGAGGGCGGTAGTCTGGTTTGGTCCTACACCATGGGGTGGGGGGAGTAAACCACCGGTCATCGGGATTACCGAATGGCCCGAAGGCCATTCGGTTGGCGAGGTGGCGGCACCACCTGGGCACCGCTTGGTCACCACAGAACCCACTAGAGGAGAGTTCGGCATCCACCCTAGATTCAGCCGGAGATTCCGTTCTCCAAAGGCTTGGTGGTCGTGCGTCCTTCCATCTTATTGTTGGCCATCGTGTTGGCTGCCTCCTCCATTCGATGCTGTTGACGATCTGTGACCTTCCTCTTGTGGCATGCGTCGACGTGCTCACAGTGAACAATGGTGGCATAAGGATAGGTAGATAGTGGAGAATTGGGGTCGGGTTTGCTAGTCCCGCACTCTCCACATTTGCTTATAAACATGAGGGGGTTAACAGTTTAATAACAATTGAATTAAACAAAATCATTAACCCCACAAGATTCCCCTCAGTAACCCTCTACAAAGATGAATTAATCATAGGTCAACCCATTAGTTGGTTGACCCACATTCTTCGTAGAATTTCAAGAACGAGGAAGAGGTAATTAAAACTGCACAAACAAAAACAACCCCTACCCTGTAATTATGGAGAGCGCTTGTGGTTGAGGGAGTCTCTTTGTTCGCCATCCCTGCAAAAAGCTGTGATCGCCACTGCTCGAACGTCAAACTTTGGTTTGGGGTTTCGGTATCGCACATCACCTCCTGCTGGGGTCAGCTCCATCCTCTAAGGGTTCGACATTATGGCAATCCAACATAACTTCGTTGATTGGAAAAACTTTTCCGATACCCCTCCCCAAAGATCTATATTTATTAGAGAGGTGGAGAGTAAGTAACAATGCGGGGAGTTAATGTGGCTCATAAATTAAGAACCTTCCTAATTTCCCCAACATCGTCATTGCTTAAGGTTGGCAGGTCATGCCATTTAATGGCATGAAAAACCACTGGCACCACCCTTTAATTGGAACATTGGAGGTTTATAAATTAAAATAAAAAAGTATTTTATTTTATTTTATTTTAAAAAGTCTCAAAACAAATTTTTTTTTCCAGACCTACTATGGTCAAAGTAAAGCGTCTCTTAAGTGAATCCCAGTTCTATGGATTCAAAGGAGCCCTTAAATTTCTAATCCAATCAATGTTTGAAATGTTAGAAAACACCGCTCACACGTTTACTAAATGTACCCGAAAAAAAGTTCAGAAATTCGTTTCGGGCACATAGGGCCTCAGAATAGCGTGCTATCAATATTCACAGACTCATAATAATTCTATATAATTATGAAAAACAATTTACATTGAAAAATCCCCATATTTACATATACATAGTTTCCTTGGTCTATGTGGTTATTACCGACATTTGTTTCATGCTTTTTAATGACTATCTTCTCCTATAACATCATTGTCAAAGAAAACTGTTCTATTCCTATAGAATTTGGAATTTCATAAGTAATTTCAAGAGCTTATGGTTCTTCTTATATCATCACCAAAAATGAATTTTCTAAAATCTGTACAAGATTATGTGGTCTCTTGCGAGGAATAAGGATCTTGGTTGAGATGTGTTCTTATACAGAGAGATCATGTTGATACTTATGTACTAGTATAATTATTATTTATTGAGAAGAACTAACATGATCTTGTTTTGGAGTCAGCTATTATATTATATGATTTAAATATGTGGAATAATAACCTCATTAGTGAGTAATTCATTTTGTTCATGTATCATAAGAGTTTGAGATATATTTTTCTAACCATGGGATTTAAAGGTGAGATAAAGAAGATGGATGAAATATCTCAAAATTTTTGACATTAAAATGATGTATCCATCATGTAAAGGAAATTTGATAGTAGGTACATTGAGTAATAATTCATATGAATATTTGAAAAAATACTCATTAGATCAGTGAAAATTGTTATCAGTCATATTCTCACATAATATGAATATGAATAATGAGTTAATGTTTTGGTTTTACATATGGTTTATTTTGTTCCTGATTTGGTTGAAACAATTAATGAGGAACAAGAATTTGATTCAATTTTCTTGTGATTTGGTCCAAATTTATGGTGGAAAGACTATTAATGGATACATGATGAATTAGAGTTTATTTTTGTGGTTTTGAGGTCGAATGGCTGTAACTATGGATTTTTATAAACAACTACTTCTTGCTTTCCACAAATCGATATTAAAAATTCATAATGGAATGGATAAGATTCATAAGTCCTTGAAAGCATTGTTTTGGTGGGTTTTCTTGAAAAAAAGATTACTGTGTTTTTATGAGACACATAACTTTTCATCTTGTTAAGGAAAAGCAGTAGTGGCCATATGGTATTTTTTAATGTTTGAAAATTCTTGTTTGGAAATTGGAATAGATAGAAATGGAATTTTTAAAAGTTCTCCCAAAAATATTTCAAAAACAGAATTCCATATGGGTGATTCTGTATCAGCTAAAAAAGATATTCCTTTTAATCGCTATTTTTGAATCTCATATTGTGGAGAACTTGACCAAAATTTATACCTGGGAAGGGGTAAATAGGGATGGAGTAATAGTTTTGATATTATATGACTAAGATAAAAGGTTTATGTATCATATCTTGAAATTCCTACAATAATACCTTTGAACCTAGTTGACCATGAGTATGGTGTATCATCATTAGATATATGGAAAAACTGAAATAATGTTATAAACATTAGAAGAAATTCTTTGGGATTTTGGATTTATTTTGGTGGCTCTTTGGAGGAGAAAATACAGTTAGTTTAGTTTTTGTGTAACAATTGTCATTATCACCCAATAAACATCTATTATTTTTATGAATTGTATGATAATCCTTATCATTCTATACTTTTTGAGTAGAAATAGATGATACATCACTAGTTAGGTTGTGCCCTATCTAGGAAATAATGGAAAATATTTATTTTATTATGAAACATATGTAAATGAAACAAATACATAAGAAATCGTATGCGGATAATCAATGATGTCTTTTTTCATATGAGGTGAGTGATCATGTGTTCTTGAGAATCCACCCAAGGATTGGGCATCAGTGTTTTGGGATGTAGGGAATGTTATCATTTTGATACATAGGCCCCTTTGAGATATATTATTGTGCTTTTGAGGGGTAATATTAGTTTTTTTTTCAATCAATAATTATATTAGGGAACAATTTTTTTCACGTATCTCATTGGAAAAAGCATCATCCCAGTCATGATGATACAATTCAATGGGATCATGATGACCTGGATCTGAATTCTATGTTGTTGCATGTTCCACTATTGATTATAGATAGGGAATGTAAATAAATTCATATAAAAAAATCATTCTAGTGTGGGGTATTATAAAATATTCTTAGATTTAGGATGAATCGTGGGAATGTGAAAAGGAAAAAACTTGAGAAATCAACCAAACCCTATTAATAAAATAATGGATTTCTACATTCTAGCGAGGAAAAATCCAATGGTGGGTTACTACTCCTTATATTAAATGTGTAACCCTTTAATTAAGTTTCATAACTATATAATGCGTTGGGTGATGTTTTGGGAGGTTTTAGTGGAAGTTTCTATATTTTTCATGCTTTTATAAATGTTCAATGATTGAGAATTGTTAATAGAAACCATGGAACTTTACAGAAAATGATGAAAAGTTAAACAGAGGTTACTGGGTATGTGCATAGTTAGGAAAAAAATTTGGCCAAACCTTATTGCCACCAAGATGTAACTATAATTTCACCCAATAAAGGAAAAATGTTTGGGGCATGGTTCGTCAAACCATATTACCAAACATTGTGTCAGATGTTGGGAGGTAGTAGCCCGAGCACAGTTTTCCAAACCATGAGGCCCAAAATTGCACCGTTAATTTTTAGATACTAAATAGTGATTCACACTAATATTTACTCATAAATCTATTATTTTCAATAATTTCATCTCTAAATTTTTTTATCTCCTCCCACAAAATATTTAGACTGAACTTATATACCGGAGTGACCATATGGAAAATAATTGTGCATTGAAGAATGAATTTATTTGTAAGTCTCTTTTTATGATGGGTTTACAAATATATTCTTATCCCATCTATTATATTCATTGATCTAGTATCTTTTCAATAGATATATGGGATTTTATTCTAATAATGATGAGATATGATTGTGTTGTTATTATGGATCAAAATCTAAGGTATGATTTTTTATATTCAACCTTATTTTTTGAATAAATACTTTTCATTCTCCATTTCCACTATAGTTTTTGAGATAGATGGCTTCACTCTAAATGCCTTTTCTTAGTACATGAATACATTGTTTCATGTTGTCTGAATTCATTTAAATTTATTATGGAATTAATTATGGAATTTATTATGAAATTATTATGAAAATATTGGTAGAGGCATTTTTTAGTGATGGGATTTATAGTCGTGTAATTTTTTTGTAATTTTATATTTTAAATAATTTTAAAATGATTATTTTAAAAATCCATATTTGGTTTTATTGAGGGAAAATTGTTTTGTGACATGGTTTCAATAAACAATTTTTTTTGTTGAAATGGTTTTGAATAATGTTTTTTGGTAGGGTTTTTCCATAATTGGTTGGTGAGTGTTAATATTTATTGATGTGACCGTGTTAAATGGGTATCATTCCAATGGATAACTATAATATGGTAACATTGTGATGAAATGATATATTATTGAAAACCTTCTCATCAGTGTGGAACTGTCTCCTTTTCATACATGGGTGTATATGTGTAATGGAATGGGGATGCCAAAATTGATGTTTTAGAAATGATTTTAATTTATTTTTTGGTGGATTTCCATGGAAATGGATTTTGGTTGGGATATATTTTTTTATATAAATTGCTTTATATTATGATATGAACTTTAAAAAAAATAGATGAATTATTTCATATAAAAGTGATAAAAAGTTCATTCCTAGTGGCCCAAGTATTGAAGTCATTTGGGAAAACCTACTGAGTTTCATATTTACAACCTTCATTGGTACCTTTGTGATTTAATATATATGATTTATTAAGACATGGGTAAAGGAAAATTATCTCTTTTCATTAGTGATGCACCACACACTTGAGTTTTGATTGTGGAGTGAGAGTGTAGAGGATGTTGGGAGCTATGGATTTATGTCATTGGAGTCATTGAACTTTGTGGGTTTTTCTTCCTCTTCTGTACTCTGATATTTTTATGTATTAGTTTGGTATTACATTATTTTGTATTACATATTGTTTTATTACATTTAATTTGTAATCCTAAAGTGGTTTTGGTTATGGTATGAATGGTCATCATTGTTTTTATTTTCAAGGGAAAATTATAACTTAATTGCACCTAGGGATTGAGATTTATTTCCATCCATTCGCATCTTGGATACGTTTCCTATTTCCTAGTATCAATTTATCATCAAATCACACCAATTAGTAGGGGTGGTATGTTACAGGTGATTTGAACTACCATTTACAACTTTCCCTACATGTTGTATATATATATATGTGTCTATTATGGTTTTTTGTCCATCTGGATTGGACATTAGTGGGATTCAACCAATATAGATTCTAGTGGAGTTGAATGAGGTAAGTGTTATGGTTTTACGTGATTTTGAATGGTATGAGTCACATAGGGTTTGGGATATGGAAATTGTGGGTTATGTTGATCATGATACACATGTAAAGGCTACGATACTAGTTAATCAACCGCTACAGATAAAATAGTTTGAACCATGCTTGGACGGGTAGCTTAAGGTCACCTTTGGTTGGATCATATGGGGTATATATTGGGGATCTCATAAATCATTGATATCTATGTAAAATATAACTTGGTAGTTAAAGTTTTAGCACCATCATTTGTTTTGTGGGTGAGTGTGGAAGTCAGGGATGAGATAACTAGATCTAGTAAATGCATACTATCTTTCACTGGATTGAGACACCCCTAGGTCAGATGATGGAGTATGAGACTAAATTCTCAGAAGATTGAAAAGGTTCTCATGGTACATACGAGTTTATGGAGAATTAAATAATACTGCTGTGTGGATGGATTTTGATGCTAGGTTCTTCGATCACTTATTCCTTGAGCCACTGAGGGCTGTAAGAGCCTATGAGTTCCTGATCTTCCAAAAAGGAAAATCATCAAACATGGAATATATGAAAATTTTTACAACCATGTCCTATTTTACACTTTCTATGGTGGGATACCACTTCAACATGGTGAAAATATCATGGTTGGATTGTGGGATGTCAACTGGGTTTAGAAAAATAACTTAAATATATAATTATTCTATAAAGTGGTTAATCAAGAATTGATAGTCCTCAAAAACATGATAGACCAGTCATATATGAATATGTAAAAGATGTCAGGTGATCTATGTTATGATAATTCAAGTAGAGCTAAGGGAGCCAATGAGGAGTCTCAGTTTGGAAGTAGAACCAAATAATATAGTATCCCACTATGGAGTGGTTTTTTGATAGTGTGCTTCTACTGTGGGTATCCAGCACATCATCATACCTAATTAGATCGGATTTTATATATGTGTAGTACATGAGGTGAGATGGGCCATTGGGAGAGGTTCTATGTAAATATTTCTCGGATTGATAGAAGTCAAGGACTAGGTAAGACTCTATGAAGTGATGTAGGACTGGGAATCATAATAGGAGTTGTAGGCCTAGATTCAGCTACATCGGATGATTATTGTATGTATAGAGAGACATTGAATTGGTGTATGTGGCTAGTAGCATGTGAAAATCCAAAGGAATTTCATTTATGAGGTAGTCGGGCTTCATGCCAGGTTCATGATATTGAGATTCTAGGGTCAGATCATTATTGAGTTCCAATGATGATGATTGGAAAACCTTAATTGTTTTATGATCTCCTATTTTTTTGACATGGACATTTTTAGTGAATGAGTAGTATGTCGGTTGTTTTAATAGTAATCAGTGACTGCATAGAATGTTGGCATATGTTATAATTCTTAAAATATATATGAGGTGTGTAGTCATCGCAAGTGATTGTGGTAATTGATAAGATGTACGTATTAAAAGAGGTGTGTCGACATCAAGGCTATGATTGGAATGCATATCTTTATATATGATGTGGGAATGATTTGGAGAAACTATTGAGGGGAAGGAATTCTGGGCATCAGTTGTGAGGTAGAATATTTTGAAAGATGATGATATGTGGGTTCTCATGAGTTTCATTCATGGAACATGTATGAAATGGGTATTTGATGAGATATTGAAATTGATGGGTGTTAGGTAATAAATTAGAATGATTTGAGAACCTAAGGAGTTTATGTAATGAAAATGATTCCAGAATGTAATTTTTGTTTCTTGTGTAGATTATTTTATTGTAGACATGTTTGATTTTTTGTTGAAAAGTGACCATATAGTTAATTCCTAATGTGGGGAGAGTTATAAGGGGAATTATCATATGAATAATAATATGTTAAAACATGGATAATCTAAATCATATAGGTATGTTTGTTACCTTTTATAGGAAAATTATTATTTCTCAAGATGATTTATCATATGGTTGAGAGACTTAAATATTCCAGGTTTTTTAACAAGATGAAATGCCTCATCCTTTTTTAATTATTCATTTTTCTAAGTGGAGAAAATTTTGTTTTGGATTAAAAACTTATTTATAAGGGTTTTATGGAAGATTGTACATTTTTTTATCGGTGTTTTATTTCATAGAAAATTCCTGGGGGTATTAGATTTTCATTAGGCGCATCAGAATCCTTATACTATGTTTCTTGGAATGAAAAAATAGACGAGCACAGTTTGATCAAACCATGAACTATATTATGAGAAACTATGCTCACAACATATGAAATGGACATGGTTTTTAGACTGTGTGTGTGTGGGGGGGGGGTGTTGCCTAAGTATCCATGGTCTCTGATGTTTTTAATAGAGAGGATATTAAATGTCGACACCTAGTATGGTTAATCATGCACATAGTAATGCAATGTGTGGTTATTGAGAAATTAGCATCACATTATTATATCATTGTTATCCAAACCATATTACATAACCATTTGGTTAATTTAAAATGTCTAAATTATTTTTCCCCTCCCTAATATTTCCTTTCCCCCCCCATAATTCTACACTATTTCCACAACACACATACGGGAATCTTCTATTCTTCTACCTAAGTTAGGCTTTATCCTAACATCCTCATCTAAAATCAGATTCTAGATTAGTTGGTGGTTAAAGATTACTCTTGTGAAGCGATTCAATACAATATCCTCATTTCTTTGTCTCTCTCACTAGATTAAATTATAAATATCTATGATATCATTATCCCTATTTCAAGGGGGTTAGTCTAAATATCTAATTTCCATCATTTTGGCTTGATTTAGAGGGTGATATTATATAAATGTGAACCTGGGAGTATATGGTAGGTGGCGTCTAGATATATCTCTACTTTTTTAGTGATTTCGGTGGTGCTACTAAATGCACCCATATGGTATGTCTGAGAGAGGCCATTAATTAATTAACACTCATTATTAAATTGAATCTATGGTATTATGGGGTAACCATGAGCATTCCCTTGTACATTAGTTTATGCGTTTTTGGGAAATAATATTTTTACCATCATGGAACTTTAAGACAATTTTCATGCGTTAAATTAATTATGTTTTGTATTATATGATTTCTTATATGGAAACATGATGGGATTGTACCAAGGATTTAAAGTGATGATGATCACCTTTACTTGGGTGACATGGTGGTTAGGGTGAGGGAGTGGCTCGAGACACATGTGGTGATGATGATCACAAGGTTGAGGAAACAAAATCATGATTTTGATGGGAATAGGTCATGATGATGATGTAATGTACCATGTTACTTGAGATGTTGTTGAACATTTAGATTTTGAAGCATTGTCATATGGGAGTGTGTTACTGAATAATCATTCATAGGTTATGTTGTCAATTTCCTCTAAAAATTGTTCGATGAAGTATCATTGTATTCATGAACACACAAATATAACTCAATTTAGGTAGTATTGATCACTCATGGTTGGTGGAGTCCTCTGTAGCTATTGTATCTTATGGGGTGGCATTGACCATCTATGAAATTGGAGGTTCTCACTATATAAATCCATGTGGATGTTGATGGGACATTGAGTAATGGTTCTGGGACTATAATTTTGGGTATGTGGCTCACCATTATTTTTGAGGTTGATAAGAAATGATTATTGGGGTATATTTTTCATTATGACTAGGGATGTCAGGATGTTTAACAGACTGTGATTCATTATTTAATTGAGGACAATTAATGTTCTTCCTCAGGATAGTGGGCTATTGAGCCGACTGGGCCATTCTAAGATAACATTTCAGGGACTAAGGACTTATTATTTTCGAATTACATTTTGATTACAGATTTTGGATTAATGGAATGAGGTAAAGCTGATAGTTATTGGAGGTTCCTGAGGGCTCTCCATGTATGAATTCTTTTGGGGATTCCTTAGAAAATTAAGTCATGGGTCCTAACCATTGAATATATATATATATATATGTTGAAATGTATTCTATGCCATATATAAATATGGGGGAACATATTCATACATATATTATCATTGATTGAGGTAGGAAAATTCTTTCTTATCGGTGATGAACACAAGATAATAAGGTTAAATTATAAAATGTGTGTGTGTTTCGTTTTTATTATATTTTGTTTAAACCTTCATAATTTTGGATATAAGATAGGAATAATTTGGTGGTGGACTACTGAGTTCCTAATCACACCCTATATGGGCTAGAAGGTACATGTGTATACATTTGTTTTTTTAGATCACAGAAATAATCTAGCTCATGAGCTAGACCATCATGATTAGAGTGACACATTTTGGATGGAATGGATGGTAGTGGAACGGATGGTTCCTCTTCATTAATATGGAGTTTAATTTTTACATTATTAATGCTTATTATATTAAACTATATGGTCGGTCATGGGTGATCCTACATGTATATTATTGTATATGATTTGATATAAAATATTGTATACAATTCTTGAAATGGTCTTATAACCATGAGATTATTTATTAAATATGATGTTAATTATTCATCAACTAATTTTTTTATATAACATCAATTGAGTTTTGGTGCTTCTTATACACTATTATATGCGTATAGAAAGTTATTATTTTCTTTAGATGAGGTTATAGTAAGATCAATATCACCTCATCAGACACTCACTCCAAATCGGCAGCCATTTACGTATGAGGAGGTGCACCAAAGGCCTAGTGGACTACCATCCTAGAGTACTATTTTAGGGTAAATTACGATTGGTATTGAACTCAATATTTCATGTATATTTTTTCGATTGGGATTATTTGAGATATGGATGTTGAGGTTCTATTAATGAGATTACATGACATCTTTAAAAAAATACACTGAATCCAAAAGAAAGAATCCAAAAATGTGGTGATTTGATGGTTTTTTGAATGAATCTTTTTATAATGGATGTTACATATTCATACAATATTTATATGAACATATAACCTTATCTTTATGGTTTTCATGAACATATAGACTCACACAATTAGTGTTTCATGAGATCCAAGACCAATCTATCAATTTTCATCTTTTCCCTATACATCCACCTCTATCAATATATTATTAATCTTTTATGTTGAAAAATGACCCCCACAAAATTGGGTCTAATGATTGTGAGTATGATCAAATTGAGATAAGTTCACCGATTTTTTTTTATTTCCCTCTACTGATATTAAGAAATAATATTCACCCAATTTCAAAATAAATAGTATTGTGCCCCTCATTGGATACCATTTAGAAATCAAATAAATTGAGTATATAATATATTTTAATAAAACTCACTGACTTCACATGTTTCCTATAATAAATTTATTTATGTTTAAAATGGAATTAAATTTACAAGATAAATCCCTATATTATTAGTTGTTTCATAAACTTAACTATAATATTCTCAGTGAAAACCCATTATCTTGAGGAGGACATGTTACGAACCCAAATCCTTTTTAAGAGAAACCCATATCAAATTTTTGACGCCTAAAAAATGATCTATAGTGGCTAAGATTTCTACTATGGATACTAGTACATAGAGGGATGTGATGATGGAGAATCATGGAATTGGATCAAATGGGAATGTTGACCTACTACCCTGGATGTTTCCCTATATACTCATGAAATATCAAATATAATATCTACTATCCTAAATGATGTTGTTTTTTATATTTATAACCATATCATGTTAAAATAAAATAATTCTACATCAAATCCACCATAAAATATTTTGTTATTTCGAAATTACTCATTTTGTGGAACATCTCAATCAATGGACATGCTATGAGAGACCAAAATTCGAGATTTTCCTATATATTATGGAAACCAATATGGATGAGAAGTAACTATGGGGATACTAGTGAGACTTAACCATCGTAGTATGCTATAATTTACCTAGACTGTATAGTAAATTGTCTTAATGAAATTACAATGAATTTGGACCTACTCCTTGGAGGGAAATTTAAAATTAAATGTGTGTTCACTTATTAGTTTTGATGTACTCATAAAGAGTTTAGATATTTCTTGCATGACCTAAGGATATATGATCTTGTATATACATGAAATTCCTTACATTTCGTTATTACATTGAGCAGATGGTCCCAATATAGAAATATTATCCACCATTATCATGGATAAGAGAATGTCGGCCTATGGGATCTCGGGAATCTTGGAGGGATCACCATCTTCTAGGAAATTTATGATTATTTAATGTAAATGATAAAAAAACCACAAGACAAAGTGGCAAACAAACTACAGGAGAAGGTGTAACATTGGTTCTTTATTCAATTACAACAAAAAATTCCAAACAAGAATCCAAAAAAACCATTTAGGATTTGGTTCTAGATATTTCTACACATTATTACGGGTATAAATGTGGAGTGGAATATGTCGAGACTAGGACATTAAGTAGAGGCATGAAATGGTCATACAGATTCCTATAGTACATGAAGTGGTGAATTAACATTAATTCATGGGATCCCCTAAAAATATTGACGATGATATTTTAGGTATCCTTTCACTAGGGATGTTAGATTATATTTATAGATAACCATATTATGACGAGACCGAGAACCATTATTATGATGGTGTGGCTATGAGGGGGAAATCAAATCAACCACATGATCCTAGTACTGGTGAATGAATATGATGTATTAGGGAATATATATCATTATTACATGCCTATATTTTTTATGGCCCATTCTAATTCATATATATGTGGGTATTAATGGACATTAATAGGGTATATATCTATGATCACCATCAACCCCCAAAAAAACATCAGGCCAACACTATTGAACATCACCAATTAGAGACCCCTGGTGGTTGGTACGATGGAGTTAGTTTCCATGGTATGATCAAATAATCAGTACAATTTATAAAATTTAAGAAATCTATATTGGGTGATCAATAATTAATTTTATCATAATGTCAAAGTTATGAAATATTTTATGATAATAAAAAGTAGGGTATTAGTTATTTGAAATAATGACCACATTCTTTTTCATCTATAAACCTAATGAAATATTGTGTACTATTTTTTAATTCAACATTAGATGACACCATGATGGTAGAAAAATTACATACATGTGAATAACCCACTAATAACTTGAATACATTGGTTTATATTGGATATTGATGTCGCTGACACTAGGATCACATAGTCAATGGATGGATCATTAACTAGACTACTCCATGACTACACCATCTTTTGGAAAACAATGTATCCATAATAGATAATGAGGTATTTCATCCATTAGATTAATGCAAAGATACAAGACATACGATGTAATGTTTAAGGAAATACAGTGTTATAAATTTTTTTGTCATATATTTTATTTTAATAACAATACTTTATTTAATATCATATACCACACAGAATCCCTATCTTAAGCACATTGTGAAAAAATATATTTCAATTTTACTAAAATAGTAAAATAATTGTGATGGTACATTTGATTAAGAATAAAAAAATTATGAAGAAATATTACAAATTTTTTATATAATTTAAATATATTTATTATTCCATGATAAATTGTTACTCAATTTCCAGTAAATAAATTTTACGCCTCAAAAAAATACATTTTATTTAAAAACATTATTATAATTTATGTCAAGATATTCTAATTAGTTATAGATAATTTAAGATTTTTTTTTTAAAAAACATCATTTTTTAACATATCATATAAAAATTTTGAATTATGAATTTTTATATTCTTCATAAATGGTATCCTTTTAAGTATAATAACGAATACTGATCTACAAAATGGTGACTTATGAAATTATCATGATATAAAAATATCAAGAATGTTTATGAACCTTATTTTTAATAATAGTATACATAAAATTAATACATAAATTATAGACACACACACACACACACAGATATATATATATATATATATATATCTGTGTGGGTAATTTTATTTTGAACATATAAATATATCCATAA
This sequence comes from Viscum album, assembly GCA_963277665.1. Taxonomy (NCBI): domain Eukaryota; kingdom Viridiplantae; phylum Streptophyta; class Magnoliopsida; order Santalales; family Viscaceae; genus Viscum; species Viscum album. Next base: position 990,416,391 of record OY728140.1, read on the forward strand.
CATTTTTTGAATTTAATTAATCATTTAGTTCATATAAACTCGATTTTGATACATTTATTTTAATCAATTGTTTTATTATACATTTTTTATTTGGATTCAAATAAAAATACTCTAATTTCATTTACAAACATAATATTAACCTCAATTGAATCAACATTTTACATTATATTTCTAGAAAACATTTTAATTCATAAACTATCATTTTTCTAGAAAACTGTTATTTTCACGTATTATAGGTTTATTTTTAAATTATTTTTCTTCCAAATTTTTGAAATTTCATTTGATTCAATGGATTCAATATTCATAAATATAATTAAAAAATGGAATAATTAATCCACTCTTATTTTTTATTCATTATGATTAGTAACATTGTTAAAAAAGGAAATTACCATGGTAAGAGTTAAAATAGAATAAAACTTAAATGTTAATGGAATATTTTACTTAAAAAATGTATAAATCATATTTTATAGTATTATTTAGGTCATGTATGTTATATAATTTGAATATGATTTATTTAGGAGACATTTGGATTTATCATTACTTCAATATATTTTAATATTTGGAAGATGTTCAAATGTGTCTTCATCATTACTTATAAAATAATAAAATATATCCAATATTATCCACAGTTTAAGATCCTCTTATCTAATACAATACCACACCATATGATTTCATAACATCTCTCCACATGTCCTATAGGTCCTGTATTGATCATCGTACATTCCTATCAAGTTATTAGGTATTAAAATAAGGAAGTTTTCTGAAGAAGAGGAATATATCTTAAATAAGTGTTTTCATTTAATTTATTCTCTTAGATCCTAAAATAATATCCTAAACATTTTCAAATAATAACATCATTAAATATAATGTGAAGACTTTTTTATGTTTTTTAGAAACCATTTTCATCTTCTTATCCTTTAAATGGAAAATCTAAACATCCTTTATGCGTACGTGTAGACTACTGCCTCACAAAAAGTTGTATACTATTTTCATTACTACCAAATATTGTTGTTCATACTGATGGATAAACCATAAATAATATTTCATATATGTTGTAAATCTAAATACATAATTTTTAATAAATACTCTAATTCTTGAATTACCATTCGACAAATAATAAAAAACATCACACATGTGTACATACAACCTATCCACTTGACATAGTGGTGTATTTCATTTTCCACCAACAATAAACATTGATGTATATTAAGAAATAACTAATGAATATAAAAATTATTTGTTTCATAATTATCTTCTATAAATCTAACTTATCATTTTCCTTCAAAACCTTTCACCAATTAAAAATTATATTTTTTTCTCGTACATATGTGTGGACTACCACCACCATGAAAATATGTGATTCATATGTCATGTCCACCTTTCAATAATGACTATATTTAATTGCATATAATGAATATAATGAATATAATGAATATATTATATTTTAATATCATGGTTAAAATTATTTATACTGTTTAAACATATGTATCTACATGGATTGAATATAAAAATCTAAAGCATCCATGAAAAACACAATAGTCAACACTGACAAATAATAATTTTAATAAATAATTATTTATATATATATTTCAAAATGTTATTAGTGTATCATAATTGATATTATATATAAGTATATTTTTCTAGATTGTAAAAATTATAAATTTAAATTTTATATATAAGAGGTTAAAAAAATAATGATTCTAATCAAACTGGAGTTATGGGATTAATTTTTCAATCTCATTTATTTTACAATTTTTGATGTTCAAAATTCCCTTAGAAATTTATATTACTCTATCCTCATAAAACTCTTATATTTTCTTCTCTTATGGTTATTATATTTGTTTACATGTTTAATTTTAATTTATCCTCCTATTTCATAAAAAATATACATTTATGTATCTTGTAATAGGAAATAATTATAAAAAATTATTTTGAATCATTCCATACGAATATTTCTAAAAAATGTCTATATTTTACATTCAATGTTTTAGTTATAATTTTTAATATTCCCAAAAATATAAATTGATTTTAATAAATATTTCACTTTCAATTAAAAAAATTCAAATATATAATATTGTGTTTTTATAAATGTGTTACATTTTATTAATTGTGTGAATAAAATATTTTTTAACATACACAATAAAAATTGATTTTTAGCCATCAAAACAACTATTTCATTAGAAACATCCATTACCTGTTTCCTTGGTTATTTTTAAATAAAATATTTTTCATAATATTTTTTGGTTTTTTATTAATATAAATGTTAATTATCATTTAAATTAATGAATAGAATTTTTAAAAGTGACTGATTATTTTTTTCTTAAGTGATGTTATAATGATATATATTTTTTATAATTTCTTATCTAATTGACTATTTTTTATAAAAACCCAAAATCTCTAATTAAAACATATAAATCATTTTATTATGTTGTATTATAACCAATTTTGATATCCTTTCATTTCATGTGATCAGGTCCTCTATCACTCTCCATTATTCATTATTCATTATTTGTATCCTCCAAATCCATATTTATAATATTATGGGTGAATTGATAATAATTTATATTACTACGATGATTTGTCAATTATATAAAAATTCTATATATGATACATGTTTTGTGGTTTTATTATGTATGTGATATCATTTATAGGGTAAATATTAAGATTTCATATTTCTTGTTTAATATTAATGACTATTGATATAGAATGAATTTTGATAGTGAATGGTATTTATTAGTAAAATTATAAGGAATTAATTGTATGTGAAAGTCATGGGTTGGACCCAGTTATTGATAGCCACTAAATGCATCAATGGGTCTCAAGAGGTAAAACAATTTTACATGATGCATAATATAAGGTTAAGGTCATGTTATAATAGATGGATATTTAGTGTATACCAGACCATATAATAATAATTTCATGGTTGAGGTTCATTCAATGAACAAGAACTATCTTGGTTGGGAGGAATTTATTTAATGATTCATTACAAATTGGTTTAAACTATTAATTCATGAATAAATATAATTATAAATTTATTTTTATTATGAATTTATATTCCATTATACATGTGACTTATGTAATGATATTTTTCATGGATAGTCATTAAACTAAATTATTTATTAAATGGAATGTATTATGATTTTAAACATTCTCATGTTGAAAATGACCTATTTATCATGATATATTCTTTTCAATGTAACCCTAACCGATAATTTTATCTTTTAATTTATTTGTCTTCCATTCATGAATATATGAAGACTAAACCATTGAATGATTTACAAGGATTTAATTATTTGTTTCGGTTATGTTTCAAATATTCTATCTAATATATAATTCATGTATGAATTTCATTTTCCAAACTGATAAACATGTAGATATTGGGTAATGAAATACATAATATCATGTAAAAATGTAATTTTAGAAATGGGTTATGGTGTACTTGAATCGTGGTGTTATTGTATGTATTAAAGAGTGTGTAGTAGGAACTTTGGGAACAATATTTAAAATAAACATAGTTAACATGAGATTTAGGATAATTTCTTATTGAATTTGTGATTTTTTACCATTATATATTTTCTATCATTATGACTCAATATTTGTGATTATTTTGAGATGACATAGTTTATTTTATTATTTAGTGATGGCCCCTATACACTTGAGGGGATATCATGTCTGCACCTATAGAAAATTTAGGGAATATTATTTGGTGAAATTCAATACACTGGGAGTTGGAGTTATAAATATCATAGTAATATTTTTATGGGGACTCAATGAATATTGATTAACATGACTTGTATGGTTCAACCTACTATTTTAAAAAATTATTCACCAATGTAAGCTCACGTAAAGGTGTATAATCCTCTAAATTTCAATTAAGTAAAAATTTGTTTTTAGATGAATAATGTATTAAGTCCATTAGAAACACATTTTTACAATTTGTATGTAATAAAAATTAAATGACTATTCTATTTGGGTGTTTCACAAAGGGATGTATTGATAAATTGTGGTCATTGATCAAGAACACTAATGAGGTTAATGAAATTTAATTTATGTAAGGGATAACCTTTAGAATGATATTCATTGATTAATTACTTCCTTGTGAGAAACAATATAAATAATATATATGAATTTACTCACATTAAATTAGAAGGAAGATGAAGGTTATATAGATTTTGAGGCCAACATTATAATATTATTAGGGAATTGTATAGAATATAAAAGTAATATGAAAAGTAATATTGATAATTTTTTTGTGGAATGATGCCGAACCTTCAAATATCCTTATATTCAAAATAATTTTCATCAGATAATGATATGGTGTCATTTTCAATTAAGACTGAAAAATATTTCTCTATGTCTAATATTTTTATTGTAAATCAAATGATGAAAATGAAGAATGGGCACCAAGGAAAATAAATTAAGAAAAAAGAGAATGAGGTAAGAGAATGAATTCAATCATGTGATAATTTTGATAATAAACACCTTATTCAATTACTATATTAAATGAAATTTTTATTCACATTTAGAAATATGGTCCACCATACTAAGAAATTCATTATCATAAAAAATCACTAATATTCAGTGTTTCAACTATTTGAATATGGGGAACTATTTAAACCAAACCTCCAAGAAAAAAATAATTAACTTGATAATTTAACTGTAGAGTTTATAAATATTATCTTGATGTACTATAAAGTATGTAAAGAGAATGCGAATCATTTTTTTAATCATTCATGGGATTGTAAATGTAAGATTTTATTTTAGAAATTTGGAATCGGTGAATGTAGGATTTTTTTAATTTTAGTTGAAATATTATCTCCAATGATGTAATAATTGGTATTGTATCTATAAAAAGGTAGACCATATCCATTATTTATAACCATTATGGAAAGTATTTATTTTAAATTATGTGTAATTATAGTAAATTTGTGTGAATTTATGATAATGATGTAATCAAATTTTCTCTAACAAATTATGATGATTTATAGTTTTCAATTATTAATTTTGATCCAAGGGTGTTATTAATGAGATTTGGGATATGAATCCTTCATTTCCTGGATTAATTTCATGATTTTTATTTTCACTTATTTGAATAAAACTTTAATTTATTAAACTGGTACAAACAAAGCGAATCAATGGTTATAAAATATAACATAAAATATTGAACACTAAAAATTGATGGATCACAATATTTAAAAAAAGTTTATTATATTGATTTAAACATGAAAAATTAATCATGATCATGATGGTACATATCAAATATTTAAATCATGCCTATTGAATTTGTTGAAATCAAGAATGTAAATTTTGTAATATATACTGTCAAAGTGTAAATATATTTTTAAATAATAATAAAATAAGGATAAATCTATTTAGTATTATTTTAAACCTAATAATCAAATTCCATGTTAAATTTTCAAAAACATATTTTCCAAAATTATTTATATATAGGTATATTCATAAATATTTTCCTAGTCATATCCACAAAATTAAAATTTATGATATTATATATACTAAATTTTATTACTATGTTATATTATGTTTAGAAATGAAGAAATAAAATTGGTAGTACACAATTTATATAAGGAGGGTAGAATTTAATACCCAATATTTCAGCTTCAATTTTTAATAAAAAATAAGGCCATGTTTTATACCATATAGCACACGAAACACTGAGCATAAACAAAGAGTCAAATAATATGAATCTAATATGATTGTTACAACCCTGGAATTGGGTTTTTTGATATGAATATAAATAGGATCATTATTAAAAAAATTATTAATGTTTTATTTAATGAATATATATATATTTATAAATAATAAATATATACTCAATTTTTATTGAAGTCATTTTACACCTCAAAAAATGCATTTTATTTAAATATGTTATTTATTGCACTTGATGATCTAAATTAATTTTTAATTTATTCTATTATTATAAATTTTAATTATAAAATGTACAATTGTTTGGAATCTATCATGAAAAATTTATATTTGGATGAATTTTATAGATTTTCGTGAAATTGTTTTTTAGGTGAATATTAGAAAATAAGGATTTAATAAAGCTATCACTTTTATGAAAATATAATGGAATAAGAAAAAATATAATGTTTATGAAGTCATTTTCTATTGAAAAATTAAATAAGTAGTATAATTCAAATATAAAGAAAAATTATTTCTTATAAATATATCCCTACAATTTTGGGAATCTAATGAATTTATTATTTGAATACAATTTTATTTATTTATTTTTAATAATGTATTTAAATGTTATATTTTATTTTGGTTTAATTATAATGTAAAATAATTCTTTTATAATATATCTTAATTTAATAAATTCAATTAAAAGTTAATTATAGATTACCTTTCTGTAAAATCATTGTTCATTTAAAATGTATTTTTCTAGAAAATCCTTTTTTATATCGTGTTATGGGCATTTTTAAAAATTATATGAACCCCTGATAGAAACTTGATTAAAAATAATGTATTCCATAAATAAAATTATAATTATATATATTTGTTTCTGGATACTTTCTTTTTTGGACATTATGAAGTGTTTTGTAAAAAACATCAGTTAGCATTCTAAGATTTAACATTGGGTAATAGGGTTAAATGTAAAATTATAAAGGTTAAAATGACCTAAAAACATGCTTAAATAATATTTTTTGGTCACAAATAAAACCTATAACATATCCAATTGGAATACTATTATTCATGTATCTATATTTGTTTAGTAACACATTAATATATTTTAATATTTTCAAAAATTACTTACGTATCCTCTCCCTCCCTTATAAAATGATATCGCATCTCCTCCATTTATCACTTATAAAGAGCCTCTTATATCTAAAAATAAATTCAATAATGTTTTTTTAATATCCCTCAACATATCCTAGTGGTCCTGTTTTTATTATAATACCATCCTATGAGGACTTTATCTATAAATATAAAAAGGTTATCCAAAGGAGGGGTATAATTCTTAACCAAGTGTTTAATTTTATTTTCTTATTTTACCACCTTCAAACTATCCACATTCATTGTGAAATAATAATATATGTATCTAAAATAGACTTAAATTTTACTCTATTTTATGATATATACCCTTTAAATCATCTTATCCATGTAATGGAAAATGATAACATCTATTGTGTATAATGGAAGGCTTCAACATCATGAGGATGATTGATTTCATTTTTCATAACCTCAAATTATTGTTGGTCCTAGTGATGAATCAAAATGATATAATATGAAAAATACAAATTATATATATATTTAATGAGGTTATGTTAAAAAATATTCTTATTCTTTCATTAGGATCCAATGAAAAATAAAAACATCTCTCATGTGTACATATAACCTACCCTCTTCATATAGGATTTTCATTCCTTTTTATCAACACATCACATTTATTGTTATAAAGGTAAAACTAAGGGATATATAAGATATTTATGACAAAAAAAATAGTTAATTTATTATAATAAATCATTTACTATCTTACATTTCCACTTGTAAAAAAGATGATAAATTTTTTCTATGTATGTTTTGACTACCACCTACATGAATAGTTGTGATAAATCATTCATGTATTCAATTTAATAATAGTTATAATTTTTTATACAATTAGTATATATATAATATGTATATATTGATTCGAAAGATATATATGATAAAAGGAGGATAAATTTAAATGTAATGGAACATTCAAATTGAAACATTCATGAAAAAAGAAATAGGTACACTATCTACTGATGATTATAGAAAATTATTATTAGTAATGTGATATTTAAATGTTATTACAGTATTATATATGATATTATAATTTTGTATATGGTTTTGGTATATATATATATAATATAAAAATTTATTATACATGGGGTTAAAATTACTTACCACACAAGTTGATCTTCGGGCAAGGGATTTCTGTAACATTCTAATTTTTTTTGGATTTTTTGTTTAGATTTTCTTATGGAAATGTCTATGAAACAAATAAAATATTAATGATCTATTTTATTATTTTTTGGTTATTTTTTGGTTAAATTTATAATTTCAAATTATTCTTTTTTCAATCAATAATTAATATATACATTAGTTATGTGAAGGAATTTCATTTAAAAATACTTTTGATGTTTTCCTTCCAACCATTTTTTTTCTAATCCAAATTTTCATTAAAATTATATCATGAATGGTTTTAATATTAACCAAATATTTATTAATTTAATTTTTAACCATTATTTAAATCTATAAAATGGTTAAAATGTAATTTTCCTCTTAACATATCTTGATAATTTTTATCAGAGGTGATAAAAAAATAAATAATTTTATATACACGACATGATTATTTCTTTCCACCATCATGGATATAATTTAATTTCTAGATTCCATTAAATGTTTCACTCTTTATTCGAAAAGAAAACATTTATCCCAAAATTTATTGATTTTTTATTAAAATAAAATTAAAATTGAATTGTTTTCATAAAGGTTTAATAAGAATTTTTAAATGTGATTTATAATTCCGTTATTATATAATGTTATAAGGATGTTATTTCTTATTTTTTAGTTATAAAGCCATTATATTACTAAAAAACATACATTTCGTATTAATCTATGTTATTCCTTTATAATTAATTGATTATATCATACTTTAATATGTTTCAATTTATTTTGATCATGTTATATATCACTCGATATTATTTATTTTATAGTATTTTTCTTATTCATGAGACTTGTCATGACCTGTCCCCTGGGGCCCATGTCGTGACTACCCCAAACCCACCTTATATAGGGCAGGGGTTAGTGACTTGCACCGGAAAGGCGTATCCCTAAAATGGGAAGGTATTTCCTTAAAACTTGTATAAACACACTGACTAGAACACAAACAGATGCAACCACAAAGTTAAACTAATGTAGTAAAAGTGTGAACTAAAATTATGGGGTCGGAATATAAGCCCAAGTGAAAAGATACAACTACCACTGAAAACAGAAAATTTCTCTTGAGATCGTCCATTGGGGATCCTACCTGAAGGGTAGGTAAAATTGGTCTCCATATCTCTCCACGTCAACTATCATCGCCGTCCACCATCAGGTACTAGCTCCCTGAGTCTTAGTGAATGCTTCCAGTCACCAGATAAAGACAGAACAAGGTGATGACGAAGCCCATAGAGGGGTGAGTATACCAATTCCCAGTAGGGACCCCATGACACACCCAGATGTCTCTCAGAATTCCACAAAGGAAAACAAAAAGTACGATCTCAATCAAAAATAAAAAATAAATACACACAGCTCAAACGAGATATACTTGTCTCACCCACAAAAAATCATAAGGCCCCGACCTTAATTAATCTATTGGATTTCCCAAGAATTCACATATCATAACACAAGGATCAAGAGTACACGCTCCATGAACTGGCCATGCCTGATAGAACCCGTCTGAGAGATGTACTCCATCCAGTTCAACTCAACCATTCCTATTGGACCATCCGAAAGGACATGCTCCATCAGGATCACTTTGCTTGAACTAACTCTAGTGCCCAGCACTAGAGGTCTTGCAATTAAAGTATTGCACCCAAGGAAATTACAAGGGAAACAAAGTGAGGATGCCCTCTCCCCGACACTGTGTTCTGTAGTTGAGGGAGCTCCAACTCCCTTGAAGGACCCGCTCCTCGTTGCTACTCAGAGATGGGGGAGTACTACCCCATATGAGAGGACCATCACCCTGCCTGGAAGGGGAGTACAACTCTAGTATTTTTTTTGTGGTGGGGGACCCGCACCCTTGTATATCAGAAGATTACTGACCCATAGGCTATAGAACCCACACCCTGGCACAAAAGTAGAGTACCGACTCTATATGTGAGGACTTGTACCCTACCCGGTAGGGGAGTAAAACTCTAGTAGTTTGTTCACTGTGGGGGACATGTGCCCTAGTACGTCAGGGGAGTTCCGACCTCAGGCTAGACGACCCGTACCATGTCACATAATTGGAGTACCGACTCTATATGTGAGGACCCTTACCCTACTCAGTAGGGGAGTATAACTCTGGTACTTTTTTCACTGTGGGGGACCCACACACTAATACATCAGAGGAGTACCACCCCCAAGGTAGAGGAACCGCACCCTGGCATGGTAGGGGAGTACCGACACTTCTTTAGCCCTGCATAAGGAGGATCCACACCCTAGGATGATTGGTGAGTACCTACTCTGAACATAAAGGACCCTCACCCTACCCGGTAGGGGAGTACCTGACATTATGTGAGTTAAGTATGGATGATCCACTACCTAGTCCAATAGGGGAGTATAGACTCCAAATACCGAAAACCATTCAAGGGAAAACAAAACTGCACTCATGACGCGGGGATTCATGTCTCTACCAGAGAAAATGATTAAAGAATAATCACACCTTGAGTTATCACGGGAGTATCCATCCTAACTCTCACTAAAAGAAACACTGCGGTCCCACTCCTCTCATTATAGTTCATACCTCAACCGCCATGAGGATCCATAAGTAACAGACCTGATGATCTGTCATGCCATAATGGTTCCAACACAATAGAAGGCACATCAACTGGACACCCGGTCTGTAAGCTATAATAATTTTAGTATCGAGGGCCTGGTGGTATTCGAGTACGATCCAACCCATCCAAACTCCAAAATTCTATAATAGTCAAGTAGAGTATCTCAAAAGGACTATCTCACTCCAAGGATCCTAGTACCATAGACGGTTCGTCAAATGGTTGTCCGGTTTGCAAGATACGACCTTTTAAGCATATCACGGCCCGAGAGTGGTCCAGGTCCGGTCCAACCCAACACGATCCAGCATGGGCCGCTCGAACCGGTTCAAGATGACCATCCCCAGTCCCAGTCTAACCCATCCCTTCCCGTATGGGCAAGGCCACAGAGGGCTCATCCTGTTGGATCGTGGACTGCCTCGACCTACCTGGGCTGGGCTGCGCCACTACAGCTCAGCCCACTGACTGGCGCGGCCCACAGGGGGTCGCGCTGTCCATTGCATCGGAAAGCCTCAACGGAGCCATTCACCTATTTTATTAGTGGGACCAGGTGGCTTCACCTCATCACCTATATGACCCGTAGGGATCATGTCCCCTGTATTACCGCTGCTTGGAGCCGCAACTCCCTCCAGCGCGGAGCACAATGGCGCGCCACCTCCCCCTTTGTGGTCGGCCGCTGCCGGTCGCCTGTCTTACCACAACGGTGCTGAGCGGTTCTAATTTTACACCATTTCCAATGGTTATAGGCTGCAACCATCATCCACCGACGCTGGTGTCCGGTTCCGCTGCTTCTTTCACGGGGCTCTGGCAAAACTTTGGATATTTTTTTTTCACTTCCTCTTTCACCTACAGGCTCCCTAGGTTGCCACTGTGACTGTGCAGCTCCTAAATTCTAGATTCGAATGAGTTGATGAAATTTCCCACAAAGAACATAATAAGAACGAAGAGGAAGAGTTAAGGACCTTGTTTATTTGGCATGTTCCCTTGGTGTTAACTTGATAACAAGTGGGAGGAATTTTAATTCATCAAAGACAACATCAACAATCAACCCCCCTACCTCAAGGACCACTGGAGGTGTTGAAATTGTGGCTGGAGGAGAGTCCTCTTCGGATGAAGTCGTCAGTGTCTTTCAATACCGGATTGTCACCACCCAAGCTATCGTCCTCCACCGGTTGATGTTACCACTGTACTATGCTGGAGGTTTCTCACTTGATGAAGTCGTGTCAGAAACCCATGCCCATGTTTCCATTAAATATATGTGAAAACCACCCATGATTCATGACATTAATGCAGTTTAATTATGAACCGTAATTAAGGTTTTATCATTCACGTTAAAAATCTTGATGTTTAATCCATTTAATGGCTTGACAAATCATATGTCCCACCACCACCGCTTAGCAGTTACAGAAAATAAATAAAATAACTTTGTTTTTTTATTTTATTATTTTTCAATAAATTCAAGAATTTATCATTTCCTACTGAACTTATGTAGTCGAAGTGAATCTTCCCTTATGCTAATATTGGCATTGCAGATTAAATAGTGCCCTCGGATTTCAATTTCGAACACTAGTTCAGATGTTAGAAAACACACCTCGTATGTTTATTGAATATACCTTAAAAAAGTTCCAAAATTATTAACAGTCACCCTCGACCCACTCTAGTCGATGATAGGCTCCTCCTAGGGGATAAAAGTCCCCAAAAATCTAACTATAATCTCGGATTTTCAATCTGAGTAATGATTTAGATGTTAGGAAATTTGACAATAATATAATTGTTGCCTAATTATTTTATTTACGGCCATAAACTAACGTCCACTACTTACCCACACCAGCCAATGTTAGGGTCTACTTAAGGAAAGAATAACCTCACGAGTTCAGTGGTGGTCTCATATTTTTAATCCAAGTCACCATTCGTGAGTTATAAGAATCTGAAAAATAAAATAATTTTATTTAATAATTTTATATACTGTTATCACATTTTTGGGTTTTCTCAATGGAGGCCCGCACCAACTAAACATAAGTCTCTCTTATTGTAGACCTGCCATCCTAAATGCAAAGGTGCCCTCATATTTCAAATTTGGGAAACCTATGTAATAGTTATTCTACCTTTTTAGGAAAACCACTCATTCACGCTATTTTAATCATAACATTTTTCAACGGATCATTCCAGGAACTCTCGGCCTCAGAATTAGGTGCCGTTAGATTTCATGGTATTAAAATAATTCCATATAATTTAAAATAATTCCATATAATTAGAAATATTTATATAGAAAATCAGGGACATTGCAAACCTAATTTGAATATCATACATTAATTAATAATCATTTATTTTAAACTAATGATCATTGAACCCCATATTATTTCTACATACGATATTAGTTGAAGGAACCTTATTAAGTTAGTTACAATATTTACATCATACATATTGATATTTTTCAATCATGATTCAATATTAATAATTATTGACATATTAGACATTATGAGACTATATTTCATTGATCATTCAAAATTTTATGAATGAATTCAAAATTCATGTGTTGGGTGGGGCATTATTTTAGATAACAAACTATTCTCAATTTATGTATTTTTATAGGAAATGGCTTACAGTTGGGTAAAAATTAATGGAATAAAAAAGAATTATGTTATAGGGATTGAATTATATTATTATATACATTTTAATTATGCACGTCATATATAATTGATTTATTTCCTCAATTATTTAACCTCAAAATATACCAGGAAGTATTAATGTATAGGGTTTTCAATGAGATATGATAATAAAATTTTATGGGAAATAAAGTCTACTGTAGATGGTATTAAAGAATAGTTTATCTACTTCTTTAAAATTATGACCTGTAGACATCACTAATAGCCCTAAAGATATCTCCAAATATTGTAAAAGTTGCTAAATTTTTTTATGGTACACTATGTGTGGTTTCCATGAAATTAGATCTTCCTTTTGGTACTGAAGAGTATATTTTGATGGTACATAGATGAAATTAGGGATAATCAACCTGAAAAATGATATTTTAATATCAACTCTCTCTTCACATGATTCAGATGAGTGTTTCTAAGACTATACTTCATCTAAGACACTCCCAAGGGGTATTCTTTGCTTAATAACTTGAATTATTTAAACCAATATTATGGATGTGTATCTAATGTAATATTTTAGATGTTAGGAATGAATTAAAGTATTATAGAATCATGATATTAGAAAATTTTAGGTCAAAAATCCCTTTCAAAAATAATATTTGAGTATTCAGAATAGTATAAATATTATCATTTAATATTTCATATTTTAGAATAGTGGAAAGAAAATGAAGTTATGAGGTATTTAATTTATTATACGTACAATGTAATGATATCCATCCTAATATTATCCTTCTATAGTTGAAAACATTGTTATAATGCCAGTTTGGTATATCATTTTATGATGAATAATATAACCCATGTAGAGTGTCTGAAGTAAATATGAATGGACAATTTTGATGTTGAATCCCTATTTTGTAAAATACCATCTACATTAAGTGCACCATATGATTCATTAATACAAGAAAATTTGAATGATTATTTCAAATTATATATTTTTTTTACTATGTTACAAATACTGAAATTGGTTGTAAACTGATTAGCGGGAGAAGTTGGTAACATTAAGATTCTAATCATGTACATGAATCAAAATGATGTGTTTAAATCCACATAGTAGGAAAATATAAAATATTAATATTTCAATAATTATTTTTATAAAAAACTATGATACATGATTGAAATGTAAATCCATTAGAATATAAAAAAATAAAAAAAATCAATCGGAATTTATAAAATGAACCTGTAAAGGATATTTGTGATATGATTAAATCATTTCAATTAATTCGGAGGGGTTGATCAATAAATTTAATTTGGGAAAATATATCATACATATAAATATTATAATCCTGAGATATTGGGAGTACAAATGATACTGAGTGGATTTCTATAAAGGGGGAAATAGAGTATAGATTTTCTTAGTGGTATCATGGAATGGATAATAATAAGTGGGAGTGTATCCATGTTTTGGGATTAGGATGACCATGTAAGATAATGGAAGTCATAATAACTAATATAATTAACATGTGTGGGAAATATCATTTGCATAATTGTAAGAAATAATGTGGGATGTTTTTATATTTTAGAATAGTTTCTAATGTATCTTGAAACAATCATTGATATGTCAGGCCTCAACTAATGAATACAAATTAAAATTGGAAGATTTTACATGGATAACATGTAATAAAATTCTTGATGTGTGTGGACCATGGAAATTTTATAATTCAATATCCTAATGAAAATACTAGATAGGGAGATTATAATATATTCCATTATAGTCCAATAAAAATGTTATTATTTTAAAATCAAAATATCTGAAATCGAGGGTCAAAATGATGTAGTGAAATATATAGTAATAATAAACACAAACCTATAAAGAACATTAATTTAGTTGGTTCCATGCAATAATTTGTCTCATTATTGTTTTTTATGAAGATTATATAAATACTTTAACTACTAGGGGTGTAGTTTTTAGTCCAAACTCAATGATTAACTATTTAGTACTCACGTATATATATAGACTCCATTTTTAACCATTGATAGTGAAATCCATTTGTAAAAATTGGGATCATTTAAATCATAGAATTTTTTATAATACATGGGATGAGTTTGATGCCCAATTAGAATTCCTAAATCAATTATAAAATGATGAATTTTTTTTATTTTATTGATAGTAATTTTTATATTTTCAAAGGATATATATTCCATCCTTTCCAGTCAAGAACCAAATATTATTTCCTTCTTTATAGAAATTATTGGTCCATATGGGTGGAAATTTGAATTTATAAATATAAAATATTTACTCATTATTTAGGATTTAATTTTGGTATTTCTACAATAATTAATGGCTACACCCGATAAACATAATAAAAGTTATCAATTGAACTTATTTCTGGATCCAAGAAAATAATATAGCAACCATATAGAATTAAATATGTAGAGTTAGAAGAATTGATGATATAACTTCTTCATATTTTGGATAAAGGTTATATTTGACTGAATGCATCTCATTAGAGATAACGTATTACATATGTGAGGACGGATTGATCAATTCATACATTTAATGTTTATAGATAAGATAATTGGAAGAAAACAAAGAAAAAATAATCTTCATCAAAGGATTGATGATTTATTTGACCAACATCATAGGGTACAATTAATCTCCAAGATTCACCAATGATGAGGGTAACACTATCTAAGTGAAAATAAATAAAATAATATAAATACTCACTTTTGAACAGGATATAAAAATTAAATGTTTTTTTACTCCATTTATATTGACTGATACCCTTGATATATTTCTTGAACTTGATAAATAAATTCATTAGGTAATTACATTATAAAATATTTTAGTATTTATTGATGATATTATGATATATTATAAATTTCATGAGAATTATATTTTTTATATGAGGTTAATATTACAAAAAATAATGAAATGTAATCTTTTTGGTAAATACACAAAATTACAAAATTAGGTCACAAAATTTATCACTAATTGAACACATTATAACCATTGATGGAATATAAGTCAATCCAGATAACAAAATGATTATATAGGGGTCCCCTCTTTCAAAAAAAAAGTGGCTTATATTTTTATTATCCTTTTTATATAATTACACTATAGAGATATATTGAAGAAACTTTCATGGATTTAGATTCCACACGATCGCGATCAATAAAAATGAATTCGATAATAGGTGGATAATTTTTATTGATGAATGTTTCCATGAAATAAATAAGTATTTGGTAATATAACATATTAAAACATTACCCTCTAGTATGGTGGGATTTTTAAATTCTATAAATTAAAAATTAACTGGTCTTTGGTTTATACTCATAAAAAATTATATATTGATAAACTATGAATAATTTATGTTGAATAATCATGTAATAAATTATCCTTTCAATGATTTTAGGTACTGAACAGTTATATTTACACTAAATATATGAAAAAACTCACTTTATTGGAATAAGTGTGATATATACATTGGTTACCAAATCCCAATGTGTATATTAATGAAAAAGGTACTAAAAATGTGACAATTTAAGTAAATTGAAATTTTTAATTACTATATTTTTCTTTCTCATTATCACGAAATTGAAGAAATGTTATTAGTGTGTTATGTAGAAAATAACTTGGAATTCACTCAATGATGAGTATTGAAGTATATCCATTGATCAAGGACTTGTTAAAAAATTACATGGAATTAATAAGGTAATGGAAATCATTAATTCTATCCCAAATGAATTCCCTAAAATAATTACACATGAAGATCAATAAGGAAGCATGACATGATCCAATTATATAAAATAATATATATTTTTTCAAAAATGGATTGTTCTCATAGTTCAATGTTGATTAAGAACGAGTAGTAGGGTTTTTATAAGGCTATTAAAGTTATATATTACATAATTAATAAAAGAGATCATAGATTAAGCCATTGATCTGTGTTTTATATGCGTATCAGAAGCTCAATAATTTATATAGATCTATGAGTTTATTATTAGTGGTATAATATAAATTGGTGTATTTATGATTATATAATTAGGTATATTATATATGAAAATGTGAAGGTTAGGGGACAACTACAAAAACCTATGTTTCACCTACTACCCTTACATGTATAGAAGAGGGACAACACCAATATGATCTTTATTATTTACCTTCCTAATAAATCCAAATGAAACAATTACATTTTAGTAATAATTGATAGATTAATTAAGTATAACCATATTAATTACACATTATAGGATTTATACCTTGTTATCTTTAATCATTTTTTATTCAATAAGTTGGGATAATTCATTGAGAACCACATTCATTTATTTCTAGATAAGATCCATGACTTACTTCCAAGTTAAGGAGGGTACATTTAGTTTTCATTAATACAAAAGTAATACTAGGCACATCCAATTATCCTCGAAATTATGGAAGCCTAGAGAGGACTATTTATACAATAGAAGACATGTTAAGGCCTATCTCACTTTATTTTTTTGGGGGGATGTGATAAACATCTTCCAAATATTAAATTTTCCAACAACAAAATTTCCATTAAAGGATTCAAATGGAATCTTATGGGTATCTCTATGGTAAATAGTGTTGTATTAAAACATATTGGGGTGAACAAGGATAATTAAAATTGAATAAACTATACTTTTTTAAAGAAATTACATATATAAAACATATGATCCATAAAATTATCATGGATTTAAAAAATTGAACAAATAGCTATCATTATAGTAAAAATAAGGAATTATAATCAATTATTGGGGAATATTTATTCATCAAAGTATCACTATGGAATGGATTCATGATTTTTGAAAATAAGGGGAAACAAATATTATGTTACATTTGACAAATTTATATTTTGTATCCTATTAGAGTAGTGGATTAATATTTATCACTAACTAAAAATATTTTAATGGACTTGGAAATCATCAACATGTCCATTTTAAAAGATTATTTTTCAAAACCATCACATATTATTAGCCAAAAAATTCCTATAATTGGAACCTAATGTTTTATATTAGGAAGAATTGATACATATTGTTTATTAAAGGAAAAAAGTGTTGTATAATAAGAAACCAAACTCATGATATTATTACAGAAAAAAAAAAGGTTAGAAGAAGAAACATGGTATCCTGATGAAGTGGTTATAGATAAATACACCACATTTATTTTGAGCCAAGACAAAAATTTCAAGGGGTTAATTCCATAAGGGTAATAATTTAATGGCCAAAAATATAATTTTGTTATAAATAAATTTACTCATGTTTCACAATGTATATTTAATTATGCTTTATACTATATGTACATTTAATAACCATTGAATTTAAATTCACAAAATGTAATAATATTAATGGTAACAACTAAGAATTTTGTTGGAAGATAAACAAAAAATAAAAATTTATAAATGATGGTATAAACCAAAGGCTTTATTTCTCTTACGGATATTAGACCTAAATTAAAATAAATTAAATGATATTGAAGTGATACTTATATGAATAAAATTATTTAGGAGATTGTAAAACCTTTAATTTTGATGTATTAAATAACTAATTATGTGAATTTTTTATTTTATATAGTCAGTAGAATGATATACGACACTTAAAATATGACTATTTGGAGTTATGATCATGATCATTATGAAATTTTTTTTTCATGTTAACATTCGAATTAGTATATAAAAATATAAATTGTTAGAGATAATTGTTGTAAAATGTATAAATGATTAGATCAACTAGTGGGATCATTACTTTTGAATCACATTTATCAAATATTGGGTGGTTGGTAGCATCACTAGGGGTGTGCACTTGATCAAGCCCCAGAAGCGACTCACCAAGTAAGGATCGAGTGGAATCACCTATGAGAGACGTTCATGTTATTTGGAATCACCAAAAAATAAATGTTATATGTGTAACCCCTTTGAATGTATCACCATCATACACCATAACATTATGTATTATAATGGATGAATAATGTTTTTATGTATCTTAATCTTAATTAATCGGAAGCACTTGTTTTCTCAAAATATAAAATTAGCTATAATTGTGTTCTATGTTTATATAATATATCACACTTATATGAAAATTAAGTTAAAATTTTTAAATAACAAAAATAATGAAATAATAATTTTTTTTTGTAAAATATATGTCTCAAATTTTCATTAAAATAAATTCCTATGAGAATTTTAAAATTTTTTAATTATTTTTTGTTTTCATAAAATCATTACAATTTGTTTTGTTATATAAATAATAAAATATGTATATGTAATAATATGTATTTTTATAATGGTTATAAATATTTTAATCATATATATTTTTTATTCTTTTAATAAATAAGTATATTATTTAATAATTATATTTAACATTGAAATTTTTATTGATAATTTGGGTGTAATTTTTGAAATTCAGATATTGAAATTTTTTTATGGTTATTCTTACATAATATTTATGATTGGTGATTTTTTTGGTTGAATCATAAACTACTGTATAAATATATGTTAACTGTTATGAAATCATAATGAAATAAAATTCATTTAATTTATACTATAATGATGTTCTAGACCAATTATTTTCCCTTATAAAAATATTTTATTTAAAAAAAATGAATGATTTTTCAAACATATAATGATTGAAAAATAACATAAGTTGTATTTTATAATTTTAAAAATTCATTCATTTTTGAATAATAATCTCATAAGACTCAAAAAGAATATTATTTTTAGGATATAAACTTATAACCAATAATAATACTAAAAATACTTCCCCATAGCAACAACCATGGGTTAAAACCATGGTATGACCAATGGATTTACATTTTTTTATAACATTGTATCCAAAAGATTTGGTATGAAATATATAACATGTCCCTTTATTTTGATATAAAAATACACTCATTCTACCAATACTCATAACATCCAAGACATTGTATGCTTCATTATTTTCACTCTCTACATCATTTCCACAGAGTTCATAAGGTTATAAGGATCTCTTATCATGCTCTTGGAAACCACAATACATGTAATGGATTTCATTCCTCTCTACTTTATTCATTATCATACGTTTTAATAAGAATAATAATTTTTAATTTTTATGTCTTAATATTTTCATAATATTTCCATTATTTTCATTTGATTACCTTCTAATTAGATTAAATTTTTTCTCACTCATTAATCCCATTCCAAATTTTTTATGTATACTCATATAATGATGAAATCATTCCCTAATTCTATATACGATACAATTATTTTGTGAATACCCAACCCTAAATTTAGAAAAAAAAATGCATATAGATATCATTATACATAAATTTTTTTGACATCAATGTATTAACCTCACATTACATAATTGTGGGTAAAAAAGATAAAATCATTTTTAGGATATATGATTTATATGAAAAATATAATGTTAAATGTATAAAGGGTATACAATGATTGCACTCAAATGAATTAGGTAACTAAAAAATATATATAATTGATATTTGTTTGATAATATAAAATCATTCCTTAGTTACGTTTTAAGATACATTGGGAAAATATTGGTAAAATGTGTTATGACACCACATGGATGAACCTGCGAGATGAATAATGATGATATGATTATAAATGTATCATGTTTATGTTATATAAAAATGTATATGTTTTTACTCATGTACATATTATAATGAGATTATAATATGCATCTTGTATTTATGATCATTCTCAATTGTTATTCCAAGGTCTTACAAATGATGGTTAATTATGTTATATTTCCTTTGTTTTTCTATAACATGGAGTTGTGCTCACCTTTTTCAGTTCATTTATATCCCAAAGAAATCACTTACAATGTGGTAACCTAAAATGAAATAATAATGGTTTATTTTAATATGATTAAATAATTTCTATGTTTATGTTTTCTTTATATAGACCATGTATTATACACCAAGACTGTAGGACCAAAAAAATAAAAGGATACCTAGAAGTATTAATGTAATGTTTGGATAAGGAATTATGTTAAAAACCAGGAATGAAAATGTTTGACTTTATATTAGGGGATGGTGATAATGTTAATACACAGTTCCCCATAATCATGTTTTGGAATAGGGCGAACATTCCAGAACTATGAAGAATGAATCTTTGATGGATTCAAGTAAGGGAACTTTTGTAATTATAGATATACTTGAATTAGTGTCCATCTAAATTCTAATAAATCCAAGGATATGATTTGGATGTATATATTGAAGAAACAACTGTGTGGTTATCTCAAGATATATGTAATATTCTAACATGATATGGGGATTTAAGTAGTTATTCTCATGGTTCCCAAAATAAAACACTTGAAAAAACTCATCGGAATATTGGATAGTGTATAGTATCATAAATTTCCAGTTTCTTCATTAACTAGGTGATATGAATGCTCAACATGTATTCAAACAATGGATTAAATGTTTCATTCCACGTATATATGTTGATATTTGATAGTATGGTGATTATGACCCCAATAAATTCATGTACAATTCACTAAATAAATTTCGAAAGTTTAGGATCTTTCATTTTATGAGGATTTAAGGGAGGGATCACCGAACCATGTAACTCCTAGAACCTATTATATTAATGGGATAATTTTCAAAACTCAAGAAATTATGAATTTTGTTTTTGAAATGTTAAAGGGTTACTGTGGGGGGAGACTCTATTTATTCTATTGTAGAATACAAGTATAAGTGGTGATGAGTAAATCCTAATTTTTAATGAATATGTTATAATGTATGATAAATATATATCGTTTTTATTATTTTATGATGAATGAAATCCAAATGTTTTCTTGTTGATGTTTGTCACCGATAATGATTATCTGTCAATGGAATTGATGATTATTTTAACATATGTCTTAGAATGTAAATTATGACACTCTTATTTCCATTCAATATATTAGTTTTTTTACTGTATTTTATGATTTTATTTTTAGTTCTAGTATTCCATGTTTACCAAGATTTTGTGATGGTTTTTGGGATTCCCATAAATGTTTATGAGTTATTTTTAGTGGAATACACTTATAGTTAATTGGGAAAAAACTAGTTGGATGATGTAGAGTTTTATAAAATTCAGATTTTTATGAATTCAGTATTGTCTATTGAGGAATAATATTACATTATAAACATTTTATTATAGTTATTTATTCATTTCACAAGTCTCGTTGTACTTTGATGATACTCTAATAGTATAATGTGATGTTTTCTTTCTTATGGTAGTGTCAAACCCAATGGTGGAATATGAGTTTGGAGCATCAATGGTTTAGTTTGAATTTATAATTGACTCATTGTACACTATTATAAATGTGGATCCTAAATTTCCCACTGATCATTATATTGATCGCCCTAACACATTTTTCCTGGAGCAATATATAAAGGTATAAATAGTTGAGGGAGATTATACCATGATCATGGAGGCCGAGATTATAATAATGGTGGAGTCAACTAATGAGATGAGTCCCCCTTCAACAATACAAAATTATTTCTAGAATCCATATCCATTAGTTTATCAATTCATCGAGTATGATAATGATACCAAATACTAATCTTATTTAGTTTTATATATGGGTAAGGAGAACTAGGAGATCCAGTGTAGGTTTTTAATTAAAACGCAGGGCCTCTTCTCCTACATAAAATGTTTTATATGGGTTGTTGGGTGGAAACGTCTCACCATTTATATGTTAAACTATGGTTTAGTTGGGATGAATATATTTTCCTACATGTATTGACCATAAAAATATTCGTAGAGTTTGAGTAAAAAATGAATAGATAATTACAATCTTATAATACATCATCTATGTCATATGTTGTGGAATCAAATAATGTGTACTAGTATGTGATTACTGTAATGGAATTGGAGGTGTTCAAGATGTATGTCCTGACACTAATGAGGAATGAGATTGTAGACCTCTAGAGGACCCATATAACCATAGATAATGTCTGGTTGGACCATGAGAAATCATAAGTTGAAGTGTAAAGGCATCAATATGAAATCCTCTTACTATATGATAGCATGGTGTATATTTAGGTGGTGGCCAGAATAGAGGAGTTGATGAGGTTGTAGGAGGCTGATGTATCCTCGCTGCAAATATTGTTTGAGCTTGATTATGTAGTGGATCTAGAAATACTATATGAAAGAATGTTTCTATGTACCAGATATAACAATTTATGACCCTCATTACATTTATATGAAATAAAAGTTTTACATTTCTGAAGTCACTAACTTTGACATCATTGTGTATTGATAATTTTAATGAAACAAAAAACTAAAACCTCTAAGTAGACATAAGTCATTGTCCATGTGAGAAACAAGTGATAATAAAATATTGTTCATATTACTTGATAGTACATAACATGTGAAGATCAGTTGGCTTTGGAATGTGACATAACCCCTATAATAGAACCCCTGAATATGGGTGATCGAGGATGGTACAATAAAAGAAGTCTGGTTTCCATAAAAATATGTATTGATTAAAGGGGTTATATTATCATTGGTCTTAGAATTAGACTTATGTATAGGTAAGTGGATGAAATTTATTATGGGACTCCAACATTCTAAATTGAATAATAAAGGTGGGATATAGATTATATAAGAACACTGGGTGAATATCCGCAAAAAGGGCTCACTTCTATATTTCTAGCAGCAGGTTAAAGAATGTTAAGGATTATTTTTGACTACATTATAAAAAATGCTTAACTATATTAGTGAGAATAATGTTATCATTGGAAAATATTCTTGAGTAAAGAGGTGTAATGAGAAAAGGGTACCATTTCCATCATCATTGATATAATAGATTCCAATTGTAAAATTATTGTCGTCTATTACTTATTTTGTATACGAGAGATGAGATGATACTTGGGAACCTATCCTAGTATTGTAAACTGATGTTTTTTTGAAACCTAATGGCCTATGTGTATTCAAATCATGTGATTCTATGTTTCCTTGTGGGATATAGGGATATTATCATAACGAGTTCAACAAATATTTGGTATATGTCAATGTCAATTGAGAATATCTTTGGGGAATACTAAAATAATTAGAGGGATTGTCCGATAGTGTGATTTTGTTACATACATAAAAGGAAACCCTATGAGAGACAAGGGATTGGGGTGGTATAATTCTATGGGGGTAAATGTCCTCCCTAATGATATATATCTTATGAATATATATCTCAAAACATATTGGAATATATAATAAGGATATATGTCAAGGACTAGATGATGTTGGTTTTTAATGTTACATAACACAAACTATATATGTTCTACATGTTTATTCTCATAGATTTAGAGACATTGGTTTTATAGACTTTAAGTCTACAAATATTGTAACATAGTAGGAATTTTCATTGTTTAGGTTCATGAAAATCAAACCAAGGGTGGATAATATATTAATCTCATAAAGCATCAGTTATGGTTGTACAAGAGTTTAAAGCCCTATATATTGGAATGTATGATGGGAAAAAATTTATATGGAAATTAGGCTTGAGAATGAAAAACATGGTTTGAGAGTCAAATAAAAATATAGACAACCTCAGGGAAATATTCATGTTGTTCATGTTCAGTAAAATTTTCTTGTTAACTAGTTTATACAAATAAGAGTGAGATTAGTTAGGTGTTTCTAAAATTTTATTAAATTCCAATTTTCATTTAATCTTAACCCCTATTGAAATTTGATAAAATATTTTTCTAAAATATAATAAATGATCCTCCTAGTTTACCCTAACAAATTTATCATATTCAATTTGGGAATCAAGTAATAAAAATCATTAATTTTTTTCATGGTTTATCCCCTACCAAAAAACAATGTCCCTTTTTAATCATATTTTAACCTAGTAACTGTTACTCAACCATAATATTTTCATAAAATAATGGATGTTTTGGATGTTTTCATCCTTATAAAATTATCATCAAATTAAATAGATGAGTATTTAATCTATTTCATTAGTTACTATTACTTTCATCTCATATGTACATTACACTAGTATAAAACATGGTTTTAATAGTTTCTATCCCTATTGATGTTGGTTAAATATTTTCATTGGATGTCACAACATCTGTTGAATCAAATTATCTTCTTCTCAAAATAGTAAATCAATGCCTTCTAAATATTCTATTAATATCATTAAACTTGGTCATTGTTAATTACACTAATTCATGATTTTTTAGAATCAATTCATAGGTTAAACTCACACAAATTTGGATGAACATTACAACCAAGAAAATTATATTGATTTCCCTACCCAAGTAATATGGTCTTTCCTATTTTTCATATACATATTTAATTGTTTAAAATTATATGTATTGCATGAACTAGTATGTGATCCATATTCTTATTCTTCTTCTTCTTCATATTCTTCTCTAATTTTTACCTATATTTTTTAAGCTTTATAATAGGATTGGAACTTATATTTATTCCTTGACAGTCCTCTATAGTTATCTCAACACTTATATATCATGTCATTATCACATTTGAGTTCTTTAAACCTTTATTTATTTAAATTATCTATTTTATTTTACTACAAATGTAAAACGTCTTCTTCTTAGGAAGTATAATAGAATTTATATATAAAGTATCTCATTATGTTTAAGTAGTAAAAAATGAAATACTCATTAATTTATTCCCTCATATTTTTATATTTAAATTTTTCTAAATAACTATCTCTAGTGTTATTACAAAAATACCATTATTTAATTTTTCATTAATTTGAATTTATCTATTATTTATTCATCAACAATAATGGGTTATCACATCTAATAATAATCACAAATATATTCATTCTTCTATAGTAGTATGGATATATAAAACATTGGAATTTTGAGCATGGATTCTTCCTTCATAGAGTAATACAGTTGAAATAGTAGTTGTGTCCCCTGAAATTGTAACAATACATCACTAATTTAAATACTCCTCATTTTAGATTGATTCAAAAAGTAATATTTTATATTTTGAACCGTATTAACAATATAGGAAACATAAAATGAAATTCTATATCAATTTATCAAATGTTTCAAAATTTCCAAATTTGATAATAAATTCTTCCTTCATTAATCATATTATAACTCAAAAGATTTAATACAAATATGTTCTATGATTATTAACCACATAAAAAAAACACAATAATATTTGGATTTAAATCATATATTTTTATCAAAAATATTTATTCTCAAATATTCTTATTTTATTATCACAATATAAGGTAATAAAAATTCCCTCATATATATATATACTTATATACTTATATACATATTTAAAAATTCTAATTGAAAGATTGAATTTGGGGTTGAAAATGATTCAGGATATTTTAATCATGAAATAAGAGCTTAAATATCGTCAAATTTATTTTATATTCAAAAATTTTACTCTAGACACACATTTATTGTTCCTCCTAATTCTTAAATTTTATCTATTGAATGAATCATACACATTGCATGAAATAGTTATATTCCTACTTTTTTATCCTTATGTAGTTAAGAAGAAATATATATATTGTTGAATCTTAGGAATAATTAGTACACATAGAGGGAAATCATCCATACAAAATTTCAAATGGTTCTTTCACAAATATGGTTGATTTTTATTCACATGATAAATTATTATTCTGAAGTGACTTGTACAAATTTTTTATGTTTTTTAGAGTTGAACAGTTACTCAATTTTTATACTGAACCTAAATATTATATATTTCATGAAATTACATTAAATTTACATCAATTAATTGTAGGGCCTATATATGAGTTCAAATTTACAAAGAAATTATTCAAATAAGTTCTTTAATTGTTTGAATAATCTCAAATTTCTTCATCCGATTTCCATGGACCTTTGAAAATTGTTTAATATGAAATTTAGAATATTAAATTTAATTCACTGCCTCTATCATTCGGCCTTCAAAAACATTTATTATATCCATCATCAATATGAAATTTATTATTAAATTCAACAATTATTTTGTTAATTAGTCCATATATTTATATTATATGGTCTATGGTATATTCTTTTAGATAAATTAAAATATTTTTATCCTTTTAGATACAGTCATAAAAATATTCTTGAAATATTTTAGTATCCAAATTACCTTTTTTCACATGTAATATATTATTGGAATTACTTTTCCAACAATAATAAAATTCCTTAATACTATAATGATTAACTCAATTGATAATCACATTTTAAGGGCTATAATAACTATCAACTATCTCTTCTTAATGACATTTCAAATATAATGAGTGATATTTTGTTACTTATACCCATTTAAACCTCTAACTAGTATAACAATAAATGTATGGGATGCCATCAATATCTCCCTTCCATGGATACTTACTCCATCACCAATTTTCTCTGATACATATATGGACATTCTCATTTAAAACAAATACCTTCATGATCCATTGGGAACTGTAATCCCTCTCTTTGAATTTCTTCCAATAATATGAAGTTATTAATACAATAAATGCAGGTTAATATTATTTAGAAGTTAATATTATATATCAGATTTATATAAAATAAATATAAAGGAGGGAAATTACCCCCCCTCATGATTCCATTATTGTTGAGGGAAGCCCATAAAATCTCATATATCAAAGTAGAAATTATTATCTAACTTTATTATTATTTTATTTTTTCTCCACCATTTTTGATGTATTCATTCAATCTATTTTAGAGAATTTTGGCATGACATCGTTTATATAAATGTGCTACTAAATAATAATTTCTAAGCTTACGTGGTCTAACCCATCATATAAAATAAGTGTGAAAAATTATAAATTTTTTTTTCAGTGAAATATACACCATGTGATACGAACTCTAAAACAATTTTCATAGGATTTGTAGAGCAATATTTTCATAAAATATTATAATAATATACTCATGTTGAATAAAAAATAGAAAAATTAGAATTTTATTTTATTATTTACAATCATTAATAGATAATCATTCCAACTTAAAACCCATATGTAGGAAAAAATAAAAATAGTGAATTGAATGTGAAAAATATATCTCATTTTAGGTATATAGATGGGTTGTCTATAATTTAAATTTAACAAGAAAAAATTAAATCTTTATTAGATTGATATTCCTTATCTCAACTTCAATTGATTCTAAAATGTGATGAAAAAAAATTTAAATGTTATTTTTTTCATGAATAAATGTTTGTTAAATATGATTGAATATCATACACATAAAAAATAATGAGAAACAAAAAATATTTTTTCTCTTTTATAAAGATGATTACATTAGTCATCTATATAACCAATTAAAATTAAAAAAAAAATTAGTCTAAGAATATAAAATACAAAAGATAAATTAAGAAAATAATGATCCCCCCATTCTGCTAGAATCATCGACTCTATTTTAAATTCTATTGAAATGTTGTAAAATATAATTATACCAATAAAAATATTACTGAAAGGAAAATAAAACCATAAGATATATTTATTGAATATGTAGTGAATGAATGAAATGTTATTAATATGGTATAATGAGAAATTAGATTGTTAGGATTCAAATTTTATATAACCGTTTGTCAAATATATTCATTGTTCAATATGATGATTTCAAATTATACCATTAGGTAATAACTTTTCCATTATAAATAGTGATTATAAGTATTAATGGCAAAGTATAATTAATACAAAGAGAATAATCAATGGCCTCAAATAGTAGAGTCTTGATGTTTGAAGACCATTTATCCAAGTATAAGAGGGAGGAATCAGAATATGGATTCAACCATATCAAAACCCAATACAAACTTCATCAAGTGATTCTTTAATGAAATCAGATACGATATAAGTTCAACTTGATTACCACTAAAATATTGTTAGCCTATCCACCCCATTAAACAACCACTATTAAACACATTACCCTTAGGGAATATATGAGTGTAACAAGGGGTTATGTTTCTATGAATTAGATACATAATATTTAAATTTCATTGTGTAAATAAAATTATTATTCCATAAATCACTTTTATAGATTGGTTTTCGTTAAAAAATAAATGTTTAATTAAGAAAATTTTGATAATTTAATTTTTAGTCGATAATGAAACACAATTATATCTATCTATAAAAATATAAAATCTCATCTTCAACTAATGTATTATGAATAATATTTATTTCAATAAAATAAATTATTAAAATATTCATATCAAAATATAATTCTAAAATAATATTATGGCGAAATAAATTTTTATAAGTGTTAGAATTATGATTGTGACTTAAAAAATGCTATTATTAAATAACTATTGATTTTCTAATTAAAATTTAAAATTCCCATATTTTTATAATCATTCCATAAAAATAATCCATATATTTAAAATCAAAACATTAGAATTTATATAGAGGGAATTTATGAGAATTTTCAAAAAATAAGTTTTTTGTGGTTAGTAAAAAATACATTTTTAGGGTTTTGGTATATTTTATAACATCATATTTACTTCTTAATGATTTAATAATTAATTAACCACATTAAAAGACCTAAAATATTATTTTTTATTAACATTATGTATTTTAATATATTTTAATAAATATTTAAAACAATATTTTACTTTCAGATGTCTAAAATGATTTCTTTAAACAATACTTTGTAGAATAATTATTTTTCCATGCCAAAAGATATATTATATATGGTTTTAAGTTATGTTTTATTAATGAATAAAAAAATGTGTCCCTAATATTTAAAACTATGGTAAAAAATCTTTTGAATTCAAATGGTTTTTCATTTTTCCTAAACCTAGATTTCTGAGACTTATACTTGAAAATTACGAAAGAAATCCCTCAGTTTTTCTATAAATACCCACCATTTCACCATTTAACATCACTCCCAAGACATAATCCATAATGTTATATATTTTACACATAATGAGTTTACACATGTTTCCCTAAATACCTCATGTTTCTTTCCTCAGGTTTTAGTAACAACTCATAATGTTAAGAAAATATCCGCATCTCTTTTCCATTCAAGTTCACTTTCTATGTGGTACATCTTCCAATTTCATAAATAATTTCATTGGTGAAATTTATTTTATCCCATTACTGTAATAATTTTATATTTATATTTGAGACAATTTACTCTACCATTTTACCTTTATGAAAACAATGTTTTATACCCATCATGTTGCTGAATTTACTTTTGAAATTTCCTCTTTTACATGAGAAATCCTATTTTCTTTTTAATTTGAATACCCAAACCTCTTTTATTTTCTATTGGTATTAAATTTTAATTTAAAAGATTAATTTTATTATATTATTTACATATATGAAGCCATAAATTTCTTTTATGATGTAAAAATAATGTATTGACCTTTTCTCTTGGCATTTTGAATGAAATAATTTTCATATAAAATCGATTCTTTATTCAAAACAGGTTACTAATTAAGTGATTAATTATAAACAATTTGGCTAACCTGAAATTAATATATATGAATGGTGCACAATTATATAACATCAATTCATCCTTTAATGAATTTAATCTCTATAGATGACATGTTTTATGATACCATGGTGAATAAACATATTATATTTTATTTATAACACATTTGTGATAAACCCCGCTGTTATTCTTATAAAATACTCATTAAACCCCTGTAACCAAATTTCCATATAATTAATCATTTTATTATAATTATTTATTTCTCTTGTTCATGAATTATTTTTATGCATCATGTTCTTATTAATATCTATCATGATCACATGATTTTTTTCCATATTTCTTAATCCCAAAATTGTATTCATGCTCACCCTTATCTTTTGATGTATGTCCTTGATATATGAGATATGGTAAAATTTAATTAGTTTGGACAAATAAATCTATCATTAAATTGGATTTAGAATAATGATTTATTGTAGCACATTTTATGTATCAGATTTTTGAGAAAAATAAACTTCATATGATCATGTGTTTGAACCATTTAATGAAAAGTTATTTAAAAAAAGTAGGATTCCATAGTTGTTATAAAAAGAATATTTATTTATATGTGGAAATTAGGATTCTAAAACATTATAAATAAAGATATTATAATTTATAGATGTATGAAGACATCATGGTATTTTGGAAAGTAATAAATATGTTGTTAATGACAAATGATATCTCTTTATAGATATGAAAATGTTGATGTATCTATGTAA
Organism: Viscum album; assembly: GCA_963277665.1. NCBI lineage: Eukaryota > Viridiplantae > Streptophyta > Magnoliopsida > Santalales > Viscaceae > Viscum > Viscum album. Next base: position 990,447,610 of record OY728140.1, read on the forward strand.
CAAAAGTATCAAGTGGTAACTCCTAAAACACCAATTGGAGATGGACATGGAATAGAACTAGTTCACAACAATGAGACTTGGTACACAACTAGTTTGACACATCTGGGGGATATTTCTAGTCAATCACAAGATTTTTATAAACCATTCTTAAGGATATATAAAAAATTTAATTTTAATTAGAGGATCTAAATAATATATTTATGAATGATGTATAAAACATAAATACAACTTATAATTATTATATATATTAAAGTAAAATTTTTATCAAAAATGATTTTTTATTTTATAAAAATGGTGTCAAATAAGAGAAATAATGTAAAGGATGAGTGAAATAGGTGATGCTTTGATGATGTTCTGATGAATGATGGAATTGAAAATTCCATGAGGATTATGAATCAAATAACTTGAGTCATGAACAATAAATCAAATCAATTCGTGATACCAAATTCACCATAAAGGTAAACAAATTCCATTAATTCATTCATACTATGAATCCCACTTCATTTCATCGGATATACCAAACCCATTTATTCCTAAAAAATGGATAAGCTCTATAGAAAATATATTTCCAGTACTCCATTGTCTAAATCAAGAGAATTCCACCCTAGAAGTATACCTATTAGAATGATAATTCGATTAATGGTGTAAACTGACTATATACATTATTCAAAGAAGGTAGATTTATTATATAGAGTGGGATGAATTTAGGAGAATTGTTTTCAATAAATATATTTTTTATTCCATGTGAAGAAATGGGTAATGAATTATTATAACTGAAAAAGAAGAGAAAAAAATCTTTGGCCAGCTATCAAATGAAAATTACATGATTATATCAATACACCTATTGTCTTTTATGAATCATATTTAAATGGTTGATATATTAGTTTATGTTATGATACCAAATCTACAGAGTAATGTAGAATACTGTGACAATGAAAACTCTAAAAATATTGTGTAGAGTGTTATGAATTTTGAATAGTAGTTTGGATATACACAGTGGTATCATATATCTAATGAAAATAGGATATTAATAAAATAAATCATATTGAGTAATATTGATCATAGATGAGTATGAAATAAAAAATATCTTCCGAAATGTAACAAATTTGTGAAAAATCATTTAGGTAAATGGTTTCCATAGATTGGAATGTGTGAAACGTGTTGAAGAGATGTCCATATATCTAAAAACAATAGTTCTAGGATGAATCATTAACTTATTAAAAATAATGACAAAGGTAATATGGTACATGCCGAACCATGAGTTTAATGCTTAAAAGTGAAAAGCTTCGTAACATTTCCAATCAATGTATAAATCAGAAGATAATTTATGGGAATAACCATTATCATTAGCATAGGCCAATGGATAATGATCAGCTTATTTCTATTATGAAGACTGAGGTATAGGATCCATATTATATGGTGTAAAGTACTCCCATTTAACTCTAAAATATAGATTACACACTTCTTGATTCTGGATATACAAATTTATTTATTTCATCATTTTTTGTAAAAAATATTTAATAAATCCCTAATCTATAAGAATTGGATTTATCAGTCTAGATAGCTGGAGGGATTATCATAGTGTCAACATTTTTTAGAAACAATAATATTAACTTTTTCAATTACAATCTCCTTGGAAATCATGTATACATTCCCTTGGTGTAATTGATCAATATACTAGGGTTTTATTGGAACTCAATGTATAATTCATTGTTCAACTATAGAAGCAAGGAAATTTCAATTATCTTGAATGGAACACCTATATTAATTTTTAAGGATAAATATCCCGACATGATATTTTTCTATAAACACCACCTATAGCCTTTATTATGTTGATAATTAGTGAAGAGGGATAACGAAATATAAGTATAAAGTTAGATAATAACCCCATCATTAAGCAATATAATGACTTATTTATGGCACTTATACCCAGACCACCCCCACAAGGATAGGTAAGGACCTCTATTGAAATTATAACAAGATCCATGATGATATTGATGACTGTGTATATAATAAAAATATAGAGTTGGATGAATTGAAGAAAAAACTTCACGATCTATTGGTGAAGGGATTTATCTGACAATGTGTGTATCGTATGGGAGGAGATGTTATGTTTGTGAAAAATAAGGGTATATCAATGTAGTTATTCATTTATTATAGATATCTTAACTAGATTACCGTGAATATCAAGTGACCTATCCCAAAGATTGATTCATTTTTGACCAACTTCATAGGGATCAATTGTTCCCCAATGTTGAAATCTCTTCTAGCTATCATCAATTGAGGGTGAAGAAATAAGATATTTCATTGACTCTCTTCCATGAAAGATATGGTCATTATGAGTTTGTTTTTATTCACATCGTCTTGACCAATTCTCCTTCTATAATAATGTATTTTATGAATAGAGTATTTATGTAATAACATGTGAAATTCATGTTTATTTTTATTGATATTATTATGATTTGTTCCAATAGTATGAAGGAGTTTTAGGATCAACAATGTGTTTAACTGAAAACATAGAGGAAGGAGAATATTTTTAGAACAGTCAAAGAATTTGAATTTTAGTTACATCAATATTCTATCAGGGGGAATATTGTAACAATTGAAAGATTCTTAGTTGACCCATATTGGAAAAAGTTTATTGAGGAGTTGAAACATCCCACAACAATAACAAAAATATTTAGTTTCTGTTGATTAGAAGGATATTAATTGAGATTTGTGAAAAAAAATCATGAAATTCTAATACAGTAACATAGTTAACTCAAAAGGTTCTATATTCATCAGGACACAGGAGCATGAATTTTTTTTCCAAGAATAGAAGACGTGATTAGATAAAGAATAAATGTTTACTCATTCAACTATTAGAGAAGGATTAATGTGATGAATAAATAAAAAGGAATGGGTGTTTCCTCATAAAAAATGACATAGTCAATAGATATGAATATAAGTAGTTATGGAATCATGAGGATAATTATCCAATACTTAGAATATAGCCAGATATAGTTTTTGTTCTTTGAAAATATAGAGGCATTATATTTATGTTGAGAAATGTGATATATACTCAAACTAACAATGTTTAAATAATATAATAACATAGAAGGAATTGAACATGAGGAAAATGATATTGTTGGAATTTATGAAATTATATTACTATTAATTTCATTATTAACCAAAAAGATAAAACAATTTCATTAATGAAATATGTAGAAAACCCCATATTGTTCTTGAAATTTGGAGGATTCAAAGATATCCCTTGATCAAGGATCTAGTAATGTAGTACATGGGAATCATAAGGTAATGGAAATAATAAACCTTATCCTAAATGAATTGTAAGCGATCATTAATAGAAAATATAAAGATATATAAGGGATAAGTTTAATTATTAAAATTGATCATAGTTCATCTAAGGAATGTGATGTTTCTTGGGTTCAATATTGATCAATAATGTGTACTAAAACATTGTTCAAGGATATTTGTTCCATATATTATGATGATAAAGGTGTATTTTATGGATTAATCTCATAGATATACATTTTATATACATCCTAGAAGAACAATAATGTATAGGGACCAATGTAATCATTATTGGTGGGGTAATATGAAATGAGATATTTCTGACAATGCAGTAAGGTGCATGTTATATTAGCTAGTGAAGGGAGAGTGACAAATTCCAAAATGGTTATTGAAACCAATACCATTACCAAAATGGAAGTGGAAAAAATCACTATTGACGTCATCACAAGTCTCCCATGAATATCCAATTGAAAAAAGTGTGATTATGGTTATAGTGGAAAGACTCACCAAGATATCCAATTTCATCATTATTCAACAATATTTCACTCATGAAAAAATTTCCATGATATAAATAAAAGAATTTATGTTGTTGAATTTGGAACCACTTTCTATTTTTTATGATTGTGACCCAAGGATTATATCTAAATTCTGGTAAAGTCGTCCACATGTTCTGAATACTGAATTTCATTTTAGTATGGCCTATCTTCCACAAAATGATGGCCAATCTCAATAGACCATTTCAACACTTAAGGACTCATTGACAGCATACTCAATGGAATTTAAAGGTGTGCGGGATAAACACATCTGATTATATCAGTTATCATGAAAAAATAGTTTCCACTCAAGTATTCAAATGGAATTGTATAAATCTATATATGGTAAGAGATGCAGAACTCCAACATCGTTGGATAAGTTTGTGAGAGAAAGGTACGTGGTGCCGGTATTATAAAAGAGTTGAAAAAAATAGTTTCATGAAATCAAATAACATAAATTGTTTCTCTAATTTGGTAAAAGATCTTTGATGAAACTTGTAAAAGGGATATGAATTTTGATATTGTATGAAATTTTTTCTTTTCAATATCACCGTAGAGGAGAGTCATGTTGTTTGGGAATAATAGGAAGCTTATCCCCTAGTAAATATACCTATATGAAATACATAAACACAAAGGTGTAGTGTAATATAATATAGAACATTTGAAAAATATTGATCAATTTCATGATGTATTCCGTGTATCTATCTTAATAAGTACAGAATTGATCACTCAAATGTACTGAACCCATACGAGGTACAATTATAACATAACCTCCCTAAGGAAGAGTGGGCAGTGGTGATTGTTGATCATAGATACATATATCTACAAAAAATTCTACCCACCTTAGAAAAGTGTTGTGGGGAACTATAAATATAAATAAGAGACTTGGGAACAAAAGGAGTCAATGAGAAAAAAGATCCCTCACTATTTATCAACTAAGATAATGAGTTGGAATTTTAAGGATGAAACTTTTTAATGGGTATGAATGTAACAAAACTAGAATTTTTAAATGGTATTTAATTTTTATTTTTTTATATATTATTGTAATACCATACATGTTAAAAATTAAATATAAATCAATAGAATTTTATTTCTTTAACAATTATCATTACATTAGTATATTATTTTAACAAATTAAAATGAAAATAATTACTACGAGAAAAATAATATAAAATAGAAAGGCTAACATGTGAAAATATGAATCATCCCAATAAATTATAATCATCTCCCGTAGTAAAAATTATATAGAAATGAGAAAAATAATATAAAACCAACCAATATATTATGGAAATGAATAAATAACATTAAGGGAAATTTAGTGAATCTTTACTGATATAATTAAGTGGTATTTGTAGGCTATAATGGGAAATGTGACCATTTTGATTCAACTGCTATATGAAATTAGGTCAAATATGACCATTTATCAATATTAACATTTAAAAGTATACCCTTGGTTGATAATTTTACCAATAAAATATTTGTCTATATATATTTCTGACAATGGAAAAATGATAAAAAAGTGGTATCTATGGATTTATCTAGTATAATCATGTCATTTAAAGACCATTTTTCAAACATGAGAGGGTTGTATAATACCTAGGGTTAACCCTTAATCAAACCCAAGATGATAATAAAATTTTAATCTTTAATTAAATCACCTACTATAGAAGTCAATGTTAGTGTAGATTACCACTCATTCAATGATATCTAATATACCCTATGAAATCACTATAGTTGTACAAATTACCATTAAGGTGTATGCATGTGAAATAAGCAGTGACATGTATAGACCATTGTTACATAAAGTGTAATTTCCATCCTATATAAAAAGTTAGTAATCCATCAATTCCTTTTAAGAACATTTTTCCTTAAAAAAATATAAATTTACTTGAGTTTAATTAGATAATTTTATTTTTGAACACAAATAAAACATAATTATATTTTCCAAGAATATATAATTTTATAATGGCCTCAATAAATTTAAAAAATATATTTTTAAATAAAATTTTATTTTAAAACACTACTATCAAAATATAATTGAAAAAATTATTTTATAGAATATGTAATTCTTTTAAGCGTCATAATTTAGACTCTAACATAAAAACTAATATTTTTTTAAAGAAATAACTAGTTTTATATTTAGAATATAAAATTAATATATATGAAGAATTATTCGGTAAAAATAAATCTTAATTTATATATTAGAACATAGATATTAGGATACTATAAATATATAATAATCTCCTAACATACTTTTTTTGTTCATGAATAGTAAAAAATTTCATTTTTTTGTTTTTCGTATAATTTATGACATCATATAAATTTTATAATTAAATAGTTACTAATTAAATAAGATCCATGATCTATAATATGTTATTTTGTAAATATTGATTACTTTAATAGATTATAATCAATTTGTAAAACTATAAGTTACATTCCAATGTCAAAAAATGAAAATAAGTTTTTTTAGAAAAGTACATTGTGGAATATTTGCTTTTACATTCCAAAAGAAGTATTTAAAATAATTCCTAGTTATAGTGTATTAATTTATAATTAAAATTTTACAAAATATCTGAAACCATGGGTTAGCCACTAGTTTTTCATTTCCCACAACCAAGATTTATAAGACCTATATTTTGAAATTATTAAACTAATACCCCACTTTTGTTATAAATAGCCACTTTTTTCTCTATTTCCCTTCACTCGCAATCCAATATCCATAATATTATGGTGATTTTTCTTTTTATTGATCCCCAAAAGGATGTCCTCAATCATCCACATTTCTATAATAATTTTTTAGGAAAAACCCTTCATGGTAAGGGAAATCTCCACTTCTCTTTTCCATTAAATATATATATATTTGGTTAATATTACAGTTTCTAAACAATGTTTTTCCCATTTATATTATCCCACTACTATAAGAACAATTTTTTAAAATGGGATACATTTTTCCCTCTTTTTTGAAACCATGTTTTATACTTGTCATTCTTCTAAATATACTTATCAAATTTCCCTATTTTACATAAGAAATTTTATTTTACTTTTTATTTGAATTATTACACTACTACTATATTCAATAGAAATTCATCTAGATTTAAAAATTATCTTTTTATACAGGGATTTATATATAGAAAAATTGAATATCTTTTTATGGGTTAAAAATGATGTAATTATCATGTCTTTAGTATATTTTATATTCCATAATTTTGATAAGAAACCCATTATTTATTTTCAATGGGTTATTAATGAAATAATTTATATTGACATTTGTGTATCAAATGAAACTGATACATAAGATGTGTGTTCCTTAATAGTCCTTTAGTACATTGGGTAAATAATTTAATCTCTATAGATGACATGTTTTATGATACATGATGAATTACCTTGGAAATTTTTATTTTTGTCCCCTTGCTGATAAACCTTGGTGATAAGGTTGTGAATGTTCCATTTAAATGTTTTCAAAACATTTCCATGTTACAATCCATGTTATTATTATTATGTTATGTCACTTTTTTATTATATATTATTATTCCTTATGTTATTATAGATATGTATAATGATAGCAAGATGTTTATACCCTTTATCATTCCCTTACTAGGCTTCATGATCTACCATTTCCATTGATACATGTCAACTAGACATGATATGTGTGAAAATTAACATTGGTTGAACCCCTGAAGATGTGTTTAAAGTATATTTGTAAATTTATTATTTATTTTTTCATTTATTATGTACCGTATTTCCATGAAAAATAAACTTTAAAATTTTTCATATTTATAGTGCATAATGAAATGTAATATAGACAAATGATGAGATTCCATATCTAGAGTAAATACCCACTATAGATGAATTTTATTCCATAAATAACATTTAATAGTTTTTATACTAGTTGATATGATTTATACCCATTGATATTTAATTAGTGATACATTTCAAGGATATAAAAATACATCAATTAAAATATTCTCATTGATTGATGGATTTAATTTTCTATATACAAATAATATATTTTCATAACACTATATTATTTTTATGATTCTCAATTCCTTTATCCATTATGAAAAAGTAGCACAACATGGGAATATTTGATCAAAACAATTTTCCAATATATTATTTGTATTATTAGTGGATTATTTCTTAGCTAGAATATTTTTCCTAAACTTGGATAATATATAACATTAATTTTTTTCTTCATGCATCATCGCTCTAGTTTTTTTCAACCAGTCTCTCTATATTATCTCTAACTCCATTCTTTTATGGTTGTAATTATTATTTGGTATTTATACCTTATTAATTTTAAATATTCTATCACTATTATCCAATAGTAGATTTCCATTTTCCATAATGTGTTTATGAAAATAATTCATACATTTAACTACCAAATTTCAATCCTATATCCACCTTCCACACAGAGTTCAAATATTCAGTACGTTTTTATTTTAGTCAACATCAATTGAAATTTTTATTCTTTATTTATAATTTTTAACACTAAAAAAATATTGATATCCCTTTAGTCAATTGATTTTATTTTAGATTCTATAAATCATTATCTCAACACGAGATTCATGTCTATTTTACAATATTCCATTATGTTCCCAATACATCCCAAATATAAGAATACATTTTATATTGTTATGATATCCACATACTCTTTCATTTAAAAATATTATGGATCGGGAGAATTAGTATACTTTTCCTCAATTCTCACTTTAAGGGATAATTTTATATTTTCCTCACTTATTTAATTGACTGTTATGTACATATATTAACATATTTATAATAGTTATTATTTGATGTCACATACCAACACTATTCCTAGCAGTGAACAATACTAATGTTTTAATTGAAAAACTATCAATATTTTCAAAAAATCAAAAATGTATTCATTTCTTTACATGAAAACTTATTTATAAAAGTATTTTAATAATTGAAATTATCTATACTCCTCTTGGAATTAGGAATTATAATATTTTCACATAAATACATGGTGTCTTATAAATCTATACCCTATTTAAAAACCTCTAAAAATTCCTAAATTCTCTAACATAACTATTTTTTTTTTCTTATTGGCTCTCTTTGGAAATTTTTTTACCATTTACATTATAAAGTGGTTTCTTGACCATTTTGAAATTTCTATAGTTATTTTCTATTTTAATAGTTAATTCCACCCCTAACCCAGAAATGACCAACTTTTAATTTTTAATCTTAAGTGTTTTTATAATTTTTTAATTTACTCATACAATAACTTTTAAAATAGATTGCATATAAATAATATTATCATTTTAGTTAGACACCTTTTTCAATGAGAAATATTTTAGTTTTTAATGTAATGATTCCAAAACATATTTCCAAAAATTATAGTATTTTCAAGAGAAATACTATATTCATAAGTGTTTGCGGAAAAAAATACATTCTTAGTAACTTGAAATGTTTCATGTTTAGCCTCTTCAACATTTTATTGTTTGATATCCAACTCATGACACATTAAGATAAGAATATTATACTCATTTTCCAAAGAGATCAATATATATTCCCACTCTTTATTTATATTCCTAAACTGATCTTCATATATCAATATTTATTATATCAATAAATTATCCCCGTCCTTAACTCTAATTTATTTAATCTCAAATTAGGGATTCTTTACTCCAATAACTTATTATGTGTTTTTTGATGTATGTATATTTTTATCATTGAATTTTTGAATCATGGAGTTCTCATCAACTATTTATTGATAATTCTCATCAACGATTTTAAATATTTCTATATAAATTTCTATTTATTTTTCCATATTTTAGTTCATTATTGAGAGGTTGTCATTATTTAAGTCATCCTATTAATTACATTTCATTAATTAAGGATCATAATAGAGATGGGGTTTTCCATCATATAAATACTAAATGAACTCAAATAGATATGTAAATAATTCACTAGAAATTTTATTTTTTGAAACATTAACCCCAATGTAGTAGTATTCAAAAAAATTAAAAAGTACATCATCATGAAACATTGAAAAGTAATCATCATGATTTGATAAACCATTAAAAATCTTCTTAACTTGAGCTACTATTATACACTAATTTACCATGGACACTTTTTCATATTATATATATAATTCATTATCATATTATTTACACCATTTGTTATCATATTATTTTAATTATTTTTATTATACATCAAAAATTATAACAGAATGAATAAGAAACAAAATCATTGTGACAATCAAGAATTTGAATTATTCCCTTCATCAAATTATAATAAAAACACCAATGAATGAAAATGTATGATACTATCAGAGGGAACCTTGGTTCTTATAAAGCCTAAAATTCCACTTTAGAATGGTATAAATGCCTTCAGGGGACTGTAAATTAAGTGTTTCTATAATATTACATAATTTTAAATCCTTTTTTTCATTAACCCCAATTGATATCTCAAACCCTATTATTTTATATTCAAATAATGGATCATATTATTATATACAATAATTTTGTCTAAAAAAATGAATGAATGTATTAAATAGTGATTTTATAAATGGTTTTTATTCTCCCAAGAAATATGCTACTTTTCTAGACTGGGTGTTAAATATGTCACAATTTATCCATAATAATTCATTCATCAAATACAATGGGTTTATATATTTTTTTCATACTTGCCAATTTTTCACCATATTACATTGGTGATTCATCACTATATCACAAGGGTAAAGATGAACTATTTCGAATATAATATTTATTCTATAATGCCACCTATTTTTTGACAGTTCTTACCTTCTTGAAGTAGATAAAAAAGGTTTGTATGATGTGACAACATCCAAAAAATTAGAATAATTTATTCTCAAAAAAATCTTCAAATACCTTCACAATATTCAATAATTTAAATAAATATGAATACGCTATTTAGAGGAATTATAACTGATTATATGGATTCTGTGACATTATATACATGCTAGGGATAGACTTCAAGAATGTTAAAATTTGTTTAATACTGCTGGGATTCAATTATAGTTATCATACATGAGAAAAATTGTTCATTATTATAACATAATGAAATCTGAATAATTTAATAGGGTTATACAGTATTGGATGATGACTACCTCAAACCACGTAAAATGAAAGTAAGAACCTCTTCTGAAACCTGATAAGAGGATTGAATCTGGTGTATCCAAACATTTTCCAAATTCAAAATTAATCATATATGAAATTTACACCCTTTCCTATATTAACCAATACCACCTATTCAGATATAATTGATCTATTTATACAAGAAAAAATAAACCCACCACAATCATTGAAGAATATTAATGGAAGAGAAGAATATTTTGTTTTTATATGGTTTATCCTATCGATGAAACCTAGTCCTTAGTGTGACTGGGTTACACCAAGTCAAATGTTTCCCACTATAATCTTATGATCAATTACAATTTTTTTGGGATATTAAATATATTATACCGTATAACAATATAACAATTGTAATTGATCAACACATTACATTAGTTTTTTTTTCTTATGTTGGTTTTTAATAATATAAACTCATTACGTGTACATAGATTAAAAAATTATGATGAAGATCATTATTGTGAAAAAGATATAATAACATTCATAAAATCAAATAAAATTCCTCCCAACAGTGTATTATAGTTCCTTATAATTATTCATGAACAATGAATTCATATTATCCTCTGTAAAGCATCATTCCTTTTAGCTATTATTCATAAATATCCTTCTCAGCTTCTCTCAACTCGCCAATGAAAGAATAAATCACCCATTGAGTATATATAATTCCTTTTTATGAGTCTTCCCTACTCATAACACTTCTTCATATTAATTTTCTAAAAAAATTTCATCACCTTTTTATAATTGTGTGGTGAACTTTCTCTTAGCTAACTAAAATTTATCTCACTGTAATTTCATATAGTAAAAAATGGTTAGTGAAAAGTATAGTATCATGGTGTGAAAGCATCTATAGATACTCTACTTCTAATAATGTTGGACTATAATATGTTTTTTTCTTCTTATAGTGTAATTATGGTGCCCAAAATTATAGTATCTTTAATGAACATCAGGATAATGGCTTTTCACCCCAACTCAGATTGTCATGTATGGTGATATGTGATTTTTATGGAGCTGATATTTTCTATTTATTTGAAGAAACATAGTATATAATCGTGTGGGAACATGATGATAATTTGAAGTGATTAATAGAGTTTATTTTTGGTGATTAACATTTTCATTTATTGATTAAATTTAGTTCTTAATCTTTTTTACAGTATCATATATCTTCTAGATTTAAATATAAATAACAATTGTTTTTTCTAGAATTCTCATAAGACATAGTGTCTAAATATTATAAACACCAGTATTCATTTTTTTCATATCTTTTTAAAAATATTTACATTTTATATACTTATTTTGAATATTCTTGTGCATAAGAATTATTAAATATTTCTATGATTATGGTTAAAATCCAACCTCTTTATTGTACACCCATTCATGGGAAAAAAATATCAAAGATCAACCACCATTGTGTAGAGCCTATAGAATGCATGATAATGATCAATAGAGAATCCATCTTATAGTTTTCTTATAGAAAAAAATAAGAGGTCATAACTAGTGGATTGGAGTTTAACAATAAGTGGGGTTATATTTTCATCAAAATATGTTTTATGATAGTTTAAATTTCTATCAAAACCAATGGTTAGAAGTACCAATTTTATCCTAAACTTCCTTCCATTATTATATTTAAATTTTGTTTGGATATATCTATCAAAATATATTGTGATATCATATGAAAACAATATTTGATTTGGATATTTTTATTGAATGGATTTTGATATTAGATAATGTATATGGTTGATAGTATCATTTACAATGTAATGATCCAAACTATTATTCATGGAAATTCCACTTAATCTAATTAAATGTACTATTATGTAAAATAGTTATATAAAATTTGAACATAATTGGTTTTATGATTTTTTATTTTAAAATACCATTAAGAAATGTGAAAACTTCTAATATATACATTAAATGGTGATCACATGATTAGTATAAATATATGGCTTTAAAAAATTCAATTTAATCAGACAAAGGAAGTGATAAATTCTTCTAGTCGAATTTCCCCGTATGAAGCCCATTTTCTAGTGCCCAAAAAGGAGGTGGAGACATTGGGCTTAACATTTGACCAAGAACAATCCAAGATTCAACATGATAAGATCGAATGCAACCACCTATGGGAGAAGTGAAAGTTTATAGAGATTACCACCCAATTGATGTTATCTGAGCCACCCCAAGAGTCTGTCACTATCATACACCAAATAATTCAGTCTTACATGGGTGTTATAATGGGTTATGTAACATGACCATAGAATTATGAAAGTGTGTATTATTTTTTTTAATAAATAATTTGCATTCATCTTATTGTTACATTGTAAATAGTTTTTCAAGAACAAATAGTATTTTAGTTAACATCCAATTAAGAAATATATATTAATAAATAATTGTATTTTTTAAATAAAAAATATATTAATTAAATATTATTATGAAATTAATTTTTATAATATAAATGATTATATAATTATTATGAATCCGATTGTAATTTTTATTAAGTTTTGAAAGCTATTTTTTTCAAAACCCATTAATTTTTAATAAATGTTTGTTTTATATTAAACGAAAAAATCACATATTTATAAAATTATGTAGATAAAATGAATAATATTTTTGGAATCAGTATGTCGAAATTATCCAATGGATAATATTTCATAATTTTCTGAGACAGTTGAATTTCGGGTTATAAATTTAATACCACTTAAATATATAATGCGTTTTATGACATCATAACGAATCAATAGTTATGTAATAATATACTATAAATGGCATGTTCGACCAATATATTTTTTATTGTTAAAATAATTTGATTTTATATTTACTTTATTTATTTTATAAAGTATTTGTGGATCCTCCAAGAATTTCAAAACATTTTATCTTTTTAAAATGTTTTCCTTGAGAGTGTGACACACCTTTAGAGAAGAAATCCTAATATTTTAAGAATTTCAGACATTGGACTTATAAAATATTGTTTTCCACTCCCTTTAAAAAAGGGTAAAACCCCTGGTAAAGTTCTTGGTTTTGATTAGTTTAATGTGTTGTGTCCCAAACCTAACTAATAAAGAATTCCCTCTCTTTTCCAATATAAGCACACCAATCTCCCACTTCCTAATCACTCAAAGCCTTTTTAATTTTTCTAAAATCTTCCATCCTCTCTCTAAAATACTTTCATGGTCCCCCAAACTCGCAAGAAGCCACTCTCAAGCCCCTCCCAAGCCTTTGGGATCATACTTCCATGTAAGGGATTCATTCCTTTCTCACATTATCCTTGTTTATTAATATTATTATGCCATTTTATTTTCAATTATAAATGTTTAGGTATGATTTCTCACCTCCCACATAAATCCCTATTTATTTTTGAATCATTAGAGTCCCCTTTCTCTCACATGAATTCCTCCCATTCACACCCATTACCATACTGATATTTCGTAAGTAATTTCTCTCTACTCATTTACATTCAAGGAATTATATTGTATTATGAATCAAAATTCAATTATATATGTTGGTAAATGTTTCTATATGACCCCCATACATTCCATTTCATGTACATTTTATGACACACCCCTTTATATATCATCAACCATTTTTATTAATTCTTATGTTACATCGTTAGGTTGTTGAAATTGCAATGTGAGTTTCCAAGCCACAATCATTGTGTAGTGAATACCATGCCCATTTCTGTATCAAGGGTCTTCAACATTATGCCCATTTAATTATTCATTATAGATTTTCATGTATTAATTTTTCATTCCTTTATCATGGAACATATGATGATGTTTAATGAATCCATGTTTCATGATCCACGTGGCACACTAATGCGTGAAATGAAATGTTTAAGAAGGGTGCACCCTGATAGTGATCCAATTCATTGGGTAAAGATTTATATTGTAATACTTCATGTGAAATGACGGTTTACTCATACTAATTCAATTCAAATGAGTGTTTAATTATTTTAATTCATCTGTAATGAGGGTTTACACATGCTACATGTGTAATGTGTCTTGGATCATGCTAATACAATGGAAAGTGTTTTTTCCACATTTCCATGATATGATTATCACACAATATCATGATTTTATATTCATGTTTCTCTTTCACTCCATTGATATTCCTATTTCCTAACATGTATTGTAATCTTCATGTTATTCCTTGTTTACTCCCTTACTGGGATTTATAGCTAACCCTTTTCTTATGCATGTCCTTAGGATATCCCAAGCATTGCTAAGTACGAGGGAATGTAGTGGTCATGAAAATGATGTTTTCCATAAGATATTTCATTTTTTGTTTTAAGTTGTTATGTAATTCTCTTAATCCCCAAAGACACTAGACCTACTGATCTTCTATGTCGTATCAAGTAACGGTTTTATAAAATAAATCATATTTATGTGTGTTATAAAAGAAGGGTTTTATAGTTGGTATCAGAGGATATGTTTAGTTATTTTTGGGATTAGTATTAGAAAACCCTAGTGATTTCTAATGGATGAGACTATGTATAATAATAACATACCGAAATTTTTGGGGATTATTCATTAAGTGATTTATCAATAAAATACATCCATGTCTGGATACGAGTAGGTAGAAGTGGATCTAGTACAAATGTACCTAGGAGTGAAAACTCTGACTAGGTGTTTCGAGCATGACCCGGGGTATCCTAGCTTATAATAAAATTCCTTGATACACTCTTGGTTATGAAACACTAGGGGGTATGAATTGTTAAATTCACAAGATTAGTATGAACCATTATCAAGGGAATTAAAAAAAATCCTCTATGAATATCTTATAGAAATTAGATCATGGATAACATAGATTGAATCCTATAGATTATTAAGTTACAAAAATAAAATTTATCTATAAGTAATCCATTTCTTCCTTGGATTACCATTTATGTGTTACCCCTAAATTTCTTTTTATTCCAGCCAATGGACGGTAATAGGAGGACTCGAGCTAATAGCTAATGAGAAGATCAATGTGACGACTGTTCAAATGAGATTCCCAATCTGATGGGAGTGGAATCATGATAATTTTTAGGATACTCACTCAGTTAACACAATTTTTAAATAGAATAATGGGTAAAGACGAACGTTCAAACACCTCTTATGAAAGTAAAAGTCGCTATCAAGAGCTTCATGAGAGAAAAGACTCTTACATTTAATGGATCATCTGATCCCTCAATCACCGAACAATGAATCAGTTCAAATGAAAAGATATTCCCCATCCTTCAATGTTACAAACTAGATAAGGTTCTCCTGGATGCTGGTAGTATAGAGGGTGAAGCCAATTAATGGTAGTGATTGATCATAAATAAAAATCAAGAGGAGGATATCAAGGCATTGTAATGGAAGTATTTCTAGAATATGCTTTTCAACAAATATTTTCCATGAACCCTTCTACTTATGATGGAAAGGGACTTGCTTTATATAGAGAAAAAGGTGATTAATACGTAAGAGACTACGAGGAAAACATCACAAGGATTGCACGATATTCCTTTGGCTTTGTTGTTGGCCCCTAATTCATGGTTGAACGCTTCTTTGGTGGGATGAAACCTAGCCTAAAAAAATGGTCGGGTAATATGTGACATTAATTGGTATAAGGAAATTGTCTGATATTCCCTCAAGGTCGAAATAGAGATCGACGAATCTCAGGGGTATCATGGGGATAATAATCATAATGTGGACTTCATTTCTGGTGGTCCTATGTATAAATCCAATGGTGCTATGAAATTCTAGCACCCCACTTTCCAAAGGTTCAAAAATAAGAACCCCATAAATTGCATGAAGGGGACGAGGAAAGGATTTACATGTGAAAGAGAAGGGAACCTAGCCATTATCTAATGATAAGAGAAACATACTTCTACAATAGAGGAGAATAATTCTCTATTTGAACCTAAACATGTTTATCATTGCATTAACTACAAATCACCATGGCACCTGGAAAATCATCTCCCTAATCCAAGGGATTTTGTAGGAAACCAACAACCTCCAAGGCAGCAAGGGAGAGCTTTATCCCTCACTACCGCCAAACTAAACCCCAATAACGAAGTGGTGACCAGTAATCTAGTTATTCATTCAAGAAGATAGAACATAATTTTTTATTCTGGTTCTGTGCATTATTTTTATCATGAAATTTTAGTAGAACAATCCCAACCCCAGCAAAAATCATGGAAGTAATGATGTCAGTGAGTATGGAAAATAGGGAAATCATTGCATCCCTTGAATATAACCCCTCCCCTATCATAATTTGGGAATTTAAATTCTCGTCAAACTTCGTCATACTCCCACTTGTGTAATTTGACACAATTATCAGTATGGATTATATTTCCATATATAGATCCGACATAAACTTCCATGAGAGGTAAATCACTCTTCATGTGGGGTATCGACCCCCAAATCTATACAAGTGAAAGGAGAAAGATGAATCTTCTTTAGAACCATAATCTCAAGCGTGGATATTACTGCCCTATGAGAATTCATATCTGGATTAGATGATTGATTCTATGGAGGCAAGAATCCAAGAAGACATGCCTATTGTGAGGGAATTTGATGAAGTGTTTCCAGAGGAATTGCACAGTCTTCCTCCAAGAAGAGATTTTTAATTCTCAATTGAAAGTATAGCTGGGGAGTTTCCAATACCCAATACATTGTATAGAATGGATAATATTAAGCTTAAGAAGATGAAGAATCAACTACAAGAGAGTTTTGATAAATGTTTTATAAGCCCAAGTGCTTTACAATGGGGTGCACCAGTCCTCTTTATTAAGAAGTAGGATGGGTCAATTCGCCTGGGCATTGATTATCATGAGATCAAAAAAATTATGAAAATGAACAAGTATCCATTGACATTAATTGATGACTTATTTGATCATCTATGTGAAGAATAATAATTCTCCAAGGTGGATCTTTGATCGGGATATTATCAAGTAAGACTGGGAAACGAAGATATCCCCATGAATACTTTTTCTACAACATACCAAAAATATGAATTCATAGTAATTATTTTTAGACTCACTAATGCTATGGAAATATTCATGGAGTTGATGAATAGATTCTTTAGAGATTACCTCGATATATTTGTGGTATTATTTATAGATGATATAATAATATACTCTTAAAACAAGGAGGATCCTGAGAAGCTTCTAAGAATCATACTAGAGACCTTGTGAAAGGAGAATCTTTTTTCAAAGTATTGAAAGTGTTAGTTCTGGTTGAAGGAGGTCTCATTCTTGGTCCATATCATCATAAGCAATAAGATATCTATGGATCCCTCTAATAAAACATCAATTGAAGGATGGATGAGGCCAACATCGGTAACAAATATTCATAGCTTCTTCGGGTTAGCTGGATATTATCGTCGATTTGTTAGGAACTTTTTCTTGATTGTCAAACCCTTTTACCGAGCTAACTCCGAAGGGAGTCCAGTTTTCTTAGATTGATGAATTTGAAGAAAGAATTAATGAGTTGGAAAGGAGGCTTATCACTGCGCCTGTGCTCACATTACCCATGAGTAGAGAATGTTTCTGGTATTTGGTGATGCTTTGAATAAGGGAATGGGTTTTGGGTTGATGTAGATTGATAATGTGATAGCCTATGCCTCAAGGAAGTAGAAAATCCATGAGAAAAACTATCCCACGAATGATCTGGAGTTGGCGGCTGTGATCTTGGCATTGAAAATCTAGCAACATTATCTCTATTAGGAGAATTGTGAGCTATATACTAATCACAAGAGCCTCAAATATATATTCACTCAAAAATAGAATAATATGCACTAACAAAGATGGATAGATCTCATCAAAGATAATGACTGCTCAATCCACAACCATCACTATAAGGCAAACAAGGTGGCAGATTCTTTAAGTAGAAAAGATCTTGCATCTTTATCAAAATAGATAATTGAATAAGATCCAATATTCTTAATTTGAATAGGATAGACATGGTAATAATTAAGGGAGAAACATCACAAATCCTTTCCCAAATTATTTCTCAACCGTCTCTCATGGAGAAAATATAGGATGCGAAAAGAAAGAATGTAGTAATTCTAAAAAGGGTGGAAGCTATTAGAAATAGAAAATCCTTAGACTTTGTGTTTGAGATGTATGGAATTGTGAGATTTCGGTCATGACTATGTGTACCATCTGATATTGAGATTAATAATGAGATTTTGAATTACAAACATAGAGAAAACTTATCTAATCACTCGGGGAGCACAATGATATATCAAGATCTCTGAGAAAACTTTTGCTGGGACAATATGAAAAGAGAGATTGCAGAATATATCTTAATGTTCCTGGTATGGTAGAAAATGAAGGCTGAGAGGAAAAAGTCTAAGGGCATTATGAAAGCACTACCCATACCAACATGGATGTGGGAAAACATTACCACAGACTTCTCCACTGAACATCCAATGATTTTTCGAGGAAACCATGAAATATAAGTTGTTGTGGAGAATCTTATGATGACAACTCACTTTATCGCGATTCAACATGACTTCTATTTGGATCAAATTGCATGGATTTACATCAAGGAAGTGGTAAGTCTTCATAGAGTACCTCTATCTAGTGTATCTGATTGTGATCCTTGATTCACCTAAAAGTTTTGGAAAAGAATCCAACATTCTCTAAGCCTGGAATTGGACTTCAGTACGACCAATCATCCTTAAAATGATGTCCAATATAAGTGAAATATTCATACACTGGAATATATGTTAATATAATGTTCTATGGACATCAAAAGAGGATGAGACTTATATATTCCACTTGTTAAATTATCATATAATAATGGTTTTCACTCAAGAATCTGAATGTCACCATATGAAGGCATTTATGGGAAAAGGTGTAGAGCATTGGCATTTTAGGATGAAGTTGGTGAGCGTATGCTGTTAGGACCAAAAATGGTTAAAGAAATGGTGGAGAAGGTGAAAACAATTCATCCACAAATCATGGTAGCCCAAATTCCAAAAGTGAGTTATGAAGATAACCATCGATGTGACCTTGAGATCAAATTTTGATATTTGGTATTTCTATACTTATCTCCCTGGAAGAAGGTTATGAGGTTTGGAAGGAAAGAGATGATATGTTCAAGGTACATAAGACCCTTCAAGATTCATGATCATGTCAGGGATGTGTCCTATTGAATAGAACTTCTACCTTCCCTGGCTAATGTACATGATGTCTTTCATGTATCCCTCATATGGAAGTACACACCAGACCCTTAACATGTACTCTCTCTAGAGGTAGTAGAGTTAGATGAAGGTCTTATTTTACAAGGAGCAACCATTGATGATCTTTGATCGTAGATAAAATAGTTCTATGTAATAAGACAATTCCCATCGTAATGGTGTGGTGATGAAACCAAAAGTCTGAAGAAGTGATGTGGGAATCAGAGGTTGTGATGAAGAAACGTTACCCACACTTGTTTTAGTGTGGGAAAAAGAAATTTCAATGGTGAAATTTCTTAAGGGGGAAAGATTATAACAACCCAGACATTTGTTAATGGAAATTCCTCGTGATCTAATTAAATGTATAATTTTGTAAATTGGTATATAAAATTTGAACTTCATTGGTTGTATGTTTTTTATTTTTAAAATACCATTAAAAATTGTGACTATTGCTAATATAGCCATTGAATAGTGATCACCTGATTAGTATAAATATATGGCTTTAACAAATCCAATTTTCTCTGACAAAGGAAGTGATGGACTCATATACTAAAATTGCCCTGTATGAAGCCCATTTTTCCGAGCACGAATAGGAGGTTTCATCATTGGGATTTTCTCTTAACCAATCCCATGATAAACTTTAACATGATAAGCTCGAATGGAACCGCTTAAGGGTGAAGTTGAAGTTCATAGAGATTACCACCCGAGCGATGTTATCTGAGCCAAGCCAAGAGTATTTCACCATAACACACCTTACCTTCAGTCTTATGCGGGTCTTTTACGGGGTTATGTAACAAGACCATAAAATTATGACAATGTGTATTTTTATTTATAGAATTAAGAATATACATTGATTTTATTGTTATATTGTAAATTGGTATTAAAGAACAAATAGTATTTTAGTTAATATTCAATTAAGAAATATTTTTTGATGAATCAATGTATTTTGGAATTAAATAATATTTCAAATAAATATTATTACTAAATTACTTTTTATATAATATAAATGACCATATAATTATTACGAACAATATTGGGATTTTTATTAAGGTTTGAAAGATATTTTTTTCAAATCCCATGAATTTACGATAAATGTCAGATTTTATTTTAAAAGTAAAAAATCACATATTAAAAAAATTATTTAGATAAAATGAATATTGTTTTAGAATTAGAACATTGAAATTTCCAACAGTGAATTTTTTTTATAATTTTCTGAGACATTTGAATTTTTGGGTAAAAATTAAATACCGTTTAAAAATATAATGTGTTTTATGACATCATAATGACCCAATAGTGATGTAACAAAATAATAAATTAAATTTTCGACCAATATTTGTTTTATCATTCAAATAATATGATTTTGGATTTATTTATTTATTTTACTAAGCATTAGTGGACCCTCTAATACTTTTAAAACATTTTATATTTTTAAAATTGTTTCCTTTATAGTGTCACTCACCATTACATAAGAAAGACAAATATTTTATGAATTTCGTACATTGGCCATATAATATATTTTTTTGACATCCATTTTGAAAAAACTATGGGCAAAAACCATGGGTATGTTTGTGGTTTTGATTATTATAATGTGCTGTGTCCCAAACCTAAATAATAAAGGATTCCCTCTCATTTCCTATATAAACCCACCCAATCTCCCACTTCCTCTTCACTTGATCCCTTTTGAGTTCATCAAACCTTTTCCATATTTTCTATATAATCCCCCCAAGGTTCTGCAAGCCCCCAAGAATCCTCTCTCAAGCCCCTCCCAAGCATTTGGGATCACACTTACAAGTAAGGGATTCCTTCCTTTCTCACTTTATCCATGTTTCTTAATATTGGTATTCCCTATTGAATTCAATTATAAATGTTTGGGAATGATTTCCAACCTTATCCTTACTGACCTCTTTAGGTTTTAATGATGATAGACCCCTTTATCCCGCATCAATGCCTCTCATGCACACCTATTACCATGCCAAAATTCCGAATGAAATTTCTCTCTCCTCATTTACATTCGGGAAATTCTATTATATTAAAAATATAAATTCAATTATATATGTTGGTACATGAATATATAGAACACCCTTACATTCCATTTCATGTAAATATGATGAGACACCCCTTTCTCTTTCAACAACAATTTTTATGAATTGTTATGTCACACCATTATGAGGATGAAATTGTACCGCAATTTTCCAAGCCAAAGTCTTTGTGTAATGAATAACATTCCCATTTATCTATAAAGGGTATTCACAATTATGCACATTTACTTATTTATTATAGATTTTCATGTATGAATTGAAAATTACATTATCGAGTAATAGATTTTGATGTTTAATGAATCCTTGTTTTATGATCCATGTGGTACACTTATGCATGAAATAAAATGTTCAAGAAGGTCGTTCCATGATAATGCTCCAATGAATTGGTTAAATATTAGTATCATGATATGCTAAGTGAAATGAGTGTTTACTCATGTTAATTCAAGGGAAATGATGTTTTACTTATTCTAATTCAAGTTCAATGAGGGTTTACTCATGCTCCAAGTGCAAGGAGCCTTGGCCATACTAATACCATGTTAAGTGTTGTGGCCACACTTCCATGTTATGATAATAATGATATTTCATGACTTTATGTTCATGTTTCTCTTTCACTCCATTGATATTTCGATTTCCTAACATGTATTTTAATCTTCATGTTTTCCATATTTACTCTCTAACTATGCTTTATAGATCACCCATTTATTATGGATGTCCTCAGGTTATCCCATGCAATTCTAAGTATGAGGGAAAGTAATTGTCATGTAAAGCATGTTTTCTATAAGATGTTTCATTAAATGTTTTAATTTTTAATGTAATGTTCTTAATCCCCAAATACACTATACCTCTCAATATTCTATGTTTTATCATGTAAATGTTTTATGTAATAAATAATATTTAAGTGTGTAATAATATATGGGTTCTTATATACTTGGAATATGATTCTATAAAAAATACTGTTCTTTAAAGAAGATGGAATAGGTTGAATGGTAATAGATGGATATTAAAACATTAATATACTTGTGTATTTCCTTTTAAATGAATTTTCATTTGAAATTTATCAAATTAATACAATTGAAAAATTAATAAAGGCACCAGATGATATGTTTGAGAATCTAACTTCATTGAAAAACATCTTCAAGATGATATGGATAATCATCTTTTAGTTATCAAAAGTAAGTCTAGTGAAAAATCATGTGAATAATTTCAATATTATCTATTGTCATATTTAATCAATGAAAGTCATATTCATAGATAATTTTTTGGAAATCCAATAACTTTCATCATTTTTGCTGATTTGGTAAATAATAATGATTACATTATTAACACCCTAAAAATAATTTGGTTTTCAATTATATATGATATCTAATCTGCAATGAAGACCTTAGGTGGAGTAATTTCTAAGAACCAACATATAATTCTCTTAATACTACTGGACAATGATGGAAAGATCAATAAATAATATATCTGAATAAATAATTTATAGATAATCCATGAAATAATATTCAAAGTAATTTATCTCGTACAATACCTTTATGGTTGAAGTACATGAAAGAAAGAAATCAAAAATATGGGTTGTATGATTCGCAAGAAAAATCTAAAATACCATTATATTGATGATGTCACATTCCACTGGTAGAGTAAAAAAGGTATTGAATTGTTATTAAGTGTAATCATTATAGTTGAGTCATTTGTGGTTGACTCAAGGGAATCATTCACTTCCATTAGACAACATAGATTCATTGAAAATTATGAACCTAAAAATTCTAGTAGATTTTTTTGAATATAAGTAAAAGGATTCAATATAATTATAAAGGTATAGTCTATAATAAAATTTTGAATGGTAGAATACTAAAGTTAAAAACTATTACACAAATCACTGGTTTAAGTAAGAACCAAATTTTTGTTAGAAGTATGGATGGGGATGGGTATGGAACTACATTCTCCTAAAAAGAATAGGAAGTCTCTAAAATAAACATGTTTGTTGAAAAAGTATTAAATGATCTGTTGTTAAAATATAATAGTAGTAAAAATTAAAATTCAATAAATTAAAGATCAGATAATTTATATGATTTAAATTTCATACTTGGTCATCTTAGTGTGGATAACATATAGGTTATAATGTATAAAACAGTAATAAAGATTGATAATACACACATTAGATGATGTGAAATATGTGTTCGAGGGAAATATATGTTCATTACCTTCAAAATCGATGAAAACATACTAGATCATAAAATCTATAACATGGAAATACTATTTTTCTTGTGGACCTGATAACGTTTAGTCCAATAAGGGTTTACGTTACATTGTAATCAATTGTTTACTAGGAAACAAAAAAAATTTGGAATTACATTTTGATTCACAATTCTAATTTTTTTTCATTTTATTCAATGGAATTACATAATTTAATGATTGTTCAATTATAATCTCAAAAGTCAATATTTTTACAATAGTGGTCATTATACAAGATACAACATCTGGACCATCTATAATATAAATTTCATAAGATATAAGAAAATGGTTTATCAAACCCAAAAATATAATATAGTGGTTGAAAGGATAAATCAGATATTTATAGATAATGTTATAATTATGAGGTTCCACAATGATTTATTCATTAATTTATTTTTAATGGAGTCACCATAGTCACATATCTAATCAATAGAAGACCAACGCCAAGAGTTAGGTAGAAAATTACAGAGGAGTAATTGTCTAATAAAAGAATCAAATTTATCCACCTTAGAGTATATAATATCATAGAATACAAGAAAATTAATTTTAAAAGAAGGTAAAACATAAATTACATTCCAAATGATTTCTTCCCATATAGAAATGTGGTATGAATGTTGGATAGCAACTGTGGAATGAAGAAAAAAGGCTAGTAATCAGGATATGATATTTTTACTTCCATGAAGGGGTTCTGTGTGGGGATTAAAAACATTCACATAAATATGTACTAGATAAATATATTATATGAGTTTAATTTTAAATATTTTTTTACTATATGTTCTCAAACTCAATGATAACTAAAAATGTTTCACTAGAGTAATATTGGTGTGGCCAGTGGATGGAATTTTATAAATTTTAATGGTAGCTTATTCTTTAGTGGGAGTATAAAAATTTAGGTCTTTAGAAGACATATAATATCTAAGAAACTTCATATATCCATCTAAATATTAGAAATAAATGAAGTTTAGAAATCCAATCCAAATATAAGGGGTTGTTATGAAATTTCTATTTCTATTAGATATTGGATAGATATAGAGCCTAGAATAAGGGACCACATAAAGTGATGGAAATTTGTAGAATTAAACAATGAATGAATAAATTTACATATTTATATTAAATAAAACATGGTATGTAACCAACATAACATAATAGAAAGAGGAACTTCAAGACAAGTGGGTAATATATATGAATGAAAAAACTAATGGAATAAAATTTATAAGGCATCTCTGGGGGAATGGGATATCTATAAGAATAAATTTTTGGCATGTCATAAATTTTCTCCCCAATAGTTTAACATTCAATGATTTAGAAAATCTTTATCATTTTTGAAATCATAATATATTTATAGATTATATTGATATAAATTCTGCCTTCTTTATGGGAATGCTATAGAAATAACTATTCAAGATGCACCCATTAAATTTCATGGAAGTTGAGAAATGAAACAAGGTTTTCTTGATGAATTTTTTTATTAATGATATAAATGAAACATCATTAAAAATTACTCTTCAATTAGATTCATTTATGTAAAAATATTTTATCAACAAGTTCCTTAATGAAAATTGTTGTTACCATAAGATATGGGAAGGATGGACATTCATAAAATTGATTTTAAATATGGATGAAATTTTGATTGTTGAATTCGGAAGTGGAATTATTTGGAATATGAATCATGATTTGGATAAAATATTTTGGGTGAACAATAATAAAAATGATAGTAAAATTTAGGGTATCAATTATGGTTTATCTAAGAGAGCTGTAACTATGGTAAAATATCATAATTATTATATCCAAATTACAATTTAGAAATTTCTAATATACGAATGAAGGGAATTATCATATCCTTTGGTTAAAAACATTAGAAATACTGAGGAACTATTAACTAAAATAGATATTTAGCCAATATATATAGATAATTTTTCATATAAACCAAATGTCAAATGATTGATTTATAAAATGGTTTATACAGGATACACTATTTATATTTTTTTTGTGTGTGGGAGAAGTAAGTTTATATAAGTCAAATAAATGAAAGGAACAACATGTGGATACTAAATATATCCTTCATCATTTGAAGGGAATGGATTGTACATGCATTTTATATTTGAAAAAAAATAAATTTTTTTATATAGATGTATATTTTTGTATATATGTAGATACGTAGAAGAGAATAAAATTAATTGGACAATGATAATTTGGATGTAATGGAAATATGTTATTTTCGCTCCTACTAAAATGAATATTGGGAAGTATATACAATGGATGTAGAAAATAAATTTATTTGGTTGGTGATATTGATGATGGAATTACGAAGGATTCTAGGAGGGTGATTTCTTTTCTATTATAGAAAAAGTGTAATCAATAATATAATCGAATAGGGGGTCATAAAATGTTTATATATTTTAATGGTGTTAATATATAGTTTTTAAGTCCAATAAGATCATATAATAGTGGGATGCAGAAATAATACTCTCTCTATGGGGGGGTCATGTTTAGTTATTTGTGATTTTAGGGGAACAAGTATTTCATTTTGATTAGATGAAACATAGTATATAAGTATGTGGTCCATTAAATATATGAGTAATAGGATAATATATATGATCATGTGGGATTAAATTCATATTTTATAGATTAATTATTCTAAATAAAAAATTCATGTGAAATATTCTTTAATTTGTTGATAATGGGAAATTAGTCATGGTGTTTATTCCAATCAAGTTGGTTACAATGTATGATGCATGTAATATATTTTAATATTTCTCATTTTCATTTGTCTATTGAATTTAATTATATTTTTGTATAATTCATATCAATTTTTATGTTTGTGGTGATGATGTATTTATTTTGTGAGTATGATGTAATTTCAACAAACATCCAACACACATAGTCATGGGAAATTGCAAATCAATGTATTTGGTATTTATTTATAGAGACTATTATGAATATAGTTCTTTTTGATAGATAATCCTCTTTATGTTAGTGTCATAAGAGGAATATAGTTTTATAATGGGTGGGTTAGAGTTTTCCAACATGTATTTTAGGAGCTAGTATGTTAAATAAGTTGTTATTCTTTCTTGTATTCAATATGTTGGTACAAATATGTTTTTCCTACTTCATCACATGATCACATCTTATTATTCTTCCTCCTAGAGAGTCATATCCATTTATTACAAAAAAAATTATTCACCTATCTAGGGTCATCTCTTCTTTTATGTCTTCAAAGGATGTCATCTCTTTTTCTATACAACTCATTGATTTTCCTTTTGGGTTATAATTTTCAATTTCGATAACTTGACACATCTCATTAAATAAATGATAGAAAAAAATTTAATGCACCTTATATTTCTTCAATAAGGATACTCATATCCCAATTTTGTTAGAAATATTTTTCTATTGTCATTATAAAAATATCATTATTTTATTTTTCAATCAACAGTAAATATTTACAAACTAATATTTAGCGTGCGTAGGTTCTTACTTCATAAAATATTAACCATGAAATTTTAATTTAATTTCATTATTTGATAGAAATTTTAAAAAAATACCCTAACTATAGTTTTATAATTGATTCAAAATTTTCGAATAATTTTTTTAATGTACATGTTACTCACATATAAATCCTTATAATACCTCAATAATAAATTTCATTTCCATTATAGATTGAATAAAAAAAATAAATTTTTAATATCTATAACTATAATAAAAAATATGTGAATTACCACACTATTTTCATAATTTATTTATCTATAGTTTTCCAATTTTTGGATTCATTAATTTCAAAAAAAATCATTCTACCTTGATCTTATTCCAACAAAAAATCTTGAATCATAACACATTTAGGAATCATTAGAAAGATGAATAAATATACTTGAATATTCTAACTAAATTATTCCATTATTATCAAAAATAAATATTTTAAAATATTTCCATTTGAAAATTACAACATAATGGAAAAGTGACGAATTCATTTTTTTCAACAAATTTAATATTTCCCAAAAATAATCTTGAATCACAGTTATAAAAATAATTATACGTCATTTAAATGAAATTATTTATTCTTCATCACCCAATACAGTTTCCTATTTAGAACATAAATTTTTTTAATTCATTTTTCATTTTAAAAAACTCTCTAATTTTCAGAAATGATTATCCAAACATAGAGTATGTGATCCTTAATATCTCATTTAATTATTTATATATTGTAAAACTAGAGTCGAAAAAAAATTATTCTCACAAGTATGACACTTATCGGGATATAATTCAACAATACAAAGGGGGTAATGAAGCATATGCGAACATGGATGATCATTTCACACATGAAAATAGATGCTTATTTATAGTATTTCCCATCCTTATTATGTTTAGTGTAGTCTAGGTCTTATTAAATTTTCATCAAAAACCTAAAAAATAAGGATTTATTCATAATACATAAGAATTACTTTGATTAAACATACGAATTCACAAGAACTTAAAATTTCCTCATAACCACTTTGAATAATTTTAGTGATTATATGAATAATTTAAAAATCCATCATCTTGTTTCTATGGACTTTTTTAGTATATCTTATTATCATCATAAAATATCTAACACACATTATATCCACTATGATTATAGATACAACTCAATTCATTTTAGACTTTATCTAGGTGACATTTATTACTAAATAGAGAACAAATCTTATTTAGTAATCCATGGATAGATTATCTATAATTTCTAAGATAATTGGTAAGGGATGTTTTCAACACATATAGGGGCCTCAATTAGTTTTGGTAATTTTTTTCCAATTTAAATACCTTTTTCTCTCTTCATATTCACATTGATAATGTTATAGAGAATGGATCTCATGTTCCCTCCTCTAACCATTCAATTTTATTACAACACATCAAAATTTAAACATATAATTAACACGATACATTTATTTGGTTCACCACTAAAAAATATATATTAATATTTGGTGTGATAAAAAACATCACTTAGATACCACGACCGAATAGTTTCAACTTATGGGTACAGAAAAATTTGTGAATTTACAAAAAGAAATTTCATAATACTCTAAAAAGTGTATGGTGAAACATCATATTAAAGCATCTCATTTTGTTACTATACTACATTACATTAGTCTAATGTCAATAATGGTTAACATCAATAGATTATATTAGATATTTAAGAACTTTTGATTTTTAGATGTGTTGATTGGGATTATTATTCTTCTCTTACTAAGATAGTCTCGTGAAAAAAATTTCTTTTTATTCTTACTATAAAAATGAATAGGTTTTTTAAGAACTATTTTTATATTACAAATGTGAAAGACTCTAATTTATTGTGTGAAGTGGACTTGGAAATCCTTTATCATATAATTTCAAATTATTCATCTATATATCAGTGCACTTGAAATTATGTGGATCTCTTATGAACACCCCTTGAAAAATATATTTAGTAGATTATATAATGTGTCGGTTTGTATCACCGCATTCATGGATACCCAAATACATATAGGTTTAAAATTACTTTCTGATTTCATATTATTACTTGAACAAGTAGAGAATATATATATATATATATAAGATTTTATATAAAAAATGATAGATATATCCTTTTTATTAAATATATCTTATCTATATTCTTTTTACAATGTGAGTAAATCATTTTAAATACCCATTATTTTCAATAATTTTATATACTTTAGATATCTGAATTTCCAAATGTGTACTACCTATCTTCACAACATTCATTTACTTTATATATATGTGAAATAAATTGAGAATTTATATTCATTTATATTTTTAAAAATGCATAGTATATATTACAATTTTAGAATAATCCATGAAAAATACTACATAAAACTACTCAATTTTAGAATGAAAATCATGACATTATATTAATGATTACATCACCAAATTTCACACTGAAAATATTTCCTTATGGTTTAAATAATTTTAAATGAAATCATGAGTAAATTATTTCATTGTGATATTTATGTTGACAAACAAAAATAAACTATGAATCATTATATTTTATATTAATTATTATGATGTTCCACTAATATATTTTGTGAGATATATCAAATTAAACATTTTTCTTCATGTTCATTAAACCATTAAAAAATAAATTTCCTTAAGAACTCATTATACATTATTATGGTAGTATAATTACTCTAAAAACAAAATTACAAATACATTATGTAGTCCATTATTCTCAAATTACCTTGATTATTCTTATGATGTTTGGTTTTAATCTTCCAAATTCTACCTTTCTTTGACGACCTACCCTGCCATGGAGAATGGTTACTCTTCAGTGTAGAGGGTAATTTTTTAAATGTAACCTTTTTAATTTCATCATTAAATTTATATGTATACCTTTATAATTCGAATTACCCTTCTATAGTGTAAATTTAATCATAAAAACATTACTTTATCTTATTTACATAATATAATTTCATATAAATTATTTATATTACACCTATAAACTTCAATCCAAAATATTATTCTCTGGGTATAATGAAATTTT
The DNA here is from genome assembly GCA_963277665.1 of Viscum album. Lineage (NCBI taxonomy): Eukaryota > Viridiplantae > Streptophyta > Magnoliopsida > Santalales > Viscaceae > Viscum > Viscum album. Next base: position 990,478,466 of record OY728140.1, read on the forward strand.
CATAACTATTAGATGTAAAAATGACATTTTTAAACTCATACATAAATAAAATCTAAACGAAAAATATATATCATTCATCGTCTCAAATTTGAAGGTGATTTTTGGCATATATGAACCATTGTACTGCATAACAGTTATACATGGATGTCAATTCATAATTCATCATATTGACTCGGGGTAAAAAATATATTAAATGTTCTATTATAGTATGTTTTTGATGATTCAATATCAAAATTGATTTTTATAATGAACTGGTTAATTAACCAAATAACACAAATATCATTTTATTCAAATCTCTTTGTGATTCTCATCTTATTGGGTCCATTTTTCCACCCCAAAATATTTTTCTATCCACCTTATTATATAAATGAACCTTACATGGTTTTTCATCCTCAGGATAGTTCCAAACAACTATTTAAACCAAATATGATTCTTGATTTTACCTAGAACCTTTCTGTTTTTTTTTCAATTCCCTATGTGATGTCCCAAACTCTTCGGTAGATGGCCTATATTTGAGTTGGATAAGTTTCACATTAAAAAATATATACATTTTTCACTATTTATAACAATTATTAAATTGATGTTTTATATTATCACATCATATGAAACAATATATAGATCATCAAAATTTAATAATTCTGCCAAAAAAACATTTTCTATTATGAGAAATATATGGTAGTAGCATTGAAGCCACATTCTTGAGATGAAACCCTATCCTTACATTCCTATTTTTCATTTTATTTTCCTTATATACATCAAATAAATTTCAAATAATGAATTATATTATACAATATTGTAATCACATGTGTGGAAGTCTTATTATAATAACATGAAAAACCCTATGATCTTATAATATTTCATATTTAATTTTTTTTTGTGTTTTATTGCTCATGATACACATAATACCATTCCAAAACATACATTTATATACTATAGATATATTATTATTTAAACTTAACCTCTATAACATAAATATTCTATTTGTGAGTATGAATATCAGTAACTAGATTATGAAATTTATTTATCATTACTTTCATAATTTATTTTATTTTATTATTTCCACATAAATAAAAATTCTACTTTTAATAATACAAATGAAATCAACAAAGGAAAATAATTTTTAAAGAGTAACCTGAGTTTTTTTATAAAATCATCTCTTAATAACCGATTTATTTCCATTAAGATGAAAAAATTTAAAAAAAAAATTTATTTTTGGTTCAAAAGTATTTCATTATATATTTTTGAATATAAAATTTATTTAAGGGTGAATTTTTTAGTTTTCTTGGAGAATATTGATTTCTATTTGAATTATGAATATTTATATTTTTAGAATACAATCATTTATTTTATTTAAATACTTAAATTTAAAATTACCATTTAATGTTGTATTTGGATTCAAATTTATATCATTTACCTTATATATAATATAATTCAGATAATTTAATGGGAATTAACCTTATATATGTATTTATAGTTTAATTTTAACCAATAAAATTACTTTTTTAATAAAACAATTATTTTTATCTATTGATAATGTATTGAAATTAGTTTATACCAAATAAATAAATTTAATAATATAATATTGAATCCATATTTCTTTGTCATAATTTCCAATCATGGGAATATGGACCATTTAGTTTTTGTCAAAATAAATAGTAACCATGGTAGAATTTTATCACCATAGAAATGGCTAAAAGAAATTAAAAAACATTAAAAACAATTGGATATAGTCTCAAAATAAATCCAAAATGTGAATTTAATTTATTAGATGTGTTTATTTAAAACCAAATAAATATATATTCTAATGTATTGAATTTTTTTTCACTTTCCTTTTATAATGGCCTTTATATTATTTTCGTTAAATGATAATTTAAAAAGTGACTATCATTCATGGAATATCAATAATAAATTTTTATATAGAAAAAATGTTATCGATAGTTATAAATATTTACTTTTAGGATTAATAATTTTTATTATTATGTCAATTTACTTTTATTTTTTAGTGATATTATTATTATCCTATATGCTAACACATTTTTGACACACCACATGTGAAATTAGTCGAAAAATTAAGTGGATTCTATTAGAATGATAAAATGTAATATTTTTCAGATTAATAATATCATTTAGTGAATTTAATGGATAATTATATTGTATCATTGTTTTCTAATATTTTATATGTACATTTCTTGACTTCATGGTATTTAAAATTCAGTTTTTTTAACAGTCCTAAAAATATATTTAAATTGTATTTATTCATTTTAAATTATTTTCAAGGTAATTTAATGAAATTAATATCCTATATTATTTTATTTAAATAAAAATTAGTATATTTTATAATCCATTGTACACTTTATATCCACATTCCTATTTATAATGACATTATTGACAGATAAATACAAAGAATCTTCTTACTATGTTAAGGGTTAAAAGGGTTAATAAGGGGTAAAGTAAATAAATAAGGGTCAAATGGTTTAAAATACCCATATAAATCTCATTTGATCATATAATATCCAAAATATATAACAACATATCATAATTTATCTGTTGAAGAAAAAATATTCCAAAAAATCAACCTTATGTTATTTTATTTATTTTAATAGTTTCATGTGGGTCCTTAGCAGTCACTTATAAAAGGGAACTTCATATCCTCCATTATGTACATATTAGGAGTCATTTATCTAAACAAATATATACCTAAATACACTCTAAATACCCTTATAAATGTCATTTACATTCGTTTATTCTCAAATGATCTATCTATAATGCTTAATGACCATTTTAAAATTGGATTCCTTAAGAATATGAATTAGTTCTCACCAATAATTAACATTTTTATTTCTTATTAAACCAAATAAAAATTTTCTATAAGAAAATTTAAATTATTTAATTACTATATTTAATATACTAATTTTTTTTTATTTTTTTAGACCCCTTTCATATATCCCAACTATCTATTGAAAATTAATAATATAACTCATTCATATTTGTGGAATACCATATCGACAAAGGGATACGATTGTTTTCATTTAAATATTACATCGATGGTCATAAGAATAAATAAATAAATAAATATGATATAGTATTTATATAATTATTTTTAATTTATGCTAAATTATTTTTTAAATTTCAGTCATTCCATACATCAAAAAGTGAAACATCACCTGGGTGTTTATACAGAGATTAATATCTAGGAAGTGATGTAATAATTTTTTCTTAAAATTTTAATGTAAAAGAATGTAATAGTCTATATAATTAATAAATATGGTAATTATTACGTGATTAAAATTATCTATATGAAAATATCATGACCAAGATGCACGGAATGAAATCATTGAACTAAAACATGCATGGAAAACAGGCCCGTTTTTTCATGAATGTTAATTTTAATTAAAACTTGTTAAGAAAATTATAAGATGGACTTACAAAGTAATAATATATAGAAATATTTATATTTATATTTTTTATAGAGATATTATAAAATTATATTGATTATAATTAAGGATCAAACATTAGAAAATAATAATGGCAGTTGAGGTAGGGGTTTCTCATCTCAAATTTATTTATATGAGTCATCTGTCATATTTTAACATGTATATTATTTGTGGTGTATATACACCCAGTGAATGTATTTTACGATTTTATGGGAAGTTTTGGATATTTAAAAGTCCATATATGTTAATATCGTTCATTAAATAATATCCAAGGGTCACTAAAACATTATGTGTTTATGTTATATTCACATTTCTTTTCAAGATTATCTCTATTAAATTTCTTTTGAATGAAATTATATGATACTTATGATAAAAATACTACACATTTTATTATAAAATGGTTATTAAGATAATTTTAAAGTAATACTATTAGTTTCATATCATTTATACTTAAAATTATTGATAAATTAGTTTTAGGAAAATTTGACATTTTCTCCTCATAGGTTGTTAAACATTTTATTTAATGTTATTATTATTTAAATTGTTTTAAAGAAGATTTTACCTATATTTTAAAGGGATAGAATGTTGATTTTTACAAAATATGACTTTTTTCAAATTATAAAATTGAATCATTTAAAATTATAAAATTGAATCATTTCAAATTTTTTATAAATAACTTACTTAGTAGAATATTAACTTTTAACATATATTGTATAAATGAATTTTACATCCATCATTAATGTGATTTAAAGTTGAATAATTATTAGTAAATTTATAGGGATATTTTTAATGAAATTATTTTTGTCAAAATTTCTTCAATTTATGTTATTAATGATATAGAAATAAAATGATATTTTTCATGATTTCATATAAATTTTCAAATTCAATTTTACATCTAACTTTTTTTGAGGTCAACATAGTTTATGAATTTTTATTTTTTACTAAGGATATAATCTTAAAATAGCTTCCACATTATTTCTATGGATGTGTCATGATGATAAGAATTATAATATGAAACCAATTAATATATAATGTCTCAATTTTTTGATGATTAAATGAATATGAAACTGATATTTACTCTGGGATATGATATGATGAAAATATAAATTTTTTATTATATTATGGAATACATCTTTATGGATTTCATTTTGAGATCTGTGGGACATATAAAAACCCGTAAATTTCATACATAAAAATATAGATTATATTAAATGAATTTTTATTGGAAAACATTATCATAAATTCCAAAATCATATATTATTAGTGTCTTTGAAATATTAGAAATTATACTAAATGGTTCATAATATATCAACATCATCTCCAATAGAGTTCTTGGTAAAAAGAACCCTTTTCAGACAAATCATACATAAAAAATTTATTCATAACCTGGGGAATGTACATCTATAAATGTGTCAACTCATATTGTAGATAATCTACTTTTATTACATTACTATTACATCATTTAGATATGTAAAAACAAAACCATTAAAAATTCAATATGAAAGTCTTAGTGTCTTGGGGAAATTAGACCATACATCACTTAATCATAATAAATAATAAAAAAATAATTTTATTCTTTCTTTTCTTAGTTCCTAGTGGAACTTATATTATTTTTATTATATATAATCACATGAAGATATACAAAAAATAATGGGCGATTTAAATCCCTAGTGTAACAGTCTAGTCTACCCACAATCAAGATATTGTTAGATTTTAGCCAAGGAGACATGATTTTTCATTCCTTAGTTTATTTCCCTAAGGAATCCCACATATAATAGCCTAATGATGGTATAGTTATCCACACCACCTTATAAAGTGGGTTTTCATGATTCTCTTCATTATATATAGGATTTATATAATTAGTTAGATTATAGAAATCCTTAAAAAATGGAAGAGGAGCATGAAGCTCTCCTTTATAAGGTGATGTGGATACATCTCCCATAATGAGTCCTTTTAATGGGAGATTCCAGGGGACTATATCACAAAGAAATAAAAAATTTCTGTTCTAGGCCCAAAGAAATAAATATCATGATTGTAGGCTAGATCGGGAAATTATAAATAGTATCAGAGCTGGACTCTATTTAATGTACCTATGAGAACACATTTCACTTCTATGGGTGGAGGATTATATAAATTCATCATTGAAGGATGAGGAACATGAATCTCCACTTTATAATGTTTTTTGGATAACTCTACCTTCACAAGTCAATTTCCTGGTGGATTCGTGAGGTTTAGGGCCTCGGGAAAGATAAACTTTGTGGGATAGTCCCAAAGAAGAGAATATCATGATCGTGGTCTAGAATTGGTAGTTGAACCTAGTAATAGTTTTTATAATAACGTAAATCAATAAATAATGGGGGATAATAATAATAATAATAATAAAGACCAAATCATATAACTAACATCAAAATCATGAGATGAAAAATTAGATAAATTCATGAAATGTGGAAATCCATAAAAATGAAACGTGTTGTCTTAGAGGAAAAATACCTCACATAGTACTGAAAAAATAAACATAATCCCCATGAATAACATAAGTTAAAATCATAAAATATTCCATGTACAAAAATATTGCATCATGTTCAAGAATATTTAACATTATCAAATTACATACATCACATTACACAATGAATTGGAGCAGTATATAATTCGGGCTGATAATGTCACATCATAAAATTTACGGATAATGCATGAAAAATAGATCATATATTAGTCATGATCATAAAATAACTCATGTAAAGGAATGAGTTCTATTTCATAAAGAATACATTCATGAATAAAATAAGGGGTTCTCAAATGATAAAGGAAGAAACAAATTTTTTTTATAATATTTTTCATTCTTGAGAGAAAATGAAAGAACTCAAGTGGAGTCAAAATGTGTTTGGGAATAATATTTATTTAAAAAATAAGTTCATTTAAGATAAAAAAATATTAGATACATGTATATTCCATGAAATAATATGTTATAATATTTAAATAACATACACACTAATATTTGGAATGGATGGGGAATAACCCAAAGAATGGAAATTATGTTTGAAAATTCACTTACCTTAATTTCAAAATTATTTCCCCTAATTAATATCTTGTATACTAAAATCATAATAATTAATTAACTAATCAAGAAACTATAATACATGTATTATATTTATTATGATTTTAATAATTTAATTTATGGAAATTTTGGGGAGTTACATATTTTAATTCACTTTGTAACACCTCGAACCCAGTTACCCAGAGGAGGTGCATTATTTTAATACATTGGTATGATTATAAGGAATCAAGTATAGAAGGACGATTAGTTTAGTAGTTTTGTAAAGTAGATTACATATATGAACATTACATTACAATTTATAACATATAACACAGCATAAATAATCCTTTTAGAATGTCATTGTTCTCTTTAGCTTAACCATTCATAACAATTATAATACAATTCTTGGAAAACCTGCGAAAATAAAACATAAGAAAGGGGGGAGCTCAGATGCCCAGTAAGGGTAAATAATTTAGTACAAAAAATAAAATTTTAAGGAAATATGTGTGAAAAAAAATACAAGCTTTTTAAACATAATCGTTAACATCATATGAAAAATAAATCAAACATTTCCATATAAACATGAAGATTTATATTCTACTAGTCGAATAATCACATGTAATAACTAATTTTATAATGAGGAAATGCCTAACACCGAACATCATTACCACATAGTCAAGGCCTCATTCCATGACTACAAATAAATTTTTTTTCAAGGCCTTGTGCCAGGACACTAGTTTGTCTCATGAGACCTACCGATGCATCGAGGAGCTATAGCGGGCTCCACCCATCACATACTAAGTCCATTGCATTCCTCATATGAAAATGTTGAAACATAACATAAACATTCGTATTAAAACTAGTATAGGAAATTTCAATACATTAACCATAAAACATGAATGGTATAAAAATTGCACAATCATATTCAAACATATCATAGATCATTCAATATAATATGGAATTTTTGTATCATAATAAATCAACTTCAAATAAGCTTAAAATCCATCAAAGGATGTAGACATATTTGAAAATAATCATTAAAAACCTTTAAGAAAAATATCCATTTTTTTGATATCTTTTAAATGTAATTTATTTATAAAGTATTTCATTTAAAAGAGATTTTTTAATAAAAGTGTCCCATATGACTTTGAAACTTATGAAAATAATTATTATTTCAAAATATTCATGTCTATATAAATAAATACTCAAAACAATTTTTAAAACATGGACATTAATTAAAATGATTTAGAAAGATAAATCTTTAAATCGTATAAAATTATGATCTTGATAACGTTAACCTTTCACAAATCTTTAAAATATTCATTCTTAAATCATTTTTATGAAAAATGGACATGGATGATAAAAATGTCCCAGTAAATAATTACACATAAACAATTTCTGATAATAATGAAATTGAGGAATTAACCCTTACCTTGCACATTAATTTGGTAAAGGGTATGCTTAACCTCATATATAATTACCATTGTATGTTATTAAATTATACCAGAACCATATTAATATTTACTGTATCATAAATGATTCATTTATGACTTCATACTACCCATTTAATAATGATTTTCATGTTAAATTTGTGTTTCAGGTAACACTCTCTTTCTTTGTCGTACATGTTTTAACTTGTTATTATTTACCATATCATTTAGATAATGATTTAAATTCTTCCATAATATAAACATGATACATATATCATATATAGTTAGAATATAAATATTTATAATAGATAGATATATGAAATGGAAAACACTATCTATGGAGACGATAGGCCGTACGTACGAATAAATGATGTTTCTACTTTCATATCGTATTGAACAGAAGTAATTGAATAAGATATATGAAAGTAAATATATATATATAGTATAATTATTATGTCATATATTACATACTTATATTTTTATAATCATCGATGAATAGTGAACATGGAAATGAATCTCATCGCATCGGGGAGACGGTAATCCGTACGTAGGCATGAGTGCAATATCATTTATTTAATGATTAAAAGGTGTGGAATTTGATGGCATATTAATTTCTAAAGAGAAATTATAATGTTATTTTTATTATTTATGTACATATTACTCATCATTATATCCATCCAAATAACATAGTGTTGAATAAAAAATTACACCACGACGTTGAGACAGTAAGCCGTACATACGCACACATTGTGACATTATCATTCATAGGATGGATTGAATAATGAATATAGTTGTTCCATATTTATTATAACATCCCATTTTTTATAAGTTACTGGAGTTATTATTTTGGTATGAAAATAACCAAGAAAGATAAGGTTGAAGAAAAAAAGAACTTAAAAGAGGGTGGTGGAATTATTACTTCTTATTTGGGTGTTTCCTTTTGAGCTGATAAAAAGGAATCCATAGGTTGGTTTTATGATCAATGTAAGGACTACAGGTTAAATTGAGGGAAGTTGGGAGGATATATGGGTATGGGTGGGCCAAGCCAAATGGCTTTGTAGGTGTGATTTTGAGAGAAGGGGAAGTCCCCTTTTATAATAGGGGTGATGGTCACTTTAGGAAAAGATTAATGTATTATTTTATTATACCTTAATATTCGGTTAATAATTGATCTAAATGAATTTATTTCGAGCCTTAGGTTGTTATGGGTCTAAAGACTCTCAACCAAAAGGTTTTAGACAAGTTTATGTTAGCATTTTAACATTATCTTATATATTTAACTCTTAGATAAATAGTTTAACTTTTACCATGTCTTCTTGTATTCTTACACTATATGGTTAATAAAGTTACTCTAAACTTCCAAGAGAACCTAAAGTGGTTCATTAATGACAAATATAACATTATTTAATCCCTTTGGCAGAAACTTATATTTTTATGAATATTATACCAACTAATAATATAGTTTTTGTTTTAAAAACTAGTTTATATCAATTTTGACATTATTTGGTATTTTGTTTTTGATTAACTCATAACAGAATTACTATATAGAAAAAATTCATTTAACAAACCCCAAAATTTCATATTAACCTATAAAATTAGTGGATTTCATTAAAAGTCTCAAATTAGATTTAATTGGATATTTATAATATCAATTATTTCAATCATTCATTAATCAGGTAATTACTAGATAATCATTGTGTCATAAATAAATTAATTATTTAACATCTAAAAATTATCAATAAAATACCATTATGTAGGAATTTTTTTATCTTTCCAATTAATATTTATAACATAATGTATCTTATGTATAACCCTATATTAAAAAAGTTTTGGTTATTAAACTTTGATTTTAACTCTTATGGCTCTTCTTTAAATAATATAATAATAAATGTACTAATCTAATCCAAGTGGACCTAAAGGATCATATTTTATTACTAAAGTTTTTTTGTTCGAATTACACATATCCAATATAATTAGACTTGTTTTAGGGTAATATGAATATCATTTTTTACCTTTAATTACCCTATTTACTTTTAACCATAGTAAATTAATGTCAAAATTTACTATTCACAAAAAATTATTTTTATCTTACTGAAAAACATTTTACATAATGATATCAACCATCTCTCTCAGATTTTTTATATTCAACTCACAGAAGCAGTAAAATTATGTTTTATGAAAATTCGTAAAAGCTCCTAGGAGGTGGGTAAAAGATGGTAAAAGTCCAATAAAATTTTTATATATCTAAACCTATTATAAAATGACTCCAATGAATTAAATTGAACTTATATAGGTACTATGTATCTATTTTGACCAAAAATAAATTTAAATAAAATAAATAATTATTTAAATAAAAAGTCAGTTTTAACAGATAACCTAGTGTTTTTCACTATTCATCAAAAATTGAAAGTTTTCAGAAAAATACCAAAAATTCACCATAAGATAATTTAGATATTCTGAATTAAAAAATAAATTATATTTAACCAACATCAGAACATAGAAGTTTCATATATTTATTTAATATTAATTCCCATTGTCAAAACCAATAAGCATATTTTTATGAAATAATAACTAACAAAAGAATGAAACTTTTTGATGTCAAATTTCAAAGTAAAATTACTTACAATGAAGAAAATTGGATTAAATGGTGAAAATATAATATAATTATACTTCCAAATAATCAAAATTTATAATTGAAGAATATAAATTATATTGATAAAAAAAATTTTTTCAGTTAAAATTTAGTATTTTTCACTATTCACCCAAATATGAATGTTATCAGAAAAACACAAAAAAATTTATCAAAACAATATTATTATGTACCGATTATAAAGAAGAATTTAAATTGGTTAAATTGAATATATAAAAGTGTCAAATATTATTTTTAAAAAGGATTCTCCATTAAAAGGTAGTAAAAATGATTTTTTTGAAAAGTAATGCTTTTATCTAGAAAAAATGAATGTGTTCTTATATTATGTCTAAAAAACTCATAATATTGATTCTATACTTATAAGGATTATATAAAGATCAAAATTCAGTTAATAAAATTAATAACCTTGTTTGAACGACTAGTTTGGTAAGTCGTAGTGCGCTTGAACTCGGTGTTGCGTGTAGTACATGTTATTGAATTATTTTGAAGAAATAATGTACTATGAAATCTAGGGGTGTTACACCCTTATTATGGGAGTGTTTTTTTCTTGGTTGTTATGATCAGCCTACTTGTTTACAAGTACAAAAGTTCATGTACATTGGGAATAATTCTCCATAATTGAAATTATATGTAATTACAGAACTTTAATAAGATTGAATGATATGATATATCATTTATTATCCTTATTATGTAAATTTATTAGATAGTATGTTAATGAAAATGATTTAATTTATTTTTGTGGTTGTTATGACCATCAAAAAATTATATTATTTTATTTGATATCATGTTAGTATATTTATTAGAGATCATTATATAACTAATAATATGTATAAAAAATATTATTTAACCACAATAATTGTTTTATTACATTACTTGAAGGTGCTAATGGAAAATTAAAATGTATCATCCATGATTGGGTTACATCAAAACATCACAGAAGATGATTTCATTTTTAAAATAAAATGAAGTGGGAAGATATTTTATAATTAATAATTCAATAAAAAAAATTAACTATACATAAAATAAAATGAAGTTATCATGCCACTTGGACAAGGGTATTTGAGAATATATTATGAAATTAAATGAAATTAAGTGAAATGAATAGTGTATTTAACATATTAAAATTCATTCCATTGAGAAACTCTTTAGGGATAATGGGTTTGGTATCTGGTTGAGACCATTGGCTCATGTATGTTTGGACGATACATGGGAAGAGTATTGGGAATAAATTTGGTAAATATTCAAGGCTTTAGAGGAGGGAAGATAAGAGGTGGTGGGGTGGTATTGATATGGGAGGAGAGGGTGTTTTTATTACTATATTGGTTATTTTATTAATTTTGATCAATAATATCAACAGTTTTTAACCTTATCACTAAATATATTAATTAATGATGTTTTTTTGAGATTAGGGGCTTACATCATATACACATATTTTATGACACAATAATTCATGTGATTGTAAAATAACATAAATTATTGTATTTCACTGTTCAAAAACATTTCTATTATTTTTTAAAAATTAAAAAAATTAACCCTAAACATTATTTTACATGAAGAATTAAAAAATAAACCCCAATTTATTTAAATAATGTTCTAAATATGAGAAATTTATGTTTTAAATGAAATAATCCTTTACATGAAAAATACTGATTTTAATATTCTAACAGATTTTATGAAACATTCAAAAATTAATTATGTTACAATTAAATTATCAAATAATCATTAGAAAAAATGATATTGATTTATAAATATTTTTTACAAATAAAATTTTAAATCAATAATTAGTTATAAAAGTATAAATAAATAATATTACATTAAAAAAATAACAAATAATATATTAATTTTTAAATATTTATTTACATATATGATGATATAAATATATCATATATTTAATTACAGGATACATAAAAACTATTTATACATTAAAAGGTGACGATAAAATTCTATTTTACAGATTACTATTCATAAATGTCACATTTCTATTCTAATGGAAATGTTAATATTCTCTTTGTAAAGGTTTTTTAGTTTCTTAAAATACCTCTTACTTAATTTTTGCTTCATTTATAATGATTTTTTTGTGTTATCTATGGGAATTTATGTAATTTATACTATATGAAATAATTATATAAAGGGAACTTCCATTGTAATAATTTTTGGTAATTACATAGAAACTCAGAATGGAAAAAACTAATGATATCAAAAATCTCTTATGAAAAACAAGGTAATTTGGGTATGATAACATGGTATTCACATTTAAAACCCATAACCTACATATCATATATCATAATCCTGATTCATTTTATAAATATTGGATGTCAATAATACATGATGAATAAATAGATCCAACAACATGATCCATGAGACCTAAATAAGACACAAAATTTCATGTCATAACATAGTTTCCAATAGTCTTTTATGATCAAAACCACAGAAATATTATGAAAAAACTACCCAATAATACCTTATTTTCATGTTGTACATAGAATAACCTCTCATGTACCCTCCTTTTAAATCTTGTGAAAAACTCTTTTGACCTTTTTGAGAACATAAAAACTAATCATTACTCAATACATCAGAGTGATATATGATTACAGTCCCACCCATTACATAATAATAAATCCATTCATATGTAACCAACATGATCATAAAAACATTCATCATAAAATAACCCAGGGAAATGAAAATGATATTCATCAATATTTTTCCTATATAACCACAAGGCATGTAGATAAATATTAAATACGGTATGATTTTATCATATCACCAGTAAAACACAAGTAACATGAATGGATGTTATCATATATTTAATATTCCACTAAAATAACCCTAATTATTTGTTAAGGAAAATAATATTTTCATATTTAAATTAGATATAAAAATTTATTATAATCCCCAATATTAAGGAAAATATATATTTTTTAAAATAACATTGAAAAAATATATTAGAAGATTAAATTTTTTGATTGTATATGAAAGAGGGAAATTATATTCTTTTCATTTATGATAAAATATTTATTCTATTCTTATTTTCAGTAAAATGTCTAAAGTAACTCATTCAAAAATGACAAGAATAATTATTTGAATCATTTTTATTAAAAATTGGCTAAATATGAAATTTAAATGTCTCATTATAATAATTTTACATAATAATAATCTTTTAATAAAAATATAGACATAGAAAAAGATTATTTTTTAACTGTATAGAGAAATAAAGTAGATTTTCTTAAAATTATGATATCATTATTATGAGTTTTTGAATAGAGAAAAAAGAAATGAAAAACATAATATATATAAATCACCATATAATAATATAATTACTTATATTATTTATAGTTAGATCATGAAATATAATCATTTTATATATATTATAAACAATCCTTATAAATAAGTATGTTTTACCATAACTCCCATGGAACATTGATAAGAATAAAATAATAACCTAAAGTAGGATATAAAATTAAATTGATTTTCATAGAGCAATATTTTTATTGAGAAAAATAAAATAGAAATTCATCAGAAATATATATACCTCATAATTGAAACGTGTGGGGAATTTGACATGTGTCTTAAATAAGTAAATGTGAGAAAAAATACCTTACCTCATGTTTCACATTTGACAAATGTAATATAACATCATATATAATAACTATAAATTTATTATAAATATATAATTGAGTAATGGAGAAAATTATAATGTCATATATGATCCTATTATGTCATTTCAACACCAATTTATTAATAATTTCATATTAAAATCACATTTTCATTACATTAATTGTTTTATCTCTCATGATAATTTTTGATTCGGTAGTCCTAATCTATTTACATAGATCATGGTTCCATAGTATCAGGAAACATAGTCATTATATAAATATAGTATTTATTCACTATATATATATATATCCCTCAATAAAGTATATAATAGAAAATTTAATTACACTATTCATGTAGAGGGTATGTCGCATGTACGCGTGAATGTTGTCTTCACATTTCAACAGATGGAATGATATAGAATAAATAATATTTAAATTTATAAAATAATTAATATATATATATATATTAAACATTTATTTGGGTTAATCCATGTGAAATAGAAATAGTGAATGAAGAGCATCGATTTGTGGAGATTGTAGTCCACTAGTACTCACGGGCGACGCTAGCATTTTTCATTAAATGGGAAGTAGGTCGAATAATTATTGATTACTAATCATTAAAACATTTTTATATATTCATGTTTATAAATTAATTATTTTATGTGAATTATGATAAATTTTGATGATGCAAAAGAATAAGTAAAAAAGAATGTGATCGACTGAGTTTATTACATATTCTTTGAAAGAACTCTTTTAGACCTCCTCTTAAGATCATTAGGATTAGTGTTTTGGGAAACAAAGACCCTCATTGACTATTATATATATGTTTAGGAGTGATAATGGTAGGTTTTTATTGATATATATGGATAAATGTTGTTTATATGAAATATATATGCGGTTTTCTTTTTTAATGTCAGGGAAATAACAGACATGTAATTACCAAAAAAGATTATAATATAAATATTTCTTCTCATGAAAAATTCTTAAAAATGGAACTAGGTTAAAATAAAATGTTTATAAGGATCATATATCATCATAAAATGAAATTAACACTAGTTTTCATATCATTTTAATCTGTATCTGTTGGTCAAACTCCATGTTTTACCAATTGTAATCTTAACAGTGGTAATTAATTTTTAATAATAAAATGTTATAGCCATACTTATATGGTTAAAATCAGATCATAAGTGAATATGGGATAAAAATTTCAACAATTGTTTTCCAACACATCAAATTTCATGTATTTTATTATTTATAAATAATTTAATAAAACAAAATTTTCATAAATTCGTATTGATTTTATTTTGAAAAATAACATATTTTGACTTTGAAAATATCATTATCCAAGTGGCATTTAAATATTAAACATTAAAACATCTTTAATATGATATTTTATCTTAAAATTTGTGCATAATAATAATTTCATGAATTTTATTTTAATTTTAATATTATTATAATATATTATTTTAATTTTACTTGAATTGAACAAGCACAATATCAATGTTGAATAAGAATTTAACATAATTGTATAATGAATAAAAATTATGAATAAATTACCATGATAAAAAATAATATATAATTTAAATTCATATTTAAAATAATAAATATCCTCCTTTTATCCTTACATACAAATTATAGTTATATTTTATTCAAGAAAGTGACAACTTTTTTATTCATTCATTAAGTTAATATAAAGGTTATCATAAATGAAATATCACACCAAGTGGAAATTTACCCAAGAAATGGATGACCATGTTTGATAAAAAAATCATTAAATATTACAAATACACCAATTATTTGAATTTTAATGCCTTATAAAAATGTTTTAACAATTTTTTTTATCGTCTTTAGAATTTCTGAGGTGATAAACAATTTACTAAGGTTGCTATTAATAATCATACAATAATGACCCCTAGTTACCAAATTTTACATATTAATTCAAAAGATGGAATAAAATTTTAAGATTCAATATTTATATGTGTTATAGATTCATTTTAATATATACTTGAAAAATTTGATGAAACCCGTTTTATTGAAAAATAAACTTTTATGTATAAATCAGGATATATATTCTCTTGTCACTCCTAGAAAACAATTAAAGAAATTTAAATAAAAAATATGGAAAACATAATATATTAATTTCATTAAAATAATTCACTAATATTGATATATTTAATTTGTTAAAATAATATTCCATTTCAAACATAAAAACAAATTTTCAGAATTTACATCACCTTTTAAATATTTATATTTTCATTTATATTCAATTAGTATCCAAGGAATTAATTTTAAACATTTCAATATATTAATATTTTATAATTTAATAACCTATATTCATACCCACAATTATAATGGAACGGAGATAAGTGTCTCATTAAATAATAATATTATAATATTATAATTTGGTTCTTTTAAACTCGGCGTTGTGTGTATGGTATGTTTTAATGAAATTAAATTTCAATGAAAAATACATATGAAAAAAAAAATATATTGGTTTAATGTTATACCCCCTTAAAATGAATATAACCCTAATTATTATGTCACTAAGATCCAAAATTAATGAGGATATCTCTATTTCATTATATCCTTGGGTTCACAAGTACATTATTCAAATTTATGATTCATCTATAGACCATTATCCAAGTAAGTAGTATTGTTTGGATGATATTTTTCTATAATATCCATTATATCAAAACGTTTTTTTCCTAAAAATTTATTGATCTAGAGGTATAACTTCTAATTTAAGAACTTTTTATAGATTATGTATATACATCATTAAGATAAATACATGGAACACATATTAAACATGATAGTGTTTCAGTAAAATAAAAAATAAAAATGATAATATCCCTACTAAAATAATAATCATGAATGGTTCTATATACCTTGTTCTATGATTTTCATTCATTCTAAATCTCACAACCTTCTTACATATTGAAATTTATAAAAATACCCTATCACCTATATAAAAACAATATTTCCCAGAAGATTATTAGTATAAATATTCTTTTTTTACTATGACATTTATTTATTTTAGGATTAATGGATATTGATGTCTATTATATTTACTTATCTATATCATCTAATAATAGATAAAATTATTTAATATTAGAAAAATCACATTTCAGTTTTACACTTCCTATAATATATGGATTCATAAAGATCTATTAAAATTATCACATGATATCTATTGATGAAAAAACTAGGGTAAAGGAAGGTTTTTTATTCCATCCACTATCAAATTCCATAGAAAAAGTACTCAACATATCCAATATGGTTTTAGTTGTTCCCTCATAATGAGTATTAGTTTACATACGATAAGTTGTACTAAAACTAAATTATGTATCTAGAGCCTCCTATAGATTTTTCTAAATCATCTTGGTAAACATAATATGTTAATCAGATACAATAGAATATAGATTGACATGAAATACTGACAATTATATTATTTATATTCTATTATGTTGGTCAATTAACAAATATTTTATAATTATAATGATGGTTGTAGACATTTTAAGGTGATTGACTGCAACCCAAATAACATTATGGACTTTTGATGTTTTGGGGAGTCCCATAAAAAATAAATTATATTGTTTTCCAATATCAAATTTTGTATGGGTAATAGATATAATATCCCTTTATAGTTATCCATTATATACTTAAGCTTATGACATACCATGTACTGAGATAAATAGTCTATAATATCAATCTACTTGTATTCCCACCATAAATAATATTTCAGATCTATATGCATCTGCATACATCTATGATGAATAGATATAGATGAACTATGAGCATCATACAAACAATCCTTCATAAAACATCACCTGGATGAATGAAATACCTGATTTGTAAACCTTTTAATTCCATCATGATTAATTTTTAACTAATATACATTTTTCACTTTCTTATTCTGTTCCATATATTCTTTTTTCCTCATTAATTTTACAAGGGATGGATTATTGGACATTAAACTATGAAATATAATATTTATCCATTTATATAAATATATCTAGAACCATAATTTGAAAATATATAATTATTTGATCTTTTTTGATCTTCATCACGAATAATCTAGTGGGATCATATTAACTCAAGGCATCGACCAAATGGTTTTCCTTCCATGTGGGGAAATGTATTGCGAAATAATACTATTTAATCAAATCCTAAAACTAATCACTATCACATGTATAACTTTTTTTGGGTAAATATATATTTTAATCCATTATAATAAATATGTATTTCACTCATTTCTATGTAAAGATTATTCCACTTTCCCCATAATACAAAAATTACCATAGGTAACTGCAAATCATGAGTCGGGAAAAAATTCATAATCCTTCAATTGGAATGATGTATAATCTATAATCATATTATTTTGAATGATTATTTTTTCAAGTGCCTTTTTGATAAATTTCTATTGATCACAAACTATTTTCAACTTTAGTGTTATATAAGAACATGTGAACTATGTAACATTATCTTTAGATCCATTAAATTTTATATTCATTTATAAGTCCAAATGAGTGTGGTTCCCTAATGAGTTATGTTGGTGAGTGGATTATATATCCATGAGAAAATTACAAAAAATTGTCGATAATATCTAGATCAACAATGAATACTATAGACCTCATTTATAGTGATTTATCATTATCAAAATTAAAAGTCTTCTATCTTCAGAGGATCTATATTTATACACACTACTGATATTATATAACATAAAATATTACTTTTATAGAAAAAATTAACACTTTGTAAATTTTTCATGTATCTTATAACTCCTTAGGTTCTTTATTACTATAATCATGTGATATTAATAATCTACATTCTATTAAAAAAAGAATGTAATCTATAAATACTTCAACAGACTAATTAATATAATATATAATGATTATATTCATTAAATACATGAACATAAAGGGGAAATTTAAGGACCAAATTTAATTAATATAAATTCTTAGTGTCCATATAATGTATGGAATGTTTTATTATGGATACACTCCTTCTTTAACGTCAATTGATGATAACTATAATGATGTTCAATTACTGAAATGTATTAAGAACCACAAAATTGATCAAATATGTCACCAATATGGGGTATGTGATAATTGTTCTTAGTAGTGGTCTATATTTTTTCGTTATATTTTAGTAATAATGACATTTATATGTATTTATTAATAAGATAAAAAATCAATACCCTATGGTGATGAAGTAGTTCATATGAATTCCTTTTCCATAATCTCCAACAGTGGCTTCTTCAATTCGTTCAATTAAATCAGATTAACTATATATGGATTATTTGATATCATTACAGCTCATGGTATGTGTTATATTGAAAAATATACTTCAATATTCAATGGATGACTTGGAATATATTTATAAAACACATTAAAGAACTCCCATTCTGTAAGAATGTTTTAAATTATGAATTTCTCACAAGCCATTTGATAAACACCACAATTGAATATTAATCAAGTCCCATGAAATGGATGTGATTTCCATCCAATGTTCATATTTATCATCACAAAAATATATTATAATAGGTTTATTCATAATACAAACGTGACATCCCTTTCTCTATAATTGATGTGGGATTTATGTAAAAAATTCTATTCTATGTATCAAATGACATAAAATTCAACTATGCAGAGAATTTCTTTATTTAAAAGAATAAAATTCACAAAAAAATTAAATAAGATAATAATCTAGGAACTGAGAATAATTCATAATTTCATTATGGGTTTTAACTAATTATTCCAAATATCACAATAGAGGGGGGTTATTTTGATACACATGAGAAATTATTAATATGTAAAGGAGTTTGTTGATATTGAATAAAATAAGAAATCAGAAGTTATACCATAGATCATATGTGACCCGTTCACCATTTTGATGTTGTACACCTCATCATGAATAGTTAACACATAAATATTTTATTTTTATTTGGCATTAGGAGGATTCTGACATCAATCATCATTATTAACCTTCAAATTTTGTAATATATTAGTATCATTCCCATATTCCTTACATTAGGAAACTGAATTGTCGGTGCCCTATTTGATGGTTCTTTTATTCCATTCTAAGTGAACATATTCACATAAAATCTACAATGGATTAAATAATGACCTCAATTTATGCACATATATAATATAATATTCCCATTAAGATAATTTCCTTCATCAATCCTTAAGCACATTGATCATAGTTGGAGTCTCACCATCATCCCTCCATGGTTTTTATTATTGGAGCTTACTTTGAATTCCATATTTATTTTCTTATCAAAACCATGATATTTATGGGTTACCCCAATCTCAACTTCTACATTATTGGAACATTTAATTTTTATTCTTAAATAATGAAATATTTTATTTCTAATTCATGTTTCACACATTTTGTTAGGCCAATAATGAATTAATTAGTTTTACATTCGCATTAAATTATAACACTCTAATAACACCTCTCTTATTTTGTAATATTTTCCTCATAAGTATTAATGGATTCATCAACCTTTTACCTCGTCTTAAGGGACATCTTTTCTATATTCATATAAATCAATTAAAAAAATTAATTTACAAAAAATAACCTTCAAAATTCATCCAAATATATATATGTAATTTCATTCCATTTCATCATGTTTTTAATCCATATTCAGCATTGATTTTCATCTATGTACAAATGATAGATAATGAAAATACCTTTTTCCATGATCTAATCCCGAGAGGATGGAAAATGTCATTTAAATGTCACTAATACATTTCTTGAAAACAAGTGGAATAGTAGATCAACAAAATTAAATTAATGATATATCATGAAGGACTCAATAGAACATTGTTTCCTCTATTTCTCATTTGGATTATCAACATGATTCATGGATTAAGAATTCATTGTTAGAATAACAATGAAATATTACATTATTTCTCCTAAATAACAAGGTTTATCAAGTGTAAAATCATTTAATTTTTTATTTCAATCATAATTAACATTATTTTTCTAGGTTATATACATTAAAAAAATCATACTATTAGCATAAGTAATTATGGTGGGAAACCACAGATTTATTAAAAATCATCTATAGGATGTATAAAACATAAAAAAACCATATGAATCTATGAATCCATAGGTTTACCTTAGGATATCCGTGATTATAATCCATTTAAATCCTTCATAATTATTTATAAAAAAATTGAATTAACCAAATCATATAGCCATATAGTGTCAAAATACGTGCACAGTAAGGGAATATTCACCACAACCTAGAATGCTAAAAACTCAACCAACTGTATTTAGGGTTATTTACCCAAAATTTATCTTTTCTAATAAATTTCCTATTATAATATCTATAGTGGTAAGTTTTTATAGGTAAAACACACACTGTTATTTTCCCACACTAATTAAATTATACAATACCATGGATTATTCTAAGGGTTCTCGCAATTTTTTTATCATATACGTTTCCAAAAATATCTAATACTTTAGTTGATAGTAACTATTGAAACTCAGACTTTTCATACATATTTATCACATCTAATCAGTTGAATATTCATTATATTAAATTA
Organism: Viscum album; assembly: GCA_963277665.1. Lineage (NCBI taxonomy): Eukaryota > Viridiplantae > Streptophyta > Magnoliopsida > Santalales > Viscaceae > Viscum > Viscum album. Next base: position 990,500,163 of record OY728140.1, read on the forward strand.
TGAACCACTTGGTAATCATTTATCTTTTGTTTCTTTGAAAACATGGATTCATAAAATACTTTTTCATAAAATATATACATTGTATCCCACATAGTTCGTCATAACCAGAACCCTTCTTAGACACATCATACTTAAAAACATTATTTATAACTCGGTGACTTGAAACATATAAAAATGTTATCTTTGATGCTCAGTAAGGGTAAACAAGTGTGATATCAATGATCACCTATGTATAACATGGGCATGAGGGTAAGAGAACATGGTATTAATATTTGAGAACTATATACTACATATCATTGATAATAATCTTGAGTCATGGAATAAATCTAGGAAGCTCATAAGACATATATCAAGAAAGGATTATAAAACACGAGACATGTGAAAATTACATTTACATATTACCAAATCAAAAAATGAAGGAATAATATGATGAATAATAATAATAATAGAAATCAAATATCAAGGTTATCCCTTATGAAATTTATCACATATTGGTATTGGGATAACCTATTGTGTACATACTTTGGTCTTTGGATAACAACACATGTACCATATTTTTTTAGTGTTAGTATAACCACACGAATTCCCTTTGATCGCACAACATAAATATTTACCCAATTTATTATACTAATATATAATTATTTCCTTACCCATTAAAAAATAAAAATTTAATTCCTATGAATTCTATCAAATCATAAAAATAGTAATCATAATGTAACACATGGAAAATAAAATATATTTCATCGACATTTATTCATCAAAAACATAAACCATCCAAATGAACAATAAATATAGTACAATTAATTCATATCTCTAGTAAAACATATATATTATCAGGGGATGTTATCATTGATAAAATATTCCATTAAAATATAACTATAACATTTAATCAAGAAAATAACATTTTCCTTTTTAATTCAAATATTAACAGATAAAAATTTACCAAATATTAAGTAAATAAATTCCTTTAAAATATACATAAAATAATATAAAACAATCAAGAATATATAGATTGGTTATAACTATTGTATTTTTTTCATTACATGAATGTTAAAACCAATATTCCTTGAATATTTTTTATAAAATGACAAATGTACCTTATTCAGAAAAAGACAACAGTATTCCATTAAAACATTTAAATAAAAAATTAAATATATGTATAATGATTTTAAATAATCATAATAAAATATTAAAAATTTATTCAAAATACGTGAAACAAAATAGGGATATAGAAGAAAAATTATCTTTTATAGAATGGAGAAATAATGTTGCTTTTCCTTAAAAACATTATTTTTTGTCTCTTTACATAATAAAGAGTGGATAACTAAAGGAAACATATAATATCATGAAATAAAAATATTACAATAATATTAGTATTATTATTAATAGGTAGATAATGAAATTTTTATAATTATAGAAAATCATTATAATGATTCTAGATAAAATTGATATTTTTTTTGTAAAACCCATATAACATTATTGCCTTCTGAATCAATATATAATTAAAGAGAGAACATCATATTGAAATATATATCAACATAATTTTCATGAGAAAAATAAACATGATGTAAATTAAATGTAATTACATACAATAAATTAATGATTTTTTAATATGGAAGGTGTCTCACAAAAGTTATTATGAGATGAAAATATCTTACCTTGAGTTACGCTTTATTTAAAATTTTCATTAAACTTAAATAAAATGATTTTAAATTTATTATAATAATTTAAAATATTATCTTTCATATATATAATTTTATATATGTTCCTATTCTGAAATTTAAAAACCCATTTATGAATAATTCTTAATAAAAATAAATTTTTCTATGTGTTAATTGTTTCTTCTAATATAGGAATTTTCTTCATGTGGTTCTGATCCGGTTACATTGTTCATGGTTACATCATCTATAGAATTTAATCATTATTTAAATATAATATGCATTTATTATTATATATTCACATTCATTAAAAAATGTTAGGGGTAGGAAAATGAATTACAACATTCTTGTAGATGGTAGGTCTTATATACGAATGACTGTTTTTTCACTCTTAATGTTATAGTAATAAATACATCTACATAATAGTTAAACATGTATAAATAATTATTATAGAATATATTTTTATTAAATATATTCTCCTTGAAATCTTTGTAAAACCCAAAGAAAAATGAATCACATCACTTCGTGGGGGTGGTATTTAACACATACGAGCAAGTGACGTTATCATTATTAAATGGTTGGGAAATATTGCTGATAATTGGTGTTTGAAAGGAAAAATAAAATTTTAATACATTTAAAATTATTAATTAATTATTTTATTTTAAAAAACATAATGATAGATGAAAAAATGAATATTTAAAATAGAAATTGATCTATTAAGGTGATTACCAATTCATTAAAATAACTACTTTTGATATGTTCTTAAGGACCCTAGAGTTTTTCTTTTAGGAAGTCCAAAACCTATAAAAATTTGATAAGGATGTTTATAATATAAATTTTTATGGGTTTTTTCTATCTATATGTATCAATTTGATGTAATGATAGGATAGAAAGGGTGTACTTTTAAAATTGAAGGAAAAGATACCCTTGGAATTAAAAAAAAGTTTAAAACACAATTAAGTCATTCTAATGTAAATTACATCAAAATGGATATAAGTTCAATGAAAAATAGTTTTTGATATAAATATAATTAAAAAATTAAATTTATAACTGTTTTGGATTAATTTTAAACATTTTCATTTGTTTAACCTCTTGGTTCACCTATTTTAATCTTAATTGTACTAATGATTTATTAATATTGATGGGTTATAATTTTACTTATAAGTTAAATAATTACCCAAAAAGGTTCATGTGGTAAAATTTTAAACTTTTTATTTTACTAATTATCCCTTTTGAATATTAATATTATTTTGAAATAATGTACATAAATATATTTATAATACAATATTATTAACTGCATTTTATAAACTATTCACAAGATTTGACATTGATGAAAACATGAAAATAATGTAATTTAAATATAAAACATCAATACATATATAAAATTATTATTTTATCTAAAAATTAAAATATCATAATATTTCACCAAAATTATTTTACTTTTAATATTTCTAAACCGATTATTATTTTTTCAATTAATTGAATAACTACTAAATTATAGTTGTAGAGAAATTTATTATAAATATTTAATCACTAAAAAATTAATAAATTACACTGATATAAATAATTAATTGTTATTTTAAATAAAAATTTTGAACTATAATTACACTCTTTTATCATTATGTGAAAATTTCAATGATATTAAACTAAATAGATTGACATTTAGTACTTATACTTTTCTTAAATTGATAAAATGGTCATAAGAAAATAAATATGGCGCCATGTGGCCCTATATTCTTGAATTGGAAGGAAATGAACGAAATTACAAAAAAATATAAGATAAAGATAATTATTAGTGGAAGTTATATTCCCAAACCCAGTGTTTTAACCATGGTTTACCCGATTTATCCTTACCAAGGAAAAACTATTTACCATAGTTACTACACAAAACAACTAAAACTAAAAGTGACCATATTAGAAAATATGATCTAATGATTACAAATATGGAATCATATTTTTAATATTAAATATATATAAGTGGTAGAAAATTATTATAATCTAAGTGTGTAGAATAAGAGAAAACCCGTTTTTTAGAAAAAAATATATTTTTAATCATAAAACATGTAATAAATTCTTATCTTATTACTAGATAAAATAGATGATGAATATAAAAATATTTTACTGAATACATAATATATAAATTCCACTAAAATAATAAATCAATCGTGATAAGTTTAATTTATTAATATAAAAACACATTGCGTGCAAAAAATTAATTTTTCTGGAAAACATATCGTTCACTTTTAATTGATTTTTAATATAATTTCTAATAAATTGGCATCCAATGATTTCATTTTATACATGTGAAAGCCATATAGTTTTATAAAATTTAGTTATTTCAAGTCATACACATATATCCAATGGACAAAAATAATTTTAACATTAAATAATAATATGTTAATACACTATTTAGGTACAATTAAACTTTTTGTTTTGTTTATTGATTAATATTGATAAAATTGAATTTATTTGGAAATAAATTTATCATAAAGTATCAGGGTATTATATTCTTGGAATTATATTTCTCTCTCATTCGTTGGGTAATGTGATATAAATATCTCATGTGATGATAATGATTAGAGTAGATATGATGGTGGAAGTCTATGTTTTTATCTCGACGCATGAGTATGATAGCATGTAGCTATGCACACAATATTATCCATAACAATGATCTTGAGTAGCTATGATCAAGTATTAATGTAGGAGTATATTTTTGGATGGATATTAAAGAAATATTATGTGTGTACATTTTTGAAAATATATATGTCTACATGATTATAAATGTATATGGATAAGTGTATTATAAAAACATATTTATTATTATTATTACATAGTCTCATAGATCCTTATGGATTATTGATTATTCCATGCTATTTGGAATTATGTTTTTTACAAAAAAATATGTATACCCAGAGTTCTGATTAATGATATTGGATTGGTTTGGTATAATTTTCTAATGGTATGAACAAGATATCTTACCCTTATGAAAACGTATTGTTCACTTCTTGTATATGATTTATAACTCTTATGTTTACCCATAATGATAATCTTGGGAATCCATATCTAATGCTTCATATTCCCTAGTTTATGAAGAATGATATTAATTTGGGTACATATAAAATGGGTACTATCTAAATGAAATTCCAATATATATTATAGATGATTCATGGAATTATATGATTATGTATCTAGTATAAAAATAAATTAAAATTTTAATATTCATGGGGAATGTATTGTAATTTTATTTATTTAATATTCATCAATGATGTAATATTTAAATATTTAATTCTTGGGTGAAACATGTTGGTAATATAGAAAATAATAGTCACATATGGATATTGGTATTAGAAATAAATGGTGAAAACTGAGGGAATCAACCTATATATGAGATAACATTATGATGTTTATGTAAAATATATTTGGTGGGGGTTCCTACTTAGAGAATACTTTTTCGGATAAAAATAAGAATGTCTGGCCCATTTACATAAGAACCTTTGGGTAATAAACATTGAAATCATATTTATTAATTAAATATATAATTTCCTTATACAAAGAAATGAATCATATTATTACACCTATTTTTGTACTCCCAATGGATATTTTTTCTATTTTAAAATCTCTTTAAGAACAACTATGATTATAAATTTGATGTGATCTATAATAACTAATGAATGTCTATTTTTATACGAGATAAACAAAAAATACCCCAGTATAAATGAATGCATCTTTATTTAAGACATAATAATAATGATTTTCATTTAGTTACATTTTCTCATGTTGATGATTGATACCCACATAAAGAATTTAATTTACTTAACAATTTAAATATTGATGAAAAAAAGTACAAAATGGATGTGAATGAAAAAAGTAGTTATCCGATTGAAAAACCATATATTATATAGGATAGTGCAAATATCCCATGAGTTTTCCTAAAAAATCTCATGATTTACAATTAACAACTTGGTCCATGGCTAAAATCTAAATGCACTTAATTAAAGAAAAATGACTTTCAAGACTGTTAATGTGATAATGACCAGAGAGGAATAAAGAATAAATTATATCTTGGTAATAAATTTAGAAATAAAACCCTATGGCAATATATCAATGGAACTAGAATATACCTTCTATTTGGAAAATATAGCTATTTAGAATTAAATTTCCAGGGAAAAATGAATATTTTAGTCATTGAAATTGAAGGGAATATTGTTTCACCAAAGCGGGGTTCTCGGGAATGGTATAAAAACGATAAAATAAAAATTATTTATGTGGAAGAAAATGGGGAGATATGAATGGTATAAATTATTTGTTATTATAAAATTATAGGGAATGATTAAATAATGGTTGATGAATCAAAGGATGTGATTTATAATTCATATTCTAGTAATTATGTTTTATAGAATAAAATTTATAATATTGGTTAAATATGTATGAGTAACGTTGAATGATATAAGTGTCCTAGTAATGGGTTTTAATAATTATGATGTAATTTAATGGTTTATAAGTTTAATAGTTATCATTAGTATTAATACATTGAAACCATTTTGATTTTTTATGTTATGGGATTAAGTTAGGGAAAATTTACTGATTTTTAAAAAATGATTGAGATATTTTTAACAATTAGGATTAATATTTTATTTGAATAATAATGTTATTATATTTTGATGTTTTTATTTGATTTTTTAAAATAATATATTACTAGTCAGTGTGGGATTTTATGTCAATGCATCTCATATTTATTATTTAAACTTTGTAATAAAATGTTAAACAGTATTCGTGGCCTTAAAATTTAATTTAGGGAAAAATTGTAATTTTTTGATGTCATTATTTGGGTTTTTGTTTTTTTAGTATATGAATTTTATAGTTAAAAGTAATACCGATATTGATTATGTGATCAAATATTTTTTATTTATTTTTTTAATTTAGTAAAATAGATTTTTGAACATTTAAAATGATAGTAGTTTAGGAATGATTGAAGTTCAACGTTGTTCATTATTACTATGGTTTTAGATATTAATGAATTATTTCTCCTAATAATGTTTTATATAAATTATCTTAAATTTTTGTACACATTTTGGTATTGTTAAATGTATATTGTAAATAAGAATAAAAATTCATTATTTTTGGGAATTTATGATCCATTAAGAGTTTATTTTTGTAATTTAGGAATCAGAATATTTGTTATGGTTATCAATTATATAACATGAATAATTGGGGGAAAAATAACTAAAAAAATAAAGGATGAAATTATTGGATTATGTCAAGTAAGTATGTTCTATCACATTCTTATTTTTATTGTTAAAGGAATTCCTCAAAATAGGGAAATACAATAACAAATATATCGATTCTTTTTTCTAAAATACCTCTTAACATTCAAGTTTCACTTTTGGAAACCTATTCACCAGTATATGTTCAATAATACAAACATGGTTTGGGAAATTTTTAGGAAATGATAAGTAACCAATTAGTTACATAAAAATTAATTTCTTCTTAAAAAGAAAATATAATAATTTTGGGTTAAAAATTATTTCATACCATATTTCATATTTTGTTGTCAACTATTTAGAATGGATTCGTAAATTATATTGAACCATTTTTATTAGAAATGATTAAAAAATTTATTTTAACCAATTTATTTAAATGTGTTTAATTTTACACCCTAAATTTTTATATTATTATATATTTAATAATATTTATTTCTTTAATAGATTTTTATTCACAATATTTATATTAAATGAATCATGTTATGCTATAAAATTATTATTATTTAAATATTTCCATTTTAAAAAAAATTTGGATTGACATGTTGGAATATGAGAAACTATATTATTTAATATATGTAATAAGGTTTTCATAATAAAAATTATTTATTATTAACTTAAAAATAATTACTAATTATTGAATGATAAAAATGAAGTCAAATAAGGTAAATCATAATTAAATATTATAAGTATTATTTTTCTTTGAAAGCAGCATTTCAATTTATATTTTTAACATAATTTGTTGATTTATAGTTCATAATTGAATTTGATATAAGTGGTATCATTTTTCATTAATAAAATAAAAATTTTTTTTGGGGTAACTTTTAGTATATTTTTATAATGAATTATTTTAATGTGAATTGTGAATAATTCTAATTTTGGAAAATCCATCATTTGTTTTTTAAAATAATGTAATTCAATTTTTCCATTATTTATTAATATGGGTTTTAATATAATATATTTTTACTTTTATAGAGATCAATTCATATGATTTTATGTGGATCAGCATGACTCATTATTGTTTTTTATAGAAAAATGTTTTTAATTAAAATGAATATTTTTCAAAAAAAAATTATTCATTTTGTTTTGTGATATTTTATTAAAATTATTTTAATTCAAATCAAGAAATTAAATAATATAAAATCAATTAAATATTTGATATCCTAATTTTCAAATAATTCAGTATGGTCTATTTCTTTTAATCTTTAATAAATTTTATCTATGGAAAAAAAAATTACCTTGTAAAAGGGTTAAAGGGATTAAATGGGATTAAAAACAATGGGATAATATATCAAAGTAAATCTAATACTTGATGTTATTTCTTATAACTAACATATTCCCAAAAAATTTATACATATTCTATAATACACTAATTTGGTTATTCTTTATGTGGTTTATGACTTTTATATTATTAGAAGTAAAGGATATTTAAAAAAAGTCACACTATTTTATTATATCACCAAAATGATTCCATGGTGATAAAAAGATTTTATGAGGGCTTATGAATTGTTATTTTTAAGAGAAAAAATTATTTTTTATATATTAATTTAATTTTAGTTTATAGTTATTGTATAATTACATTGAATTCGTACCCAATTCTGAAAGAGTTTTTTCTTCAATTATTAGATTAAATTATTTAAAAATAATTGGAAGTAATATAATTTAAATGAATTATGGTGTTACACAAATTTAATGGATAGTTAGTATATATTTTTATTATGTGTTTAGTTTCCAATTCCACTAATTTCCTTGTATGTTTAATGAATTTTTTTTAATTGTACCAAAAAAGTCCTTGAATGAGATTTAATGTACAAAAATTATATATAATTAAATAGAAAATTATAAAATATTTATAAATTTTTAGTTTAATGTAAAATTTCAGTTTATATAAATAGTTATCAAATTATGATCCACATTCCCTTTATAATGAAATTATTGACCCCTAATGACTTGGTTTCATGTTACTACATTATGCGATCAAATGGGTTAATGAGGGGAAAATATAAATGGATAAGGGTTACAAAAACAAAAAAAAACATATAAATCATATATTTTAATTTTATTTACATCTTATATCATCACATTTTTTATGTAAATATAAATTTCGAGCCATTTTTTAGGAATGTGACATTATGTTATTTTAAATTTTATAATGATAATAATAATTATGTCACTCCCCTCAATTATAGAAGGTAATCTACTTTCCCTTATTATACCAAAGAATTAATGTCTTTATCTAGACAAATATCTTACTAAATTATAAATAATAATAATTATCCATCAAATTACGGTTCATTTTTTCTTCAAATAACCATAAAAGAGGAATTATTGTTCGTTTCAAATGACTATACCTGAAGATGAGATATATATTCTTACTGATAATTTTTAAATTTTTTCCTCTTAAAACTCTTCTGAATGTTCAATAATGATATTTTAATTATTGTATAATTAATATTGGGATATGTTTTTGGTTAATTATATATCTATTTTCTATCTTCTTCCAATCTATTAGATAATGACAACATCGCTCAAGCGTACATCTTGATAACCATGTCCATGATGATATGTGACTCGTTTTTCATTTTTTATTTACATGGATGGTCAGAGGAACAAATTTGAAAAATATATATGATATTTATTATATAATTGTTATTATGGAATGTTGTATTTCATTACATTATTTCATTACAAAGATATAATATAAAAAATATAACTTGTTTATACATGTAAACTACTATCTATACTAAGTGATGTATTTAATTTTTCAACATGACATTATATTAATGGTTAAAAAGTATAAATTGTGGGTATATTTATATAATAATTATGCTTGGATATATTTTTTACTTATAATCCATGAACAAGATGAATGGATCAAAACCATTGAAGTAAAACACTAATAAAAAACGAGATTTTTTACCTAAATAATCATTTAGATTTTCATTTTAATGGAATTATATATATTAATTTTTATATGACCAGAGTTCTTGAATAAATTTATAAAAAAAATATTTTTTTTATATAGGTTTTTTTAACATGAATGTCGAAACACAAACAAGAGATAATTTTTTCTCATCAATTTTTTATTTTTTTGAGACATATTTCATATTAACTAAAAGATTATTTTTTTATTGTGTATAATATAATCATGAATTTATTTTTTTTGTGGAAAATGATAGATATTTAAAAATTATTCTAATTTTTTCTATTTACCAAGGATCTGATTAATGGGTTTGAAAAGTAGTAATTGTTTTTTTTAATCCCATTTCATTTATGGGATTATCTATGTGAATATTCCATTAATTCTAATCATATCATCCATATACATTAAAAACCATATATTTCTTTATTATTTAGTGATTCTATAACTTATCATGTAGTAGTACCATTTTCCAATATTTGGGACATAAAATGACTAGAGAAATTATTTTTATAAAACAAATACTTATATCCTTTTTGGTCGATGAAATTTTTCTTCCATACGAATGTTCCTAAAATTTTGTTATGTTTATTTTTATAAATAAATAGATTATCTGTGATGTTAATTTTTACTATCTTATAGTTTCTTTATAGATTATTAAAATTAAATCTTTCAAATGTTTTATATACCAATATCTATTTACATTTTAAAAAAGTTTGAAAATAATGTTCTATTTACCTGTATATGGAATGCAAAAATTCTCCTACAATGATTACTATTATTTTATTGAATCTTACATTACAATTTTTTACTTTTATTTTCATGTAAAATAATTTTCTAAATATTATCATAGTATTATGATTCTAATGATATCTAAAGAAAATGAAATTTTCTTAATCATTAAAGTAATTAAGCGATAATCTTTTAGAATAATTTTTCATTTCTTCAATATCCTTTATGAATTGGTATTCATCACATGGAATATGATCTTATGATACTATCCACTTTTTATCTCTATATGTTTTATGAAGTTTATTTTTTATGTATGATTAAATGAATCTTCTTAAGTTTCCATGGGTTAATTAAGTGATGTTGAAATCTTTAGGAAACACATTTATTTTTAATGGGTTTTTTTGGATGAATAGATGAATGTTTTCATGATCTTATTTCACACTTTTTTATATTTTTCATTATGATATGGATGGTCCTAAAATTATTAATCCATCTAATGAATTGATAAATGTAATATAGATATGCCATGAAACGATAATGACAGGTGTCGACATGTTTTTGAATATATATGTACACCTTTTATTATTATGTATGATTTTTTATAGTTATAATCACATGATTAGAAGTAGAGAATTTTTAGAATATCAATGTACACATTTTGAAACGTGATCATGATCTTTATTGTTAAATGATCGGTAATTTTAATTAGTTTACTTCACCATGTCAAATTAGTTATATATAATACCCAAAAATACATATTACTAGAATATTGGTGATAATGGGTGTTAATTCCATGGGGAATGTGAATGGTGATTTCCTGTCTAAACAAATACATTAAAAAACACACAGAAAAGTATAGTCTGAAGTGATGATTGTATGGAGAAAATTAGAAAAATAAAATAAAAAGATGAGAGATATGAACATGAAAATGAGTAACGGATATGTTAATAAAAATAAGGTTATCGGACAATGATGAATTAGATTAAGGATGTTACCTATTATAATCAAATTAATCACAAATATATATATTTTTATAGAAAAAATGAAGATTCATTGACCTCTTTATTTAGTGAACTGTCTCAGCCTAGTCATCTATCATTTATGTTGATCTTTTAGTATCGCATAAGAGATAATTTTATCTTTAAAAGATATTAGAAAACAAATTCTTACATTTGTTAATTCATCTGGCATTGAAGAAGTAGATGATTCATTTTCATTACATCTCAATAATTATAATAGTGATAATTGATACAGATTAATAACACAAGTAAGATCCCAAAAATTAATGTGTATATATTAAATTCATTTAATCAAAAGATTTTTTTTATAATTTTCAAGAAATTATAGTCAAATTTCGTAAAAGGATTTATTAAATAATTAAAAAGGGTTATCAATCACAATTTTCAATAATTACATCTTAGAAATAGAGTAATAGTTCCTAGATATATGCATTCATAAGGATTGTATTTTTTAGATTTAATCCTTTCTTTAGATCCAACATTTTTTCTTCATGCTCAATATCCTCTCTTAGAATAGTTATCCACTCTTTTTGGTGTACAACTGATGATGTTTCATTGATCCCCCCAAACTATTAAAATTACATAACAGTCGTTTTTTAGGCCTATGTTCTTCTTCTTAGTCTAAAAGAGCTGAAGTTAACATCTTCTTCCAAACCAATTGATTATATTTATCACATCATAGAAGAGAGAAAAATATTCAACCATAATGATTAATACTCTAGAAAAACCCTCACCAATTTATATGTAAAAATAATTAGGGATAATACCTCGATCATGAGTTTGAAAACAATCCTAAAAACATGATTACATCATTGTAGAAATGGAAACTGCATTTATCTTTTTTTCTTTGAAACCCGTGTCATAAAATCTAATGGTGTCTATTAAAAAATATTATTTTGGAAGCCTAACATTAGTTCTTATTAGAACCCCTACAACAATATCCGAATGAAATGAAAACTCAGGTGGGATTTTATATTTCTCAAAATCAACTAATAAATAAACTATGGTTGTGGTTATGATTTCATCCACATTGGTGGTTTCAACTTCTTCAAAGTAGCTTGATTGCATCGTCTTCCCACAATTGTTCTATCATACAAGTTGATTTCCTTAATTCGGTAATGAATTACTTATTTTGAATAAAAAAATAGAGGTCTTGACTTCGAATAATGGCTCCTCACACCTTTTGAATTAGTCGATTCATCATCAATTGAACTCAAGAAATGATGATATTTAATCTTTAATTGAGATTTAATTATTTTCGTTAACTGGTTCACTATATATCATAATCTTATCCCTATAATAACCAGAATAAACCACATCCAGAATATATAGGTTCAATATCTTGTTTTATATAATCTAACTATTATCCAAAATTTATATAACTTTTCCTCGATAAATATCTTCCACAATCTTAGTTGAGAATTCTTCAGCCCCGTCTCCTATGATTGGATCTTCTCACTCGATTTAAATTACCATATATTCATCATTATACAAGATAATTATAACTTAATTTTTTCTATAATTTCATTAAATTAATTATTTTTAATGAGTTTCATTATCCACATTCTTCATGACCATGATTCTGTAAGAATATATATCTTCGATTGGTATTGGTCAGTCTTCTCTAATGTTCTATAGGGATTGATAATGTCATAATGTTTTTCAAGGAACACTATTCCATTATAATTTTCAATATATGTTGATGAATATATATAATATGTATAAAAGATAAAATTGATGGAATTATTAGAATATGTTGGATGCATGATAATAACCATGGGTGATCCAAATTTAACATCTTTGGTCAATCAATTTTCTCATATGGTCACCCAACCTTATAATAATTACCAACATAGTTATATGGTTGATTTCACTAGATTTAACAATTCAAATTAGCTCCACATGGTTAATCAAGAGAGATTTTTGGTAGAGTATTTCCTTTCCCAAAATCACAATATCATGGTCACTAGTATTATTGGATAAATGGTCTTTTGGGGTGGTACACTGTTTGTTCAACCCTTTATCAAGTTTCCACTGGAATATGAATTTTCCATGATAAAAAAATATTTTTAAATTATAAATAAAATTATTAAAACATTTAAAATGTTTAAATAAATTAATTGAATCCAGTTTTTAACTCCTTGATTATAACAGAACGTAAAAGTAAAAAATTTTAAAACATACAAAAAATAGAATTTAATTTAAAGTAATTTAAATTATTAAATAATTAATAATAAGCGTGGAACTGATAAATTAAAAAACTAATAATGATTTAAAATATTAATAGGCTTCTAAAATATAATAAAAATATAAAAATATGAACATTTATTTAGAAATTATATATATTTATTAGTTAATTAATTAATATCAAAAATAAATAAATTCTAGATTTAATTAACAGAACACTAGATTTAATTCAGAATAAAAACATTATTATTTTAAGATAATATCAATCAATAAATAAGAAAATAAAATAATGAAACATTTTATAACATAATTATAAAATATTAAATTATACATAAACATCATAAAATTTACAATTTAATCACTAATTCACGAATGAAAATAGTTTTCTTAAAAAAGGGAAAATTTTAGGATGAAAACATGTTTTAAAAATAAAATGTGATGTAGAAAATAATAATAATTAAATGTCACATCATATTCCCCCAAAAATAATATGTTAATTTTCCTCATATAACCACATAGTAATATTAAATAGTGGAAATTAAATATCATATTTGAAAAAACATAATTCCAAAATAAATAGATTTCTAAAAATATTTTCCCTCAGGTTTTCTCTCAAGAGGAAAAATGTGAATACACTCTCAAAATGATTTCCCTAATTGAACAATTGGTTATTTTTTACAAATAAAAATAAAAATATGAAGGTAATTTAATAAAAATTAATTTTCATCAATATATAAGTCCTAACACCCATTTTCCATAAAGATTAAAAATCATATCGAATTTTAAAATTCATAAAAAATAGACTAATTATTGAATAGGGGTTGTGATAATTTATTAGTGGAATAAATATCCCATCCAACAGAAAATAGAAAAGAAATAATGAAAAAATAATAAACCTTCAAAAATTGATAAGGATTTTGATTTAATAACCTATTTATACGCATATTCCATGAGTTAAATTAAAACTAAAAAAATACAAATTCAGTAATTTTTTTACAATTTTACAAAAAAAATTAACAAAATATACATTTATTATGGAATAAAAAAAAATTTTACAAATTAGATCGATAAGGTAATAATGATTAATCTTCTGAAAATTTCATCAAAACCATTTATTTCCTGAAATGTTTTCACCTAATAAAAATTTATAATTCATACTTCATGACACACAATTTTGAAAAACAATTATTTTGTTTTGATAGGTTAATTGTGAATTACATTTCATCACTAATAAAACCCCTCCCCCACATATAAAACATAACACATTTACTAGTGTTTAATCTCAATGTGTAAGAAAAATTTAATATGATTCAATCAATGTGATTTAAAATTTTGAAAAGAAAAATTTCCTTTCTATGGGATGAGAGGAAAGCTCATAAAAATCATATTTCATTAACACTAAACAATAACCAAATATAAAAAATATTCCCAAATTTACCTAATAGAAAATTATGAGTAGGTTTGATAAAAAAATAATTTTTTATGGTTTCATGCATTAAGTGGCTTCCATAATGTATTTCAAGGAAACTATGAAGCTTGTAAATTGAAACAATATAGTTTAATTATGAATTTTAAAATACAAATAGTTTCAGCTGTAATAATTTAAAACATTATGTTGTTAATTACAAATAACTAATAAAAATAATTACTTTACATGAATTTTAAAATATATATCAACTTAAATAAAACATTTGTTACCTTCCATGAAGAAAAAATAAAATAATTGGATGAAAATTAATTCTCCTACATAATGCAAGACCAATAATCATTCTATTAGAATACATCAACATTAGAACATAAACTATCATTCCAGAAATTTCCCCTCAAAATAAGACACCTATCCATGATAACCAACGAAAATCATTCTTAATATGCGTTATGATTCAATATTTGAGATAATTATAAAAAAGAGAGATATACTTATTTAAATAGAAAACTCTACAAAACATAAAAATAATGGGTTACCTTCCATAATGTTATAGGACTTATGTCTTAATGTTGACATAACCCTACTAGTTTTTATTTATATTCATTCAAAGGGTAGGATTAATTATATTGGCAGTTACTATTTTCTATTTAAATATTAGACATATCACTAAAAACATAAAATAACTTAGTAAACTATGTAATTCCATAAAAAACTATAGCATTCCCGAAAAAAGGATACATCCACTAATATATTCATGACTTATATTTTCAGACAAAGATTCATGAAAATTAGAATATTTATCTGGTCTTACATCATAAAATCAATCCTTGATCTTCACATGCTCACCCTTAATCCCCCCACCCTTAAGATATTCAAGGGTTCAAAAAATGATTCAAAAATGAATATTGGTAGGTCATTATCTAATGAATGATGAATATATATAGATAATTCATTAAATTAAGTTGTGAAAGGACCCCTAACTCATATAAAATTTTCAAAATGTCGTTAAGATAAAATTCATCATTCATGAAATTCAGTTAAGTAGGGGTATTCCTATGGTCTATATCAGGTACAATGTCCATAAAATCTACTGTGTCACTCTATGAGTATTGTGATTTTTTATTTTCATCTCCATGAATGAAAAAACTATCCTCATAATTTATCAAAACATTAAATTACTCATATTTATATGAAGAAGATATATAAAATGACTCACATTTTATAGATTATAATGAATAGGATGCAGAACCAAGGTACGGTGCATGGGAGGAACATGAACATAGAAATGGATGAGAAACAATATCAATAAGATAACATGGTTTATTATGGAAAATTTTTTGTTCCAGAGAAATATATTTGTAAATTTTACTCTCAAACCAAAAAATTCAATCCATTTATTATATAAATTAGGATTCAAAAATAATGAATAAATATTTTTGGGAAAAAATTTAGCTATCAAATCCCAAAAAAAAAAGATGTTTTTCCCCATAACCTAAGATCTAAAAAACCATTTATAAGATATATTATATTATATCTAACCATAATAGGGTTATCATTGAAAACATGAAATTCATCCACATCCTCAACATTCTAAAGGGTAATCTTACCCTTGGAATCATACATAATAACCCTAATAGTTTCTAGAAATATATGAAAGAAAATGAATCGAAGTTTTAATCACATTTTATTTAAAAAAAATAAACATGTTTTTGGGAAAATAAAGCATTAAAACATTAAATAATAGGTTATCTACCTTTTCTTTAGGATATTAATGTGTCCTACGAGATAGATACAACAACACATGTTTTAATATATGATCCATTATACCCATTATTTGAGAAATGAGTGTATCATAATGTTAATAAATTCACTTAATTCATATATGCACCTAATATCCCATGTCTAACTAATTGTATAATAAATAGAAAAATGATATTTGGTCATTCATTTTTTGTAGAATAATCTTTTGAATATTTTTACTACAATTATATATTATATTTTTTAATATCATAGATGAAGATATTTTTGTTTTAAAAATATTTTTGTGAATTTAAAATATAATGGGATTTTATTTATGTCTTTCACAATATGAAACTTTATATTAAATATCTAATACATTTAATTCAACATGAGATAATTAGGGTCATTATTCATTTTTATCCTTTCTGGAAAATGTATGTAAGGAACATAATTTTTCAATACTTATTTACTTTTTCGACAAAATCCACCCTCAAAAAATTATTTAATTAATTAATGTGTTTTTATTTCATTTTCACATGTTTCTAGGATTCCATAAGTGAGTTAATATAATTTTCCACATATGTTTTATATATATATATAGATTTCATGATTTTTGATATTATAGATTTTCAATTCCGATTAAATAATATTAATTAATTTAATATCCCTTATGTTGTTATTTTTGTGGTTTGTTATTTTTTAGACTCGATATAGTTGGTACGTACATAAAACTATCCCTTAAGAGATGATCTATTGTGACAGGTAACATTCCTTTATTCCTCCCAAATAGATCTCTATCTATCAGGACCATTTGAGGTTCTAGGACATGAATGATAATATATTTCTAATTATTTTATGATCTAATATCACTAATATCATGATGAAATATTACATTAAATTCTACATGGGAATTTTTATATTTATACCCATATTTATTTGAATAATATTTCTTAGATTGTTCTTAGTAATTTTGTGTAGAAAACTATTTTATGATATGATATTTTTTCAATCATAGTTTGGGGATATTTTCATATCATGTGTCTTACTAGTTAAATAATATATCATTAACCCCTAAATTTATAGCTCTATAATATAATAATTGGTCATTCTAATTATATATGATATAGAGACTAATTTTGCGATATTAACTTTGAGAATGACCAAACATACCACACTGACAACAGTTCTCCATATGTTCTCTATCACTAACAATACTATCCTATATATTGGTTTCATTTCTATTGAGTATCCTATTCATAGTTCACATATTTTGTTTCTATTGGGATATATTTTCAATGGAATTTTTATACTCATCTAATTTCATAACATAGAAATATCCACCCCTTGATTGGAAAACTAAAATCTATTTCCATGGTGTGAGAACATTTTAAAAGGAATCCATGTGAAAATGGTGTTTTGAATTATTGTTGGGAATCTATCTAAGAATAAATCTGAACATATCCCATGAATCATAATATAATTCACCCTAATTTTAAACGAACCCAATAATAACTTTCGCAACCTCCAATGTTGTGTTCCTTTGATAGAATTTGGAAATAAAATAATCAAAATTATAATTCAATGCCAAAATAATTTCCACACATAGGTTATGAACTCATATACCAACATTAAAATTATGATAGAATGAAAAAAATCACAACTCAAATACCACATCAATGAAACTGTGAAGAGCTAGCTATTGGATAAAATTATAGAAATATCCAATAATCTCTAATAAACACTTTCTAAGTAGACTGTAGAATTAAGGATTTATAGAAGGATGATATTTCTTGATCTAAT
Organism: Viscum album; assembly: GCA_963277665.1. Classification (NCBI taxonomy): domain Eukaryota; kingdom Viridiplantae; phylum Streptophyta; class Magnoliopsida; order Santalales; family Viscaceae; genus Viscum; species Viscum album. Next base: position 990,518,906 of record OY728140.1, read on the forward strand.
TATTCATATACCTATGGGAATGAATTATATAGGAATGATATTTTAATATAATAGGTTTTTCAAATCATTATTTTTAGGTCTCACATGGTTATTAACAATGGGAAGGAATTAGTTATTGATCTATTTCAAATTTCCATGCATATGTTTTTTTTCATATTTTCAAATTTATTTTTTTATTTTTAATTAAATAAAATCCATTTTTGTTCAACAAAAGAATTAACTATTCATGTTCATTATATTTAGTTGAGACCCTATTGTGCATGAAGAATATGTGAAAATAAAAAACATGCAAAACACACCGAACCTATTTTTATATTTTTTTAAATTATTATTTTGGAATTATTTTTCAATTTATATTTTTTATTATTGGATTCACATAAATTAATTAGTAATGGAATTAAAATTGGATCTAGTATTCTAGGTCATTGACTAGAAACAAATAAGATTAATTATTTGAAATTTTTTACAACCATCTTATACTAGTATGGTGATGTGTGTGGGTTTCAATTCCATTGAATTTTTTATTTTAGATTTCACGAAATAATAATAATAATAAACCAATCACAGAACTATGTGAGATGTGATGATGAAATAGTGAAAATATGAAAATTAGGATAAATGTGGGAGATAAAAATATAGGAATGTTCAAATTGGATGTTATTAAAAATACAAGTATCATATTATGTTAAACAGAAATTAGTATATACTATATTCTACTCAAATTAATAAAAAAAAATTTTCATATTGAAACAGTAAATATTATTTGAGTTCTATGTTTTTAGAATATTTAAAATCAATACTCATTAATAAAATAATAATGATCATATAAAATATTACCTTTAAAACATTGATTTATTTTAAGTATAATAGATTTAAAAATTTCAATCCATTATAGTATAAAACCATAGATTTATTAATATAAGCATTACATAAAATAAAAAATGGAAGATCCAAAAATTTAATCTTGATAAAATGTATTACTAATTAGAATAATGAGGTGAGGAATCATACCTTTTGGGATTGAATCATCTCCCTAGATCCAACTCAACTATCTCCTTCTATTATTATTATTCTAGATTAGTCAAATATATTACATATTTTGATCCATATGATTAATGGATTATCCAACCAAATAAATTAATGAGATCTAGATATTAATTTATTGGTTGTCACCAATAATCATACATACCCCTTATCCAGGTGATAACACATATTTGGTCCTTCAGCCCCTATTATGTTGACCATCATGTGGAAGTTACATTTCTTTTATAACAAACACAACACACAGACATGACATCTATCGCTTCTTTAAAAATAAAGAACATGGATGTATTAATAGGTTCAAATAGAATTTTGGTACTAACTAGATAGTTCATGGATCATCATTGACTCAGTAATAATGACCTAAGTATAGCACCACATTACACTGTTGTTATATTTGGATCATATAAAAATATTGTGGGCTCGTATAGTACTGATGAGTCTATTTGATCTCATGTTATCCTCTTAACAAAAAATCATCATTCATCTTTGTCACACCAAAACAATCATCAAATATGATCAATGATCCATCCAAAACTCATGTTATTCCATACGTGAAATTCCTCATAGGAATTTCTTTGATCATTAATTGTAAAACATATTCTAATTTCTTGAACATGCTATGGGAGGACCAGAAACCAAAAAAAACTGGTTAACAAGAACATATATAAAATAATATTTTAAAAATATGTATTTAAATCTTAGTATGATTAGAATGGATCTCCTCATATCCTAAATCACAAAATCAGAAATCCTTAAAAAAACTAAAGTAGGTTATTTTCATCCTAAAACTAACTCATTGAAAAAAATAACATGCTTTGATTTGGATTTCATCAATAATTACATAGTGTAGTTATTCATGGGAGCATGAGTACATTGTTTTCCGTCACTAGTGATCTCAAACTAGATGATATTACCCAATGTTATTAGGTTCTCCTTCATCTTTAATAACAAAAATATGGGTCTCAAATTTGAAATCCCATTCAGGTGTCCTAGTGATGTAGGGGAATCATCATTTATCAAAACTATGGAAATAAGCAGGTTTGATCTTCATCTAAGGATAATGTTTTCCTAGAATTGGTTCGTCATATATCTAAATCTTCCCCTTATAATTTCAAAACTAAACCTTGTTCAAAAACATTAAGTTCAACCTCTTGGTTCATCTAATCCAATGGTTAACCATGGTTTTATGTGTCTAACCTATGTATGTATCTCCGACCATCAAAGTTAATCTTTCTTCAGTCCAATAACCTATGGTTATATATACTCTCTCAGACATAATTACCCTATATATATTCAATTTAATGATTTTTAGAGCATCAATATATCATAATTACATTCAAATAATTTTATTCAATTGATTCCATAATCCACGTTTATCAAGAGCAATATTCTATAAGAAGCACCAAATTCAATAAGTCTTAGTTCCTCATCTCTTATATTCAATCACGAATAATAATTTTATTCAGGTGTTTAGGGAATGTTGATCCCATCTAGATTAAAAAATCGTTCAAGGACTCCATATCTTTGAAAAAGGAATCTGATGTTGAGGTAATGTATTCATGTTGGATGAAGAATTATATCATCCAAGGTCGATAAAAATTTAACAAGCATGACATGTTGGTTTTAACAAATAGTTAATACCGTCCATATAAAAATGTTCAGTATATTTTCATGGTTGATGGATAATTAAAAAAATTATAACCCCTTTAATTAAAACAAAAACTTAAAAAATTTAAATTAAACCCTTAAAATATAAAAATTTTAAATTCAAAGTAAAATAATTATTTGAATATTTAATTTAAAACAAAAACATTAATCTAATAAGATACAAAATGAATAAAATTTATAAATAAAAATTACCAAAAATATAAAAAGTTATATAAAATATTAAATGATATATATATTACATATTTTAGGAATTTTATTAAAAAACAACTGATTAAATTAAAAAAAATAACATTTTAATCAAAATAGTGTAAATTAATGTTTAAAATTAAATTTAATAATTAAATAAGATTCTAAAATATTATCAAAATTTATAATTTAAAAATAAAAACAACATTCTTTACAGTAACTGTAAAAATTTATCAATTTAACCACTAATTAACCTCTATCATTTATTATCAAATAATGACAAATTTTTTGTAAAAAATGAGATTTAATCACAAAATTTTATTTGAAAAATATTATAATTAAATGCTACATCAAATCCCCCCCACTCACAGATAAAATGTTTCTTATCATCATGATTTCATTTATTAGTAATATATATGTAGAAAGTTAATCTAATGATTGAAAAAAATTAGTTCCAGAATGATTTTTTTTAAAATATTTCCCCTTATGGATTCCTTGAAGAAAAAAATTGTGAATTCCATTTCAAAATGAATTCTTTAAATAAAAAATAAATTATTTTTTTTACAACAAAATAAAATAATTTAAAAAATTTCATTTGATGATAATTAAAAAAAATTTACATCCAAATAGATGTTCAAAATTGTTTTTGCCTTCAAGAGAACAAACTCACATAATTAAATAAGACATAATAAATAAACAAACTATTTAATGGGGGTGGAGTATTAAATTTTATACGGAATAAATAAACGATCTATGGGTAAATTGATAATAAATAAATAATAAATGAATATTAAATTGATAATAAATAAAGAATCAATGTCAGTGATTACTATAAAATATTTTCAAAATAAAAAATAAATTCCAATTTTTCAAAATATAAATAAATACAATTTACCAAATTAAATCCTTTATATAATGAAAATTAATCTCTCAAAAATGGAAATAGACCCTCTAATTTTATGAAAAAATTAACCAAAATTATTCCTCAGTGAAACATTAAGAGTCATCTTTTGAAAATCATTTATGGTATTTTTATAGGTTTATAGTGAATAATCGCTCAAATAAATTAAGACTCCTAGACCAAAATTTAAACACCATAATATCTCCTATACTAAAACTAAATGTGGGAAAAGTATTTAAGCTATTAAATTAAAATGGATTTATATATCATCATAGAAAATATTTTTTCTAATAGATGAGGGTAATGGAAAAAAGGTATTTCTCAACAAAACTCAATAATATCATAATATAAAAACATACAGAGAGGTACCCACTAGACATTTATTAATAGGTTGATCACATAAAAAGAAATTTTTAAATATTCATGCATTAGGTTAGTTCAATAATTTATTTAAAAGAACAACTAAAACTGGAACAAAATTGAAATAACATTGTTTTCTAATGCAATTTAAAGGGATATGGTGAAAACATAAATTAAAGAATAAGTTCAATAAGAAATTGAATTTAACAGTAGAATATAGAAAATTAAGGTATCTTGTAACTATAAAAAAATTAAAAAACATATTTATAATCATTGTATTATCTTTTTTTATTTTAGTAATGAATTTTCACCTCATTGAACAAAAAAATATAATCAACTAGTTGATAATTAAAGCTAAATTATTCTACACCTCAAATTGACCTATTATATGAAAATATCACTTTATGAATATTAACTACAATTCCACCACTTATCCTCAACATTAGACATCTAACAACACGAGCCATGAAAATTTTACATTAATAGGGCATATGATTCAAAAATTTAGAGTGTCACAAAAGACAGAAAGATATCTATTCAAACAAACAAAAAAACCATTTGTACCCCTATATGGTTCTTAGCTATGCATATATATCTAGACATAACCCCAAAATGTTAATATTAATGGTCATTATATGGTTTTCTTTAATTAAATGGGAGATAAATTTTTTGTTTAAAATATTATAAATTTCACTCAAAACATAAAATAATAGTGTCTTGAATATTTCCAATGAAATGAATTTTTATAATAAAATGTACTTCATGATTTATTATATAAAGTTACCCATTATACAATAACAAAATATTTTGTAGCTTAGTGTCTTGGTGAAATTAGGAACACAACACAAAAACATGCAAAATGGATAAAAAAATATTAATGAATGTTTACTTACCATTGTCCAAAAATTCTATTACACTTTTAAAACTGATTGGGATAACTAGAGGAAAAATATATGAAATGGGTGACCTATAAATCCAGTAATGGAAAAAAATAACCATTTTATAACATAATGTAATAAATGTGATCCCAGATCTATTTAAATGTAACATAATATTGTATAAAATAATAATAGTGAATAATAAGTCATGGTATAACATCATAGGATAAAGGAAACATGAGAATGTGGTGACAACAATAAACATGGAATTATAATCATATGACACAGATAAATTCTATAAAATGATAGACTATAGGAAAAGGACCTATGATAGTTTATTTATACTCATGAATTCCATAAACGAAATCACATGAGACTAAAATAATACCCAATTTTTTAGAGGGTTATCTGGCCACGCCCAACACTTTCATATCGTACACTTGCATAAGGGTTCTACAAGATTCATAGAACATCAAGATTCATTTAATAAATTTAAATACCTAATTAATGGATTTAAGGTCATATAGAGGGATGTAGGAAATAAATTATAGGTTGTTATATATTTATTAATACACATGAGTTGAAATACAGATGGATATTTGCACGAAAAAATCATGAAAAAAATTACAAGATAATTCTGGAAGCATAAATCATGAATATAATTGTTAATGGGATAGATTAATGAATTTAAAAGCACTATATAATCACATGGAATTTATAAGGTGTAATAAGGAAGTGTGAAATCATATCCAAACATAAAAAATTAATAATCAATAGGCATAATTTAATGGAGATTCTTAAATAAATATGACATTGAGAGGATTCCTTCCCTTTATAGGGTGATTCTACATTTTTTAGAGAAGCTTAATTAGATCATAGACACTTTATAAGGGCTATATAAAAGAATGGGTAGAGTAATGTCAACCTATTTGGGGTTTTAGTGAAAAAAATAGAATGTTGGGCTTGTTTTTATATCAAAATGTTTAAGAGTTTTTTTATTAATATCTAAATATAGGTTTTAGAATTTATTTGATAAAGTAATCAAAACAAGAAAAATTATCTATAGTTTTTCCCATGGTTTCTGTTTCCCCCAAAATTTTAATAATAATTTGAGTTTCATGAATCATTATTTTAAGTGGATAGTTATAATCTATCCATTAAACATGATTTATCTACTTCTATGATTTGAATTTTAAAAAATAGCCATCTATGGTTCTGATTAGTATGTTATTTGGGGTCTAATAGAACCAACTAGATCTTTTTAGTGAGTAATATCATAACATTATGAATAGTAAGATGTATAATAATAGTAACTTATGAATAAAACATCGTATTATTATTTTATATTCAAAATTTTATAAGATAATGAAATCATGATTAATTTTTCAAGGTTATATAGTATGAGTTATAGTTTTAAATATGTTGTTTTTAATAACTTATGATTTAATATAAAAATTAAATTAATCACATATAGAAAATTATTTTGAAAAATTGAGTTCATTTTTAAATTCTACATATCAAAAATTGTTTGGGCTGAGTTTTTTGTTTTTTTCTAAAATAAAGGAATTTTTAGGGAATAGTTAGATTTGATAATTTAAGAAAAATGATAAATAATATAATTTGTGCATCACTGATGAAAAATGGATGATGTGAATGGCCATTGGTTTAAATTACAGGCAATTATTATTGTCTTGAGTCACATTAATCACTACTACTCATAGTCTTGATAAATAAGTATTAAAATAATGATAAAAATAATATAAAACCCCTCCCCTCCCCCATTACAAATCCCTCCCTCATACCTCTCTTCCTATCAAACCTATAAAGATTTGATCATTGTATAAATTATTCCAAATCCAATTATCAAGGCCCTTCCACACGTCCTAGAATTTCTGGTCTCAGCAAAAGTCCAAAACCAATTTCATTAAAGAGTATCTCAAGGAGAATAGATCAAGAGGTAAGAATCCTCTTCCATTTTCTTGTTTTTTATTTTTAATTCCTTTTCTTTTCACATAATCCCTTCCCATAAACTTATCTAGGAGAAATTAAATCTAAAGAATCATATAAATTATGGATTTTATCATATTTCTGGAAATAATTCATCGTCATTATTCCTCTCCTCTTCCTCTTATTATAAAAATAATAAAATCATCTATGTTGTTCTAATTTACCAAAATCATGGATGATGGGGTTTCTATTTCTATTAATTCCTTCAAAACAAGTTATGAAAAATTTTATTGGTTTAAATAGTTATTAATGTGTATCATATATTCTATATAATGTTATGGATTTAACATATATAACCAATATTTATTTATATAACGAAACTAGTTTGTGATTATCAAAGAACTACAAAAATCATCTAAACAAATATCACTAATGATTTATCTAATGATTCATTCACATAACATATAAAAAAATTATTTAGGGACTCATAAAATTTTATAGAAACAAATTAATACCATTTTTTCCACTTTTATAATTTCTATTCCATTTAACAAGGAAATCATTTACGAACTAACCATATAAATAATGGAAAGCAGGCACCCCAAACAATGAAAGGAACAAAAACTTATCAATTAATGGGTGAAATTATGTTATAAAATTATAATATAAGGTGTTATAAACATGAATATGTTGCTGTAAGATATTGTTAACACACATTTAACCATTATATTTTCAATTAAAACAATTTTCAATCAGGGAAATCTGAGGTAATAGTATTCTTAACCCAATTTCCATCCTTTGGATTATCCTTCCACTTCACTGCTTATATGGTATTGAGATTTTTTTGTGGTTATTTTTTAATTATATAAGGTTTTTATGTGTATTTCCAATGTATACACGTAATCCTTTCATTATATTAATTCTTACTTCAATAATATGAAATTTTAATGGACTTTCATTTAGAAATACTCTTTAAAAATTATTTTTTACAAAATTCAAAAGTAAATTTTGAATGCAATTATTCATGTATTATGATTATGTTTTGGATATTTATAATTTTCTATAATTATGGTTGGGTCCTATATCTCTTCCATATCATTGGGAATGTGTATGTTAGTGGTCAGTCGTATGGTTACTCTACATGGAACATTTATGGTTACATAATGAAGTAGTCGTGAGGGTTACATTGTAGGATAATTTTGAGGGTGATAAATCATAAGTTATATATGTGGGTTAAAAAATTAATTAATTAATTTCCAAAGATAACCTTATTCTATATCTATAATTTCTATGATTTATGAAAATATCATGTTTCCCAAGGTATGTATATGATTCTTTTTGGGCGAGAATTATGTGGTTGTAAAAACGATTCTATATGTTTAAATGTATTCACGGGCTAATTGTTTATTTTCTTATTTTTTATATCCTTTAATAAGATTTTTTTGATCATCTGATGTTTTCAAATTATATTGACAACATATAATGATGTGTATGTGAAATAAGGAAGTCCCGTTAAATGTTATGATAATTTTTCAAAGAAATCATGTTGTTGTTTTGTGTTTGTAATTTCATTAGTTCTTGGATAAGTTTGTTGTTGTGTTTATTGATGGAATTATGGTATGTTCTAAAAGCAAGGAGGAGAATGAAATAAATATAAGGGTTTTTTTGTGGACATTAAATGAAATGAAACTATATGGAAAATTCATCAAGTGTAAATTATGGTTGCAATATAAATCTATTATTTGGAATTCTGTAAATAAGGATGGAATTAAAGTTGATCATTCTAGAACAAACGTGGTTAATGAATGTACCAGTCCTGGAAAATTTATAGAGATTCTTATTTTTCTTGGGTTATCATGTTATTATTGATGGGGTTTTAAAAACATGTCGTGGTTATCTAGCCCGAAAACTAAGTTAACATGAAAATGGGTAAAATTTGTTTAGATAGAATAATGTGAAAATTGTTTTTAGGAACTAAATAAGAATTGGTGAATGGTCTATTTTTTGCCCTCCCTTCCCAAAATGGTTATTTTTTTCATATATAATGATGATTCATTGAAGGGAAAGGGTTTTGTTATGATACATAATAATCAAGTAATTGCTTATGCTTCAATACAAATGAAACTTCATGAGTTAAATTATCCAACACATGATTTTGAATTAGTTGTTGTGGTTTATGATTTTAAAATTTTGTGGTAATAATTATACAAATCGAAATGTGAAATATATAAATACCATACATTTATGAAGTATATATCTACTCATAAGGAATTAAAAATGAGTTAGATAATATTTCTTTAATTGAAAAATGATTTTTATTGTACGAAAAATTACTATTTGGGAAAAGAAAACACAGTGGTAAATACATTGAGTCAAAAACATCATGCATCACTAATAATGTTTCTATTGAAATATGAAACCTTTATTAATGATTTGATTAATTTTTTTTTGGATGTTTTTGGTGTAATAAATTCCTCTATTTGTTTTTGATTTCATTGCAGCCATCTTTTTCATAGATAATTATGAAATTGTATACGGAAGATGGTGAGTTAAAGAAAAAGGTAGAATTTTTTAAATTGGGTATGTTTATAGAGTTTAACATTGATAAATATTGTGTTTTAAGATTTTAAAAAAGATTATGTGTGACGTGTGATTCCAAACTAAAGAATGAGTTATGGTTTGATGCTAATAATTCCCCATTTTTAGTTCATTATATTAGTACTAATATGACCACATGAATTTTGGGGTATTACTAGAGGGATTGAATGGATAGAGATATTCCCAATTATACTGTGAAATTGTTGATAGGTCAATAGGTTAATGTAGAGATAAAAATAGCAAATCATAAGCTTAATCCTTTTCCAGTGCTAGATTTGAAATTAGGGATTATAATTATAGATATTATTTTGAGACTATAATATAAATCTCATGTTAATAATGTAATTTGGGTTATTATTCATCTACCAAATAAATCATCATATTTTATTTCAATTTTAGATACTTTGTCTTTAGATTATATTTAGATACTGTTCCTCCATGTGATGGTTAATTTACATGGAGTTCCATTTTCCATTTTATCAGATTGTGACCTCGGGATCACTTATAACTTTTCGAAATTCCTTCAAAAGTAATTTGGAATAGAATTAAAGTACAGTACAACATTTCATCCTCAATCAGAGGGGTAGTCAAAACGGAAGACACAAACTTTGGAGGATATGCTTTATAGTTGGTCAATTGATTAGAAGGGAATTTGGTATCTACATATTTTTTATTTGAATTTTCTTATAATAACAGTTTTCTTTCTAGAATAAAGATATAACCTTTTGAGACATTATACAGTAAGAGGTGATGAACTCCATATTTTAGGTATGAAGTCCGGGAAAGGATGTTCATGGGAACATAATTAATAGTGTATGTGGCTGTGAATGTGAAGACAACCCTACACCACAAGAGGAAATCATATAAAAATCATAAAAGTTATGCATATAATATGAGAAAATAATTTTTTTGTTGTATATGATCATATTTATCTTAGAATATAACTATAGAAAAGTATTATGTATTTTGGTTAGAAAGGGAAGCTAAATAAAATATTCATTGTACCTCATGAAATCATGGAGAAATATGGACCTATTTCCTATTGAGTAGGTTTTCCTACATGTTTATCTGAGGTACACATTGTTTTCCATGATTCAATGTTGAGATAGTATGTTACTGATTTATCTCATGTTTTGAGTCTAGATGCACTTCAGCTCAAAGAGACCATTTATTTCAAATAGAAACGTCTTAAAATTCTTGGTAAAAGAGAAAACATATTACGAAATTAGGTAATCCACTAGGTAAGGATTTTTTTTGGAGAAACCACAAGGTTAAAGAAGCAAAATGGGAATCTAAAAATTCTTTGAGGGAAAGGTACCCTCACTTGTTTAATAAGAAAATAAAATTGAGAGAATCTAATTTAAAAAATTTGGTGGTAATGTAACCACCCAAGGTTTTAAATATAATTTCAAATTAATTAAACTTTTTTTATATATATAGTTATAAACAGGTCCATAAATATAGTTTTTCTGCATTGATTATTTGAATTTTAAAAAATTATTTTCTAGGGATGTGATCAGTATATTATTTGAAGTCTATTAGAACCAACTGGTTTTTTGGTGAATAGTAACATAACTTTATAAGTTCTAATATGAATCTAAATAAGAAAATTTTTAATATTAAATCATGTTATTATTTTATTTTATTAATGTTTTAAAATAATGAGATCTTGAATAATTTATTGAGGTGATATAAAATGTGTTATAGTTATAAAATTATTATTATTTAATAAATTATTAATTTATTTAAAAATTATCTTATTCATATTTAAAATATTATCTAAATAAAATGTGGTTTATTTTTGAATTCAACATGTTAAAAAATGGTTTAGGCGAGTTTTTGGGATTTTTCTGAAATACAAGAATTTTTGTTGAATAATTATATTCTATAATTTCTGAGAAATGATAAATAAATGAATTTCTAAATAATTCTTGATTTAGAGTTGATATAAAATGACCATTTTTCAGACTCACATGGAATTATTAATATTATAGGTCACATGAATCAATAATATTCATAGTCATGATAAAAAATATTAATCTAATGATTAAAATAATGGAAACCTCTCCCCTCCTCCAATATAAATACCACCCTCACCCCCTCTTTTTCTCACACCTATCATGTTTCTATAATTGTATAAATATTTCAAAATAAACTTCCCAAAATCTTCCACATGTCCATAAATATCAGGTCTAACCAAAAGTCCAAAACCAAAGGCCTCAAAGAGGATCTCAAGGAGAAGAGATCAAGAGCTATGAATCCCCTTTCATTGTCATTTGATTTCTTTTCAATTCCCCTTCATTTCATATACTCCTTTCCCATACCATTATCTAAGTATAATTAAAGAAACAAAATATTATATATAATTTTTGTTTTCATGTTTATGGAAAAAATTCGTCATCATTCTTTATCTTCTATTCTACTTGTTCAAAAATTAATAACACTACCCATGTTGTGCTGATTTTAAAAAAATCATGGACAACATGTATTAAATTTCCATTACGTCTTTCAAAACTAGTTATAAAACAATTTTTATGGTTCAAATAATAATAAAATTGTAGTATATATATTCTTTCATGTTCTAAAGTTACCATAATTACATAATATTTTTTTTAATGAAACTAGTTCGTGATATTCAAAGAACAACAAAAATGTTCTAAACAGAATTCATTAATGATTTATCTAATGATTTATCCTCATTCCATATGTCCTTAAATATTTATGGAATAATTAAATATTATAGAAACATATTAATACCATTTCATTCCACTTATGGTATTTCTCATCCATTAAACAATGAATTCCTTTACGAAGTGACTATGGAAATCATGTAAACAACGCACCTGATACAATTAAAGGAACAAAATATTGACAATTAATGGGTGACATTATGTTATTAAAAGATCATATAAAGTGTTATAAACATAAATATGTTTCTATAAGATATTAATAAGACAATTTTAACCATTATAATGGAGTTTTAAATAAGAATCAAGTAAGAAAAACCTATGGTAAGAGAATTATTTACCAAATTTCCGTTCTTTGGGTTATCCTTCCACATCATTGAATATATTGTACTATGAATTTTTTTGTGATGGATTTTTTATAAATTATGTTTTATTATGTGTAATTATTGTTTATTCCCATAATCTTGTCATTATCTTAATTATAACTACAATTATATGATATTTGTAAGGGACTAACCATTATAAATCATCTTTTAAAATTATTTTCTACTAAATTCAAAAGAAGTGTTTTTATGAAAATTTTTATGTATTATGATATTGTTCTGGATTTTTAGAATTTTTTACGATGAATGGTGGGACCTGTATATCCATCCAATCGAATGGTTATGTGTATGATAGTGGTTATATTTATGGTTACTCCAAGGGTAACTTTGATGGTTACCCATTGTTTTAATTTATGTTTTGTATGATTTATGTAAATCTCATGTTTCATAAAGTAATTATATGATTTTTTATGGGTGATAACTATGTGACTGTGAAAGATATTTCATATGTATATATATATTCATGGGATAATCATTTCTTTCTTTGTTTCTATATCCCTTAGTGATATTTTTATTCTCATCCCATGTTTTTCAATTACTTCCAAAGGTTATAAGGATGTTAAAGAGAAATGAGGAAGTCAAGTTAATTGTTATTAAGAATTTCCAGAGAAATAATTTATGTTTTGGATAAAATGGATATTATTTTAATGCTACCAAATTTGTATAATAGTGGGTTTATATGAATTAGTTCTATCCTAACATACTACAATTCTAAACTGAAAAGATAACTGGTAATGTAAAGAAGTAAAATCTAGTTAAAATAATTAGATTATTCAATGTCTAAGGATATTTCCTTAATGATTCTTCCAATGTAGAGTGTTTTTTATTTTTAAAGTATTATAACTAATATCATTAATATAATACCCTTAGTGATATGAAAGTGAGTCATTCTTAAGAAGAAATTATTTTAAAAAAATATATTATAATATATGTTTTCCATGATTCTTAAAGTGTGTAAAATAATTAAAATAATCTAAAAACACATTATTTGAAAGGGAAAATATATATATGTTATGTAATACCATATAAGTCATATATTACATCACTTTTTAGTCAATATATTTTCAAAAATACAAAATGAATATTTTTACTATATTTAATTTTAACCCAAATAAACAACTACCTCTGAACATTTTGAAAAAATAATCAACAATGGATAGTTTAATCGAGGTAATTTCAAAAAAAATATTTATCATATTAAAATAAATCTATATGTATGGAAATTTAATGTTTTTAAAAAAAATCAATATTATTGATATATATAAGTATTTTTCAGAATAACAATTATCAGACCCTTATACAAATTATTTTTTACTTCATAAAATTAAATAATCATTTATATTTAATAAAAAAATATTTTATTAGAATATAATTGATTAATAAATTAATTACAACATTAAAATATTTTTACATGAATAGAAATATTTATTTCATAAAAATAAAAATTTTCTTTCATCATATCAATATCCCAATTTAATCAAAATTATTATTTTATCATTTCAAAATTAAGACTAAAAATGCGTAAATATAATGATTATTTTTTTAAATGAGAAAAATAAAAATTCCTAAATTAATTTTGTAGATATAGTTCCAATTATTACACTGCTACACTCTTTAAGGGTATATTGTGAGACTTTGAGATTTTTATTGGGTGGTTCGATGTACATGGTTGGGTCTCTAATAACAAGGAATATGATATTCTCTAATAAAAGGTTTTTCTCAATCATTAGATATTGAATCATAGTTTGGGATTGATCAGGGGAATATCTCAATGATGTAATCTTTTTGGGGAGCATCAAAAAATTAGATTTAGAGGTTATGATCTTACCTTTCATGTACATCTCCCCTTTCGTCTTAATAATTGAAAATTATCATAACCCATAATATATTAATATCAATGGACATTGAACAACAGTTATATTAACAATGGTTATGATATGTAAGACTATTTTATATTTGAAAAAACCATACAAATTATCAAAATATCCTATATAGTGGTTTTTTATAACTACATTATTTAATAAGGTATTTATTTATTCAAAAATTGAATTTCATTTATAAACATTTGGGCAATTAAAATTCCACTTTAAAACCAGGTGTTTCTAGGAATAAGTCCCTATGCACCAATTGGTTTAATACCTACATTTTACTATAAAAAAATCAATAAATGGAGAGTAATACTAAAAAATAATTCTTTAAAAACTAGGGTCAAACTTTACATTCTCACCCTTACTCTCCCCCCAACTAATAAATTATCATATATATAAAAAGATGAAACAACGAATTCATGTATATCATTGTATAACATAGACTTACCCTATGATAATATATATTTATATGAATAATATAAATTTCCCCATATTAAATTTAATAATTTCTCCTAGTTAAAGATAGAAAAAAACATAATATATAGAATTCAATGAATTGCCGATTGTCCTAGTTTCCACATTTGTTAAATTTTCCAATAAATACAATATATGACCATGATCTGATCGATAAATATTATTTTTAAAAAAAAAATTCAAATCATATTACACTTATATTTTTCTCATATTTTAATCAGTTACATCCAAATTAAGAAGAATCCCAAATCAACTCAACATCCTATGATAATAAATAATTCAAAGAAAAATTATGGTAGGTTACATTGGAAGGTGGGAAAATTTGAACATGTTGAAAAACTATACAAGAAATATAATTTTTTTTCCTGAATGAAAAATTTCTGTTATTGATAAATTTATTTATTAATTTAACCCTAAATCCTCCCTAATCAATCTAGTTCATATTTAGATTCAGATTCCAAAAATCATGATTTCAATTTTTTGGTGATAGATTTTATGATGAAATAATCATAATGATAATTGTTTTACTCCCTAAACTATTACCTAAAAACCAAAAACATATCATATATTAAATAATATATCACCCCATTTTTTAACTATTTTAATGCATGAAATTTCTTCTAGTCCTTGCCTTCCTGAAAGGACATCTTATCCATGGAAACATCAATAATAGCCGAATATATAACAATGAACTATCAACCTAAGATGACTAGAACATTATTATCACATTATATTTAAAAAATGAGTTTGTAAGTGGGGAATTAACCTTTTTCTAACCTCAATTAATAGTCCATATACCCTCCCATTATGACAATACATTGACATGTTGTTTTTATACTATAAAAAATTCAGATTGAGATCCCTAATAACCATCTTTTTTAGAAATAAGATGGGTATAAAGAAAATTATATCAACTAAGTCAAAAATGAATCTATATAATGACTCCATCTTGTTATACAATAAATTCAAAGGGTTACATTTCCTTTCATATTATAAGGAATATTCTTTTCAACAATTTCATTAAAACTTCAATAATGTTTTCTCTCAACTCAATCCATGTTGTTTGCTAAAGATCATCTTTTGTTATTTTATATATGATTGAATTTAATTTAATTAATCATATAAAAAACATTTTAATTAAATATCATAAATATTTAATGAATATTGAGATCATCATTTCCATTAATCATATTGAACATTTATAGAAACGTGTATGGGAGTGGAATAAATTTTAATGACTATTTTATTTTCCCCCCTTCCTCATCTTTTTCCATATACATTAATTATTTATCGACTTTCCTATAAATATTTTTTATTGGTATTATTTATTGAATTCATTTTATTCTTCTCATATTGATTATCATTATATTCCGTAGGTTTATCACTCAGTGCTTATTTTATTTTTAAACATAATAATGTTTATATTTCTATTTTATTAACCCATGGATTTATATCCACTATTCAAGGAAACATACCATTATCTCACCCACCATTATATCTAGTCATCTAACACATTCAGTATTCTTGAACATGAATCCAAGAGTCTTTGACTTTTTTAAAGAACTAATCCCACCAAAAACATAATTCAACCTTACCATTATTTCATGTTGACAATTTTAAAATTCCATCCCACATTGCTTATAAAAATAATAATTAATTTTTCAATGTATATGGTATTTGGGTAAGTTGAATATTTTTTCACACATTTTTTTCCCTAACGGATTGGGTGATTTTTATATATATTACTATACATATAAGGTAATAAATCAATAGACACATGATTTCAATATCTATAATCAACAAACAAGTTCCTCTAATTACATTTTCTAGGAATATCATAGCTGGGACAATAATATTTTGTATAACCAAACATCCCACAATGAAAATTCTACACCTTCAGTGTTCTATCATTAAATTCATTTGTCTGCATATTGGTTTTAGCACCATAGATGATCATATAATTAGAGAACATATGATTTATGTTTTGGGATACCATTCTAAAGAAATTAATAATATCAAATTTATCATTTCATATAAGAAACCACTACATGACTGATCTATAAAATATTTGTTTTACATTGTGAGGGATTTATAAAACATATCCATGTGAATATGGTTATTTAACTGATCGTTGGTAATATTTATGAGAACATATCTAAATCTAGATAAATATTTATAAAATATCACACCATCTTTATAAAAAACCCTATAATATTATACTTATCCTCTATGATACTTCTCCTAGGATAGAATTCTAAAATAAGATAAATGAATATATCTTCCCATGTTTCAATGATTTCCTTATCAATGTTTTGATAAAATGTCCTCACCCTACCCTTGATATAGTAGATAAAAACTCTAAACATAAACTCTTCTTCACTAAAAAAATGTAGAGGGATCTATTTGGAATAACATTAATAAATACCTAATATACTCTAATAAATCCGCTATAAATAGGCTACTGAATGATGGATGCATAGAGAGACGAGAGATATTGATCTCAAAATACACATACCTTTGGTAAATAATAATACAATATATATTTCTTATAAATGATGTTAATTTAGAATCTCTATGTCTATATCTTATGGGGAATGGACTATGTCCTTGACTATGTACTGGTTTCATTCTAAAATTCCTAGAATGTTTTATTATAGATTATGCATTTTTATATTTATCAATATTGAATTGGTGGTTCATATTATGCTGATGATTTTGTTTCACTAGTGTGCATAAATAATAAATTATACATTGAAAAATCACAACACACAGAACAATATTTAAAAAAATTTATAATCATTTTAATGTTTTTATTTGATTTTTTATTTTTTGTGGTTTTTTACTGGTTGGATGCATATTTCTTCCCTAGTAATAGTTTTAAGATATGGTTGGTTATGTTTGGTTGTTGACTAACCTTATGTAAAATAACATATTTATAAAACCCTACGATAACCTAAAACTACTGTAGTGGTGATCATGGAGGTCGATTCCACAGTGATGGTGAATGGTGTTTTCTTGGAAAATAAAAAATAAAGAAACAAGAGAGAAAAACTCAAAATACTAAATTTTATGTGATAATGAAATAGTGAGAATATAAAAAATTCAATGATAATGGTGACATGAACATGAGAATAGGTAAATGTGTGGATGATAGGAAGATGGTTATTATACTATGTTGAATGTAATTTAGGATTTTCTCTATTCTAATCAAGTTAAAAAAAATATTAACATTCTTATATGACTAGTGAATATTCATTGATATCTCACATTATTGTATTTTCACAGCTCAGAAATCCATCACATGTGCTTCTCTCTATACTATCATTTAGGAGATTATTTGTTTATTAATAGAGAATATAACTTAAATATTTATAATTTCTGGTACTTTAGATATCATTCAAATTTTGAATGATTCATTATCATCACCTATAGATCCATTGAATAGTGAAAATTGATACACATTAAGAACATAATAAATATCCCCAAAATAAAATTACATAAGAAAAAAACCATTAATAAAATTAGAACATATTTATAATTTTAAGTAAATTTTTAATGAAATATATAAAATTATATTTATATTTATTTCATTATAGTAAAAATATTATTTTTTAACTGATTTTTTTAGAAACATTTTTACTATAAGTTAAAGAAAGAGGCGAATAAGCTCATATTTTGATATTGATTCCTCACTTATGCTCTGATTAATTTGTCTCTTGCACTGAGTCCACAAATAAAAATTACTATACATTTACAAGTGTTATAGTGTTGATTAATAATTCATCCCCTCACTCCAAAAAAGAAATCTATAAATTTAGTAATATGATGTCCCCAAGATTCTCACATATACACCTTCATAGTGGTAGCACATGATTGGTCCTTTGTCTCCAAATATGTTTACCATAATGTAGTGGTAATTTTTTTCTTATAACTAACATGAAACTACCCTATAAAATATGAATTAACTCTAATTATAATAAATGATGAAGTATTTTTAATCTCTAAAAAATTTTGGTAGTAAATATAAAGTTTAAAATCATTCCTTTACTAAATATTCATGCCATGATATGATCAACTAATGATCAATTTTTCTATTAAGTATATATAAAATTCAATTTTATGGCTTTTGTAATGCATATTATTCCACATTTGACAATTATATCCTCTTAATTAAAACACCCTAATAATCTCTATCACACTGAAGAAACATGATAAATATTATTATACTGATGATTAATTCCCCATCCAAAACTCTTTTCTGTACATACATGAATGTCTATATATAAATTCAATTAGGCATCCTTTTTTAATTAATTCCAACATTGAATACAATATAAGAGAAAGGGAAACCAAAAAATGTTTTTTACTCATACATGCATTATAAAATCTAGAAATTATAATAAACAATAAATCATGGAATGATGAGTACAGTTCTTCCCAAATTCCCAAAAAAATACTTTTAAAACCCCAAAAATAAAGGTACTATATTGGTTTCTTCCTAATAACATGATGAGAAAAAACATTAGCTTTTATTATGATTTTATCTATAATTTTATAATCAACGTATTTACAGAAGATAGACTTCAGGGGTTTTCAACACTCTTTCTCTCATACAAGTTAATTTTCCAATATTTACACCAGAACACATTCATCATCAACAATATAGATCAAGGTCTTATATCTGAACAATTTCTCTTCTATACCAGGTAGGTTGAGGATACATCATCAATAAAACTCAGAAGGTGATGTGATTTATTCTTCAACCAAGACTCATTTTTAGAAACATATGGGGTTTCAAATATATCAATCTTCATCCTCTAATGATAAAACATGGCCTCATCTATAAACATCTGGGTTAAGATCTTTTTCTTTTCCTATATTCATCCCATGTTTTGGTAATTTTTCATTGGTAAGTTCCAACAACCATATCAGTTGATCCAACATCGACTCTATCAAAATTTTGGATTATATTACTCTATTTTATTATTCATATAATCATCATAATATAATATCTTTATATCATATAAATAGAATGATTTTATTCAAATAATAATTTATAAGAAAATTTCAATATCCAATTTTTCCATGAATAATATTCATCATCGATCTGTCTCAATCAGCCTTCTATTATATTCAATCATACATAAGAATAATAATTAAAATTTCTATGAATGTTTATCGATTGAAATTTTCCCCATAGTTTGAGGCTACTATATCAAGGTAACTAAATAATTAATTGAGGGCATGGATATAAGATTGTTTAATCATGGTAGTATCCATGTTCAATTCAAATTTAATAATCATAGTTTATTGTTTTTCACATATAAAAGATACAAAACATTATAAAATTCTCCCCATATCTATGTGTTTAAATGTCCTTGATTTACTTACTCATATAATATTCACTTGGATAACTACAAGAGAGAAAAAATAGATCCTTCACTTTTCCAAACTATAATTCTATATGTTTTATTAAATTTTACACAGAGTGGTCACTAGGGGTGGATAATGTCAACTTCACCAATTTTTTGAATATCCAATAGAATATAAATCAACTATTCTAGAAAATATAATTCTAGAAAATTGAATTAAATAATCCAAGTGTTTAATAATTTAATGCAAAATAATTCATACCAATTTCATCCCATTTAATAAAAATATAAAATTAACAGTTAAGACTAAATTACATCAATTAATGTAATGTCCCTCACTCTTGTATCCCTAAATTTAAGGATTCTTTAATACATTTTCAATACCTGTAAGTAATACTATCCAGAATGAAAAAATAGATTATTTGTTTTTAAAAACTATATAAATAACATAATATCATTTCATAATTTAAAACATAACATAAAACATATAATTTTATATTAGAAAAAATAATAAATTTTATTATATTTATACACCATTGTCCATCCAAATTTCCAGCATTCATGAATGATGTGTTTTTCTTCATATAACCAAAAAATATATATCATTCCAATCAGTCAGTCATTCTTTAGCATATCCATGAATATCAAGCATAAGACACATCATAACGTCCTAGATAAAGGGATAATAGGATATTGGCATGATATAATTTTCCATAGGGTTATTATTATAATATAATCTTGAATGATGCAATGTAGTATAAAAATATGGAAAGGAAAATAACATAATTGAATTACATTCTATATGATACATGAGAATAATATGGAAGGAATAAATGATAATCAAGTAATTACATATAAATAGTTACCTAATCCTACAACTTAACTATGTATATTATAACTAATCGAATAATCACAAGGAACATAAATGAAAAATATTATTAATATGTAATTCATAAATAAATGCATCATAATCATATCATCATGGTCCATTATAATACAAATTACATGAGTGGGTAAGGCATTGTCCCGAAACTATAGTTATTTTGTCATATGAGACATACCTATGCTTCGAGGGGATGCAACATGCCCCTATAATAACATACTAATTCCAATGATCTAATCATAGGATAATGGTGAAACATAATTAATATAAACAAAAATATCAAAAAATATCATACGAAATCAAAATAATAACCCAAATATATAAATATATTCATTGACAATCTAGAGTAATATTGTGAATGATAGAAAATAATACATCTCCAATTAAACTGATAATATACCACCTATATAAATAAAAAAATGGTATCATTACAAAATATTCTCAATAGATCATATGTGAAATATGTTTTTTCCCTAATAAAATAAAATACCGTTAAAATTACTTGAAAACATTCATGAGGGATATAAAAATTTTAATTTAGAATATTATTTGAAAAAAATAAATTTTTAATTATTCAGAAGTGAATTTTCATTGAAAATAAATATTTAAAATTATAATTTAATTTTTAAGGTAACGTGTCATAATAATTATGGTAATATTTTAAATTCCATAAAAAATTTCCATTCACTTTATTTTAAAAATGAAAAAATGTTACACATTGGTAAAACAACAAGAAGATTCATTCCAACCAATTTCATAAAATGTAAAAAATGAGTAAAAATATATTT
Source organism: Viscum album (assembly GCA_963277665.1). Lineage (NCBI taxonomy): Eukaryota > Viridiplantae > Streptophyta > Magnoliopsida > Santalales > Viscaceae > Viscum > Viscum album. Next base: position 990,540,943 of record OY728140.1, read on the forward strand.
AATAAAACATTTAATAATTTTATCATTTTCATAAAATCAATTCAATAAAAAATATTTATGTTATAAATCAGGTTTTCAATCAAAGAGAGAGATGATGTTGATTTTTGTTACAAATATTCTATTGGCTTATTTTGTTCTTTAAGAGAGTAAATTGAGAGGGAAAATGTATTTTATCGAAATAACTATATTATATTAAAATTCAAGAGTTTCTTAAAGTATATATTTCAATATTTCATCATCAAGAACGTAATCATGAACAATCATGACAAACAACTGGAATGTAAAATAAACCACTTCCACATTTTTAACATCTTAATCATTAGTCCCACAAAATACATTCCTTAAAATGAATGTTTAATTAAAATTAATATAAAATGATTAATTATATAAAATATCCAATGGGTATTGTAGACACCACACAGAATAACTAATTGATGAAAATGGAATTGGTCGCATGAAAGTAAAAGTGAGGTGGGAAACCATTACTTTAGTTATGATTTCATTAATATGTGTTTCATCCTACTATATAATTAATAAAAAATAGTATAAACTTATTATCAAACCATAATCATAAAAAACATACCACATAATATTTTATTATAACTTTTTATGAGACATTTATTCAAACTTATTCATTTTGAATAATAAATACTTAGTGTAGTAACTGCATTGCTTTTAATGTATGATGTAGTTCGGTAGTATTGATCCTCGTATATTTATCAGGTTACCATAATAACCATAATTTTATCCATGATTTAACTATAATATATAGTCATAAAATAAATATTTTTAATTTTCAATAAAATATAGAGATGAGAAAATGAGTTACGTCATTCATGTAGATGGTTGGTCATATGTTTGTGTGAATGTTGTTTCAATTTATTTCTAGTTTAACGAATATAAAAATGTTAAATAATATTTAACCATTAAAAAACTATTATTATATCCTATTTTTTATTTATATACATTAAATTGATAATTATTACTATCCTTTACAAAATACAATGCAAAACATTTTACATCACTACATAGAGGTGGTAGTCCTCAAGTACACCAAAGCAGTGTTAATATTTTCCGATGTATTGGAAGGTAACTATTAGAATAATATCTCTGAGTTTGTTATACACTAATACAAAATGTAGGAACAAATATGTAAAATTAGATACAAATACAAGAGGTGGGTGAATTTTATACTTTAAAAATTTATTTGGAACTTTTACAAATAACCAAAATTCACAACACCTCTAAGTTATAATAACTTGCTTGATTCTAGAAAAGTGACTCTGGATATTAAACATAACAAATCTTTACAACAGATAAGATTCTACCTTAAATAATTTAGAATCTAACTAAATTAGAGTACAAATATGAGGAGTTATAATAAAGCTATTCTTTCCTCAAAAATACAAATGTAGTGGAAACAAGAATGTTATAAAACTACAAGTAACAAGAATAAACACTTTTAAGCCAAAGAGGAGGGTATCCAACAACCCTGGATAGGAGGTCCCATGATTTATACTTTCATGAAGGAATGTCTTCCCCAAACCCAGATAAACCCTCAATCTGAAGATCAGTATCTATCTTGATATCCCCGCAAGCCCTCGATTTGTAATGAAATCGGCACCTCTGACTTCACAACCCAAAGTCTATGATTTTAAAGGTAATCGAACCTCTGCACTAAGAAAGTCTGCACGAAAAAAATTTTGAACGAGTAGTTCAAAACTTTCTGCATGAAGCTTTAGAGTTTATAAGAGCCTATTTCTCTAAAAATCACTTCAAAAGAACTTTGTCTAAAGTCTCTAAAAGTTGTGAACTCTTTTCAAATGAGATCTTATTTATAGGCGAGGCTCCAATGGTCGACTCCCTCTTCTAAAGGTCATATTTTCGTTGAATTCCGTAGGGACCTATACTAGTGAGTAACTAAAAGAACCAAATTGTTTTATAATAAAATTAGTGTAAGTATAATAAGAAACTGATATTTGTAATGAAGGTAAATTAAAGTTCGTGGTCTAGAAAAAAATTAATTCAGAGTATATAGTACAAGGATATTCAGATTCTGTTTAGTAGGAATTCAGAACCTGAATTATGTATAATCGTAGAGTCTAAATTTCAATGAAATTCGGATTATGGATTCACATAATTAGGAACTTGAACATACAATGATCGGGGTCAGAGTTCATGAGAATTCGAAGTCAGAAATCATAAGAGTTTGGAGTATGAATTCAATGAACTCGAAGTCAGAACATGGAAAAGTTTTTAATCATAATTTGTAATGGGAATTCAGAGTCATAACTTAGAAGAGTTCGTATCCGGAATTCATAATTGGAATTCCAAACTAGAATTCATAGTCAATCTTTTCATAAGTTCGTATCCAAAATTTGGAGTTGAACTTCATAATAGTTTGTATCCAGAATTCAGAGTTGAACATCATAATAGTTTGTATCCAGAATTCAGAGTTGAACTTCATAATAGTTCATATCCAGAATTCGGAGTTGAACTTCATAATAGTTTGTATCCAGAATTCAGTGTCTTAAATAGAATACATCATATATATGTTTTATATGATTCCCAGGTTTTAGGTTTCAATCATATTTTCAAACTTAGAAAGAAAATGATATGAACAATGAAAATGTGGTAAGGGTAAATTTCCTTGGGGAAGGAAATTTTCCTTATAGGGGTAAAATAAATTTTTCCTTAAGATAAGGTTTTTGTGATTTTCAAAACAATGGGAATGGAAAAGTCATAAGGAAAACCATATTGACTCAACAATATCCCCTTTTTTGGAATGCACAAACATCCGTATGAAAAAGAATGTAAGGACTTAGAATAAATTTCTAGACTTTAAAATTAAATCTTATCTACCTTTGTTTATGGACAATGGTGAATAAAAAAAACTCTCCATTAGGCTTGGGAACTCTATGGATCGTATTCTAGATTTCCAGAATGAGAAATTTCATTTGGATGTGGAAATCTTCGTAATGAGAACTCCCTCTTGAATAAACTCCCCCTTACATAGGAATGTATCTTCTTATTCTTAGAATTTTTTCCTTCTATTCTTTAGAATTATTTTTACTTATTCCCCTTTGTGATTTTCAAAAAGTGTTTAAGGGAATGGAAAATAATAATGTACCTGGAATATTAGTGTAGACAACGAAACACACAATCATAATTTCATTATGATTGAATGAATTAGTACAAGGAAAAAACAATTACAACAAAAGACTAGAGTGGTCTATTTAGTTTCCTTTTCCTTAAAATTTAGAAACTTGAAAATGGTCTTTAATTGTTTTATCTCTTTAAGATCCTCCTCAACTTTATTTTCTATTGCCTTGATCCCGACATCCTTAGCTTTCAAGTCCTCTGCCTGAGCCTTCATGGAATCTTCCCGAGCCTTTATCAATTCATCTTGCTTCAAAAGCTTTTCTTGTATCTTGCTCCGGAGATCCCTCTCTATTTTTAGGCTTTGAAAAATATAAATAAGCTTTATATTTAGATATTTTACATCCCGAATCCAAGAAATTTGTTCTATACTAATATTTTCTTGAAATCTGTCTGAATGATTTTTGATTTTGACATCTTCAGTTCCAAAATCTTCCCTGATATCCTCCTGAAACTATTTGTTTTCCATTGCTGATTTTTGGAACGGTCTCTTCATTAGGTGATTCATGCCCACTTCCTAATAGTTTTACAATCTTGTCTTCATCAGTCTTATCTTTTTCAGTACTAGACACGATATCCTCAGGATGGATAAAGTCATGATTATTACTATCTTCTTCAGATAGCTTGTTAACTTCCTCTTCACCCTTCTCATCATGTCTAGGTGTAACAAGCTTTGAAGATCCTGCTTGAGAATTCTGGAGTGAAAATTTCTAGGAATCACTATCCTACTCATGATAGTCTTCAACTTTATTAATTACATCATCATAACCACCACTGATCTCAACTTGTTTCACTTCATCATTAGCATTATTCTCTTCCACAGTTATCTCTTGTTTCTTTTCTGGTGACATAAACCCCTTTCCTGGATTCTCGAACAATAATTCCACAAGGAAATATTTTGGAACATCGATGTTTTCTAAAGAAACCTCAGCATCCTTAAAGATATATTAAACAATATCATCCTCAGAAATTTTCTTCTTTTGATTTTTCTCCTTTGCTTTCCTCTCAAGATCTTCAGTAGATATTTCATTTAAGGCCTTTTTCTCAATAGGATCCAAACCAAACTATAGATCCCCTTCTTTTTTATTCTGCTTATCCTCCCTCTATTTTACTATGACTTCATCAGGGACGGACATCTTCTTCTTTGGTTTAAGAGGTTCGGATTTAGGTTCTTTAGCTTTGGGGGTTTTATCTGTTTCCTCAACTTCCTTTAATTTCCTTTTATTCTCATCTTTCTTTGAAGGTTCGCCTTTCTCAACATTTTCCATATTGTCTTATGCTTCTTCCACTGGAAGATCATAAAACTCCCCTGTCTCCTTAGAGAATCCTACATTCATTCTATATATGGTGTCATCACTTATCATAATTACTTTGTGATTACTTTACTTGGAACTACAGGGAACTTTTAAGGATTCTAGGCACCAAACTATCAGCTTTGAAAGCAATGTCGGATACAAAATGATCTGAGCTCTAAGATTGCCATTATTTATTTTCTCAATGGTGATGAGGATGTTTCTCATGAGATTTACCATCCTTATATTTACCAAAAAATATAGAATATACATGTCACTCTTCTTAAGGGTATCCTTATCACCCTTCCTCGGTACGATAAACCCTTCTACCCAAAGCTGTAGAATCTGATTGTTGGTTGAATGATGGGTGATCTTTTTTGTAGTTCTTATGTCAGAAAGACATAGACACTCCATATATTTTTCCTTGAAAAAACTACCCTTCACCTCAGGCAACTTGTGAGAGAAAAAATCAGCCTCTCCTTCATAAGGTATGCCAACCATGCCAGCTGCCTTGGTATAAGAGAGAGCATACATCTTCCCATAGGTCTTGAAGGAGAACTTCTCCCTTATATCTTCCATGAAAAAAGAAACTGACACATAAAACAATATGAGTAAATATGGACACACCACATCTTGAGCTTGAGATTTAGATATAGCTTCACATTCCTATCCATTGAGTCTGATATTCATGGAAATTATAGAGTTATAATTATTTAAAAAAATATGGATTTACTAACCTCTCCCTATAAAATTTCCACTCTGAAATTGTCTTAACTGTAGACATATCCTGAGAAGGATCTTCTGCAGACATTCGAAATGGAGCACTTCAGAAGAAATCAGATCAGGCTTTTGTATAGGGTCAGAGGTTCAACACACACATGCTTGAAAATCGATGTGGGAAACCCACTGTAGGTCCCCTTAATATAGGCGTTGAAAACATATCTCATCTTCCAAAACAAATATAATGGTTGAGAAATGATCTGATCTAATCTGATAGTTGATATAATTTCTACATGGAAAATTTGGTTGATTCCGATATTTTTGAGTTTTTAAAAAACATTCAAATTTAAGAAAACTAGAATCCGAAAAATTTTGAAACTAAAAGAAACTAATAGCCATTAAAAGTGATTACTAAAACATGAGAAAGAATCATACCTTTAATATTTCTAGGAATATTTTTCTTATAGAGGAAAATTCTTCTTGAAAAACATTGAATTCCCAAGAAAACGTAAATACTAAAAAAAACATCACTATGAAAATTTCAAATATGAAAATATCCATTACGAAAAATTTAGAAAAACGTTTACGAACAATTTCCATTAAAAAAAATTGAAAAACCAACTGCAAAAAATATTTGTTTCGAAAAATTTGAAAAACCAACTACAAAAAAATTTTCATTACGAAAACTTTGAAAAACCAACTACGAAAAAATTTTCATCACAAAAAATTTGAAAACCCAACTATGAAAAAATTTTCATTACGAAACATTTGAAAAATAATTTACGAAAAAAATTTCATTATGAAAAATTCAAAAAACCTCATTACGATTTTTTTTTAAAACATCATTAACAAGTATAAACTCCTAATGAAAAGGAGTTTATTACAATAAGGAGATTGTTTGAACAGAAAGTTAATGGAGGAATATTACCTCATGATTATCATTCCTAACATCTGTTTAATTATTTCAAATCTATCGGAAGGTAATGATTTTGTGAAAATATCAGCAAGTTGATATTGCATTCTGATGAATTGTAGAATGATATATACCTTTTGTGTGTGATCCCTAAGAAATTGATGCCTAATATCCATGTGTTTTGAATGAGAGTGATGTGAAGGGTTTTTACTAAGGGCAATGGCACTAGTGTTATCACACAAAATTTGAGTTTTAGTAAAACTCAAGCCATAGTCTATGAGTGTGTGTTGTGTTAGCAGAAAGAATAAATTATTCCTTGGAATTATGTACTATGAACTTATCATTCCAAAAATTCACAAGGTATCCTTCATCATATAACTGGATTTTGCAAATTAGGTTGTGCTTACAACCCTTAACAAATAAAACATTTGAAATAAAAGTTTTTCCAAGATGAACAATGTTACCTATAACAATAATTTCTCCCTGAGCATTATCTCCAAAAGTTACATTTCCTCCTTTCGTCTTGATAATATTTTCAAAATAGTTTTTTTATCTGTCATATTCCTGGAACATCCACTATCTATGTACAATTTATTATAGTTTATACCTTCTCGATTTTCCTGAAAATAAGAAAAAGTTTTATTTTTAGAAACCAAACTATCTTGGATCCGGAATTGTTAGACAAAAAAATTTTGTGTATCCACATCTGTTTAGATAAATAAGCTTTATAAAACCCAAGAGACTGAACTTTATTCAAGGGGAAATTTTTCATCTAATTCCCACCACTTTGATACTTAGTGAAAAAAGGGTCTTTACACGAACAAAATAATTGTTTTTGAAAACCAGTTTTTTGGTGAGTATAACCTACTCCAGTAGTGTTTCCTTGAGGTTTTATTTTAGAATAAATCTTGTCAAAAATTTTCCTTCCCATAGGTAAATTTTTTTAGAAGCTTCTTAAGATAAAATATTTCGGATTTCAGTCTGATGACTAAATTTTTATCCCCATGAATCATTTCATTAGAGTTAGATTTTCCCTGAAAACTTTCTTATCTATAATAGCATTTTTAGGATATTTATAAATTTCGTACTTAACGTAATTTTCCTTCTCAAGGTCTTTAGAATGATTTTTTAAAAGCTCTTCTTTATCTCCAAGATATCTTGAATGATCTGAAATCTCTTTTGTAAGAATTTATTCCCTTGTATTTTCCTTATCTAATTTCTTAGAAATTTTACAATTTCTTGCTTCAAGTAACTTGGAAAATATAGATACTTTTTCATATGAAGGTTCTTCATTTACTGATGATGAATTATCTTTATTGGAAGTACTATTTACGGAATAGTAATTCTTATCAAGAGATAAATTTGTTAATGCCTCGACATAGCATACCTTAGCTATAAGACATGTATTAGGGAAAGAAGAAGTAGTAGAAAAAAATCCCAAATTCTACTGTGATGATGAATCATATTCAGATGATTCACTCTACAAAGAATATCCACAGCTAGCACTCCAAGTATCATTTGTTTTAATACTTTTCTTGTGCTTTGATGGATTGAATTTATTCTTGTTCCTTTCTGAATTACTTTCTTTATTTTCCTTATTTTTCAACAAAGGATAATAAAGTCGGATATTACCTACTCTTCTATATTCATAACATGTAACTTCTCCATCTTTATAATCTCTTTATTTTTTCTTATTTTACTTATTCTGATGGTTACTTTGAGCTATAATATTGTTCATTCTCCGAGAAAGATTAGCTATTTCATTCGTAGAATTTTCTGTATCACTAGATTCTGACTGAATAATGACTTTCATTGACATTGATCTAGTAACCCTTTCTAGGGTCTTGGCATTCATATGTTTAGAAGTGGTTGTAAAACCAACTCCTATATTCCCATTATTTTTCTTAACATTTTTAGCATCTCTCTTCATTCTGGTTTCATGTTGAAGAAGAGTTCTAAACAAATCCTCTAAGGAAATATGAGTGACTTTCCTGTTCTCATCAATAACTTTCCTCTTGGACTCCCATTCATTTGGCATGATATCTATGATCTTTTCAACAAAAGCCTCATCATCCAAAACGTTTTCTCCCATAGATTGCAAGCTAATTATGGTAGTCATAAACCTTTTTTGTACTTTGCTTATAGGTTCTCCATAGGGAAAGTTAAAGCCATGATATTCATCTCTCAACATACCTCTTCTGGTCTCTATGACTTTGAACGTACCAAAATGTGTAACTTAATGTTTTTTCCAAATACTATTTGCTGCTTCACATGATGATATTTGACTATAGATGTTCTTAGTCATGGAACACAACAAAGTATTTCTAACTCAGAAGTTTGATTGATATTCTGATTTACCTGATTTGTAATGGTTCTCAATTACTTATCCGGAATCTTATCATCTCTAATCATCATTATATAGTTATCAACACCAGTATTGATAAGGAAAGTCTTTATCCTATCTCTCTAGTACTCTTAATAATTTCCATAAAAACAGGAGGTATGGTATGATTTAGATTATCTATAGAACCGATGTTTAAACATGCCATTCTTAAGTAAAATATTTGGCACACAAACTTATTAGTAGTATGAGTTTGTAAACAAGGAAAATATTACTAATTAAGGAAAATATATAGCAAGAGTGTCTCTAAGAAAAACTGAATCTGAATCCAAATATATGAATATGAATATATGAATCTGAATATATGAATCCGAATATATGAATCTGAGAAATCAATTCTTATAATTCTCTTCTAAATTTAATCGTGAGAATAATTCAGATTGAACCAATCCTCTGATACCAATTGCTAGAATGGTATGTCTGTGTATAATATACTCTAATACCAAATGTAGGATCAAATATGTAAAATGAGATACAAATAAAAGTGGGAGGGGTGAATTTTATACTTTAAAAATTCATTTGGAACTTTTACAAATAACCAAAATAAACAACACCTCTATGTTCTAATAAATTTCTTTATTCTGGAAAAGTGACTCCGGAAATGAAACATAACAAAAGTTTACAATAGATAAGATTCTACATTAAAGCATATAGAATCTAACTAAATCAGAGTACAAATATGAGGAGGTATAAAAAAGTTATATTTTCCTCAACAATACAAACGCAGCGAAAAAAACAAAGTAGTAAAACTACAAGTAAAAAGAATAAAATCTTTTAACCCAAAGAAGAGGGTATCCAATAACCTTGGATAAGAAGTCCCTTGATTTATACATTCACGAAAGTCTTTCTTACTGAAACCCAGGTAAGACCTAAATCCAATGATCGGTATCTATATTTCTATCACTGCAAGCCCTCGATTTTTATGGAAATCGGCACCTCTGACTTCACAACCTGAAGTCTCTCATTTCAAATGTAATCAATCCTTTTCACTAAGTAAGTATGCACAAAGAAAAGTTTTAACGAGCTGTTCAAAACATTCTACATGAAGCATGAGAGTTTATAAGAGCCTATTTCTCTAGAAATCACGTCACCAGCACATTGTCTAATGTCTCTAAAAGGTTTGTGCTCTTTTTAAATGAGCTCTTATTTATTGGCCTGGCTCCAAAGGCCGGCTCCCTCCTCCAATGGTCATATTTTTCCTTGAATTTCGGAGGGACCTATACACGTGTCACTCAAACAACGGATAGTGAGTAACTAAAAGCACGACATCGTTTGATAACAAAATGAGTGTAAGTATAATAAAAAAATGATATTCAGAATGAAGATAAATGAATGTTCGGAGCCTAAAAAAATTAATTTGGAGTCTATAGTACAATTATATTCAGATTTTGATATGTAGGAATTCAAAACCTAAATTCTGTAGAATTATAAAATCTCAATTTCAATGAAATTCGGAGTCGGTATTCACAGGAATTCGAAACCTAATCTTACAAATTTCAGAGTCGGAGTTCATGAGAATTCGGATTCAGAACTCATTAGATTTCGGAGTCTGAATTTAGAGAACTCAGTGTAAGAACTTGGAAAAGTTCTTAATCAGAATTCGTAATGGGAATTCGAAGTCAGATATTAGAAGAGTTCATATCCAGAATTCGTAATCAGAATTCATTACTAGAATTCATAGTCAATATTTTCATCAGTTCGTATCCAGAATTTAGAGTTGAACTTCATAATAGTTCATATCCAGAATTCGTAGTTGAACTTCATAATAGTTCGTATCTGGAATTCAGAGTTGAACTTCATAATAGTTCGTAACCAGAATTTGGATTCTTAAACAGAATACCTCATATAAATGTTTTATATGATTCAGAGGATTTAGGTTTCAATACGATTTTCACATATAGAAATAAAATGACATGAACATCGAAAATGTGGTAACGGTAAATTTCCTTGGATATGGAAATTTTTTTTATAGGGGTAAAACAAATTTTTTCTTTAAGATAATGTGTTTGTGTTTTTTAAAATAAGAGGAATTGAAAATTCATAAGGAAAACCTTATTGACTCAACAGTAACATGGTATATTTGATATTATATGTAAATATGAATATTAATATAATAAATATCATATAAATATGTTAAACCCATCATTATATTATGTCTATAGAGGTAATTATGTAAAATAAATTAGATCAGTTCGTGAGGGGGCCATCTACCATAAACAAAATTGATTGTTTTTTACCATTTAATGGAAGATGAGATTGTAATAGGTTATGATATTAACATAATAAATTCATATAATATTTTGGATGGTGGATTAATTATTTAGTAATAGTTATATAGTATTATAATTATTTGGAATAATATGGAAAATGAAAATGCATGTTTAGGAACTTTACATCTTCTTCGAACAACAACTTAAGGTTTATTCCTAAAGAATTACTAGATTGGATTTCTGATCTAAAAAATGAATATATTATTTTAATAAGAATGATAAAATAGATATATTTATGTATTGTACTAAACTAAAATATTTTTATATTCTAATTGGAGAGGATATGGGGTGGCCATTTATTAGTGGGGGAAAGGAAACACTTGGAATTTTTTAAAATAAAAAGTTATTATTAAATTTTTATCATGATATAGGGATCCATAACAGATAATTATAAAAATATGTATGATATATGGTGAATTTGTTTCCCAAAAAATTAATTGTAAATGTTTATAGTTCATTTTAACCCTTGTTATTTTTTATTTACCCCATGATGTACCTGTTTTTAATCTTAATAGTAGTAATTAATAATTTCTGTTATTACTCTTCATGATGAATAAAAATTAATATGACCATATTATATGAAATTAATTATTATTATTCAAAAATATTAATATATATTTTTTAAATTTAATTCATATAGGTGAAACAATATTAATTACAACTAAACTCTTAGACGTGATGATTATCTAGTTTCCAAAGATATTTTCTTTTAAAAAAAATAACTAAAATCATTATATTATTCTATTGAGAATGAAATAGGAGTAAATGACAAGGAATAGATAATAAATGAGGTATAAAATAATATAGTTGTGACGTAATCCCCATGTGGTAAATCCTTATATTCAAGATGAAAAGAGACCAGGTTAGAAAAACATGTGATATATATATTACGAGTAGCCTTGCTAGGAAGAAAATTTTCCACTTTGTTCCCTTCAGGATAGTTATGAATAATATCTTTAATTTTAAGGAGCCTTTTTAATTTTCAAATATGGTAGGAGAATGCCCAATGGATTTTTTTCGGTTACACAAGTAGTGGGTGGTTTTAGAGTTCATCTCGATAGTAGGTAGCTCAATATTTCCCCAACTGAGAAAATAAAGGTCTGTTAACATCTCCCTCACCTTTATCATCGGGGAGTCACTAATAACAGAGATGGATGTGAAATAAAAAATGACTGAACCCCAAAAATCAAAAAAATACCTCCTCACCGCATTCCACACCCAACACATGATCCATTTTTGTTTAATTTGTCCAACTTATTGTGAGTTATCTAGAAAATTGGGTGCCATAGAATACCACTAATGAGGGAGGGAGGAATGTTTTTATACATAAAAAATTAATGAGTAGGGTCATAGAGTTAGTCTTTGGTATGATAATAAATATCAATAAATTGGATTTTAAATCTGAGGAAAATTTCCATATTCGTGTTGTATAACCCCTCATGAACATACCTCTTCCATACCGTACAAATACACCATCATCATGTCATTAAATGGATCATTCACACCTTCCTTTTAAAATAGTTATTGTCCTTGTCTTTGAAAAGGTAGTCAAGGATGGACACAACTATTTACACCTATAAAGAGAAATCATTGAACATTCCAAATTCCAGACAAATAGAATTCACCCATTTGACATATATGAATAAGTGTATTATAGATTTTATATGGGGATTAAAATAATATCATTATTCTAAGATTAGGGTAATTTATATACATTTTACTAGCACGTTAGTGGGAATTCCACTATTCTACATCCACAATGTTATGATGTTTTCTTTTTTGGAATTTCTTTTAACTACATCACATTTCCCCACTACTCCCACTTTCGTGAAGAGTGTAAAAAACGATGGTAACCCTTATTATAAAAAGACACAGAGACCCCACCATAAAAATTCACCTATCGGTATTTGAAGATAGCTACATGAGATCAAAGACAGGATATTACTCTTTCTCTAACATGACACGGGTAATCCTAGGGTACTCTTTAGATTTTCTGAAGGATAATTCTACGATTTTCAACCATGATAACAGATCCTCTCCCTATCAAAATTGGAATTCCAAAAGGTGATATCATATTTTATTGAAATCAAGATAGAGTGACTTGGAATAGAATGTAAGTACTTGTAAATCATAATCCACAGTGATATGGAGTTAATAACCATATATTTCAGGTTGTCCATATATTTTCACCCTCTATATGTTCCTCACATAGTGCGACCTTCAATGACTTCTGAGGCTGAAATTGTGTGCGTACATTTTATCTTGTTAAATATGATTCAAAGGATTATATTACAACCTCTCTAGGTTTCATATTTACATCCCACTACACCCTGTAATGTCACCCTCTGTATGGATTCCCTAGATTAATGATTTCTGTACCTAGTAAATGTTCCTAATCATTGAATGTATAAAATTGGATCAGATAATATGTGAATCGGAATAAGGAGATGAAGATTTTGACCAGATAAATTCTTCCTCTAAAGGACAAGAATTAGTTTTAAAATTTATGATATTCCATGTGATATACTATGTGATCTTGAGGAATTTTCGTATAAAAATCCTTTTTTAAGAGATTACACTCCCCTCATTAATCAATAGGGAAACTATGCCTATTCATTTCAGGTGAATTCAACAATGAAGTAACCTGAATGTCCGAGCATCTTTTTGATATAAGGATACCACATTTATCATAATGAACCTCCTTCAAACTATAAAATAAATACCCTTCCAAATTAATATTTAAATTCTTGATTAATCACTTCCTCCCCATAAAAAATCTGTTCATGTCATCTTTGTAAATTATTTATGAGTTTATCCCCTAATTTTCATACAATGATAAGGCCAAATATTCTTATCTACAAGCCTTTTTTCAATGATGTAGAAAAGAGAATATTGTATAAGAATAAGAAAACTAGGGGTTATGGGGACACATAATAGGATTCCTACCTCCAACTTGATAAAACCATATCTCTTCCCCAAGAACCAGTTAGAGAACCATGCCAAACTGAATCACTATTATAACAGAAAAATAGGCCACAAAGAGAATCCCAACTTATTGAGAACCTTCAGTATATAGTTCAATTAATATATATTATAACTTTTATCCATGTAAAAATTAATAAATACATTATATTCAACTTATCTCATGTTTATCTCATAAACTATCACTTGTGAAAAATGTATTTCTCCACGAATTGACCTTCCCTTCATGAACCATTGTTGTTCCTCTGATACCCGATTAGATAAATACAATGTTAGCAATCGGTTGATGAAACAAGATATATTGTTTTAAGGAAAATTATATATAATTATATCAAGATAATTATTCAATGAATAAGGGTGTTGCACCATTGGTGTGAGTAACAAAGATTAAGAACACACCAGTAGGTGAAGGTTTCCTCCCAAGAAAAACTTATTCACACCCAACACCATGTATCTCCTTATAAGGGTTCGTGAAACCACATAAAAGGATCGTTTGAACCCATATAGCCATTTAGGTATCTCAAGGTTAAGATAATTGATATCTTCACAAATTATCTAATTATCTAATATATTTTCCATCTATTTATTAATGCCTCTAGACACGTTGGTGAGTATCTAATGAAATAAATATGCACTGACCTAGGGGTATATTTTTTTCATTCAAATGATTGGACCATCCATCAGGAATCTAAACAATTACACAACCATACCACCCACCGCTTCTCTTTAATTAGAGTATGTACCATCCCCAAATTGTATTATGGGTTTAGAGATAATTATTTAGTCTTTCATTCTCACTTGAATGAAATTATTTTTCCAGTATCTTTATCGTAACTATTTAATCATTGGGATATCTCATTCTTTCTGCTCATGTTACTTGATTTAATTAGAGAGTTAATTATTAATAACAATAATATAATTGATTTTATCTTCATACCATACATTTTAATTATTATTTTCCAACAGTTCTATCTTAGAATTTAGTGTCACATCATCTTTGAACTAAAATGGTAGGAATCTCCGTTAACAAATTTTCGGTCAGAATTCAAGGGATACCTATTTGAAAATTAATTTTTCAAAAATCCACATTTAAAAAGGGTTAATGAAATATCATATTAAAATAGGGAAGGTGGAATATTAATGGTCATTTTGTATAACACATAACTAGATTTCTAATTAGGATAGAATTCATGTAGGTGAACAAATGAGCATAGAAGAATAGAGTAATTCCCAAATATTGAAAGAGTGTGATAGAGATCACTGATCAAAAGAATTTTAATGATCATCATAATTTTAACCAAAAAAAGTAAATATTTGATGAGTACAAATGTCATCTGTTCATCTAAAATAGAAGTAATATGAAAAAAAAATTATGATCATTTTCATAGAGATGTGGTACTACATTACTATTGAGATATAGAACAGAAGAATATATACTTTCTTGATAAAATTCTATTTTGATAAATTAAATTTCATTCTATGGTTTTCACTAGATATATATTCCTATAATTTATTAAATATAGAAATTAATATGAAATATTAATTTTTCATTCCTAATGAAAAAAATTATAAATAAACAGATCATAATGTCTTTAAATGGATAAAATTCATTTCAATATCATCGTAAAAAATACAAAAATAAAAAATGGGTACCATGACTTTTTATAATAAATTAACTAATCTCTAATCCTCAATAGTTACACCGAAAATTAAAATCAACACATTCAATAAATATCTATTACACAAATGTTTTGAGTAAAAAATCTTCATACTATCCATTAAAAAAATGTAGGCTAGTGGTAGGAACTACACCCATATCACTCATTGGTTATTGGTTCAAGCCATGCGACCTCACTAGATGCGACAGGTTATCACATCGTATATAGGTGTACATTTTTTTTGAAAACTATATTATTATAATTCATATAACAACAATGTAAATATGATGATAATAAATAAAAATAACCATAATCGTAAATTTTTCAACAATACCTAAATATTATAAATATATATATAATTATGAAAAATATAGATTCAATAATAATACATCATGTTGAAGTAGAGAGTTTCAAATAATGTTTTTCAATAAACCATCAACCAAAATTTCATTAATAACATATAAATACCCTCACAATAAATATTAAAACAGGGTTTTAAGACTTTAAACTTATGATCAAACATAAATTCATAAACCCAAGATGAGATTTATAATAATTTTTTGAAATTTTATATTAAGACATGTCTGATTCCAAAAATAAAAAAATACATAAAAGTTTCATTATTATTATTTCCATTATACCATTGAGAAAAATACATTGACAATATAATTCTTGAAAACAAATATATAATAAATTTAATCATTTCTCATCAACTAAATTAAAATCATAATAATGATATTTAACCATTATATTTTCTTTGAGGTATGTTATATTTAACATGGGAAATTAATTTGTATAGTTCCCCATCTTCATACAAATATAAATATTAATATAAGAGGTTTGTATTATACCCTTTCATTCACACACTGAGTATAATTTATCACCATACTTGAAGAAAACATCCAATCACATTAGTGAAATACTAGGGTTCTTCCTTCCATAATTATGAAATGAGGGAAAACCATCCTTTCCCTTCATCCCCTTTTCATTTTTTTATCATCCCCTTCATCCATTTATTCCCTTCAATTACATATGACTAAAAAAATTATTTATTTACCATGACAGCATATGAAATATTGTCTTCTTATAATGGGAATGTCTAGGACACTAGTTCTATTTGAAGTATTTTCTTAAGGCCAATAATGAAATGGTAAGAAATTATATTTGTGTTTATTAAATTATCTATGACATTCCATACAATGTTGTAATTTTGGACTCATACGTAAAAAATTTTCCTCTCACTTTTGTATTATACTCAAGAATTGTCTCACCAAATCTACCTGTTGCCCAAACAGAAAATAATTTTCAATGAAAAACACCTTAATAATCATCCCTTCTATGCTTATTTTTTATTCATCATCCATAGTTTTTCTAATCAATGAAAATAGATGATCTAAATACCTGGAGAGATAGTAAACTAACATGATAAGCTTCTCCCTTTCATTAAATCCTAGAGTGAAATGTTTTTCTCCAAGGAACTAATCCAATGCTCAACTAAAAATTTATTTTTAGTCCCATTGAAAGATATAGTTTTTTGATGGAATAAGTTGTCTAATATTGTTTCAAAACATAGTGCATCCACTAAAATCTCTATAAGATAAATGTTATTATGAATAATATGAGTCATTCTACCTAATAAATTTACAACATTTCATCTTCCAACTACAAATCTATCTCTAGATTCATTAACATTCCTAGGGTTCCAATCCCTAAACAAAGTATGTTCATTGATATAGTTATCATTCCACCCCCTATAATCAATTTATAAATAATTTCATAGAGTTTAATGGATTATAAAATTAATAAACAGAATGTGTGATCAAAAAATATGGGGAATAAAAAACATAAATTGAAAATTTTAATCAGTACTAATCTAATAAGAATAATAATCAAGGATTCATAAAGAATTTTTTCAAATAATACAAAATTGTTCATATCCTTTATTTATTTTATTAAAATAATAAATGAATTGTCCAAATAATATCCCCTAGGAGTGTTAATATAGGTGTCTTGAAATTCCTACTTTTATAAACTAGGTAATTATTGAGTGAAGGACTGATGTGTCATTTTTGGGGTTATTACAGATAATTATGTCCATTGTAGAGCCACATCCACCTCATGTATCCAAACATGGATTTATTTCTAGGAAATTCACATAATCTCTATGACACAATATTTCTTGATCTATCCAATACATATGATTATGATTGATTCATTCACATATATATTTTCACTATTATATGATTTCTAAATCTATATCCCTCTACCCAATTAAAATATGTATTTTCTTTGCTTTATATAATAAATGAGGCTTTGGACCTAACATTTTAAAAAAAATGTTTGGTTACTAACAATAAATACTCTTTCCCCAGTAGTGAAATGTAGGTTTTCACTTTTTTTACATTGTAATTAAATACAAATAATAATACCCCAAATAATTGAATAGTTTAGTAGTTTTGGAAAACAATATTCATACATGGATCTCTTATTACAATTAATATAAAAAATATAACACTGAATATTTAATGAGAACACCATAATTACATTATAATGTCAAAATATAGCATTCATATTACAAATTGTGAAATCATTGGGAAAGGAAATGTAACACCCCAATAATTTTTAACATTTTATTAAATTAATTTTATCTTTTCTATATTTTACATTTCCTATAGCATTGAATATAGATTTTATTATATAAGGGAACTATCTTTTTATTGAATTATACACAAACCCATATTATGATTAATCTGCCCACAATACTTATATTAACATGCAGTACATGTAACAGTATTTTTGTTTTTGGTTACATGAAATACCATGTTCTTTATATAGATTTTGTAACACTCACGACCAATTGTTTTCGAAGTACAATATAATATTATTATTAATATTGAAAAATATTATTATAGCTACCACTTTTCCAGTGGAATTGAATTTATGAACAATATTTACTAAATTTTGAAAATATTATTTAAAAATTTATATTAAATGAATCCTTTTTATCAATTAGTAAAATTGAATGAAAAACTATTTAAAAATAACAAAATTACATTTTTAAGAAAACTATTTTATCTATGTGAAAATTTATTTCTATCTCGATAAATTTAAAAAACCAAATTTGATTAATGAGTTAAAAAATATATATAATATATGCTACTTTTTTTTACTAATTAAATAAATTTTATTGGTATAATATATATATAAATCCAATGTTATGAATATGAATTTGTATATTTTGGAAAGGTAACTTTACCACATTGTAAATAGTGAAAAAATATTAATCCAAATTTATAAATTTTCAAAATATTTTATTTGAAAAAATAAATATCATTTTTTGATGATTAATATCAAAATTTACTGGTGTTGAATTTTAGATATTTTTCAACATGTTCCATTTCTGTATGAATAGAGAAAAAATTTGAACTTTAATTCAAAACATATCTAACCTCTAAATAATATATAGGGTAAAATTACATTTTTAATTGGTCCTAAATTTTAATTAGATCAATTTTACATCATTAAATCTAATAGAGGTTATTATAATAAATTCTATATTAAAATTTTATTTAAAACATGTTTAAACATTTGAACATTTTTATAATAATAACTAACATTTTCATCCCAACTGCAAGATTAAATTTAAATTAATTTCTTTCAATTATGTGATTTGAATTTGGAAAAATCTATTGTATATTTAGAATAATAATAATTTATAAATTATAAAAATTTTGATTTTTTGACTAATGACATTAGTAAAATCAATGAAAATCAATTATAGTGATTAAGATAAAAATTATATTGACAAAAGACTAAACATTGATATTATAACCCAAAATGAACTAATAAAATCACCAAAATCTATTTAATTTAATTATATATACCCTTTAATCCCTTTAATCATAATTATACCATTATTGTAAACCTTAGAGATCTGAAAAAATATATGAGTTCCCCTTTTCAGAAATTTACAAGAATTCAATTCCTCCTCTATTTTAAATATATATATAATAAATATATATTATAAATAAATAATTTTTTATATTCTAAAATTAAATACAATGTGATATTTTCAATGTATCAAGATTAAAAAGGGAAGACATGTATGAAAAAAATTGTTATTACCCAAAACATTTATTTAACATGGAATTATTAATAAATAGAGAGTATAGAGTCATAAATTAATCATATATGGTTTTATATATAGTCATATGGTATTTAATTAGATCTATAATACTAATATATTTATTATACAGGGTTTTAAAATTGGTAAAAATAATTTCAATGCAAAAGGAAAGGTTTTTCTCATCTCCCTTTTTATATCGGTGAGATACATTCCTTATTCACCATCCATTACTAATGAATAGTGTATATATTACCCATGAATATATAATATGATTATTATAATTAAAATTCATAGTATATACATATCCAAATTTTGATATTCCTTTTTTGGGTTTTTTTTGTTTTCAATGTATCTTATTCAGTAATGTAATTTTTGTCTCTAGTTTCTTTCTTTTAGATACATGTCATGTCATGCACCAATATTTTTTAATGGTTGTATATACTACCCTTTGACATGAAATATCATGATTCTGTTTATTTCATGATATTTTAATAATTATGTATTTTTATTATCTCATGTATATTATGAGTTAATTTTATCATCGTGTTGATATTTTAGTAATACAATCTTGTCATTTATCAGGATAGTTTATGGTTATGCTTCCATTTATGAAATCTCATTATCCATACCTCAAGAAAAATCATAATTTTTAATCCCCTTGAGTTATTAGTGATATATTATCATATTAGAACCTTTTTACCACTCTTTTTTGAATAATATAATGAAGAATTTGTTTTTATAAAATATGACATTATCACTCTCTTCAGTCCAACTTTTGTGTTCTTTCAAAACCATGTTTAAGAAAACAATTGTTTTATATTTTAAATCTATTATAAAATTCTCCGATCCCATTTTATCTATTTTCTATGGAAAATATTTTGCAAATATTTTCAATATTA
This sequence comes from Viscum album, assembly GCA_963277665.1. Lineage (NCBI taxonomy): Eukaryota > Viridiplantae > Streptophyta > Magnoliopsida > Santalales > Viscaceae > Viscum > Viscum album. Next base: position 990,561,363 of record OY728140.1, read on the forward strand.
TATTATAAATTTTCTATAAAAATGATTTAGAACGGGTTTCAAGCCTTCCATTTTTGTTTTTTTTCATGTTTTCAATAAAAATGTTTTTAAAATTTTCTTATGTTTTAAAAATATTTTTTTCAAAGAGGAAAATATATTTTTTCTAAAGAAATGTTTTTGAAATAAAATTACAATTTATATTCAATAATATTACCTCATTTTTTATATTTTATTATTTACTTGGGATATTATCCATGAATTAAATTCATTTGGTTTTTTAAATATATTTTATTTTAATAGATTTATACTTATCATAGAAGTTTCTATTCAATGTGTTATTTTATTTTGAAACCAGATTTTTTTCACATGGTATGATATAATGATAAGATTTTGAGATCTATCTATTTTTGATATGTAATGATATGATGAGATTTTTATAATACCCCTTTAATTTTATTGGTTTTGAAATAATAATTATTTATAATTTTATGGTACATTTGTCAATGATTTTATTATGTGTTGGGTAGAACATATATCTAACTCCAATGCATTGGGTAACAAAAAATGTTTTATGATCTCAAAGGGTGCACATGAAGGGATTATATGTCCAAAACAAGATGTCATCCTAAGACTGAAATGGGAGGGAACGCAGTAGGTCATCCTTCTCATGAAACAAGAGGATACATGACCGGGTATTCTAATTCTGAAAGAATAGTGTACATGGAAGGGAATCTCATTCCCAAAAAATAGGCTACATTTGGCGGAATACCATTTCTTATCAAGATAGTGCATATGAGGGTATCCTAGCCTTGAATGAAGATCTTACATGGGTGAGAACCCCAACCCCAAAAAAAGATGTTACAAGGGAGGGAATCCCAAGCCCAAAACAAGAGGGTACACTGGAGGAAATCTGAAACCTGAAGTAGGTACATCAGTTATTATCCCATGAAAAACATCTTTTTATGATCTTAATGGGTATCATTGACATAGGATTTTATATGATTATGTGTATTCCACAATTCCATGTCTTATTATTATGTTATGTATTAATGGATTTTTTGCTGGATTCTGTCGTGAATAATGACTTATGAACTAAAAATATTTATTCCATATCCTGTGAATACGTGATTTGATATGAAGGGTATAATATTCATCATTTTACCCTCATGTTATCATATCTTTATATTCACTATGGTGCATACATATCTCAATTTTTACCCTTACAAAGAATCTAAGCTCACCATTTTTATGTTTCTTTTCCGTGAGTTATAAATAATGGCTTTATGTATGTTTACAAAATAGGATGATATTTAAGGATGAATCCTATGATCTTTTACCATGTCAAAATATTTATTATACATGATTCCAAAGACACTAAACTATTAGAATCTTTGGTCATGTATTTTCATAATGTTTTGAGTATTCTTATAAAATTATTTAATATCTATATATGTTATTCATGGGTCACTATAGTTGTCACAAAATAGAGGATTATAAATCTATTGGGAACAAGGATGAGAAAACAGTAGTGAGATCCAAAATGAAATATTTAATGATATATCAAGGGTTATTTGAAAGGATGAGTCTAATGATGACTTTAATTATGTCAAAATGACCAATAATTTTGGTAAAGGATTGAGAGACTTGTTTTTTAGAAAAAAATATTTAATCGGATATTATATGTGGATGATTCCCTAGTATATGATATAAATAATGGTAATTACCCTAAAAGAAAAAATTTATGTAGACTCGATCAACAACGAGTCCATGACAACAAGGATTAATGTACACCAAGATTGATGCTCCTAGGGGATATTTCATGGGAATTTATAAACTATTTATTAAACATTATAATGTTTTTAAATTGAGTATGACTGTAAATAATTAGGATATACCCACGGTGTCATAGATTAATTAAGTAGGTGTCATTATTTAGACATAATATATGTTTTTTTGGATATTGTGGTTTTCATATTTGAGAAGTGTTTCTCACACTATGATTTTGTGTTTTAGTAAATAGAGATAACTATAAGTAACATTGTAAAAAAAATTGACTGTTTCCAATGTGGAATGTATGGGAATTATTGATATCAATTTCCTAATTAGAATTCTGATAATGATAATAAGTAAGGTGGAATAATTATTGGATATATTGCTAAAGATGAAGGGACACCAATGAAATGTGAAAGCTAAGGGATACTATAACAATATTATTTACATTAAATGTAATAAGAATGATTATTTTAAGGATGAGGAACCTTAATACATGATTCATATGTATTATCACGAAAATTTTTATTAAGTAATAAGATTATGAATCTTAAGTAATGGTGTAAGAATAATATTGGATGTTTCATGTGTATATGTGGTGGAATTTAATGATTTTATTCTATGAATCATGAAACATATTATTATTTTTAGTATAAGTTTTTATATAAGGATTTAAAATTATATTATGAATGGTGATGAATAATTAGAAAACTGATCTTTTAAAAAAAGTAAGTTAACCCATAATGTGTTCAGGATGTTGAATTTGTTTTATATTGGATAATGAGAATATTTATTTTTATAATGTAAATTGAATAGAATCGATGAACAAAAAAATGTAAAAGTATTAATCGAAAATGTTATATATGTTTTCATGGATGATGTTTATGAAATTTTTAGATTCATGTAATGTATATAATAATAATTGGAATAAGAAAACATTCATGTTTTTATTATGGTTTTGTGGAAATTCATGTTATTCAAATGCTTGAAGAGAAATAATTATAAAGTTATTCACATTTTCTGGTTTATGAAAACCTAGAGTTACATTAGGATTAATGGGGAACCAATTTTGATCTATTTTTATGAAATTTAGAGATATTCTATCTAATGTTTTAGATTTTCAACATTCAGAAGGGTTATTAGGATAATAAATAATGCAATGTTTAAGCTAAACATTATATTAATTCTATTAGATTAATGTATATATAAATATATGATTTATAAATATTTTAATACATATTCTAACCACATTTTTTATTGTCACATAAGATAGATGGGATACATTACCTTAGATCTTATGATCTTTTAGTGCTTCAGGAATGAAAAACTCAATTTTTAGATTAATTGGTGTGTATGAAATTGGTCAAGAGATCACAAAAGGGTGTGATTTTTCTTATCAAAGTGAATGGATTAAAGTAATAATATCTCCAAATAATATAAAATTAATCTTTATAAAAAGGATCATGAAATAAAATTTATTCTTGTTACCATCAGTTTTTGATATCATTGTCCTCTATCATGCTTCTGGTGTTTATGGTTTTAAGATTGTTAACATTTTATGGATCACCCAATTTAATATGGTCTATGATCATTATTAATCTCTATGATTATGTATTCCACTCTTCTATATCCATATTTTAATATACTAATTATTTTATCCTTTTTGGAAGCCTATTTATTATTTATTTTTGGTAACTGTTATATTTTTCACATTCAGATTTTAAATGAACTTTTTTGTATTAATTGTTATGATGTGGGTTTCCTAGAAAACAAATAAGGTAATAAAAAATAGATTACATAGAATACTATTGAGGGAGAAATTATTTTAAAGGGGGGAATAATTTAAAACCAATAGATTTTGTGAAATTTATTTTCAAATTAATTTAATCATTTTGATATTTTACATTTCACACCACACTAAATATAACTTTTGTAATGTGAAAAAAATATTTTCCTCTAATTATATGAAGAAAAAAGTTATAATTAGGCTATATGAATAAACTATGATTAACATTTAGTACACACAACACTACGTTTGGCTTGTGTTAGACACAATGGTGAGTTCTTTCGATATCTTGCGTAAAACATAAGAATGAGCTTGACTAAACTATAATACACTATTATTATTATTATTATTATTGATATATTAATATTGATACCTCCTAGTGTTTCACATATAAGATAAAAATGATATTTAAAAAATTGTGAAAATATTATTTATATATGTATATGAAATTAATCCTTTTTATCAATTAATAGAATTGAATGAATGACCTATTTCGAAATAATAAAATTAATTTTCTATAAAAAAAATTTCTACGTACAAAAATAATTTTTTATTAATAAATTAAACAAAATATTTATTAATATTTTCAATAAAATTTAAATATTTTATATTAAATATATATTTTTGGTACTCATCCAATAAATTTTATAGGTATATGATAAGAATTAAACCATTTTTATGAAGAAAGATATGTATTATTTTGAAAGGTAATTTTAATTCCTATTATAAGAATAGCCAATTTAAATATATATATAGATACTTTTATAATTTTTATTTGAAAAAATAATCAACATATATAAAATAAAAATATCACAATTTAAATTTGGGTAAATTTTGGAATTTTTATAAGGAGATTCATTTTTTGATGAATAGTAACAAACAATAATTTTTTATTTAATTTTTATTCTTCTAAAGAATTTATACAGTTAAATTTTATTATTAAATATTTGATTCAATTCAATAGAAAAATTAAATATAAATTATTCCAAATAATTTAATTATAATTAATTCCACATTTAAATTTTCAATAAAAGCATTTCAATATTTTGAACATTTTGACTTCAAATCCCTCTAATTGTTCCCTTGTATTCATGACTAAATTTAAATTAATTTATTTCAAATATGTCATTAGAATCTTGAAAAAAGTATTAAATATTTAGAATAATAATAATATATAATTTCTAATATGTTCAACCTATTTTTTAGAAACATATATTAGTGAACGTGATTAAAAATAACTATTACATTTAGGAGAAAAGATTTCATAAAAATGGACTAAACCATAAACATAAAGCCTAAATTGAAATATAAATTTTCATAAATATATTTTATGTTCATATTTCGAACCGATACTACCTTTTACTAGATTTTTACCTTTATTAGAGCCACAAGACATGGAAAAAACATTGGTGGAATTCCCATTTAAAAAATTTACAAGAATCCCACTCCTCCTCCAATATAAAAATGAAATCAACACTTTCACTTATTCACACAACTATATAACATTGGATAAAAAATAGACCCATATATCCTAACAATATCAGTAAATTAATCCAAAAATAATCTTATTCAGGGGAAAACCATTCAAGGATTGTGTTAGGTGAAAACCCACAATAGTTACCCAAAGTACAGGTAACATTTTTTATTCTTCTATAAATATTATATAACTCATATATCTCTGCTTTCCTTTTTTTGTAAATTTGATAACTTGGTTTATGGGCGTGGGGACTATCACCTCCTAATGGTGATGAGATTCGTTCAAAAATAAATGGATTTTATTAATGATGTATTTAGTAAATTTATATTATATATATGTCAAAATAATTCAACAAGAATGTTAATATATATATATCATTTACATTCTTTTAATATGACATGAAAAAGAAAACAACGTTCATGCATTAGTACGACATACCGTCTATAGGAACGATGTCTTCCATTTAAAATATAATTTTTTTATAGGTTATGATAAATATTTATATAAAGATTATATGTAATATATAAATAATTTCTATATGATTAATTTTTTTGACTCATGTTATATTTAATATGATCAATAATAATAAGTCCAAACATGTATGGAAAAAGAGCTGTTATTTCTTAAAATGTTCCTTTAACATTGAATTGTTAATAAATGGGTAATATAAAGCCGTAGGTGAATCATATATAGTATTATATGTTGAAATAAAGTTATGTGGTAGGTTTAAAATAAACTCACAATTATTATATAGGTTTTTTGAATGGGTATAAATAACGTCATGAATTCTGGTAAGGGTTTTCTTATCTCACTTTTGATATCTATGGGATACATACGTTATTAACCACTAATTTATATTGTATGGTGTATATAATTCCCAATAATATATTATATTAATACTATACATACATTAAGGTTTATTTATAGATCTATTTTCTGATCTTCCCTTCATGGGGTTTATGGTTCTATATTTATAAAACCTATAATGTAATTATTCTCTAAATTTTCATTCATTGAGATACATTCCATTTTTTTGCTACTATATCATTTTATGGAGAGTATATAAATCCCTTTTTAATGTTACATCATCAATCTAATTAAATGATATTTTTAGAATCATGTTATTTATATCTCACATGTATAGTAAAAGTCAATTTTTTAAAGTGGTACTAGTTCACTACTACAATCTAACTATATATTGGGATTGATTACTATTATGCTTCCATTGATTAAATCCTACAATCCATATGTCAAGAAAATTTCTTAATTTTATTTTCCTCTAGTTATTATTGATATATTCATGTATTAGAACCATTTTATAACTCACTGTTAATTAAGATATTTAAGAATGTTTTCTTACAAAAACATGATAATATCAGTCACTTTGGTCACAAAATTGAGTTCCTTCAAACCCATGTATTAAAAAAAAGGATTTCAAAATGTTTTTATGTCTAAAATGTGTTTAAAATTATTTATATCCCATTTTATATATTATAAAAGGAAAGAAATTCAATTAAAATTAATTATTAATATAAAAAATTTCTAGAAATAGTTTTCGAAATGATTTGAATCATTCTTTATATGTTTTCAAGGAATTTCCAAATAAAAATATCTTCAAACTGATTTATGTTTTAAAAATTATTGTTCAAATAAATAAAGATTACTTCCTCAATAAATTGTTTTAAAGGATATTTCCAAATATATATTATCTAAGATGATATAAATTATTATAGTTTTTTCTTTATATGGGATATGACCCTTGAGCACCATTCACATTATTTATTGAATTTGTTATGTTTTGCTGAAATTATGTTTATGACACCCATTTATCTTCTGTGGTTTATATGATTTTAAAAACCTATTTTTTTCACTGGTTATTCTTTGATGAAAGGATTATGATACCTATTTATTTTCCACAGTTAATGACTTGATGTTATTTTTTTGATACCCATTTCATTGCATGTGGTATGATAGATGATTATTTATAATATTTTGGGATATGTATTTATTATTAAATTATGTGATTGTTTCTACCTATATCTCACTAAAATACATTGGGTATTGATTATTGTTTAATGATAAATAAGGGTAAATGGGATGAAATCCCAAGATCAAAATAAGGTGCCATCTTATGCCCAAAACAAGAGGGTACATGGGAGAGAATCCTAGGACCGAAACAAAAGGGTATAAGGGAGGGAATTCAAATCAAAAAACAAGAGGGTAAATGGGTGGGGATCATATTCCTGAAACAAGAGGGTACATGTTAGGGAATACCAATCCATAAACAAGAGGGTAAATAAGAGGGAATCTCAATAATTAAACAAGAGGGTATAGGGGAGGGTATTGGAATACCAAATTAAGAGGGTACAAAATAGGGAATACCAAGACCAACACAGGAGGGTATCCCAATATTGACGTAGGAACACAAGTTATTATTCCAAAAATAAAATTATATAAATGTCTTTTTAGGTATCCTTGAAATAGAATATTCTATGCTTACGTGTATTCCCCAATTCTATGTCTTATCCCTATGTTATGTTCTCATGTATTATTATATTGATTCCCTCATGATTCAACTATCATGAACTGCCATTATTTATGCGTGGATCATGTGTATGATCGTTGATATGCAAGTTATGATCTTTTAATTTTATGCTTATGTTCACATTCCCTTGTGTTAATGAAAATTATTACGTATAACCATTGTTTACCCTTATAGATCATTTGATCTCACCCATTTCTTATGATTAATTTCCCCCGGTAATGAACAAAGGTTTGAGGTAGGTTTGAAAATATGGATTATCTATAAGGGTTATTTTGAAGATATTTAACCATGATAGAATATTTTTCATGAATGTATCAGAAGAAAATAAAATATTATGGTTCTCAAGAATGAATTTTTTTAATGTCTAGAATATTCATATAAAATTATGTATTATATATGCATTTTAATTCTACAATTCTATAGGAAACACATAGAATGGGTGACGTCTAATACTCAGTAAGGGTATCCATATAGGAGAATATTTCATGTATAAATAAGAAATAAATAATATGTAAAAGTAAATAAGTAAAGAATATTCTATGAAATCAATTACATGTGAATAATATGCAAGGAATAAATGATTAAAAAAAATCCAATTATGTTATTACATGATCATGAAACATAACCATTGATATTATATATATTATAATAATCACAAGGAACATTAATACATAATGTCATAACGAGTGTAGGAAAAATATAGGACATTATAACAATATATTTACATCCACATGCTAAGACATCTAACATAAATTGGTAAGGCCTTAGACAAATAACCAAGCTTGATTATTTCATGAGACCTATTGATAAATATATGGCTTATAGTGGGCCCTTCCCATCACGTACTGTGTCCAATTAATTTATCATATTAAAGTGGTGAAACACAATCAAAATAAACATTCATTTTGAAAAACAAGATAAATAAATTTTAATAATTACCCTCAATAAATAGACATAATCATAAACCATCTATATTTATTTAGAAAATGGTATCAAAATATTACATCCCTTTCCAATCTATTCATAAAAAATCTAGGGAAATAACAATAAGTAATGTGTCATTAAATTTGTTTATTAATTTATAAAAACTCAAAAAGGTTTATTATTGTTGATGAATAGAAATACCATAAAAATGTTATTAAAAAGTATTTCAATAAAACAAACATTTATGTTTTGAAAAATAGTTTTAAAAACAATAAATTTATAGAATATTGAGAAATATATTTTCATTGAAAATAACCATATAAACACGTAATAAAATATTGAAGACAATTATTTTTCATGATTAAGAGTAATTTTTTACACGTCATAAAAAAATTCATTTCACACTATTGTAAAAATGTTTTGAATTTCAATGCATTGAAAATTAAACTAATATTCTATTAAAAATATAAAAAATAAAAACTAAAAAATGTGTAAAAATAATCAATAAAATTCCATTTGGTGATTGTTAAAAAAAAATTAATATATTTTTAAAGTATATACATATAATTTTAAAAGGATTTTGGAATAATGAGAGAAATTAATTCCAATTTCTTTAAAAACATCATTTTGGTGTATTTTGTTATTAAATAATTCCCATTCATGTCTTTGATTATAATAAATATATAACACCTAATGTTATGATATTATTCTTATAAAAATGGATAATATTATATAATTTCATACCATACCAAGGCCATTTTTATACATGTTTAGAGACTTGATTATTTACATTATTATGATAATATAGTGAATTTTTTTCAAATATCATTCACTAGTTTCCCCCAAGGGAGTCACTTGAACAAATAATAATCAATAAATATAACATTTTACACCTCATGTTTTTCTAAATTTTGTTTTCAAATTAAGTTAATCTTATTAATATTTTTAATTTCACATAAAACTAAATATCAATTATTTTATATAAAAGCACCATGTTATTCATTCTTTTTATGTTATAATATGTGAATATTTAGTTATAAAATACCACATGATATTTTTTCGATCCATATAACACTGAAATAGCTTGGTATATATATAACACTTACTTTGCTTGCGCCACACAAAACATTGAGTTTCCATGAAACAATATTTTTTATTATAATTTTTAAATGAGATATTTAGAATATATCCATTAAACATAATATTTTTACTATAAATAACTAATTTTTAAATAATATTTATAATGGTTTTATAGAAATAAAAAAATATTATAACACATATAATCTTTGGTACATTCTTTAAATGTTTGGAAATACAATTTTCTCAAAAGAGCTTCTTTTTATTTCCTTTTGTGAAAAATGATAAAATTAATTTTAAGAACATTTAGATATTTTGTTTGATAAAATTAATGACTTTTTTAATTCAAAATTGGAAATTATCATAGGGTTATTTTTTTCTATGAAACATCATCATTTGGTGAATGATTAAAAATATAGAATTTTATTTCATAAATAATTTTTCATATATTTATTTCTATTGTTAAATTATATTTTAGTTGTTTTTAAATAAAAAATACTTCTATTATATATATATATATATTATTTAAATTCATTTCATTGGAGTAATTTTTATGTTTAATGTAGATTTAAAATATCAATAGACTTTTGAGCATTCTCACTTTAAAAACCTGCTTCCTAGTCACGTCTGTGAGATTAGGACTAAAAACAATTCTTCATTTTAAATGAATTGTGTTTCTAAGAACATTCATAAAAATATTTAATCATTATAATATTTATATTCTAATAAGATCATGTTTATTTTTGACTAAATATATTATTGAAAATGATGAAAATTAATTATAGAAATTAAGTTAAAATTAATCTCAACAAGGGACACAATGTTAAAAATAAGGGCTTAATGATCGAGTAACATTTCCAAACCCCATTTTATGAACTTATTGAGAACATGAAACCCTTATTATTGATGTTTTACTATTTTTAGATATAAATTTTGGTACACCTAACTTTTTTTCAAAAAATTCTATATGTTTCCCCTCACCCCTATAAATAGTATAGACCTATCCAACATCGTCACACCTCTAAAACCAATTTTGATATGTTAATAACTGAAATTATTAATTTTAAAACATCATTTACTTATTCCTTGATTTATACATTTTGTAAAAAATCCATCCATGTAAGGCCTTTAGTGAAAAGAAAAAGGAGTTACCCTAAAAAGCTATAACATCCTTCTTCACGCTCCTTTTCCATTATATTCATTCATCAAAACCTAAATTATTCATATTACATTCATAATTAATATTAAATGTATCAAATATATCTTAATTTTTTAAAGATATTTTTTCAACATAAACATACAAAAAATACATCTAATGATTAACTAACATACCATTCTTGTGTACGCCTAACTACCACATCAGGAAACGATATTGTTCATTTTCCATTACTTCCTCTCCTTATTGTGATTTATTATGGAGGCAATATTTAATATGATATATAAGAAATATACTATGCATTTATTCTTATTTAATAATTATATGATAGAAAAATTTATACTTTACAATTTTTGTAAATATAATATTTTCATTTGGGGAAGTGTTGAATGCTTCCTTCTAAAAACAATGTGATTAATTCAAAAAAATACATGAAATATATTAAGGATGAATTACATGAAATTATAGGATATATGTGCCATAATAATTCTACTTCATTGAATATATATATATATACATATATTTTATTAACTTTATTTAATTAAATATTTTAATGGAATTTGGAATTGGTGTTCATGCATACGTACGAACTACCGTCTCCATGAACAATGAATTCCATTTAATACTTATATATTATATATATAATTATAAATACATATACTGTGATTATACATGATAATTATATCATGTTTTACATTCATTAAATCATGATATATTAATAAGGAAAAAATATATAACAAATTAAGACACCTATGAAAAATAAATCAAATATTACTCAATGAAAAAAAACATAAAATGGAATTGTAAATTAGAGGGTGAAATTAAATCACAATAAAACCATATATGATATTATAAATTAGAATATAGATCTGTAAAAGTTTTATAATAATAATATATTTATTATATATGTGGTTTTTATGAGTACAAAGTGTGACAAGACATTAGAGAAGAGAATTTCATCTCACTTTTTATTTCAATAACAGGCATGCCTTATTGTAACGTATCGACCCAACATTCCCAAAAAAAGGGTATCTAGGATAGTCACCACATGACCAAAATCAAATCTTACCATATTCCCTAGGATACTAACAAGAACCTAGGTTCTATGGATAGTTACTATGGAGACTATACCCACATATTTAGAGTGTACAATTTAAATAGATAACAAACACAAATAAAAGGAAAAGCGTATATAAAAAAATATTCTACTGGATAATGAAAATTGCCCATTTCAGTGTATAAAATGCATACATTTAATAGTGATACATATCGAAAAGTAGTAAACAAAACAATATATTTTATATTCCAATTCAAAAATAAATAAAATACTAAAATCTCTAAGGGAGATCCCTATGAGCATCTCGAGCTCCCGCTCGGTCCTTTGCTCCTAACAGCCAAGTACATGTAACCACCACATGAAAAGGTCCATAGTCCAGCAAAAAAAGTCTACATAGGTTCCGTAATGAAATGGTGGCCCAAATAGGCTGTGAGATAAACATCTCAGTAGTCCAGGACCACTGGTTTTCATTCTCAATTCATACAATGCAATATAACAAATGGTGTATAGATATAACAAGGCTATAACATAACTGAATAAATAACCAACCACCCGTCCAGGTCCCAATAGGACAACGAACATCGATACTTTATTTATACATAGCTTGAATAAGAGTCTGCACAAGAATAATTCAATCATAATTATCAGGAATATATTCCTTTCAACATTATACCAATTATTCTCTATTTAATACTTTATTATCTCCAAGGTTCCCATGGTTTCTCGTACACTAATAGTAACATCAGCTCGTTCCATAATTCTAATCATTCTCAGCCTTTCTTTATGTACCCAAATTCAACTTGAGCTTGATTAATATCTCTCATTCATTTCATAATTCATTCATATAATATATTATTGGTGTACAATTCCATGTCTAGCAGCTAAAAACCTTGTTTATATAATTATACTATTGGTGTAGAACACCCTGTCTAACACCAAATATCATTGGTGAAGAACCCCATGTTTAACACCCCAAATCTCAATTGGTGTAGATCACCATTTCGAACACCATAGATCTAATCTAGTGTAGATCAACATGGCTAACACCTTATATTTAAGCAGTTATATAACTATTGGGGAGGAACGCCTTGTCCAAATTCCAACTTCTACATTTGTTTAGAACGCCATGTCTAGCACCCACATTCTCATTCATTTACATCATTTGATAATTACTATGGAGGAATACCATGTCCAAGTCCCAAATTCTCTTTTTTTCTCGAACATTATTTCTATCACCTAATTCACATTCATTAATTAACTAAAAAATTATTTAATTTAAGCTAAATAATTAATTCCTCAAGAAAAGTTTGTATTTATTCCTTTACTAATCCAAAGATTAGTGAATCATTTTAAAAACAATTAGATAACCCCACAATTAAATAAGTACATAATTATATTAATTAATTAATTCATTAATTAGTATATTAACACCAGTCTCATTCCATGATTAATTATCCAAAATTAATTATCCCAATCATTACTGCAAAATCCCATAATTATTACACTTTTATTTATCATAATTTATCTAAAGAAACTTATCACAATTAATCCACCAATTATTTTTCTCAATTATTCAATTAAATATCATATAACTAATCCGATATTAATTTTCTATAATATAAAATCAAAGCACAAAATTAATTCACAAATTGATTATCTCAACTTATCCAACTCAAAAATCATAATTAATCCCTTTATTAATTATCTATAATTAAATATCACGTCATGTAATTATTCCACCATTATTATCTTAATTTATCTAATTAAAATATCAAAATTAATTACCTAGTTATTTATCTCAAATTATCCCACCCAATACTACTAATTACAACTTGACCCATGTGTGTCAATATGTAAAAGGGCACACAAAAATTACATAACATCAAGATAAATGAACATATGATTCAAAAAATTATGCTTGTAGCATTACGGGAGAACACATTTATTAGGTTTTTTTAAAACAGTGATTTTGTAATCTAAGAAACAAATTTATACTAATGAAAAATTTACTTTGATATTATAGTCTACTATATCAAATACAGCAAATCATTAAAAAATATCCAATTTTTCAATTAAATCATAGTTGATGACCCTACCTCATTTTAATTGGCTATGATAATGCATTATAACTTAAAATGTCATCTTCCCATATACACACACCTCAAAAATAGTGTGCTCACACTCAAAACTTGTCACATCATCCTACAATAATAATCGACACCCAAAATTAGTGTTGTGAGGGCCAAAAAACCCCCAATTAATTAATATTAACCAAAACAAACCATAAATAATAATCCAAGGGTTGAAAAACCAATTATCATGTATAAATGCTTACCCAAATATGATGGATGTGAACTTACACAAGCAGAACTGCCATGACATTGTTGAAATTTGTTGAAATATTGACCAAAGTGTCCCGAAACATCATATGCACAAACTAGAATTAGATGAAAGGAATACACTGAATTAACCTTGGGCCTCAGGGTTTAAGACCAATAGAAACTAGGTGAAGGAGGTCTTATATAGCTAATGGGATGACTAAATCATGCAGATAAAGACCTAGCTCAATGAGATAGGATAATTCTATTAAGGAACGACCACGATCTGACACACGGAGAGGAACCAGGAAGAGAGGGTGGCACACCTCCCCCATGGGAGAATGAGGGGAAAGGGAGTCACACCTCACCTTACAATGCACCTCTCCCTCCTTTGAACTCTCTTAGTTAACCCCATTTATATTTAATAGAATTAATATAATAATAATAATAATAAAAATATTATTATTAGCACTATCATTTAATTTAAACTCTTCTTTGATAAACCCCATTACTCCCCCACTACACATCATTTAATTAAATTCTCCTCTAAAAAATTTATTTAAATAAATTTTCCTACTCGTCATTATTTAATTAAATTCATCCAACGTCATTTAAATTAAATAAATTTCATCATTCAATGCATTTTAATTAAATTTTCATAAAATTAATTTAATTAAATAAAAACATATTTCGCAACAATTAAATAAATTCATATTTTCTCGGATTTTAATAAAATAATAATTCATATATCAAAACATTTAATAAAATCCATCTTAGTTGGGAATTTAATTATATAAACTAACTCAAAACCCAAAACAGTGTAAACCACATGATTTGGCTCGCACGGTCTAGAAACTTGTGTATCAACCAGCAGATCCTTATATCAAAGGATTCCAACATCAGACAATATGCCCTATACAGTTTTCCAAACCGTGCAAAGACCTTGCAATGGTCTCTATTTAAGACACTCACCTCACAAAATTTGTCCAACATGGTATTTATACCCATGTGCAATCTATGAGAGAACCTTTATCTCCAAATATTATGCTACATGGTTTCCTGTAGCATTTCACAAAGTTTAACAGGATGTGCGCCAAGCGTGCACTCTCTACTCTTCCTTATTAAACTGATATTTTTTTTCTAATGCTCCCGAATTTCAGTCGTCCTTCCAGGATACTCCTCAAGGTTTTAACCAAGCCTGATATAAACATGTTTAAATAATCATAAATCAAAGAACATCATCTTAAAGAATATTATTATGATATAACCACCAATTATACCAAATTGTTCAAAACAATCTTATTTAAAGCTGATTAAAAAAACCAAGACATTAAATTTTAACCACCATAAAAACTTCTCGTCCCCAAGAATCCATCAGAAACAACTACAACATATAGAAACCAACCAATTTCATAAATTCTCATTTGAACAATTACATTGTGTTTATATCCACCAAAATCACCTTATCAAAATCAGAAGACCACGTACTTAAACACTAAAGAAACATGATCCAATGCTCAAAATCCAACACAAAACATTGAAACTGAACATATCAATACCCTCACAACTAGATACATGATCCATAATTTCATATTAAATTGGTATTTCCATCCCAAATACATACACTCACCCTTGACCCAATGACATTCCTTTAAAACGACTCCATAACCAACCACATTTAACAAAATTCTTTACTCAACTTCTAGTGACCTCTCCAAGTAAATCAATCATGAGGCTATATTAAAACTGTCATTTTCGAGCACAGATAAAGGAATAACCCAAAGAACCATTCATCTTGTGTATAAACTAGATAAAAAAAGATTATTCGAACTACCATCGGTCTACTTGTTACCAAAAAGATCATCTTCTCCTCTCGACACATCATGAACCAAACCTTGATGCCTATTTCTCCCAAGGCATTCTTGTTCCTTCAAATACTACCACTAAAACTCATCCAAAAAACATAATGATGCAACATTACCCCCTTAAAAGTCTCCATGTCATCAAAGAAATGATTAGCCTTTCACCAACACACTAGTTTAGAAACACCTTTAACACCCAATGACATTCCATAAACCATGACCACCATGTAAATATACTGTATGAAAGTTGTTACATAAACCTATCGGTGTGTCAAAACACTAGAGTCCCAAAATATCTATTAACGATAACTGATCATTAATGGTACCAACATCAAAAAGATCATATTGGAAATAAGGAATCTCAAGCATTATGGGTGCTACCTACCATGGGATAGTCCCTTATGAAACATATACATAAAACATATCTCTTGGTTATGCAAAAAAATCACTAGGCTCAAAATCCCCCTTTAATTTTAGCCATTTCATTTAATTAATTTAAACATATAAATTTTTTAAAGAATATTTAAAAACCCACAAGTAATGTTCCCAAACAAGGTACTTGGTTTTTTAAACAATTCCCCATAGGCAATACATGAATCCTATAACAAGCATCCTCCTTAAAACATAACATTCAGAATCATTTCATTTTAAATAGTACAAATAGAATCTAAATTTATGTTAACCAAAAAGAGGACCTCTGAGGATCTATTTTTTCAAAACTTCCAGGTTCATAAAAAAAGAAACCATATAAAATATCTTTTCACACAACTCAACTGTTTAAAATTTATTACCATTTTCAAACACACTATAGTTATATAAGCCTCAGTCACATGGGTGTCCATCTTCCAATCAATAAGGTTCTCAAACAACTTACTACTAGAATTTGGTTCCAATTTATCATACTCAATTTTCATTTATATGTTTTTAAACATTAGTATCCCTTTTTCAATTATTTGAATTCATGGGTTACCCTTTTCCTAGTTATTAGGTACCTACACACCTTATAACTGAAATTGGATCCCATTGTAATGGAAATCAATGAATTTTATTCTCATGCATCCATTTACACATAGACAATACTCAAGCATGTTAACATTATCAGTAACAAAAAAACATGTTATAACACATAAGCTTGTCAGAAAATCAAAATGTTCTAATAACATATGTAACATGGCATAAAAACACCAAATCATGTTATATTTATCACCGTAACATGTTATCTAAAGTAGAATTCTAATGAAAATAAAAACATGGAATTCCACCAAAGTCACAGAATCAATATAAGAAGTAATACTACTAATGAAACTACATGTAATGTGATATTAATAGCATGCGAATCTATAAGTTCCTAAAATGATAAAGGTAATGAAATTTTCTTTTTATATCAGGCCAAAAGAAATTTCAAAATTCTAAAAATCTGTATGCAACAGAAAATATAGTAGTCACTCAAGGTGATATCATGTCAAATGTTTCCTCAAATAGTATAAACATCAATTCCCATCCTTCAACACTTGGAAATTTCATGTACATAGGGTGACCAGTCCCAAGAATCTATATTAACTGAGCATCATCACATTCCTAGTCTTCTTTCTACTAAACCAAAATAGAAAGAAAAAGGAAGGAAAGAAAGAAACCTAAAACATTTATACCACTTTGTAAAATACCAACCCAGATTAACCTCGAACCTATAGCCCGATTGGTCACCACATGACCTCAATCAAGTCTCCGCATATGCCAGAGGCTACAGAAAAGCAGCAAGGGTCTATGGATAGACAGTGGGGAGACAATACCTTCATATTCAAAGAGCACAACAGAAATAGATAATAATCTCTAAAAACTATGGAAGCATATATAAAACAATTTTCAACTAAATAATGAAAAGAAACAATGCCAGTTCATACGATGAATGAATTTCATGGTGATATATATATTAGAAAGAAGTAAATAAAATAGCATACATTACATTCCAATACAGAAATAAAGAAGGGACTCAAATACCCATAGGTGATATCCATGATCATCTTGTGTTATCAGTTGGTCCATTTCTCCTAACCCCCAAGTACATGTAACGACCACAATAAAAGGTTCAAAATACTACAAACAAGAATGTCTACTCAGGTATCCCAATGAAATTGGTGCCTGAATAGGGTGTGAGATATACATATCAGTAGGCCAGAACCACTGATTCTCTAGATCAATCTATACAATAGAATAAAAAAACAATGTGAATATATAACAAGGTAATAACAGAACTAAATAAATAATCCACAACCCATCCAGGTTCCAAAGGCACACTTTACAACAATACGTACTTCGGACCAAAACCATAATAAGAGTCTTAAAAAGAATCATACAAGCATATTTATCCATCATAAATACCTTTTATCACTTTACAAATTATTCTATATATAATAATTTATTGTCTACAAGGGTCCGATGGTTGACCGTGCCTCAATTCTAACATCGTCTCGTGCCAGAATTCTAATCATTCATAAAATTTATTTATTTACCCACATTCTACTCGACCATGATTTATATATCTCATTCATTTCATTATTCATTCATTTAATATACTATTGCAGTATACCTATATGTCTTGAACATTAAAATCTTGTTCAAATAGTTATATTATTGGTGTAGAATGTTGTGTCTAACACCTAATCTCATTGGAAAAGAATTTAATGTCTAACACCCCAAATTTCAGATGGTCTATATCGCCATGTCTAATACCATACATCTAATCTGGCGTAGATCACCATATCTAACACCTTAAATCTATGCTCTTAGATAACTATTGGGGAGGAATTCAATGTTTATGTCCCAGCTTCTATATTGTTCTAGAACTCCTTTTCTAGCACTCACATTCCCAATCATTTATATCACATGATAATTATTATGGAGTAACACCATATTCAAGTCCCAACTTATCAATTTTTATAGAACTCTATATCTAGAAACTATTTATCATTCATTAATTATCTATAAAATTATGTAATCCATGAATAATAATTTATTAAAAATGAATTATCCACATTCATTCATTTACTTATCAAATGATTAGGGAAACTTATTAAAAACTACTAGTTAACCCAACAATTTACTGAGTCCACAATTCTATTTATTAATTCATCAAATAATTAATCTATTAAAACAAATCCCATTCCATAATTAATTCTCCACAATTTATTATCTCAATCATTACTAAAAAAGAAAATAATTAATACACGGTTAATTATTTGAATTTATCCAAAGAAACATTTCACAGTTAGTCCACAACTTAATTATCTCAATTAGTTGACTAAATAATTTATAATTAATCTAATGATTAATTATCTATATTAAATACAAATATCACATAATTATTTCAGAAAATAATTTTCTCAACATATCATACTAAAAACACATAATTAATCCCCATATTTATTATCTTTAATTCAATCACATGGTATGTAATTAATCCACCATTAATTATCTAAACTAATATAATTAAAATCTCATAATTAATTCCTTGATTAATTATCTCAATATATCCTTCCCAATACTCATACAAACCACTAAACCCAAGTGTGTCAAAATGTAAAAGTGTAGAAATAAAAAATCGTATAATAGTAAGCTAAACAAACATATCAGTGTAAAAATTATGTTTCTAGATTGAAGGAAGAACATATTTATTGGAGGGGTTTTATTACAAAAACATTTATTTTGTAATCTAAAAAATCATATTATACCAATATGAAATTTACTCTGATATTCCAGTCAACTATATCAAAAGCAGTAAATCAACATCAAAATCTACATTTTCCAATTAAATCAATGTTGAGGACCCTACCTAAAGGAATTTTCCAAGACAATGCCTTCTAACAAAACCAATCATCTTCTCACATAAATGCACCTCTGAAACATCGTGCATGCATTCAAAAATTTTCACATAACTCTATAATGATAATCGACACCCAAAATAAGTGCGGAAAGAACCAATGAACCTAAAATTAATTAATCAAAACCCAAATAAACCAAAGAAAACTAATCCAAGGGGTGGAAAACCAATTATAGAGTATAAAGACTTATCTGAATATGAATATGGTGAACTAACATGTATGGAACCACCCCGACATTAGCAACAGCTGTAGAAATATGGACCAATGGGCCAAGAGATATCAGCCAACGAGCCTGTACCCGAGTGGTAAGGGCTACTGCTTGGCATGCAAGAGACCCGTGTTCAAAACCGGGTGGAGGATAATTTCAGAGTTACTGTAGCAGTTTCTAAAGAAGTATTTTAGTAGTTATTGTAGTAGTACTGTAGTATTTGTTGTAGCAGTTACTGTTTGGTAGTGTAGCAGCCGGAATTATTCACCCGATTCGGGCCTTCGTGCCACCGTTTTGGGCCTACAGGTCTCCAGGGCCTTCGTGTCATCAAAGGCCTTCGGGACACATGGCCTTTGGGTCAAGTGGACCATGAAGTAGCTCAGTTCACATAGATCATTCCCTAGAAGAGGATCAGAGCACCCGGAGTAGCAGCCACCAGATGCAGAGCTAACCATATTAGAAGAATGAGAGGGTACGACATCCGCCATCGGGACCAGGCACCGTGCAGCTTTGTACGAGGAATAATTCTTGCCTATTAGCAATGCCTGGTGGGGAGGTAAGGTGATCAATGATGCAAGATGCTGGGGAGGGCAGTTTTAGTGGGCTGGGCCTACGAGTCATGTATGGGCATGGTATGCCTCTGGGCCTTCGGGTCATGTATTGCGGGTCATGTCTGGCCTTGTGCCTTGGGCCTACGGGTCATGTACGGGTTCCCCTTCAACCCTTAAAAGGGGTATTATCTATAATAAAATAAAAAAGAAGGCCTTCGGGCCATTCGGAGATCAAGAGATATCATCTGCATCACCTATAATTAGATGAAAGGAAAAAAAATGAATTAACCCCTAACCTTAGGATTTTGGCATAAAGGAGACCAGGCGAAGGAGAAATAGGACATACAATGAAAATAATGAAACATGAAATAAATACCTACCTCAACGAGAAGAACAACTTATATGAAGGAATATCCTTGATCCGACATGTAGAGAGGAGCTAAGAAGTGAGGGTGGTGTGCCTTCACCATTGGAGAATGAGGGGATAGGTCATGCCTTACTATGTTGTGTGCCTCTACCTCATTTTTTCTCTATCAATTAACTTCAAAGAGAATTAATATAATTAATATAATAGTAATAATAATAATTATATAATTATTATTATTTTCATTAAATTTTAATGACTCTTTGATAAACACCATAACTCACCCATTACACATCATTTAATTAAATTATCCTAAAAAATAATGTAAACAAATTTTCGAAGTCATCATTTTTTTAATTAAATTATTCCAACCTCAATTTAATTAAACAAATTACCTCATTCAACAATATTTAATTAGATTCTCTAAAAAATAATTTATTAAATGAAACCCTGTTTTTCATAAATCAATTAAATTCGTCATCACCATGAATTTAATTGAATAACAATCCACATATCGTAACATTTAATTAAATCCCTTGTACCAGGTAATTTAATTAAATAAATTAACTTAAAACACAAAAATGGATATGTCACATGGTTTGGATCCCCAAATTGGAAAAATGTCTTCCAACTATGCGGAAAATTATGTCAAAGGAATCCCACTTTGTACGATATGTCCCGCATGGTTTTCCTAATTGTGTGTAGACTTTGTGAGTGTCTCTGTTTAAGACACTCACCTCACATTGTTTTTCCCAAAAAAAAATTCTTACCATGAACCGACCACAAGAGAGCCTCTATATCCCAAAATGAAATTTTTTGGTTTCTTATATCATGCCTCACGGTTTAACTGGTCATACCACAATTGTGTGCTATCTGTTGTTATTAAAAACCCAACATTTCCCTATCTGATGCTCTCGAATTGCAACCATCAATCAAGGAAACTCATCAATCATTCACACAAGAATTATATAAACATGCTTAAATGATCTCTAGTAACAAAACATCATCCTAATGATTTTTTTTCAAGACAGACGCATCCAAACAAATGTTAAATAACATTTGTATTTAAACCCTATTAGAAAACACACGACATTACACTTATTCACCAATCATTTCATTGGTTTGGTGTGTATAATGATAATAAAATGTATTAAAATTTTGTTATACATAAATTTATGTGCAATTAAATACCAATTTCATGATATTTATTTTTTGGGATTTATGTATCAAATGTTAGGAAATCTGTAAAGTAATTTTGTCTTAATTTGACTTCATTGAGACACATTCCATGTTATGCATCAGTATTTTTAAATGAGGCATATATAATTTAATTGAAGTGTTATTTCATGAATATAATTATTTTAATGATATTCTAATCTTCATGTAACAGTATTCATTCCATTGTATTATGATTCAATTTAATGAAATTGGTAACTATTTGTATCTACAGGTTCTTTATTTATCAAGATTTTTTATGATTATGATCCAATTGATGAAATACTATGATCCATATCATAGGAAAACACATTAATTTTATTAACTTGTGCTTACTATTTATATATCTATGTAATGGTAACATTTTTTCACTCTTTGTTAATTATGGTAATTAAGAAATGTTTTTATGAAGAAACAATGTAATTTTTCCATTTAGTCGAAAATGTTTATTCATTCAAATCCTTTTTTTCTAAAAAGTATATGAAAAATGTTTTAATTATATCCTATAATTATTAAATCAAATTTTTACCCGCGTTTTTAATTTTCATGATTTTTTTTTAAAAGTAATATTCTTATCATTTTCTGATTAATGATCTTTTATTAAGTTTTAGGGTTCAAAAGGAATGTCCATCATTTATTAACTTACCCACAATAATGATTTTAATTTACATGATGATTAAATTATTAGTTTACATGTTCATTATTTAAAAAAATATTTTTTATTTAATATTCAAGAAATTTATACATTTTAAAATGGTATTGAAAGAAAAACATTTAAGAAAAAATCATTATAAATTAAAAGTGTCTCAAAAGTTTCTCTGATCGTGTATATGACTTCAAGGAAAATAGATTTTGAAATGTTGTTATAATTATTTCATAAGTTGTAAAGGGAATTTATTTTCAAAATTATATCATGCCTTATTTTTAAGGTTTTAAAATTATTTTCCAATAAAAATTATTTCAAATATTTTTCATGATTTCATTATAAATTTTCATAGAGACTTAAAATAAAAATGTTTTAAAAGTATTTTCAGGTTTCCTTTAAATGTTTTTGAAGCCGTTTAAAAGGTAAATGTGTTCCAAAATGATTTATTAATTAAAAATAAAATTTTCAATGTGAAAATTATATTTTCATTCAGATATGTCTTATATAAAATTGTTAATATTTATTTATAAAAATAATTTGAAATTTTTTTATGAAAATTATTTACATATAATTTATTTTCTTGATATGGAATGTTTCATGTGATATTCCAAAATCTATATCCCTATATGATTTCATCCTTTGTTATAATTAAGGCATTATTTGGGAAATTATTGAAGAATTCAATTCACATTCTCTATTGAATGGTTTATGTCATAATTTCACAATGTGTATGACACAAATTTCTTTTCAATGGGTAATATAATTATGAAACCGACTTATTTTAAAATTTTATTCTTTGATTACATTATTATAAATCCTAACTCATTTTATAGGTTATTATTTGAATAATTTTTTATGATACCTATTAAATTTTAGGGTTTATAATATGATGTTTATGAAACCCATATCATTATGTGGGTCATGATATGATGAATTTTTTATTATCATGTAAAAACTAATTGAATAGTTTGGTTATTTGATATTTGAGACTAATATATCCCTTAAATTCATGGGTTAATGATTTATATCTCATGAGATAATATAGGTAATCAATTCTATGAGATTTATCCAATATCTAATTATGGGGAAACAAGATCCCTTAAAAGTAATGGACTACAACTGAGGATGGTTGTGTGCCCTTCCCAATAGGTGTAGTTTCCATGAATATGGATGATTGGGAAACCTAATCTAGTAATAGAATATTGGGGAACCTGATACACTATAATAAGATGGAGAAACCTGATCCAATATAGAAATATAGAAAAACCCTAACCCTTATATAGAAATCACTATGATTGGGGATGGTGGTGTGTCCTTCCGAGTAGATACAGTTCCCATGAAATACCTTAATATATTCTAACAACTAAACTTGAATTATAGGGAATGATGTAAAATTTTTATATCTATTTCACTATTCCATGTCTTAATAAAATGATACTCTTTCATCGATTATAATCTTTATTCCCTTATGATCAAATCTTTATGAACTACTAATATTTATACCATGATTCCTATTTTTAGGATTTCGTATATAGGGTATGATCTACCAATGTAATAAAAAAGTTATTGTAACCTTATTTTTATTTTATGATTTCAAATATACCTTGTTCACCCTTACTAATCATATAATATCACCAATTTTTATGTTTAATTACCTATGTTATAAAGACATATTTTACGTATGATGTGTCTAAGAGGGGTGATAGTCTTATAGAAACTAGTGGGAGATAATATAGCTCAATAATGTACCATTATATAGGTTTCTTGTTTTCTAGGGACACTAAACTAATACATTGTTTGAGCGTCTATTTTTGTAATGTATTAAGTATTACCCAAAAATAAAGTAATGTATATGTATGGTAAGACTCTATTGTTATAGTTGGTATCATATATATATATATATGTTTTAGTCATCCTTCCAAGAATAGGATGCAAAAAAATTTGTGTGATCCATAGGTATATTTTAAAATATATGCAAACAGATGTCTCTAAGGATAAGTATAAGGATGAGATAATTTTTAAAAACAATTTCCTATAATTTTTATAAAGGATACTGTATATAGTTTCCTTTAAATTCATCCCTATATATATATTTCAAGTGGA
Source organism: Viscum album (assembly GCA_963277665.1). Taxonomy (NCBI): domain Eukaryota; kingdom Viridiplantae; phylum Streptophyta; class Magnoliopsida; order Santalales; family Viscaceae; genus Viscum; species Viscum album. Next base: position 990,586,279 of record OY728140.1, read on the forward strand.
TTTGGTTATAGAAGATATGTACCTAGGAGTCACAACATTGATAAGGTACATCCATCCTAACTCTTGTATAACTTGGCAGACGAGAACGGGCCTAAGGAAGACCTAGTATGACAGTCAAGGGGACATGCATTTGGAATTGAAAAACTCTTCACAAAACATTATGAATTATCTAAAAATAAGTTAGATATGAATTACCTAGGGTAATGCAAAGGTAAAATAGATTAAGGAAGGTGCCATAATTTGGACATCCTATATATTTTTCTTGAATATGTGGATCCCCACTATAATAATGGTTTCTTAATCTTTGGTTTCTTGTTTTAGTCAATAGAGGGAACTAGGAGAAACTTGGCTTATATTTTATGTGACAGAAAATATTTTGATGAGAAGTTACATGGGATGGTCACTAGAGTGAAGGATGTTGTGATCATAACTAGTATGATTATATATTACATGATTAACAATGAGTACTTTCACAAACTATTGGACTATAAATGGAGGATGAGGAACTCATATGATGAGATTTCATGTAATAGAGACCATGGAGGAAATAAAATTATGTTCCCCTTTCATCTTGAATGTTTGAAGAGTCAACCTAGTCAATGTATTAGAAGAACAAAAAGATGTTTTGATGATGTACCAGGAGGATAAAATGAAAGTAACTATAAATGAATGATTAATGGTTCAGTTAGTGAAATAGATGTGAATATTTTCCTCCCTACAACATCATCAAATTTTAAATGCATTATGTGTGAATGAATTTTTATAATGAAAATTGATGTACTAAGTGTAAATATCTCGAAGCGAATCATCAAGGTTTTACGATTAATGGTTCTATTTTTTATGTTAATGAGACTATAATTGAAATGTGATATGAAATAATTATTTTGAAATAGGATGAGGGTTCCTTCTCATGTGTAATGGATGAACGACGATAATTGATTTTTTTATGTATTTAGATTCATGAATTATGTTATATGAATGGATAAATATATAAGAATTTTTATTTTATCTTTTAGTCTAAGGATTTACAAGTTATATTAAATATTTATTATGGAATGGATTAGTGATTTAATGACAATGTGATATTTCAATTAAGAAAACATAATCCTTAATATGTTTCTTTTGTTAAGATAATGTTTTTTAGATAATGATAATTTGGATATGAATATGTAAATTAGTTTGAATTTATTACCTTGGAACCAATTAAAGACTTGTTGATAGATGGTTTATGCTATCATTGATTACAATTACAACATTTTTGGATTTAAGGAATATATGCAGTAATCATTGGAATAATAAATAATTCATGTTTTTAAATAGTATTTATAGTAAACCAAGTTATTAATATGTCTCCTAATTCTATATGATGAGATTATTCACATGTTTTGAATTTAAAATCAATGCTTGACATTGTAATATATGGTAGATCAATGTTAATATTATTTCATGACCTTACTTCTAATATTTTGTATTTTCATCTATCATAAGGGTTATAATGTTAACCATTTATGTTACTTTATGTTAAAATTCTTATCAATTTTGTCATATTAATTTATTATCACACCACATAAGTATTTATAAATTTTTGATAACCTTCTCTAACAAAATTTTGATGATGTAAATTGAAGGTATATGGGATTACTCATCATGGGTCTCAGGATTTGTTAGTGCTTTAGGAATGAAAAATTCACCTTACATTTTGTAGAAAGTGGTGTAGTGGAAATTGGTCAAGACATGAAAAAAGGATGGGATATTACATATGGAAGTGCATTAAATAAATTGATTATACATTATCATGAAAATTATTCCACTGCATGGAAATGATATTGAAAATGGAATTGTTATCCAATAACTAATAACTTCAATGAATAAAATGGCACCTTAAAAAATTATAGATTTATATCATTATGTTTGGTAAATCTCAGTAGGCCTTTTTCTTTATGACTCTCCTAAAAAAATATAGTTATTAGTATATTCCATGTCCATGTTTTCACTTTCCTCCTATGTTCTCTTGTGTGGAATCACAACTATGATTTTATTTTGGTAACCATTATAGTTCCAACATTACCCTTTTAAAGGATATTTTAGAATTCATTTTTAGGATTTGGGTATATATTAAAGGAATATAAATGTTGTATATCATTTATAACCCAAAAAAGTCTAGGGATAAATTTATTTTAAGGTGCGTAAAATCGATCACAATAAATTTTAGTGAAATAATTTTTTTCAATTTACTTTATTCTTTTTGATATTTTGTATTCTACGCAACACTGAATATATCTTATTTTATATGAAATCAAAATTTTATCATTTATTTTTACAATATACCGTTTTAAAATATCATTATATGATACCCCATGATATATTTTTTCTATATAGAAAAATGACTTGTCTTGCATTATATGAAACATTAACTCGGCTTGCATTACACACAACACTATGTTTCTACAGAATGATATTTTTTATTATAATTAAGTAAACAAAATAGTTATAATATATACATTAAACATAATAATTTGAATAGAAATAAAAATTTTTATGTATTTTTTATAATAATTATAAATAATTATAAAATAATGAAGATAAAACATAATTTTTTGTCATATTATGTTTTGTAAATACCATTTTCTCATGATAAATAGTTTCCATGTACTTCTATAAACAATAATAAAATAAATTTAAGACAATTATATAAATTAAATTTGATAAAATTGAATAAATTGAAATCATAATGTCTATATTATATTCGTCACGGCCCGTCCTCGGGGCCCGTGCCATGACTACCCCAAGCCCGCCTTCCTTAGGCCAGGTGCTGGTGACTGGCACCAAAACGCATAACCCAGATAAAAGGGAAGACATTGACATTAAACCTACAACTCACACAGACTGTACACAACCAGAGATAAACAAAAAATATTAATATATTAAAAGAGTGCTGAAAGTAAATGGGCCAGTATACAAACCCAACTGAAGTTCAAGTACAAGAAAAAGGAAAAAAAACTCATGGATCATCAACCAAGGAGTCCTACATGAAGGGTAGGTACATATCTCAATCAAGTCATCCCTGAGGTACGTCCCGTCTAAGTCTAGCTCCGAGAAACCTCCTGTCCTTCTCTCTCATCCTCGATCACTATTGTCCGTCATCTTCACAGGACACAACAAGGTGCAGGAATAGCCCGTGTAGGGGTGAGTATAACGATACTCAGTAGGGACCCTGAGACCAATAAATGTCACTTAGAATCCATTAAGGACGAACCCCAGTAGTAGAGTACATTCCCAAAGTATCATACAAACCTACTTAGATATATGCCCATGCATATACCTAAGTAATCAAATACAACTTGAATCTATATCTTGAGCACAAGCACAACCAGTTACCCGAAGGAAGAATGATAACACATTGATAACAACACGAAGTGAAGACTTAGCTGGAATGTGTATACAAATTATGTAGAGAGATAGAGATGATTATATGTAGCCACTGAATCATATACTTTGTCAAACCCATTTAGGATCCTGTTACATTAATCAGAGCTGTTGAACCCACGTAGGATCCTGGAATAGTAGTCAGAGCTGTCAAACCCACGTAGGATCCCAGAATAGTAGTTGAGGCATCGATCCCACATAGGATTCCAGAATAGTAGTCAGAGTAGTTAGTCCATGCAGGATCCTAGAATAGTAATCAGTCCACATAGGATCCCTTTATCACAAAACAGCTAGCCATAGGGTTCCCGCACAACGAATGCTTGATTCTGGGAGGGTCCACTCCTCAAGAAAAGTGTTGATACATCAACTACCATGAAGTCCCAAGTTGATGTATCCAAAAGATCCGTCTTTTCATAAGATATCCCATGTTTCAGACGGCGCATCAATCAGATGCCCGGTCTGAGAGTGATTGACATTTTCGTTCCAAGGGCCCAGTTGGATTTATGTTCAATCAAACCCATACATTACCTAGATATGTCGAAGCCTTAGGTGGGGTATACCAAAAGAACCTTGTCTATACATGTTTTTTGTCACTGTACACGGTTCGTCAATCAGATGCTTGTAGCTCTAGTTACAGACAAAAGAGTGGAAACAGGTCAATGTGGGCCGGGGTCTGGTCCGACCCAGCCGGACCGACCCAGCCTAGGCCGACCCGAATCTGGACTGGGGTCTGACCCGGTCAGTGGGTCTGTCCCGTCCAGTGTCCAGGGGGAGGCCACGCCCCGTGGAATCCCCAACGGCATAGCCGTTTGGGCAGTACAGATATGGAACCACATGGCACCAGTACGTGTCACAAGGGACCCACGTAGTGGGTCCCGTTGTTCCCGGCTGGCCGAGCGGCCAACCTCCTACCTCCCAGTGCAATTGTGCCATGCCTCATCCAATGGCCGGACCTGCCAGCCACATGTCCTCCATCGCCACGACCCTTTCTCTTCCATGCGGTGCGCGCTGCGTCGTGCCTTCCCCAGAAACCTGGACTCCCAAGCCACTGGTTCTCTTCGTGGCCATCACTGCACCTCCATGGTCTACTCCTCCAGCTGCACGGTTACGCCGCCGACTTCCATTTGGCTGGACGAAGTTCCAAAAACCCTTCCCATCATTCTACAAGTGACATTCTCTAGTTCCAACAACAGAAAAACCTTCCACGGGTCACCGGACGAGTTTCGGTGGCCCGATTATCGTTTCGGAAGTAGCCGCACACTCCTCGGGATGTCGCCTTCCATCTGTTTGTCTCATGAGACATATTAATGCATCAAAGGGATATATTTTGAATCACTCATACCAAACTATGTCCAATGAATTACTCATATGAATGGGTTGAACATAATAAACATATACATTTATATTTAAACAAACATATTTAATGTAAAAATATTTCCCCAATCGTTAAACCTAAACACTAACCATTCGAAGTAATATAGTGAATGGTATCAAGATAGGATATCCAAAGATAAACTAATAAAAAATCATTCCTAAACTTATTTTATATGATATATTATGATATAAATCTCAATGATGTATTATATTTTACATTGTAGTTTGACATAGGTGAATATTCTATTAAATGAGACCATTGAAAAATTATTGATCAAAAATGCCTTAATCATTCAAATGTGTCCTATTCTACCTTGTAGAATTAAAATAACATTCCATTAAAATGTCATGAGAATAAGAAGAATCATGATATGATATACCAAAGGAAATAACAAATAACACACGCAAGTAATATGTGGTTAATAAGGCATATATCTCATTAAAGATAATGTGAGCTGAGAAAAATCCATCTTACTTTGAAATGAAGTGTTCTTTTGGAAATTCATTTATAACTATCATAAAAATAAAATTGTAAACATGTGTATACTATAAAGTTTAATGGAATTATATTGAGATTATATTTGGGGCATACATGATTATCTAATGATATTAAATCAAGTAAAAAATGATTTTTTAAGAAGCATTAGAAATAAAACATTTTTGTGCGTTTTATGAAAAATATTGAAGATATTTTAAGGGGAAAAGGAATATTTGATTCCATAAAACCAGAAATGGACCAAGATATTTTTTAATAATAAAATTATTTATTTTAAATAAATTATTATTGTTTAAAATAGAATATGTATGGCATTTGAAAATGTGTACAATTTTGAGATGTTCGAATGAATCAAGCATGTAATTTAAGAATTGTTTTGATCAATTCATTTAAAAAATTTAACAGCCAATAATAAAGATTGATTATGGTTGTTACACATATATAGAACATTCATAAAAAATTTATGAATATTAAATATTAATAAATTATAATTTTATTTAAGAATGTTGAGAATAAGAGTAACCCGAATGAAAATGGAGGTTTATCTAGAAGATCTATATAATTGTAATCAATCAAATCATATGCCCAAAAATTAATAATCATAAAATTATACATTTAAATACAAGAAAATATATATATTTATGATATGATACATAAATTGGTATTATTAAAACAACAGACTCAACAAATGGCAGTGAATATAAAATATCTCTTAAAAAAGGACGTGAGATGAAGAAACTCTTAACTTATGTCCGATTATATTCTAAACATGATATTAGTGTCATGAATAATCAAATTATATTCCATAATTAAAAATAATTGATCCTTATATACATTTAATTTATTTATATATATTTACAATGTTCATTTATTTCCTTTTATTTGGGTTAAAAAATTCAATTTCATCATTTGGGAGTGCATGTTTTCTTAGATTCCAGGATATGTTTACTTGTATATGAGTATGGAAGTTCATGTAAAATGGAAATTAAACACCATAATAGAATTTATGTGTTATTTTTTTATCATAACAAATTTTAAATTATTATATAAATCCATTTTTTATTGTATAATGTATTATCATTAGATAAATATTTTATGATAATCTCTAGGATTAATTTGTTGATTTTTTGATCACCACGAAATTATTTTGTTTTATAATTTAATACCATGAAAAAAAACTGAATAGACAACTTTAAACAGAAAATATTACACATATAATGATCTGTTTGAACCATAAAAATTATTTAGTGACCCTAATTATATATGATAATAGAAACTTATTACACATCATCCTGGAGTGTGATAAATTAATACATCACATATAGTGTTTTAATTTTCAGTATAAGTGGAGGGGAAAAAAGAGATGACAAAGAAATATTACATTAGAATAATATCATTATATTACATGTAAGTTACTGTAATTATCATGTAATTTGGATGAGGTGAGGTAATGAGAGAGACCCAAAAGAATGGAACTAATTGAACGAAAAAGGAAAAAAGGTTTACCTTTTGAGTACTCCTCCTTGAGAACCTCCTTAAGGCCTTTGGTTTTAGATTTTTGTTGATACCAGAAGTTCATGGACATGAATAAAGAGATTTAAAATATTTTTTGGAAAAAAATAGTAAATAATAAAAGATTTAATGGTGTGAGATGAAGATGGGGTGAGGGGTGGCATGTATAGTGGAGGAGAGCGGTGTTTCCATTATTTTAATAATTATTGAATTATTTCATATGAAGACTATGAATAGTATTTGTTCTTGTTACTAAAAATAGCAATAAGTGTATGTGAGTTCGAACCAATGGCCATTTACATCATCTATGTCTCTAGCATGATGCATAAATTCATTTATTTAGCATATTTCATAAATTAATGTAATTTCACTTTTCACACAAAATTTATGTATTTTAGAAAAATACCAAAAAATCACCATTACCATTTATCAATGTCAAGAATATAAAAATGAACTACATTTTATGAAAATATTTTTCAAAATAATATAAATTTATTTTTTAATTACAGTCTCCATTTACTTGAAAAATACAGATTTAAAAATAAATCTATTTTTATAATGCCCTAAAAAGTTATCATAGGTATAATTAAATTATCCAAAAATCATAGGAGAAAAATTGATTCATGAATAAATTTTATAACTTATTTTTAACTAATGTTGTTGATTAAATAAATAAATTAAATATTTTTCTCTCACAAAAATACCAACACTTTATTATTAATGTTTAAAATATTCAATTTCATATATAAGGTGCCTAAATTTTATTTATATTTACACGGCTAAGGATACTATTCATAAGTTTACATACTATTCATATGTGTCAGGTTACTATTCATGAGGTTATATTAATATTAATAAGGGTCAACTTACTATTCAATATAAAATTACGTTTATATTTTTATAATCTAATAACATAATGATTGCAATGGTGTATGTAAATTTTTAGAAATTAAAATCACATAAGAAGAAAAATTATTTTCATTGGATTGCTAATAAGAAATTGTTGTTTAATAGTGACTTAGTTTTTTGCGTATATATGCTATCAAATGAATTAAAATTATTTAATAAGAACATTGCATAAAATCTTGGGGTGTCAAATTAATAGTGAATATATTTGTAACATAATTTAGTATTTATTAAAATAATTATAATAGTCAATATATGTATTATTCATTAAAATAATTAGTTAAAACATTGAATTTATCAAATTCATTTATTCACATTAAAATATTCTTTTACATAAAATAGTTGTGTAAAATAGTAATTTTTATGTTTATCATTAAATAATTAATTCGAAAGCTATAAATTATTATTATTTATAATTATTACCATGAAATAAAAAAACTATTTTTAAATTATTTAATATTATTAAGAAAATTACAGCGGTGTTAAGTATGTAGACACCAAAAACACCTTTCATAATGCCAGGAAATTGGATTATCTCATCTGACCTATCATCTTTTAAAAAGGACTTCTAAAACTCGGTATTACATACAACTTCATGTCCATTGCATTCCTCATATTTTAAATAATCAATTTAACTTATACAAAATATTGATTATAACCCCATATTTAAAGTCACTAAAGCATATCGAATATAAAGACATGCATGGTCAATAAAATATCATACATAAAAAAAATATAAATTGTAACAGGGATATCAAATAATTATTTCCATGATTTAAGAATAGGAATGAGGACATCGAATAAAATATTCCCAATCAAGAATAGTAACATAAATAGAATTTTATTCAAATAATTCATTGTTTTATTGAAGTGAAAAAGAGTGGAAACATTTGAATAAAATAGTTAAACCCCTTAAATTTACACAAGATAATAATATATATTTATTTTTTAATGGATATCCTATATGATGTCTTCAAAATAAATATGATATCAAAAAATATTTGATTGTAATATAATTATTACATATTTGGTAAATTTACAATTATAACCCTTTGAAATAGTAAACATAAAATGAAACATTAATTGTAAAAAAATATAGATTTATATTATCTAAAACAAGGGGAAATCACATACAACACATCAATTAAAATATATGCATAATACAAAATATTTGTCAATGTAGAGGAAATATTGACGAAATCACTAACATCACACTTACATATTGTTAAGAATGGTTTGAACTCATATTTAATAAATTTTAATTTATTATGATTATATAATAGAGACATATAAGTGACTATCATATAATATATGATCCACTTATAACATCTTAGCAATTTTTTGTTAAAAATATTTGGTTATTATAATTATTTTAGGCCTTAACTACTTTTTTTCATGTATGGTCTCTTTTAGTATTTATGAATCTTTCCTCCTAATAATGAATATATCAGATCAATAATTTAAATGATTATATAACAATAGTATATATTCATTATATATATGTTTACAGTCATCTTTAAAATTCATGTAGGAAAAATGAACCACATCACATCTTTGAGGTGATAATCCACATATATGCATGAGTGAAGTAATCCTTTTATAACTGGTGGAAAGGAAGAGAGATATTTTATATAATATAATTTTAAATTCAATATTATTTTATAAATATAATATATATTTATTTCATAGTACTTATGACCAACTGTATGTGGTAGTGATGGAATATCAATTACATCTATTCGTGAGACCATATTATGTCATACACAATTGTGATTTTTTTGTTTATCATTTGACAGAGAATGAGGGAGTCAAATATTTATAAATAATTATCATAACATATTAGTATTTTTTATATATCATATTAATGAAATTTATACTACTAGAACAAAATTGAATGTATGAATGTCAGAATAAAAAAGGAAAGTTTTTAGTTAAGATGATTACCTCTTATTTAAAAGATCCCTTTAGATATCTTCCTAAAGACTATAGGGACATAATTTTATGAAGAAATACTATATAATATATAAAAGTATATAATTCATATAATCTTTTATGGTTTTGTTGATTTATCTTTCTCATGTTGGTGTGAATAATATAAGAGAGGTTGCAATCTTTTATAGTGATGGAAATCATGCCATTGAAATTACATGATATATTTAAATATAATATATTATTATTCATAGTGATATGTAATAAATAGGAATAAATATACAAGGTATGATATGCTAATATATAAATGCCATCAATAAATAGATATTATATTATCCTTTATGGTGTTTTAGACCACATATATTGTTTAACACATAAATTATCAAATTTTATCCTTAACCATGGTAAATCCTTTTTTTCAATGTTAAATGGATATGAATTTTATTCTAAAGTTCAAATTGGATTTAAAAATTTAATTTTATAAAATTTATAACCATAATTCATCCCACTGGTCCACTTTTATATTTTTTATGATATTTAAATCACTAAATAATATAATATATAAAATAAAATTCAATTAATATAATTTTATGAACTATTCATATATATTGACATCAAATACATAATGTCATGTATGTAATTAAATTTTTTTATGCAAAAAATATAATTTGTGTTTCCATGTGTTGTGAGATTGATTCATTATTGACCCTATCACTATTAGCCATGGTGATTTGGGTTGTTAGATGTGTTATTTCTATTGAAATGGTGTAGTGACACACATGGTTTTTGAAGTTCACCATGTCAATGAATGATTGAAAAGATGATGTTAATTGTAGATGGAATGTTGTAGGGTTCATAAAGTATTATACGATACTAAAAATTGTCCCAGATAATACTAAGAGATGAGTATATGCTATCGAATAGAGAGGAGCACCAAGAAAGGGATTCATCATTAAAATGTCATTTGTGGAGTTACAATATGATTATTGACCATGTTTGTTTGAAAAACATCAAGATAGTGGTATGGAATATTTTGAAGGGGTAAATTTTTTTTATTTGGTGGAATCATTCTACAGTGATATATATAATGTTTTAGTTCAAATATTTTGGGAAAGGACATTTTTTGTGAAATATGGTTTTTCAGGAATTCATTTTGAATGTATGAAAAATTGATGGAATTCATGAAACAATTTTTGAGAAGATTTTATATTTAGGAAATATTGTTTCAAAAAAATGCTATTATACAAAATAAAATGGTGGTATATTTCACGATTATTAGATGTTTTGTAAATTGAAAAAATTTAGCAAGTTACGTGATTTCAAGACATTTCATGAATGTAAAAAAGTTGGTGGTGAGTTATGTGATTATGAGATGTTTCAAAAATGGAAAACATCCCTCATGTTTTTTATGATAGGGAAGATCATGAACATTAATAAATATTTCCATGAAAAATAAATGGATAGCTTGAAATTTTCATAAAGTGGAGGAAATATATGTAAAAATTTGATTTCCCCCCTCATTTGAACCATCCATAATTGTCAAAAATACAAATTCTATAAATTCAAAAAATAGTTTCATGATGTTTTTTCACTAATGAAGTATTAATAAAAAAATATGTCTCGGGAAGAATGAAAATTTTCTAATATGACCTATAGGTTTCATGAATGTTAGAAAGCTTTGAGAAAGGTGGTATGTTTTATAAACTACTATGAGTATCATGAAAGTACAATGTTTTTTCATATATGAGGAATTATTCACAGAATATATGAAAATGGTTTATGGAATTGTTATGTTTAATGGTATAGAATGTTTTTGAAACTTATTGATTGCTTAACTAAAGGAATTTGGTATTTCTCAAAGACTAATTCAATAGGGAATGTAAAGTGGATACAACAGTTATATTCAAAACTAGTTTTCGGAAGAGAATAATGAAGATCAATGGGATGTAATCAATTATTAAACCACCATAAAGTTAAGATATGTATTAGAATATGATCAAAAAACAATTATCATCTAATGAAATGAAAAAATTAATGCGGCAATGTGAGTGACCCTGTGGTGGCAGTGAGCTAGACCGTCAATATTTTAAACGTAGTGATCTTATGATGGAGTGGACATAGATGAATAATTTTACCAACAATATTTATGAATATTAGTGGATTTTGGATCAATAATAAAATTTTGGTATTTCTCCAAGGGCATATCGCATTGTGGGTGAACTATGAAAAATTCATCTATATTCTTTCCCTTCATTTCATATATTTTCTATGATGAAAATTAAAGGATGTCGATTTCATGATCATCAATATAATCTAAATAATGAAAAGATAAGCACACGTGTTCATCAGATCAACAAAAGATAGGTGAGCGTAAGAGTGAATCCAATAATAAGTGAGATCAAGATCTGTTAGGATCATGAGAGTATCATATGAATGTGGAAACGTGAAGGATTTTTAGACCATGATCCCCTACACATGGAATAACTCACAAAATCACCCTATATGTAAAATAGAATATAAATACATTTAAAATAAAATTAAAATTATTAGTAACAATAAAAATAATTTGATACCATAATTCATCCACTAAATATTACTTTTTTATTTTTGAAATCATTTTCATTTTCTTTTCTACACCTTTCAAAAGCACAATGATAGCATTGTATAAGAATTTATGTTAAATACACAATCCCAAAATAGAAAAAACTAATCATCATAATAATATAAAAAGAGCGGTCAAAATTATTTTTTATTCATTAAAAATATCTTATTATAACAATGAGTACATATAATAGAAATTAATATCAAGAGAGAGAAATTATATAATTTTGATATAGCTGCAATAATATTTTGTTCATTATCAATGAAAAATGACCTCAAAATTCTTTCTTATAAAATATTTGAAAATTTTGTTAAAAAATATTCATAATATATAAATATTTTTGGTGTTGTATAATTTTTGAATTATTTTTCCCATTTTTAAATCCTTAATTCTATAATATTCCCTTACTAATGTATCAAATATTTACTACTGAAACACTTCAAAATTCACAAAATAAAAAGGAAATATTTTTTAAAAAATTACCTCATAATTACCTATAATGAGTTAATTTTTCAAAAACAAATTTCAATAAGTTACGGAAATCAATATTGCAATAAATTCATAATTCCCAAGGATTTGTTTTTCAAAAACAATGTTCTTTTGAATTAATGAGCATATAAAAAATGAAATATAATATTGATTCCTATACTATAATGTTTTATGTCATTAATGAATTTTATATTAATATACATTATATTCTAATACATAATATAAATTTAATTTTAAATGAAATTATGTAATGATAATAAATGTTAGTTTTATAAAAATTAGTATTTTCACTATTCAATAAAAATCAATGTATTTAGAAATATCCAAAAAATTCACCATAAATTTTTTTATATGATTATTTAAATAATTATATTGATTTTTTATTTTATATATGTATATGTTATTATAATTATTTATTATATCCATTTCTGTAACTAGGTTATAATGGTAATATTTAAATAATATAACTTTACTGTTTGTATAAAATCATTTTTTCAAGTCTTACATGTTATTAGATATAGTGTGAGTTTATATAATAATAAAAAAGTTCTATTATATTCATAATTATATAAAATTAAACCACATAATTTAAATTCATTTTTTAAAATGAATAAAACATAAAAATAAAATCAGATATAGATTTTATCCTAAGACTTAGTTTCTATGTTATGAACAGAAAACCAATTATCAATATTTCACTATAAGAATCAAACATGAAAACGACTTTCTGAAAATAGACGTTGGTATTTTAGTGTTACATTACACATTTGATTCGATATATTAATCTTTGGTTTTTTTATGTTTGAGAGTTTCATTTTACATTGGTATAAAAAATATGATATAATTTACATATATGACTTCATTCTGTTCTATAAGAATAATTTCATCTCTTTATGTGCATCATCAAGATAATTATGAATTTATCATGCACGAATATCAAATATTATATTTTTATCAAATATATGACCCAAAAAATGAGGAAAATTTATCCCGCGAGTTTCAAAAATAAATGGTTTTCATTAGCTAATATAATATGTAATATAAATAAACCATCATATAAGGGAATACTAAATTAATCTTTTATGCCTCAAAATAGACACACAAAGATCATATTAAATCATTTTAAATTTATCTAAGCTTAATTATTATTAAATATATTTTTTAAAAACTTTAAAAAACATAAATACGAAAGGTTTTATTACATATTCATATGACACCAATTATATATTTCTCTTCTAACTATATTAAATCAATCGTAAAGTTGTACAAAAAATTATATTCTATTTTACCCAATATCAATGTTATGATAATATTTCCCACAAGATTCTAAAATCAATAAATATTAACAATCAAATCATATATGCTTTGAGAAAAGTAATCGACATTTATTATTTATATAAAATCTAATATTAGTCAACAAAATATATTTACATTAATCAAATAATGTTCCAAATAAACTGAACTTTATCAAAAATAACATTAAACATGTAGTTTCAAAATAACATTTTAATACCATGGTTATCTATATTAAAAAAATATTAACAAAATTTTAATAAACATTTTATCCAAAAACCAAATTAATATCAAAGGCGATTTAAAAAATAAAAGTTATTAATACATTTAATTGTTTTTCTAAATAATATAAAATCATTCTACCTCACAAAATTCACTAAAAAAACCCTAAAAATGGTTATATTCCAATAAATGTGTCCAAAAATATCCAAAATAATCTAAAACTCATTACATGAAACATAAAAAGGATTATTCACAGTGTCATATTTTTCATGCTAATTTTAATATAAAAGCAATATTTATGAGCATCAAATGAGTAATATTGATGGTAATAAATTATTCATATGATTAATTGATGTAACTCTTGATTTTTAATGAATAACAATTACAAATGAGTGATTTACTAAATTTATCAATAGGAATGACTAGGATATTTCACACATATGAAAGAGGGTAGAACAATTGAGAATTTGATTAGCTATACCTTCAATATTTTCATATGACCAAACGTGAGAATGAGTCATTATAAGGACCTCTCTCTTTCCATCCAATGGTAGAATAATTAAAAAATGGAAACAATGATAGCATTGAACTAATTATATCCAATCATGCATTGATCACCATAATCATATGCTATTTTAAAATCAATAATTCCTATAAAATTCATCTCTTTATTTATAAAAATCAATTAAAACTCGTATTTTCATAAATTCATAAAAATGTGAGAAAATCATTTTGTGAGAAATCCACTTGCAGGGACTAGTAAAGGGTTAACATACTATACGATACATAGGTAATTAAAATTTGTTTTTCCACATCCCAGGATAGGAATGAAAATTTTATCTTTGCATTTAAATATATGATCAACCATAGTATGATCAACCATTGACACATTATTGATATCCTATATTACTCTAGAATGTCATTGGTTTATGTATGTTCTATACCCTCATAAATAAAAATTGTTTCGAAAGAAAATGATAATTAATCCAATCAAATCCTAGGACAATTTTTACCTAGCTATGAATTATTATGCCCTATCATCTTGAAATGATGACGATTGAGTAAATATATAATCTTCTTTATTCAAAGTTTTTTTCCTAGAGGTTCAAATTTATGACAACCACATGTACATTTAAATATCATGAAAATTATTTACTACAAAAAAAAGACAATATCTAATATAAGAAATAATAATTATATCATGTTGTACATAGACTAATCAATTGAATATACAATAGGGTTATGTTCAATAATATATGTTTTCATAAATATGCTTCCAATTGGTCAAACTAGTTTTCCTCTAAAACCAACTAGATCAACCCTAGTCCTAATAAAACAATGTGAGTGTGTAATTTATTACACATTCATATGATACAAGGGTCCACATTACGAAAGAAATATATGTTTATTATTATTGAATAAATATATACATAAACCATTATAATATTACATTGTAAATATAATCTAAAATATAGTGAAGTTAAAAATTATGCATCCTTCAATCTCATTTAACGATTCCTTTTTGCATCATGCAGAGTTGAACAAATTAAGCTGATCTCAATTACTCAACATGGGTTGCATAAAATGGAAGATATCAAGAATAAATAAGGCATGATAAACATGTATGGTTATATATGTTGAATTAAATTACATTCAATAAATAATACGATAATAATGATTCCTTGTATAATAGAAATATAATAATCTAATGGATATTAACAAAAACATTCACATTAAAGGAAAATAATAGTTTTAGACATCGTAATGGTGTCCTTATTCAATGATATCTTCATATAATGGTGGGTATATAGAAAAATATATAATAATGCTAGACATTAGGTTTATCTCCTAAGGCCTATCGATAGAACAAGTGGAAAATATATACCTATAACCCACCCATAATAGCTTGTCGAATACATTTATCATATACTAAATGATAAACTTAACTCAAAAACTATCTTCCATATAAATAAATATATCATTTTTAAATCATAAAAAATATGAAATATCAAGAAATACCCATATTGAGTAGAGAATATATAATATCAATATTTACTCAATGTAACAACTAGGAAAGTAAAGCAGCATAGTATCCTCTTATATATGTTCTAAACACATCATAGAGACCATAGATGTGCCTAAATGGGTCATCAGATAAATGACTAACCCCTATTATGACTAATTTTATTTCTAATGGACATTTCTGTCACTCACAATCCAACGAGGAAACATCCCGATAGATAAAAAATCCTTATCACAATACCAAGACTTACATATGTAACTATGTAGTTCCAATGAAATATACTCCCAAAAATAATGGTGCACCTTGATTACAATGTTATTAACATTTATCAAGTAATCCCATTAAAATTATGATGTGTTACATAAACCCGATAGTGAACTAATTCTTCAACGTATACCATATTTATCAATCTAGGATGTTACACCATGTTATTTTCAATGTTTCATCATTGATTCCAAAAAACCAACAGATGATCTTTATAATGTTCTTATTCCACACATATTCACACCCTTGAAAAATCCCAATGAGTTCAACCATCTAGATCAATAATCATGGACATAAATTTAATACTATGGATTTTTAATTAGGTAGGATCCTGAATAAAAATGTTCACCTTGTTGACATGGGAAGTAAATTTTGTCTTTTCATCCATTTATCAGTATAGGGTGCCACACAGAGTCGATCGAATGAATTTAATATTGAAACAAAATACATATAAATTTTATACATTTTATTCAAAACGCATATCTATGATTTTAAAAGAAAATTATTGAAATGAAATAAAATATCCTCGATCAAGAAGAGAATGCAGATCATAATTTCATGTGATGAATTATTTTCATAATTAAAAATAAAACTAGAGGATATTTGAGAATAAAAAATTTAATCACATTAAATATCAAGAGGATAAAAATATATGGGTTTTTTAATGGAAGTAATATAAGATTCATTTAATGGTAATATAATCATTCCAAAAAATGAGATTACAAAATAAAATCTAACATATATGGTAAATTATATAGTATAACCACTTACAATTTTAAACATGAATTGAAAAATAAATTACCCTAAATAAATATTTATTCATATTCTGTACATTATTGAGTTAGTATATACCCCACATAAATTAAATTTTTTCATGGAATACAAAATATGACTCAATAGAGATGCAACTGAAATAAAATCCATTGTGTCAATATTTTTCAAGGATGACTGTTTTGTAACCTCTAATATAATTAATCTATATTTAAAATAATTAATTAATAGAAAAATTTTAATATCTATAATATAATATATAATCAACTTTTAACATCTTATCACCCATTTTTTGACAATCGTTCTTTATTATAATTGTTTTCATTATTAACAGCTTTGCCCTTTCTGTTTATGTTTTTGATTTGATAGTAATGTTTCTTGGGTCTTAATCATTGTTCTATAATATAAATAATTTTAATAATTATATAAAAACCATAAATATTCATTATATACATTTTTATAATCATCTTTGGAAATATAGTATAAAAAATGAATAAAATCACTTTGTGGTGGTGGTGGTCCACAAGTACACATGAGTGATGTTATCATTTATTAAAAGGTGGTATAGTAAGGAAGTAGTATATATAATATATTTCCAGAATAAAAATATAATATATATATATATATTCATTGGTCTCATTTCTATTAATAGTCGTGATGTGGGAATGATGGAAAAAATTACATCAGTTCATAAGATGATAGTCCACTATAAACACGAGTGATTATTTTGGTTCCCATTTGATTGAGAGGTGATTATGGAATTTTATGAAATAAACATAATAAAATATATATTTTTTAGATATTGGTTTTATTATATTTTGAATTTTAATTTTTAATTTTATCTTCTAAAATGAGAATAGAATTATAAATTTCAGGTTCAGATGATTACTTTTTCTTTCAACAATTTGATTTTGATCTCTTATTATGGAATTTAGGGTTACTATTTTAGAAATAATATCACTTATAGAAAATATATAAATATTATTTGGTGATTTATTTGGAAGGAGTTTTTGATTTATGTTTCACAAGGTGGTGAGAAATTTAGAGGACAAGTGGTGTCCTTTTATAGTTAATGAAATGTCATGAAATGAATTACTTAATTAATTTGAATATAAATAATTATTTTAATTGAAAGTGGAAAAAAGTGATTTTTTTTGAATTTATTTTATGTTATGGATTATATAAATTTAAACATTAAATTTGTTATATGTCAGGACCCATCCCAAAAGGGCTCATGTTGTGACTACCCCAAGCTCACCTCTGACTGGCCAAGGGTTGGTGACTTGCACCGAGTTTGCATTTCCAAAAAATTGGAGGAATTAGCCCAAATAACCCTTAGAAATGAAGAATTATCAACGAAACACAACTATGAATTTCAAGACAACTATTATAATTTATGAATATAACTAAGGTCTCATAACAAGAGTACAACATATAGTAATAGAAAATTAAACAAGGCCAAATACAAGCTTACCAAAACTAGTCTGTTACACAAGTCTAACTGACACTGTAGAATTATAATCTTCTCCAATTGTCAGGAAAATGATAAAGGTATGTTCTCAATAAACACCTTGATCTGGCTAACTCTATATATGAACCACCCACACCTGGTCCTCTATCGACACTATAGAATGGGTTGAAATCTGCACAAAACATGACACGTGTGGGAAAACCTCGTGGAAAGGTTAGTATTAAAGTACTCAGTAGGACACCAAAAAAACTAGAAGCACCATGTATATTCAGTTAGATACAATCTGTAATACTGTATAATAGGTAAACGATGAACGAAACCCCCCCCCCCCCAATATACACAAAAAATATTCCACACCACCAATCGGTCAAAACCAATTCCCACCCACATGATTCCGTTCGATGAAATGCCCTTTCTGGAAAATCCCACTCCAAGAGCCTTGATATCATTGAAGACACTCAATAAAGAAGTTTAGCTCATTTGGGCCCCTCTTAATGATAATTAACTGGTCTAAGAAGACTATGATACACATAGATGGGGTCATTCCAAAAATAGCTAGGAGACACCAAGAACCCAATATGGATAAACCCGCAATGTAGGGTAACATATGCCTATGATTCAAAAAACACTAGTAATATGACCTGCCCGATGGGACATAAATACCCCGATCAAGGAGGTCCCATCGATTAAAAGAAAACCAATGGGGTAGATAGAGGATCTCACTATAGTCTCATGGAGAGATACCATAACTCTATATAGGACTCGACCTCTATAGGGGATTACAATAAAGTGATGTCGGTGTAATTACTCACTATACCCTCAAGTAAAGATCCAAGGGAACAAATTTAACCCATAGTGGTCCAAAATAAAAAAATAACAGCCTCAAGAAATGTTGATTTGAACCATAAACTAAAGAATGTTCATGTAAACATTCTTTGGCTTGTGGACAGACCATCGTGGTTGGTGTACCTACCACCATGGACTAGAAAATATGTTTGACCACCGTAGTCGATTTCCCTTGGACCGGGAACACGATCGATGCACCCTAATAGCTTAGGTTATGACGACACCACAGTCGACCAAAATTGGGTTCTGCCTGAATTTCCTTTGAACCGACCCAAGTTCATCTCTTCTGACCCACCACACTGGACTGATACACTCCACCAACTTGGTGTGGACCACACCATATCCTTCGACACTCCCACATACACTACTACTTCCAGGTCCATCGCTGCCACTCCCGGGATTGGTGAAGCCAATCCTGACCCTACCACATGTCCTCCACCGCCTATCCTGGCCCCACACAGACTACCACCACCAGCATCTATCCTCTACTTTAGTACAATTATAAACCATTCCATGTACCCTCATTCCTCCTTTGATTCCCAAAACTATCAATAGTCATGGTTCAAAGATCATTGGGTCCCGATCTACACTGATCCAACCACAGATGTCGATTTTCCTCAAATCTGAGTGCCCAATCAAGTTTGGAACCACACGAAATCATTGACTCGGGACCATGGGATTCCAATAGGTAAATAATGTGTGTAATGTGGGGAAAAAGAACAAGATAAAAGGTTTATCATAATTTGCCATGGGTTCTGGGACAAAGCTCAAGAACAGAGGATTTGGGATAGAAAACCATATCCAATAAATCTTATGCAATATGTATTATCATTTTATACTCAAGAAACTTGAGTCAATATTTTCATTTATTATTTAATTTTCATTATAGAAATAAATAACAGGGATGAAACTAATTAAACCAGATGCCCGACCTCTGTTTGGATTGATCGTTGGGGGAGAACAATGGTCTGTTTCATTCATTAGCAAGATCCTTTAAAATCGATGAGCATCGATCATCGATCCTTGACCCATTGTCATTTTTCGGAATGGATTCCGAGATCTATCTATCCAATGATCCTCTAAAAGATATAGGTTTACGCGCTTAACCATGGAATTATAAAATAAGGATTCATTTATTTTAAAACATGAAGGTGGGTCAACACAACAAATTAAAATAATTTTTATAAAATAATTTTATTCATTTTACACCTGTGAAAACTTTTTTTACAAATGACCTATGTCAACCAATGTTTGGTCACACATAGGGTAAAACCAATATTATGAACTCAATGGTGCCCTCAATGTTTTTTTCTGTGTACCCTTTTTAGATTGATTTTAAATTTTTAGAACAACCACGTGAAGTAGCTATAAATATTTCAATATTTTTCAAAAAATATTTCTGAGCACACTAGGCCTCAAAATCACATTTTATCTCAATGCATGGTCTAGAAATTAAACTAAATAATATCATTAAATAATACATCTAAAATCTGAGATGTTTCAAAATAGGTTTTTATAGTTTTCAAAACCTTATTTTTTTTCTTAAACCCTTCGTTATCCTTTGTTAACCTTAAACACATTAATATCCTTTTAATTCATAAAGGGATATAAGATTATATATAAGTAATAAATTGGCATGAAAAAATTAAAGTGTTAACATTTTCTATCTTACACAATTCCAATTTTCACATTTCAATACATTTTTAATGTTATATCATTTAACATTAATAAATTTAAATTAAAATACCATTCAATTAATTTAAAAAAATATTAACATATTTTGTCTTTAAAGATACTAATACATGTATCTAATTAGAATTTGAAGTATTTTTAAGTCAATTATAAATTATTATTATACATAAAATTAATTTTTCCCTACAATTCATAAAAATATATTTCTTTTTGTTCTTAATATCATTTACTATGATTTTTTTACCTATTATAGAATAATTATGTTAGTTATGTGTAAACATTTATGGTAAATATACCGTCATTAAATATTAAAAATAAATTAACATCATAAAAATAATTCATTTATATTCAATGAATACATTTATATTAATGTATGACATCTTATTATCACTGTGAGAATATTTAATAGAAATTAAATGCTAGATAATTACATTTCGAATTTTCCATTACATAAAATAATATTAAGTGAATTATTAATTAAAAATTAAATCAAATTTCCAAATCATAGAATATTATGATATTAATGTCAAATAAAAATCATAAAATAAAAATATTATAGGTTTTAGGTAAATTTCTAATGCTTTATCAAATTTCAATAACAATAATTACCTGATTTGTTTTTACATATCATACAAATATTTACCAAGAATACTATTTAGAATGCATAAAAAATAAAACAAAACTATATAAAAAATCATAAATAATTATTAAATTTTTAGAATATTTTTTCCACGGTCAAATATCTATTAATGTGAGATATTAATTTTAATATGAATGTGTAAAACACAACAAAATGGATTTTTTTAAAACCACAATTTGTTTCATAAAAATAAAATAATACCAAAATATAATATATAATGTCAATTCATAAGAAATTATTTATATTATGTTTGATAAAATGGATTATATGTTACCTGTAAAATATATCATAAATAAAAAAAGAATATTAAATTACAAGATTAGAAAAAGAAATTATTGTTTTACAAAAAACAAAATTTTTCATTATTCTCTAAAAAGTCAATAATTCTCGAAAGATCAAAATATTTCATCCTAAAATAATTTTTTCTGTTATTATTTAAAAAATGATATACATTTTTAGAATGTAATATTTTTAAATTTGGGAAAAATATTTATATTAGTCACTCATTGATGTTAAAAAAATCATTATTTTACAAAATATATTTTAGAAAAAAAATTACATTACTAAAAATGTGTCTTTTTCATTAGTATAACTTCATAAATTTTTACTTATTAGGACTTATATATATATCATAATACCTTTACTCATATTCACTCATTCTAATTGAATGACAATTTTATAGAGGTTATTTTTAATTAATAATATTTCAAGGTTTGTTTTATCTCATTGTTCTGTGTGATGGACACTATCAAATATACTAATCATATTAAAACAAAATATAAACAAAATATTATGGTATAATAGGTATTTCATTCCCAGTAATGCATTGATAGAAATATTTCTTGTGACCACTATTAGTTTTATATTTAATACCAACCAACCAAACTAGGTATTTAAATGGATCATTCCTATTATATATCAATTAATTTTTTCATATCCCTGAAATATTAAGTTATATGTGGTTAGATAGTATTATATGTATCACAACATGTGGTGTGTATGAGTTGGGATGACATTGATCCAAGATCCATTATCCACTAATCATCACCACATATCGATACTATTGAGCATTCCTATGATCTAATGGTCTCATATGTCACCATATATGATTGTGCCCTCATCTTATTTAAGTAAAGTGATGATTCAATTTTTTATCTCTATTTAATAAATATTATTGATGGTAGGATTCAAAAAAATTCCCTTCAATCTCAAACTCCAAATTTATCTTTTGGGACTCAATTTGGGGCTCATTAAGTAATATTTATTGAAATATTATTTTGAATATTAACATCTATGATGATAATAATTGAGTTTCGTGATAACATTATACTTTAGTGATTAGGAAATTTATTCTCCCTAGGGGTCATTCAATATTAAAGAGGGTTAAGGGCCCAAATCTATGAGGAAATGGTTCAAGCCTTTCTTTAGATGAATTTCTCCAATTATTGGATTCTTGCTAGTCATCATGTTTGTTAATTGGTCAAATTAGATAAGGATATGTAATATTGAATATTATTTTTAATGTATGTTCTTGCAAAGATAAAACTAATTCAATAATTATTACATCTGTAATATAATTTCATTTCAGGGATAGATCCCATGACATTGTGCATGGATGATTAACATATCACCGTACCTAAAAAGAGTTTGTGAATAGCTTCCAGAGGAGTCCAATTGTGAGCTTCCTCAAATGTTTCATCACTTCAATATACCAATATAATGGTTTTGACTGTGGAAGATGTTTTTTACACATTAATGGATTCTAATAACTCATAGTATACCATGTAATTCAATCCCAATATATGCATCATAAAAACCATGGGGGTGAAGACCTTGTTTTCCATTGGTTGGGGACTCATGTCTTCCTTACAAAATTCTAGTTGGATTCCTCAATATTTAAAGGCATTTAAAACTGTCAGTTCGACTACAGTTGATAAAATAGAAGATGAGGGCACTGGTGATTTCATCCATTCAAAAATTATACCACGTGCTTAATATATTTTCTTTTGATTCATCATTGAACCTCTATATATCTCACCTCTAAACCCATTGTTGATCATTATAACATTGTTCATTATATTTTGTAGTGGAAACACATTTAACATATTTATGGGGATTTCATAAATCCAATATTCCATTATATAATATGTTTTAGAGTCAATCCTTTACAAAAAAGAAGCTAGGTATGGTGACTCCAGAAATTAATGGTTGGTTAAATATATGAGCAAGCTATTTAACACATCATTATGTGGCCTCATAATTTTTTTGATTGATCTTTTTATTTTCCATGTAACATCTGAATAATTCCATATCCAACTCATACATGAATATATATACATTTTTCTTGTAATAATTAAAGGGTATAGTTATTTTCCCAGATCAGGAGACCAATAAAACATTAAAATTAAGAGAATTTAAATTACTGGGGTTTATTTATGGGGATACCTAAATACATGTTTGATGAGGGGTCAAATTATTTATCAAAGTAGTTACCTTTTTCAGAAGAATAATTCTATGTTTGTGAGGGAGGGGGAGTTTGAGACAACTTCTTATTAAACTACATGGCCACCTAATTTTTTCCCTTTTCAATTAACTATCATAGTTTTTATGGGAAACTCAAAATCCATTCACTCCAAGATGAAAATTACAGAATTTGATTATATTGGTTAATTATAAAATTAATGGATATGAATATCCAGTTACGTATACTTAAATATTGGGGGATGGTCCAAAAACTATGGTTATAATATCCAATTGAGATCTTTTAATACATCTATGTCTTCATAGGATATATGTGAGAAAAAATGGAATTAATAAACACATTATGGGAATTATCCTCATGGATATTTTACCTTTATTTTCAGCTGACTCACATTGTGGATCATTCATGGTCCATCTTTAAGCGTCAAAGTGTTATACAAGAGGAAAATACAGAGGAGGTTGTGAGTACTGTATCTACTTAATGGAAACCTATACCTAATCATTAGTTGACAAGGCAATGTTCTTATATTGATGAAACATTTTGGGGAGGTGAGACAAAATCATTTTGGATACCGAAACAATCAGGATGATATCCTTTGAGGATATCATCATTGAGATATCAACTATACTTGATCTCATTGAGAAAATATTTTATTAAGTAGTCATTATATATGGGCCTAGTGGATTCTATAACACCAAAATTATTATACATACCCTTTCCATCATCTCGATACCAGTTGGTTTCTAGGGGTGGTTTGGATGGTGGACTCCCAAGGCCCATTTATAGCCTATGTTGATGTGTGTGGACACCACCTAAGGGATTCACCTATCCCAGTTGGTCCTATGTTGGAAATATTCCCAACCAATATTTTCACTAGTATCAAACTCCAAATTTTTAGGGTGGTATTGTGATAGAATAAATTATAGTAATGGTTAGTGATGATGGGATATTAATATTTTCATAAGGAATATATTTGAGAACCTACTATTGCTATCTTAAAGATTTATTCTAAAGGTATTTACACTACCCCTAGAAATAAGAACACATATTAAGTGACTTATCTTTTTTATTTTTCATACCTTAGTGGATTATGCCACTCACTTTTGCACAGCTTCTATAACATTGTCCATATTCAAAAACAACAAGATGAGTTTTATTAGAATATTATCTTCATGGATAAAGAAGTAGAAAATTAGATCTCTATTTCCAATATGATTTATCATACCATGATTAATGTAGACTCTAAAAATATGTACAGTGTAGTGATTTCCTGATGAGAACCTCCTTTAATAGTATACCATAGATATAAAAAAATAACAAAATAGAATTGATGAATTTATATGGAATTTTTAGGTATCTTGTAGGATCTTTTGACTTCATAAAACCAATTTCATAGTGTTAAAATATAGTTAAAGGCATGGTTCTTATATAATTTTTTTTTGATTTGTCATGGATCCCAAAATGACTTAGGAGTGAATGTTTTATATATATTTTTATACTAGACCATGCTTAAGGTCACACACTCATGTCATTGTCCGCTCATGAATTCCCAATTAATTTTCTAACCATACTCACACACCCATGTTACTGTACCTATTTTCAATGATTAGGTATTCATACACAAATCATGCACCCAGATAACCTTTGCACACTACCTCCCTCACTCAGCACATGTGATCCCTAGTCTATTTATTTTACATTGAAAAGACTCACTCACCATTGATTCATGAAACATTGTTTTTTCCCTAGATATAGTTGATATTTCTATTGTATCCTTTCACTATAGATATTTTGGTCACCCTCACTATAGATTCATGTTTCGTAGTCATCCCAAGAATCATACACTAGGTGTGACTTACCCTATCTATCTATTGATAAAACAATAATTGGGTGTTTTATCTGGGCACCCAAGAATATATTGATAAGATTTTCACCTACCACTATAATTTATAACAACTATACAAACCATATTTATAATTACACACATTATAACACAACACTATAGATCCCAATTAGCTGGTAAATATTCGTCTAAAAATGTAGTGATATCTACCAATCCACCATACAATAGAGATCCTTTTCCCAAGACCATACACATAGGATCCCCTATAAGGGTGACCCCATTTTTCAGTGTTGCACACATGGCCCCCACTACATGTGTGAACCGATTTCCTCATATTCCAAACCAAGATTCCATTATATAGTCGAGTCTATTCTTCTAGGCCATACACCTAGGAGTCCCTTATAGGGTGTACCGATTTTTCATGGTGTCATACATTGGAATCATTTAACCCAATCACCTTACCCGGTGACTTATTCTCATTATAAAAACTTATTGTATATAATCAAATTCAATTCTTCATTTATATTCATTTCTCTTACGCCTTATGATTCTTAAATATTCCTTATATTGAGATACTCCTCTTGAATAATTAAATATAATTTCCTCTATCTTACCTCTAGGTTAGGTATCTCATGGAATCTCATATATTATTAGCACAAGGAATCTTTTGGTTTCAGATTTTTGGAATAATCATACAATATGTCCCTCCAACAGGAAGTAAGCTCCATCATTTCATTCATACACCAACGTCATAGACTTGGTTAGCTATATTAGGGTGTCTCAATGATTAGGCCCAAACTTAATCCCTCATTGTATTCACTTGTGCAGTATGGTTGACCTACTTTTAACTCTTTTTTATCTCATAAAAAATGACTATATGTGGTTTAGAGGATCTATTTTACAATTATTTTAATATGATTTATATATTAATGCATGTCCTTAATATAAGATGACAAACCACATTGACAAGTGAAAACATATAAACATGAACTACTGAACATGAAATATGTGAGATTGTATTCTTGTAGTTAGGAATACCTAGCAATCCTCTATGTATTTCAATGTCAATATCCATAGAAATTCATTTTCTCTTATACAATGATCTTATTATGACCCATGTCTACCTTTATTTTCTAAACACTTATTAGTTAACTCATATACACTAATGGTTGATATTATCCTCTTAGTTTCAAATATTCTTTGAGCCAATATAATGATCTTTGTTTCCCTATATTTGGGTCTCCAATTAGATATATGAATAAAACAATTATAGTTTCCTCTTATATGATAAGAATAAGAAAAGAATGAGTTAAAATAGAACAACCCAAGACTCACTTATGAGACTACCCTAAGATGATTAGGATTATCCTGCCTTATGTTAAAATCCTAGACCCCAACCACAACAATTATGGAGATAATAATATCTTCATATGGTTATCAAAATAAGTTGACTCATCATCCTCTAATAATGACCTTGGAATTCCTAGGAAGATTATTTTGGGATGATCAATTACATCACATCTAGTGATTATGATATACTTATATAGGCTAAAATGAGAAAGGTAAAGAGGTCGTCCTAATAGTTGTACACCCTAACAATTAACTCTTATAGTTAATTAATGGTTAAATGGATAATCCAAAGAGGGATAAACCTACATCAAAAAGTCACTAAAAAATTTTAATTAACATTCACCCTATAGTTCATTGTATATGAATTTAAAAAACCTATAATTGATCCAAAATTAATAAACATATAATTAACTTCAATTGGTCATTATTGTATGACCACAAGTGGTACTATGTTGTTTCTTCTTCATATGGACTTAAAATGTATTGTATTCCCACTTATGTGGAACAAAAATACATGGGTTATGATTTCCTTCAAGGGTATACATTTGAAGACTCTTTCATGGTCATTGTCTTAAAATCAAAACACTTTGCACCTCCACAGATAGAAATAAATTCTATTGTGCCAAGCAATAATTCATTAAACCATATCATCATTAAATATAAGAGAATGACGGAGAACCTTATATTGAGGTTGGTTCTATTGAACATACTTCTATATACAATATGATTACCTTTATTTATTGTTTCTAATATAAATTAAATTCTGATTATATCTATATTTTTTATTTATGTGTCATTCAATAAGATAATATCCTTTGAGTAATTATCACTAAGAAAGGTCCATGAATTTCACCACTATATTAAGAATCCATAAGTTTCTTGATATTATTATTAAATATATGTTCTCTACCTAGATGTTATTTTTTACGAGACACAAGTGATATAGAATATCAATGGAAGAGACTCATAGTACATTGATAATCATTCTCATGTCGTACACCATTTCGAATTTATAGTGTTAGAGTTTTTGAGAACATGACCCACCGATATAAAATCCACAATTATATGTGTCATTTTATTTACATGTCATTAGATGTATTGATCCTTATACTATATAGTTATTATTAATTGATATTATCAGTAATTTAATTTTATGTACTATTTAAAATCATGATAACAAATATTCCCACTGAATAATGATATAATGGGTCTCTCATGAGTAAAATTGAATTAATGAACAATGTGATAAAAGATTGGTTCCATATTTTCTTTAATAAAAATATAAAACTTAGTACTATTGTTTTTATGGAAATTTCATGAATAAATCCATTAGCATAGTGTTATATGGGAAAGATGATATATGAAAAGTCAAAAAGGGCCGTCAACCACAATTTTTAGTGACACGACAAGGGAATTATATTACATAGTAAGAATTAATGTGAGGATTAAATTCATTAATAAATTAACTAATTTCTCTATGGGTAACCTAGAATTTTGTAAGATAATAACCGTAGTGTTTGGGTGGTTCCTTATAATTATAATGAGAAAGAGACCTATAGGTTCAAATAATACTTTTATCCAATAAAATCATTACATCATAAATTTTATTTATTACTTGACATGTTGATTAAATATTATTCTCAAACATGGTTTAAAAATTAATCCCGATTAGCTTGAAGGCCAATATTCAGTCACTAGTTATTCAATAGAATATTGAGTGAGAAATGTACCTAATAAATATTTATTTTTTATTTAATGAATATATTATTATTTTATTTATTTTAAAATAATACATTAACATTTTCAATGAATAAATGTCATTATTAAAGAGAAAATATATATTGAAGAGGAATAAAGGACCATGAATACTGTTCTACAGAGAAAAAAAATATATTAAATATAATTTTAATAAATTTTAAACATTTTGTTAGATAATACAATATTTAATTTATCAAATTTTTTTACATGTAATGAAATAACTATATAATAATAATTATAAACATGGGGGATCTATGTGGATTAAAAAATAAAATGTGAACATGTTAATTTTTTTAATCCCATCACTCTTAAACGTAGCTATATAATTTCTATCCTTATGACTACACAATCAGTTTGGCGTCAATGAAAAATATATATATTTCACTAATTCACTAGATATAACCTCCCTATGAACTATCTCAATAACATTAAAAATCATTTCATAACACCCCTCTCAATTTTATATAGATTAGAGAGAACCCTTCTTAGAAACAATTATCTTGGTGAACAACGATGAAGGACATAATCCTTAGGATCTTCCATTCCATCACATAGACATTCCTATGACAATGTGTAGAGACCCAAAGATTGACGTACATGGACATTACATTACTTTTTCATAATACTTAATACATAACAAAAACAAACACCGAAGGACCGTAATAGTTTAGTGTCTTTGGAAACTCAGAACATAATCTTCTAATCATGGTGAATGATCTTCAACATCTCCCATAAAGATCTTCCCCTTTTGTTTTCTTACCTAACACCATTATTTATATCCTGGGGAAAAGAAAACATATAAAGGGTGAGCTCAAATGCTCAGTAAGGATAAGCATGGAGAAAATAAAACAAACTATACACATTTGAACATAAAAACATGAACATAGTGTTTAAACATAAAAATCTTGACCAATTACATAAGGCATGGTAGTACGTAAGGCATAGATCATAATGGAAAATTAATCATGATAAAATAGCTTGGAAATAAAACTTGTAATTGTGGAAAAACATTAATCACATGATATGATTTTCAAAGAGCCATGGAATTGCTACCAATACCATATTAGTGGACAAACTCCCTTTCGGAATCGAGTTCACTCCTCATTCCAGTCTGGTATCACTGAACCGGATTAACTTACCATTCTATCCATGTCTATATCATGAGATATAAATATTTACCCAATGAATTGGAGGTATATATAGGTCCCACCCATCTCATAGTGAAATCATTCTAACTTGAGACACAACATGAACATAAATCATTCATCATTACCCAATGTATAAAATGGGTTTTATAAACATCATCCCATCATAACATAATCCATAAAAAATTGGATATAATTTCATTATAAGAAAAGGGAAACCATATAAATCATAGAGAAATTATACTTTAAACATACAAATATGAAATAATTCCATCTTATATATAAAATGGTTTTGATAAAACACTTGAAATGAATTCTTTAGGAAAATATCATTTCTTCTTCAAGATCATTTTATTTTCACAAAATTTCAGGAAATTTTAAATGAAAAATATTTTGTTGAAAATACACATTAAATCTTGTAGAGTAAGATTCATGAAAATAAGGCGTTATGAAACCGAAAAATCTTTTCATTCCGTATATGTTAAATTAACATTCTTCTCGTACATTTTCTGGAAAAGACAAAAAGTACCTCGTATGGTAAACAAAAGAATGATTTCTTCCATACGATGTGGTAAAAGTTAAAAAAGGTAAAAATGAATTTAAATGTACATATATGAAAAGTAAAATTTTTATGAAATTGTTTTGAAAACATTTGTACATGGTTAATAAACATACCCCTAGTAAATACTTACGAATAAACAATCTCAGATAAGAATGAGATTGGAATAATTATCCCTTACCTTATGTCCAATTTCTCCCATATGTGTCTGAGACTCCTGTATAGTGTGTTTAAACATATTATTAACTTGTAATATAACCATAATAATATTTATGATAACATATATGATTTACTTGTGACTTTATATTATCCGGTCATTTGTCAATTCCATGATAAAGCAGCGTTTTGGGTAAAATCGTTTCATTTATCGTCCGTGTTTTGACTTCTAATTATTAATATGATTAAATAGATCATTATTACATAATTATAGAATATAAAACATGAATTATATATAATATATTTTCAGAATATAAATATATATAATAGATCGATAAATGGAAAGAAATACACCGTTCATGGTGATGGTAGGCCGTATGTACGCATGAACGTTGTTTTTCGTTTCCTTATTTAATTGAATGGAACTAAGTAGATGACATATATATATATATATGTGTGTAAATACAGTAGAATTATTATGTAATATATGTCATGATTACTTATTATATTGACTTTATAATCATTTTTGAATTGGTAACATGGAAATTGAATCTCATCGCGTCGTGGAGACTGTAATCCGTACGATCGCACGAGTGATTGTATCGTTCCCATATTTATTTAATGGAATTGGTGTGGATGATATAATTTCATAGATTCATTATGATATTATAATAATATATAGTTATTATTTACACCATTTTACCAATCCATGTAAGGTGGTGGTGGAAAAATGATTACACCACGGTGTGGAGACGGTATTCCGTACGTACGCACGTGCGGTGATTTCGTTTTCTGTAGGATGGATAGAAGGTGAAATGGGGTTGTTTCATATTTAAAATAACATATAATTATATTACTGATACTTATATTATTAATTTATAATGAAAAAGCTAAATAAGAAGAAGATGAAGAAGAAAGAAAACTTGAAAGAATCTGTAGAAGAGATTACCTCTTCCTCGACACATCTCCTTTAAACTTCTTCATAGGGAACCAGAGTTGGTCTTTTGAGAATACCACAACCACTATGAAATAACAAGAGTGGTTTAGAAGATGTATTTCAGGTGTTTCCCGAGCTTCAAGGATAAAAATTGTGTGAAGAGAAGAGGGAAGGGCTTCTCTTTTCATTAGGGAGGAGAGGGGCATCTTTGGAAAACTTAAAATATTATTTTTAATAAAGTCATATTAGGTTTTTAATAGCTCAAAATTGATTTATTTTGAAGATGAGGTGGGTATGGGTCGAAATCCTTTAATACAATAGGTTTTAGACAAGTTATGGTTACTATTTTATCCTTATCATTTAGATTTAACTCTTAGTTAAATAATTTATCTTTTACCGTGTCTTTTTGTTTTCTTACACTATATGGTTAATAAACATACTATAACAGGCCAAACGAACCCCAAGTGGTTCATTATATATATATATATATCCTTATCTAAGTCATCTGGAATAACTTTATATTTTTAGGAATAAAATAACCTTTAATACGATAATATTTGTTTTAAAAACTATTTTATGTCAATTTTGACACTATTTGGTACTTGATTTTTGTGAAAATCATAACAACATGATTAGTTCAAAAAAAATTAATTAAATAAATAATAAAATGTCATATTAACATAGAAAAATTATTTTAATTCATAAAAGTCTAAAATTACATTTATTTTGGGTATTTATAACATCAATTATGTTAATATTTCATTAATATGTTAATTACTGCACCATCATTGTGTCATAAATAAAATAAATTATTTAATGTCTAAAAATTATATATAAAATTCCATTATGTAGATAATATTTTTATCTTTCTAATGAATATTTATAGTCGAATTTATCTTATGTATAACACTATATTTTAAATGATTTATTTATTAAACTTTGATTTTTACTATTTTACCCCTTCTTTAAATAAATTAATAATAAATGTCCTAATCAAATCCAAGTGGACCTAAATGGTCATATTTTATTCCTAAGGTTGTTTTCGGTTGATTTACACTTATCCAATAGAATTAAGACATGTGTTAGGGTAATAATAATATAATTTTACCCTTAATTACCCTATTTACTTTTAACC
Organism: Viscum album; assembly: GCA_963277665.1. Lineage (NCBI taxonomy): Eukaryota > Viridiplantae > Streptophyta > Magnoliopsida > Santalales > Viscaceae > Viscum > Viscum album. Next base: position 990,619,600 of record OY728140.1, read on the forward strand.
ATGGTAAATAAAAGTAAAAATTTACTATTCACCAAAAATTATTTTTATCTTATTGAACCACATTTTACTCCTTGATATTAACTGTGTCTCTCAGATTTTTAAATTCCACTCACAGATGTGGTAAAATTATGTTTTATGAAAATTTTCAAATTCTCCTAGGAGGTGGGTAAAAGACGGTGAAAAGTTCAATAAAATTTTAATGTATCTAAAATTATTATAAAATGACTCAAATGAATTAAATTTATCTTATATATGTATTATGTATCAATTATGACCTAAAATAAAATGAATTAAAATAAATAATTATTTAAATAAATAGTGGGTTTTTAAATAGTAACCCAATGTTTTCATTATTCATCAATAATTGAATGTTTTTAGAAAAATATCAAAAATTCACCCTATGCTAATTTCAATATTCTGAATCCAAAAATGAAGTTCATTTTGAAAGATAATATTTATAAAATTTCAAAAAGTGGGTATTACTATTCATAATGACCAGTTCATAATAATATTATAATAATATCTCGTTTAGTGAAACTTGGTATTGCCTTAAACAAATGCTATCACGGATGGTCGTGATTGTGTGTAATGCAAGCCAAGTCAAGGTTGTTTGTAGTGAAAGATTTTTTTGTTCTTGTGTATAATAGAATCCAACCATATTTTATTTATACATTGAATATATATATATATATATATAAACTCAATGTTGCGTAAAATAACTTCTATCAAATGAAATTGAAATTTTGTGTAACACGCTCCAAGAATAGTGTTGCGTATACTGCAAGCTAATACGGTGTTGCATATAGAACGTGATAATATTAGTGTAGCATACACCACAAGACATAAAATAAATTAAAAAGAATACTTCTCCTAAAATCTCGGGGTGTTACATTCTAACCCCCTTAAAATGAATTTTTCCCTCGAAATTCGTTGGAGTTATAAATGGTTTACTAATTGAATGTTTCTTTTATAGAAACCCAAATCGTAAAAAGGAATACTAAAACTTCATTTCAAAAAGGGATGTTAGAATTATAACAGTCACCCAAACTAACTCAGCACTGGGTTTCCACATAGAACAACATAGATGAAAATATGGATATGGAAGAGAAATATAACCATCAACTTCTGATGAAGATTGGTAGAGGACATGGCTATGAAAAGGTCAACAATCACAAAGAAATAAATTTTTGATGATCTAAGGTACCATCTGATTCAACAGATATGAGATCACTAGGACAACATTTTTGGTTTTCAAGATCATTTCCCTAATGTTGAAGAATTTGGAATTAGAAGAAATACTTTCTTGATTTTGGTACAATCTCACCATTGGTCGTTCCGTGGAAAATTTCCAATTCATATCATAAAGAAATGAAGTTGAATTTGAAATTCGTGAAGTTATAGCAGATCATATGATAGAATTATGGGTCATTACTTCTGTCTCAAACAAAGGGTTAGAAAAAGTTATCAAAAATACATAAGTCCACCTAAAGTGAGATTAATCACATATGGTTCCTAAAATGGACTTATACTTCATATATCATATAGATTAATATAATAAAACTAGTTTCATCTAACCGGGGACTTCCTGTTGGCCATTGGTAGGATATAAAGGCCTGTCACACTTCGGTTGTGTGTTCGATTCCCACAGCCTTGTCCGACACGGCGGGTTGTCGCCGGTCCTTCAGGTTTTCCTTTTTCTAAAACTACATTATTATAACACCCCATCAATAATATCGAAAAACTTTCTATCCTTAAAAAATAATAACTTACATAAAACATAATCCATTCCAATATTTAGGCTTATCTAAAATACTTCTGTCCAAGCTCATAGTATAAAGAAAACAGTTTCTAGAAATGTCATCTTCCGATCATGTGAATACAATCATTTATTTCCCATATATCATACGATATATCTTGTTGGTCACATTCCAAACATGTGAATACCTTAATAATTTATTATCTTGAACCATAGTGAGATCATGAATGACGTCACAAGGTAACTCTTTCCATATACCAATATCCCAAAAATTCTATATACTCAAACCATGATATCAATTTTTCCTTATATTAGCCATGAGCTAATTAATACTATCAAAAATTTCCTTATCTCTTTATACCTTCTTTATGCTCATATTAGGTTCTTTCCAAAAATATCTGAATAAACTTTCATGGATACCGGTACCATTCAACATATACTTCCAAATACTCAAGGAATGACAACAGTGTAATGATCCTTAGATTTTTCATTATTTTGTAGTACCATATATTATTCTTTATAAACACAAAATCATTCCACTACCTTTTTAAACCACTTACTGAGATTCATCATTTCATTCATCTCATATATCATTTGTAGTCACTTCATCATTATCCACATAAATACCCCCCATATGACATTGCTGATTCTCTTCATGAGATTTTCCCTTAGGACATTGGTTTTCATAATGCTCGTACATTCCACATTTAAAACATTTAACCATTGTTGATGTCTTAGAAATACCATTATCCTTGTACATGGTGTTAACTGAACCTTTTCCTTTGCACTTACTGACTTTTTGTCCTTCTTTTCCACACCCAAATCATCTTCCAGTTCCTTTAAAACATTATCATTCATGCCTCTTCCCACATGGCTTACATTTGGGAAATTGAACTTTCTTTCCACTATGATCATCATGAAAGTCCATATTTATCTTATTATCTGAGATGGGAAACCTACCAAAGTTGAGATTATTGATCAAATTATGAGATTTCTGATTAGGATTAATAGCGATATGGGGACTTCCCGATCCAATTTCATTTGATTTCTCATGAATAATATCATTCCATTGTCCATAATATCCTCCATTTTCGCGAGTCTTCCAGTTTCCAGCAATTTTCTAAAACCTAAAAATAATATTGTGAGAGGAAAAAATCATAATAAAGGGGGAGTAACATTAATTTCTAACATCTTAGGTTTAATTCTAATATCGTTACCTTAATTCTAGGACTATAACCTATAATTATTCATAACCTTAGGAACATCCCTAGTCATACCTTAGAAATATCTCTAGGGATTTCACTAAAGATTTCACATCCTAGTTTCCAAAGGTTAACTAAACCTTTCCTTTAATTTAAATTGTAGAGACCCAAAGCTTAACGTACATGGACATTACATTACATTTTCATAATAATTAATAAATAACAAAAACAAACACCGATAGACCGTAATAGTTTACTGTCTTTGGAAACTCGAAACATAATCTTCTGATCGTGGTGAAAGATCTTCAACATCTCCCATAAAGATCTTCCCCTTTTGTTTTCTTACCTAAAACCTTTCATTATATCATGGGGAAATGAAAATATATAAAGGGTGATCTCAAATTCTCAGTAAGGGTAAGCATGGAGAAAATAAAACAAACCATATACATTTGAACATAAAATCATGAATATAATGTTTAAACATCAAAATCGTGAGAAATTATATAAAACATTGCAGTACATAAGGCATAGATCATAATGGAACATCAATCAAGATAAAATATCTTGGAAATAAAACATGTAATTGTGGAAAAACATTAATCACATGATACGATTTCCATAGTAGACAAGACATTGATGTCAAAACCATCTTAGTGGACAAAGTCCCTTTTTGAATCGAGTTCTCTCCTCGTTCCAGTCCTATATCACTGAACCATATTAACTTACCATTCCAGCCATGTCTATCTCATGAGATATAAATCTTTACCCAATGACTTGGAGTGAGATATAGGTCCCACCCATCTCATAATGAAATCAGTCTTTCTTGTTCCACAACATGACCATAAATCATTTATCATTAACCAAAATATAAAATGGGTATTATAAACATCATTCCATCATAGTATAATCCATAAAAATTAATATCATTTCATCAAAAAAAGTGAAACCATGTAAATCATAGAGAAATTATACTAGAAACATAAACATATGAAATAATACCATCTTATATGGAAAATGGTTTTGATAAAACACTTGAAATGAATTCTTGAGGAAAATATCAATTCTTCTTCAAAATCATTTTCATTTCACAAAATGCCATGAAATTTTAAAATAAAAGGATTTTGTTGAAAATATTTATTAAATCTTGTAGCGTAATGTTCATAAAAATAAGCCGTTATGAAACCTCAAAAATCTATTCATGCCGTACAAGTTAAAAAAACATTATTCTCGTACTTTTGCTGGAAAATTCAAAAAGTTCCTCATATGGTAAAAAAAGAATGATTCATTCCATATGATGTGGTAAATATAAAAAATGAGTAAAAATGAATTTAAAAATACATGGAAGAAAAGTAAAAAAATTTATGAAATTTTTTTGAGAACATATGGACAAGGATAATAAACATAACCCCAGTAAATAATTATGAATAAACGATCTCTGATAAGAATGAGATTGGAATAATTATCCCTTAACATATGTCCAATTTCTTCCATATGTGTCTGAGACTCCTATATAGTGGGTTTAAACATATTATTAACTTGGAAAAGAATGATAATAATATTTATGATATCATTTATGATTCACTAACAACTTTATAATATCCGTTCATTTGTCAATTCCATGTTAAAGCAGCGTTTTGGGTAAAATCGTTTCATTTAACATCCGTGTTTTTACTTGTAATTATTAATATGATTACTAAGATCATGATTACTTAATTACATAATATAAAACATGATTTATATATAATATATATTCAGTATACACATATATATAATAGATCTATATATGAAACGAAACACACCGTTCATAGAGACGGTAGGCCGTACGTACGCATGAACGCTGTTTTTCGATTCCTTATTGAATTGAATGGAATTAAGTAGATGACATACACATATATATACATCAATACAGTATTATTATTATTCATATATTTCATTATTACTTATTATATATACTTTATAATCATTCTTGAATTGTTAACATGGAAAATGAATCTCATCGCATCGTGGAGACGGTAATTCGTACGTACGCACGAGCGATGATATTGTTCCCGTATTTATTGAATGGAATTAGGGAGGATGTTATAGTATCTTAGAATAAGTATGATTTTATAATAATATATAGTTATTCTTTACACCATTATACCCATCCATGTAAGGTGGCGGTGGAAAAACTGATTACACCACAACGTGGAGATGGTATTTCGTACTTACGAATGCGCAGTTATTTCATTTTCTGTAGGATGGATAGAAGGTGAAATGGGGTTGTTTAATATTTATAATAACATATAAGTATATTAGTGATACTGATGTTATAACTTTATAATAAAAAAACTAAATAAGAATATGTTGAAGAAGAATGAAAACTTGAATGAATCAGTAGAAGATATTACCTCTTCCTTGACACACCTCCTTTAAACTTCTTCTTAGGGCACTAGAGTTGGTATTTTGAGAAGACCAGAACCACTATAATATAACTATAGAGGTTTAAAAGTGGAATTGGTAGGGGTTGTCAATGATTAAACGCTCAAAATGGTGTGAAGATAAGAGGGAAGGGGTGCCCTTTTTATAAGGGAGGAGAGGGGCACCTTAGGAAAACATAAAATATTATTTTATAATAAAGTTATATTCAGTTTTTAAAAGATCAAAGTTGATTTATTTCAAAGGTAAGGTGGTTATGGGTCGAGATCCGTTCATCCAATATGTTTTATACATGTTTAGGTTACTATTTTATCCTTAGCATTTAGATTTAACTCTAAGTTAAATAATTTAACTTTTAGAGTGTATTTTTGTTTTCATACACTATATGGTTAATAAACAAGTATAACAAGCCAAAAGAACCCATAGTGGTTCATTATATATATATATATCCTTATCTATGTAATTTGGCCGAACCTTATATTTTTAGGAATAAAATTACAATTAATAATATAATATTTCTTTTAAAAACTATTTTATGTCAATTTTGACACAATTTGGTAATTGCTTTTTTTGAAAATCATAACATCATTATTAGTTCTCAAAAAGATAATTAAATCAATAATAATATGTTATATTAACCTATAAAATTATTTAAATTCATTAAAAGTCTAAAATTACATTTATTTTGGGTATTTATAACATCAATTATGTTAATATTTCATTAATAAGGTAATTAATGCATCAACATTATGTCATAAATAAATTAAATTATATAATGTCTAAAAATTATAAATAAAATACCATTATATAGGAAATATTTTTATCTTTATAATGAATATTTATATTCTAATTTATCCTATGTATAACCATATATTAAAAATTATTTTTTTATTAAACTTTGATTTTAACTATTTTAACCCTTCCTTAAATAAATTAATAATAAATGTCCTAATATAATCCAAGTTGACCTAAATGGTCATATTTTATTCCTAAAGTTGTTTTTGGTCGAATTAAACTTATCCAATAGAATTAAGACATGTGTTAGGGTAATGATAATATCATTTTTACCCTTAATTACCCTATTTACTTTTAATCTTAGTAAATAAAAGTGAAAAGTTACTATTCGCCAAAAATTATTTTTATTTTATTGAACCAAATTTTAATCCTTGATATTAACCATGTCTCTTGGTTTTATGAAATTCCACTCACAAAAGTGGTAAAATTCGGTTTCAATTGAATTTTCAAATTCTCCTAGGAGGTGGGTAAAAGACGTTGAAAAGTTCAAAAAAAATTTATATATCTAAAATTATTATAAAATGACTCAAATGAATTAAAATGAACTTATATAGGTATTATGTATCAGTTTTGACATAAAATAAATTTAAATAAAATAAATAATTATTTAAATATAAAGTCGGTTTTTAAATAGTAATCCAATGCTTTCACTATTCATCAAAAATTGAAAGTTTTCAAAAAACACCAAAAATTCACCCTAGGAAAATTTCAATACTACGAATCCAAAAAAGAAGTCCATTTTGAAAGATAAAATTTTAAAAAAAATTAAAAATTGGGTATTACTATTCATACCGGGTAGTTCATAATAATTTTGTAATAATATCTCGTTTAGTGAAACTTGGTATTGCATACAACACACGCTATCAAGAAAGGTCGCAATTGCATGTAATGCAAGCCATGTTAGGGTTGAGTGTAGTAAAATATTCCATTGTTGTTGTGTATAATAGAATCCAACAATATTTCTTTTTAACATTGAATATATATATATATATACACTCAATGTTGCGTAGAATAACTTCTATCAAACGAAATTAAAATTTTGTGTAATATGATCCAAGAATAGTTGTGTGTATACTGCAATCTATTATGGTGTTTCGTATAACACACAATAACCTTAGTGTATCATACACCACAAGACATCACATAAATTAAAAATAATACTTCTAATAAGATCTTAGGGTGTTACACAATGCATATAGGATTACTTTATACATGTGGATTACCATAAAAGGTAATATACACTAGGTTCCTATGACATGAACATGGATTCATGTAAATACATTTTTATATTTATAAATGAGGAAATAGTTTTTTAAATGTTATAAATTTAACTACGTAATAAAATTATAAATAATTAAGTGATAATCCTACATTCTTTTATGGTTTTATCATATCAATTAATATCTAATTTAATTCTATTAGTCCTAGTATTATTACTCAACGTACATTTCATATTAATCGTTGATTATGAAAAAAATATAGTTGGGATTGTTCCACTAATGCTTCTACTAGTCCTAGATTTTTAGTCTCTTATAAACACATATGTACATATCACCACATATATTTGATCTGATCTTTGGAAAATGGATAAATTGTCCCACACTATGATTTGGAAAGGATTAAAAATAATGTCAAAATTCAATGTGAGAGTCTCAATATTTTAAATAATTCACCACATAAATAGTTATATGAGCCCAAACTCTCATTCTCTCAAACAAAAAACAATCTGACATGTCACTAGTGTTTTTCTCCTGATTTGGGATGGTTTCCTACATAGTTTATTTGTGTAACTATGACCACACAATTGTTTCTTCATTCATGTTCTAGACCAACTTTTCAGAGACAGGTGATCACTAAGATTTTCCTCATTGATTATTAAGTACTTTGGTTTACAAAGAGAATGGGAGGTCGGGATCCTCACATCCAATTTTTTAATTGATTCCAAATTTCGAAAAAATTTATAAATTTATGATATATTCAAAAATATTTCCCAAATACAATTTTGGGAATGGTTACCACTATACCATTGATTCAATAAATAAATTAAATTTTATTTTAATATACATATAATAGAGTTTATCCAAATTTTTCTTATTAATACATCATCCATTTATCTAATGTTCATAATTTAGTCTCTCTGAAATTTTCTATATTCTAGGGAGTTAGGTGGTATTTTAGAGTTCAGATTGATCCTCAAAGTGTTTTCTAACAAATCCTTTTAATTCTGGAATCCAAATCCCATATAGTTCAATAATTATGGTGGGGGATAAATGACATTGGTTTTCAACCTCAAGTGGTTTACATTGTAGGAAACTAAGAGTAGGAATTTGATCCAATTTATTTTGGTAGAAATAGCTAAGGGTGGAATTACATTTGGTTCAAACCACAAAAGGCATCATATATATTCTTCTAATAAAATGAATACAAAGGAACATAGTTTTGTGAATATTCAATTATTACACATCAATATGGGCCTTGAAATTGTAGGGCAATGACCACGATGATGGGATGATCATAACACATCTCTAAGCTCACGTACAAATCACTGGTGTGAGAAACAACATAAAATATATGATTTTCCACATTTCATGTGAACATACCATTAATAATAAAACTAGTTATTACACATTATGGTTACCCAAATGAGATTATAATATTATATAAGGGGATAAAATATGAAATAAGATGGGGGGGTGTATACATGTGTTTACCTAAGATACCTGGCATTGTATTTGGGTCAGGTGATGGGATGATTTGGGGATTACACCATTGAGGTGGACCATACTTGAGTTCAAAGATGGATATATATGTTGTTTTTGAATAATGATAAAAATGAGTAGTACATTAACTTGATGATTATTTAACATTTGGATGGGGATTACACCTAGGGGGATCACCATGTATTTTAAGTCAAGTGGTGTATCTCTAATAATTTTGGGTTGATAACAATGGAAATTATCTCAAATCAATCGTAATTAAATGTTTGTTTGTGGTTTCAACTACATGGATTCACATGTATTTAATACCTGGTTAAGTATCACAACATGAGCTGAATAATGATAACCACGAGGAGTATTTAAGGTAAATTTTAATTGAATGTTAGGTTTGAGATTACACCACAAGAATGGTTAATTATTTGAAACCGATATAATTATCTCACAATAAGGTGAATAATGATAATCACTAGGAGTTCTCAACCCAAGGGCAGTTAAATATTTTTTTTTCATAGAAAATAAACCTAGGAGAATTCACATTGAGAAATGTACAGGCTTACACATTGGAGGAGGCCCATGTATTAGTTTCCTCCTGTCATTTATTGTCTATAGGATGAAGAAGGGAGAATGTTATGGTTGGGGAATACATAAATTGATAAGTCCCGTTGTATATGGATATAAATTAGACCTAATTTTGGGGCCCATAATACATCTTCGTGATGGATCAAATGATCTCATAAGAGTTTTTGTATATTGATTGATTAAGGGTATCCCATATAAGAGATTCAATAAGGGGATCCCTCAATGGGGATTTATGATGACGAACCCACAATAGTGGTTTGAAAAGGTGTTTAATATAAGATTGGTCAAATATCATTTCACATAGGGATTATATTATGACACACTGTGATGGAGGTGACCACATAGTATTAAACATAGGGGCTTCCACATGGAATTGGAACATAGGGTCATTCCTACATGTTTATCACAAATAACATCCTCCTTGGATTGGCCACATCGAATTTCTCATAAGTTTAACCGAATATAATTTCTCATAGTGTTTTCCACATATTATTTTGAGTCGTTTCAATATATAGATATTTTGTTTCAGTGACCTTTAGGTAATTATATCCCAAATAACTTCCTCATATTGAAACTCTATAATTTTACATGATTTGCTGTTGGAGAATAAGTCTATTCCAAGGTTACATCATATCCACCATGTTGGTTTACCCTAGTCTAGAAGTGCATGTTGGTATTTTAAAGGAGGCAGTGAATAACTAAATTTACAAAATATCCTGACACATAACAATAGTTTCAAATCAAGAGGGGACCACATATCAATTTTTCACTATAATGGAGGATAACATTTACCACCTCGTAATGTAAATGAATTAAATTATAGGTGGTCATTGATGTATCACCTAGGATATATAAAAACATAAACTTGTGGGATGACTGTTTCCTCATATATATCAATCAATACACAATCAAACAAAATAACTACATGGAAGAAAAAATCACTACCCCTATTCAACAATTGACAATGGATATAAAATCTAATAGAAGTTGTATTTGGTCAGAGAAAAGTGATATGTGGTATAAAAAATAAATGACTTCATGATATTAATGATAGTGGACCCAATAACTAGATGATGAGTTATTCTATCAGAGAAAATAATTATGAGTTATACATTGAATTTTTTTAGGGGTTTAAATGAAAAATGGTTTAGAATGGTCATGAAATTGGAATCACATGTTTTTAGGCTCCATTTGTATTCAAATAGATGCTTCAAAAGTGAACTAAACCTCCTTAATACAGTGTGTACTCCCCCTAAGGATGTTTTGTAGAAAAAAATCTCTAATGTAACTAAAAATAGTCATAAAGGTAACATCACATTTTTGTCACCAATTTGGGAAATCGACTACATATATCTGAAGGATGGTTCCCAATACCACACCACCAGGTCATTCATCATTTTGAGGAATCTACATTTCTCAATTCCTGAGTTGTCTTATGGAATTTTTAAATCCAATATTATTATTCTTATTTCATGGAGACTCATTTCAAGTCAATTTGGACATGTTCTGTCCAATTGAGTATAGAATCATGGATCAGGTGGAAAAGTGTGTGGTGTGATCTTTTTTCAATGAAAATATCAGTTATGAAACCCCATTGACTATCTACCTTTATAATATAGGCATAAAATAACACCCACATTAATCCTTCTTGGATGAGGGTGTCATCAAAGCATTAATCAAAAACAAACAATACAACATATTACTATGATAATTTTATGAAATACATGATAAGAGTACTTATGGCATAATAATCTATCCATATGACGATCCACTAGAAGAATTGTGAGGTAGAAATTATTTATACTACTACTAGATGCACTTATCATTCTTAGACATTCTTATATAATCCATCTATTGGAATAGTAGATTCTTCAATATCATATACAAATGTTTATGAAATTATACAATATTGTATTCATTTAGAATCATAGGAAAAGTGATATATGGGATCAACTATATCCAAGGAATGACCTGAAGATAGTTAGTTTCCATGGCCTTGGATATATTCTTTTTTCCATCTAATATTATTTGTAAGGTCATTAATATTCTCAATCACATTGTTATTGTATATGAGGTTTCTAGTAAGTCATATGGAGATGTAATGATGATAATTTATGTTTCCGAAATACTTATTGGAGTTCTATCATCCGAGAAATCATAATATAACTAGAAAAGAAAAACATATGATAAAGATAATACATAAAAGACATCTCCAAATAGGACATGAACCCCAAATATTTTTTTTTCATGAATGTTTCCCAAACCAAAATATATATTGATTTTTATTCGATATCTGAATCCAATTGATATATTCTTGATACTTATTCCACCTATGATGTATAGGAATAGTGATGGCATGATTATGACACTTAGGATGGAATTAGTAATAGTCCAGGGATGTAAGATAATAAAAATATTTTGCACTAGTACTTGTGGATTATTTTCGAGACATTATATATCTTCAATATCAAGAATAAATATCCTCAACAATCAAAGAAATTATTTTATTTTTTTGATAGATGAATAAAAACACCCTCTGAATACTAAATAATATAATAAATTTAATCATCGGGGGTTATAATTGAATGATTCCCCCAATGATCCTTTCAGTTATAGAATAGAATTTACCAGAACATTTTCATGTCTTCATAAACGGGATCCCTTCCTTGGGAATTATTTTTCACTTCTCTTGGGTGGATTTGATAGTTTCATATATATAAATCACCTTAGGGAGGACCTCTAGGGTGATAAATTACATTTTCAGGTTTAGAAACACTATTAATGATTCTAGTGGTATTAGTTGTTGATAGAGTTGAATTGGAACACATGGTTTTGAGTGTTGTGGGAGCTTATGGATCAACCTATTATAGAGAAAGGATTGTGAAATTACCCATTGTTGGTTCCACATGGATTCAACCATGGAATCCTAAATATGATTAATCTAAACAAGTTTTGTTAATACAAGGGTCTTTATGTGTTAATGGTTACATTAGTTTTTAGGATGACTTTTGTATAATACCTGGTGGTGGATGATGATTTCAAACCCTATATATACCTATCTATTTGGGATATGGGTTTATTTCATTTACCTATTCTTTAGAAAGGATCCCGACGTGATTAGAACATGTGAGAGGAAGTACTTTCTCATGTGGTGTCCTTACCTGTGGTGTTTATAAAATAATTCCACCACTTCAACACCATCCTGATACATATTTGGTGTGGTGAAGAAAAATTCTTTATCATAGGGGAATATAATTTTATTTATGAACCTCTATTTTCTAATCTGTTTTAGTTAAAAATAGATTGAAAACACTAATTTTGTGGAAGATTTAGTAGAAATATATTTTATGTATTTATATGTAATCTCTATTGATATGTATTAGTACGTGTCAACAACATCACGTGAATCCCACCTACCACAACACATTTTTTAAGTGATAGGGGAAAATTTCATAGCACACCTACTGGTCAGTATTATGTAGGAATTGAATCCATATTTGAATGTATTTCCCTAAATATTTATTATCCTCCCATTATTGATGGAGAAGGAATTCAAATTAGGTTTTCAACTTCAGTTGGTGAATCTTGAGGCATACAGTTATTAATATCCTTATTGATGAAGGGTAATGAGTTCACTTCAGGTTCAGATCATTTATTGGTGATTCCTGACCACTGACATTAATCCTCTCCTCATTGATAAATAGGAAGGTATTCACTTCAAGATCCCCAGTTACAATTATAATTATTTACACCAAAAAATTTCTTGGATGGGGAGAAAACATTTTGATTGATTCATTAATTTATGCATTATGATGTAGTGAAGTATATCACAACTCAGTTAATAAAGACCCCTATTTTATCAAAACATGATGATATGATATCATTTCATCATAGTAAAAATATTTTTTTCCTTTATAGTGATCCCTCTTAAATTTAATACATTCTAACAAATATCATAGACAACAACATCCTTATAGATAATTGTTATTTAGATAACATTATACATTTGTATGGTGAAAACCATTCGATTGGAGAGGAATAATATATTGGCCTTTTTTAATATATTATTTCTTCAGGTTATTACATCAGGTATTCTTATTCTATTTATATAGTTAAATTGAATATGATTTTCTACTTTTAAAACAAGGAAAGATAGATATTTCAGTTTCTCATATAATTCCAATGAGGCTATTTTATGCTCAATTCATAAGAAAATAAGATATTGGTAATCATATTCTTTTTACGTAAGGAATATTATTCAACCCACATAGGACATGTTGGGATCATCATCAAAGGAAAAAATGGAACACCCTATTATATTCAAAATTGAAATTTATTCAAACAGTTAATGGAAAATAGTGTTTTGATATAAGGATCATTTGATCAGTGTATTTTCATTGAATAGAGGCCTCCATGATATCAAATAAATCATATTAGCTACATCACCTAATGAAGGATTTCATCAAATACATATCACAATAGTAAGGATGTGTCAACCTATATTTTTAACATAAGGAATATTTTGTTCATAACATAATGGGAAATGTGTCATCATATACTTTACACCTTGGAAATATTATATTCATAACATAAGGAATTATATATATCTTATGGTAACTCTATTAGGTGATTTCCTTCTTATATTCATCACATGAAATGGTGAGAATATACATATAAATATTTACAGGAAGGACTCAATGTATAGAGTATAGTGGGGATGATCATTGATTAGATTGAAGTGGAAAAAATCATAGTTTAGAGTTTAGTTGGGACAATAAATGTTTAGAGACTAGTTTTGAGACTCCTATTTTAGAGGAAAGTTGCAATAGTCATAGTTCATAGTATAATGGGGACACTCTTTATTTAAAATCTAGTGGGGAGGCACTATGGAATACAACCTCATATGTATTCACCCTCATACACCTTCTTCTCCCAAAAAGTGATAATATATGGTGGTTCCCACATATCAAGATGGATATGACACAATACGTATGTTGGGATTAAACCTTAGGGGGGAGTCCTAAGTATCTGATTATAATATGAATTAAAAACCCGGTAATTAGATTTATATAAATTATTTATAGGTTATATAATTTTTTCATTTACATTAATTTCATGTGGTATGTAATATAGTTTCATGAATATGGTAATAAAAAGAGATTGACCGTGCCTTACATGTTGGGTTATTAGGACCTCACCTTAAAAATGTATCAAGGTTTATTGCTTGTAGTTATGTTCTTGTGAATAGAATTTATAAAAATGTATCTTTATTGGGAATATTTATGGTGAATGATCCATCATATTTCGTGAATATTTAATTTTTAAATGGTAAGACAAATCTATTGTCCTGATATTGGTCACATACAACATACGTATTGTCTGAAAACTTCTTTTGTGTCTCATTAATCATTATAGTGAGTAGTTTCATCATAGAAGAGTACTTTATGAAATAGTATAAAGAATTTAGAAGTAATTTAATGGGACTATATGATGATATTTATAAAAGATTCATCACATAGGTTATTCCTCATAAATTCCTTTATTTTGGATTTTATGAACTGTGGATTTTATGGTTTCATGTACTCTGACACTTTTGATTCCTCAAAAATCCAAAAAATCCAAAATCCAATATTCTAAAATAAGGTAATATGAGGGGTATTTATAGGCATAAATTCTCACATAAAATTATTGGTTCACAGAAGAGTTTTATATGTGTGGAAAAGTAGGTTTTTAGCACCTCAACATACTAACTTATAAACCATATTTGTGCGAGAGTATAGACAAACCTACCACTTATTCTCATTTTTTTATTATTTTTTTATCCTTATAAGGAATTATTTTGAGTGTTAATATCATTATTGATGATATTATCCCAATAAACCATAAATGAGACATACATATTAGAGGCCTAAAAAAGGTGTATGTATTTCACCCCAGTAATTTTATAGATAAATATCAAATATTTTCAAATGAAAAATTATTAGCATACACAAATACATACCCAAGGATCATAATGGAATATTTTATTTGGAGACTATATACTCAATTCTATTATTTCATTCAATATATTAAAAATTTAAAATAATGATCTTACCATATTGTATTATTATTATTATACATAAGCTACTTGAATCCATTCTTCAAAACCATGGGAAACTAAACATAATAATATATTATATTAGATGTTATGTATGGATTAATAAGGGTGATAACAATAATAAATTAATAGTTACATTATAATATGTCCATTAAAAAATTATTTTAATATTTTAAAACCATATAATAAATATATTAGTTCAAAATCATAAATCATGGAATAAATATTGGTATATCAGAAGACATGAATCCTCAAAAAATCAAATAACACAAGCTATGACAACATAACCTTTTCATAAAAAATAGATTTTTGGCAAACATAAGAATAATGAAAATTATTTCTTTAATAATAAAAGATAATTTATGATAACATAATATAGTTATGTGTTAAATCCCCAAACCATCATTGTATTCAAGGTTTAATCCAAATAATATCATAGGACACAATGTCTATTATGGAACTAGGTCCACTTCTCATTCTTGTACTATTTATCACATGAGATATCAATACATATCTAATTAATTAGTTGGACACATAATTATATTCCCACATGTATCAGTGTATGATATAGTCATCCATCAATGTTTATAACAAACCCACCATCATTGGTTAAAACATAACACCATCCTTGTATATAACATAACAATCATAATTATTTAATAGTGGATCCACCATTATTATTTATATCTTAAAAAAATTTCTTTGTTTAATAAGTTTAAAAATAATTCACATAGTAAAAATAATATATATGTGTGAAAAAATATCATGAATAAATAAATATCATAGAAATAATTAATATAAATTGTTTTCATATGAATTTCATTATAATAAAACCTATAGAAAATAAACATGTTTCACAAGAATTTCATAATTTTATTGTAGCATAATAAGTGGAAAAATAATAGGATCCACAATACTAATATAATCAAAATGATGAACCATTTAGTGAATGAATAATAATGGTATCCTTAGATTATATCCACAATATATAGTATTTAACATCCAATCATGTCATCAAAGAGGTAAAATGTATCTGGAAAGAACTTATGAATCAATTCTTAGTTAAAATATTCATTCGTCTTTAAAAACATCTTTTTAGACCAATAAATTTGAGACATATTGTAAAAATAGATTTTATTTAAAATAAACATGGAATAAAATAATGAAAAATTCAATCAAATTATTGGTCATGGTGTTGTAGTAGTCTGCTAATGAAGTACCCTTTAAAATAATGAATAAATCCAAAATTCTGGTAAAAATAAAAATGATTTTTGTTCAAAAAATTACATGTAGAATCCATTTATACCATTTTTTTAAATTAAAACATTCGAAATAATTAATTTATTTTTATTGAGAATATAAATACCATTATTAAAGAATATAATACATGTACATAGGAGATATTACATAATTAACAAAATGAAGACATAAATTCAATTTTCCATAAAAATATTTCTCTAGTCTCTTCAGTTATTATGGAAATAAAAATTAAAGGAAATCATATAATATCAAAAAATAAAAATAGGGGAACTTTTTTCATGTTTTTAATGAAAAATATATCATAATAATTTATCATTTGAATCATAATCATTTTCATTTCTGAAATACAATGATATTATATCACAAAACCCTACCACATTGCAAACATTTGAATTATAATCCCGATAATTGAAAAACAATATATGTATATGAAAATACCCATATTATTAATAATTATAATCATAAAATTCACTAATTTTTATTATATAAAAATCAATAAGGAAAAAGTGTTGAATAAGACACATGTCTCACAGAAACAAAAGTTAGATGAAAATTCATATCTGATTTGGTGACTTTTGAATTGTAATATAAATGAATGAATAACATAAATTAAACATTTAATATTATTGAAATTATAATATTCATGATATAAAATGTATAAGTTGATTTATATACAACAGACAAATTAAATGAGTGGTGAATATGACATATGTATCCCAGAAATTTAAAACGTACTTGAAATACAATAACTCATGTCTCATATTTCATTAAACACATTAAATACTCATGTATAATAAATATAGGTTTGTTTCAAATCAATTATGTATTCATCAAAATATATATCATACCATTTAGGCTCTACTTATATCCTTTTACCACATGATTATCAATAATTCTTTTTTAAAATCACCATATATTGTGATAACTACTTCAATATTCATGTCTGTTTTTACTAGGTTGTTTTATCTCATTTTAAATGATTATGTTTCTATAAAATATATAATATTCATAAATACATAAATATAATATAAATTAATTATTGAAATATTTATATTCATCCCTAAATGATTTAGATGTTATATTAATTAAACCATTCATTGATATGGTAGGTCGTACATACACATTAAGGTTGTTTTCATTTTCTCGATGTATAAAAAATATTAATTGATTTATTCAATTTCATTAATAATTATATATTTATTATATCATGTATATTTACTAAATATATCCTTATTACCATCCATGACAAAATAAAATTAAAAATGAATCATATCGCTTCATGGATGTTGTATTCAACATGTAAATGCGAGCAGAATTAATGTTTTCCAATGAATATTAAGATAAGAATATGGTTGTCATATTATAATTAATAATAAATAATTATTTAATAGAAATATTATAATTATGTAAAATTATTCATTATATCTATCTGTGATAGGTGGTTATGGGATGTATATTACATCGGTTCACAAGGTGGTGGTCCTCCATACCCACGGTCCAAGGATCTGTTTCTGATTTTTTTGAAGAGGATATCGATGTTGGTCATTACTATAAAATAATAAATTATTAAATTATGGGATATTATTATGTTTTTAAGTCTCATTAATTTAGGAATATTTTAATGAGGTAGATGAAGAAATTATAAAAAAACATAGTACTAGGAACTATACCTCATCTTGAGAGAACTTCTTCAAGTTTATATCAAATGTGTTCACATGAGGGTATCATAATAAAACTATTAACACATGGAAGTGGGTATGGAAGTCTGTAATTTCTTTTTATAGGCATTGTAGAAGAAAATTACTAGGGATCATGGAGGTGATGGGATAAGATATGTCCTTTAATATGTGGGGAATATACCCCACTTGGAAACCATAATGAAATTTCCTAAAATAATACCTAATGAATAAGTTATTACCAGGAAAAATTAAAACAAATTACATTAACCTATAATTATATATATTATATGGTGTTACAATTATCATATAATACTATATTTATATGTTTTATTGGAATACATAAAATAATATTTTGGTTTAACCCCTAATATAAACTAATTTTAACCATTACCAAAGTAATAAATAATAAATATTTTTACAATTAATTATGAAAACAATTAGGTTACTCTTTTCAAATAATATTAATTGTAGTTATTAAAAATGTGGAATCCGTTTTACCAAATTCAATTCAAATAAGTGAAATAATTTAATTTTAATTTAAGCTGATAAGCCAGATGAAGAAAATGGTATCCAAAGAAAAAGATCTCATAAGTTTAAAAAATATTTTTTATCAAATTTCATCATAATGTTAATTAAAATAGTATAAATTGGATGAATAATAATATAATTAAACTGATTTTACTTCTAAAAATATTTTATAATAGTTTTTGATTTAAAATTTCATTAAAAAAAATGAAATTTTTTCATAAAAAATATTATTTTCACTATTTAATAAAAATTTATCATTTAAAAAAATTAATAATTATTAACACCAAGATGATTTTAAAATTGTTATTTAAATAAATAAATTACCTTTTTTCAAATTCATTATATAATATTGTGAGTATTTTCCAATATTAAATTCTACAAAATGGTAGTCAAAGAAATTTAGCACAACAAATATATTCTTGGAAGAAATAAATACATAACTATAAAATATATTGGAATTTACTAAATCAGGTGTAAATAATTTTTTAATGTGGTAATTAATATTCATAAAAATATTTTTAATAGTTATGTTATAATGTTCTTATTTAAATTTAAATATTAATAGTATACCAGGTTTCATGAAAACTCAATGTTTAGTGTGAGGAAAAATATCTAATAAAATAAATTTATTTGAAAAAAATATTTCTTATTATAATGGGGTCTTAAAATAAACCCATAATTGTTGGGAAGAAATACCTCATGGTATCATTGAAGCATTTTTGAAGTGATTATGTTTGTTGACAAAGTGGACAACTGTGATGTGACTGTTGATAAAGAAAAACAATGAAATAGAATTTTTTTGAAAAAGTTGTTTTCATAGTGGAATGTCGAGTTCAAGAGCTGTGGTAAACGATCCATGTTTGATTCAAGAACATCGACAACAGAATGAATGATCTGGAGGCAGTACAAAAAGAACAGACACAAGGTGGCCCCGTTTTCCCGTGTTTTCCAGCTTTTTGGGCATGAAAATCGATAAATGAAGAAAATTGGTTTTTGGAAAAGGGACTTGTGACCCATGTTCTTGAAGGTGAGGATACTTGGGCACCATATGTTTTTCAACATCACATAATTGAAATATGGTAAAGGGATAAGGATCGTGCAATTATTTGGTTGGTCGTACAGGTGAATTGTGCACCGGTGCCTTGGAGATTTGAAAACAGGCGCGCCTATTGTTTTTCAAGATCAGAAAATCAAAATATAGAAAAGGAATGAGGGTCACACATGTATTTTTTTTGGTCACACAAGGTTCTAGGAATAAAAAAGACTTGCACGCTGAAACTTGTACGCCGAGGGGAGACTTGCGCACCGTCACACAGGTTGTTCAAACACCTATAAATTCATGACCACCCCTACTCAATTTTCAACAAAGCTCAACACTTAGAAAAATAAGAGCTCCCATATCACAGGTTTGGTGGTCGCGTAAGTGGTGGTGTGTCGCGCAAGTGGGACTTGTGCGCCAGATTTGAAGAAGGTCGATTGTTGTTTGTTGCCCACCAATATTTGTTTGGGTGTAAGGGGAAGTGTGTCACGCAAGTTTGGAGTTGAATAATATTGTGTTGTTCAAGTGTCTGAGGTGGACATGCGTGCCAGTTGTGAATTGTGTATCGAGACTTGCGCACTGGGTTAGACCTGCGTGCCAAGTAAGGTTGTTTTTTTGGCTGTGTTTTCGTGCTGCATGGAAGCTGGAAGTTTTCTCGATACCTTCAGTTCAAAGAGATATTCATCTACGGGTGAATGTTGGACTTTGAAAGAGCATGTACATACAAAGTAAGGTTCATTCCTTCATGAAAATTAATAGACCTACAAGTCTATAAACTATGAGTAGATCCCTTCCAGAGCAGTGAGTAATGTCAGAGGAAGAAGGTGATCCTCTCCACCGGCAGTGAGCTAGAGAGAGAGAAAAAGAGAGTGACCCTTTGGAAAACAGTGATCTGACCATAAACTTTGTAAAGACAGTGATCCGGGGAATAGATGTGGTCTATCTTGAACCTTTGTATCCACATCCAGTGAAGAATAGTGAAATTTGGTACGACCGGAAACATGTAGGAGTATGCTCCTTGGACATATCCTAGTGAGGGTGAACCAAGTATGAATCTCGGTGTCTTCTTGCTTACTTCCCTGTTTTTTATTTAAAGCATCATCATTAGGTAAATAAGAAAATAGGTGATCATAATAAGCACAGAAGTTCAAATTAGGTGACCTTTATAATAAAGAGGTCAAGATCTAGTGGGGTAGGAAGAACATTGAAAAAGTATATCCATACCCAGATTCACCCCCCTATTAGTGTTTATAGGACCCTATTGGTCCTAACAATTGGTATCAGAGGGAAGGTTTATTTTATCATATTTTCTTACTCTAACATGGTTTAGTGGGTTTCTCATGTTAAACTTCCAGTATTCTCTTATCATATTGTGACACGGAAAAGGGAAGAACATCAAAGTGGAAGCAGAAAGCTAGTGGAATTACCCAATGTGGAAGTTTCAATGGAAAGAGTGTGACTCAGTTAAAAGAATTATGTAGTTAATAGAAAAATTGTTTGGATGAATCATACTATGAAAATACTTACTCATTCAATGATGCTGAAGGAATGAGTGAATAACCTAATTTTCCAAGTGATGTTGGAACCACTGATGATGAAGAAACACCAAGAAGTCGAAAAGTGGAAGTGGTCCACAAGGAAAAGGAATTGGATCAGAAATTGGATGATCAAGTGAAATATAAAAATATTAGGATCCAAGTATTGGAAATTGAGGTCAACAAGATAAGAGCCTTAAATAAAAGGCTTATTGATGTGGCTACTGACCTAATGGAGAAGAATTATTCTTAAGGTGAAGAACTACAAAAGATGGATAAAATAAAAGGAAAACAAAAGCCTGGTGATTATGAAGGGAATAAAAAGTTAGATGAAGTTCATAATCTGAAAGCTAGAAATGATAATATAGCAACATAGTTGTCTTAAAAAGTTTAGAAGAATCAAAGGCTACATCAAGAGAATGATTTTGTCTCTGAATATGATGCTCAATAAAAATTGAAGGTGAAGGAGAAAAGTGACATGGTGGAAAATCTCTCACGGGAACTTGATGATGAGTTGAGTAGCCAGAAGAATCTCAGAAAAGAACTTAATGCTAAACATGAATCATGATATAAGAATATTCAACAATTGAATGAAGTTAGAGAAAAATCCATGAATGAAATGGAGATATAAAAAGACAAAGGAAATCCTAAGTTGAAGGATGCACTGCACCTACTATTCAACTGTCCTTCAGAAGGTGACGATAAAATGAAAAGGATGTACGAGATTTTTTAGGAGAAATAACAAAATATTTTCTTAGCTCAAAGACCATATAGCCAGGGAAAATCAGGCATTGGATTTTATGACTCCCCTCCCATGAAAGATAGAATGAGATCCATGAATAGTTCCAAGAGTTGAGAAAAACATATAGGTTTTGGTGATAGGCCTAAGAGGACAGTTACAAAAAAAAGGGATGACATGTTCTTTTTCAGTGGGATTAATGGCCACACATCATGCTTCTGTTCAGAGGCTCTGAAATACATTTTACGCTGTTAAAACAGAAACCTTACTAAATTTGAGAATAAGATGAAGCATCATGAGAAATCAGAGAGAATAGTCTCTCAGAGGAAAGCATATATTTGATGCTATCATTGTGGAAGAATGGGATACACTATGAGTATGTGTCAGGAATATCAAGTGCCCCACGTCAGAAGAATATCTCAAGGTGTATCAGCATCTCGACATATAAATGACGAAACAAGGTATGCCTTTGATGGAAAATGTTTTATATGGTCAGATTATTGTCATTTGGAATGAAATTTCATCAAGAAGAACACATGAAAAGAAAATGGAACTCGAAATGAGATTCTGAACTATAAAGACGCATAATAAGAAATTCTACAGTGAGAGACAATGTGGTATGGGTAATAATAGGCTTAGAGCCTCAGGAGAATCACATGGAGCTGAACGAAAGATGTATCAGTCTCCTCCTATGTCATACTCACAATAGCCCTCAAGGAGAGAATGTGAACAAACCTGGAAGATTAAGGGGATATATTCTCCAACTGTTATAAATAAGAATAAACGTTCAATGGAGGACTCAACACTTGTGAAAAATAGTGTGGTGACTCAGAAATATGATAAAATAAAGATGAACAATGAATGTATTGAAAAATTTGCATGTTGTGTTCCACAGTGAAAAGTGGGGGATGGTGTTAGATACTTGCAATGGTGGAAGAAGCAAGGGAATATGGAAAGAAAATATATTCCATCTCAGAGAAGGGATCAAGGGAATGGAATTTTGGTGAAACAACAAAGACAGAAATGTGTACTAGTGGGTTTAAACCCCAAATGGTGAGAAAGGATCAGCCATCAGAATCTTCATATCAGAAAAAGACTCAAAATTTGAGTAATGAATGCTTTGTCATGTGTCCAGAGTAGTTGAAGTTGTCTAGGAAGCTAGAAAAAGCAAGTAAAGAGTGTGATTCTCTGTGAGAAAGAATCAAAGGGTTGACATATCAGGATCAACTGCAATCCTCTTCATGAGGATTCCAGAATTACCCTCTCCCTATGTATATAAATGGAATTAACTTATGATTCAAGTGTTTCAGGTTTTATGGAGATATGATCCAAGGGGAAGTGGAATCTAAATATCCAATGTGGAGAAGTGATGAGGTCTACAGTTTCAATTGCCTCAAATCGAGTAAAAAAGTTGAATAAGAAAGTGAGAAACAGAGCACAATAGGAAGTGATTGTGTTATTAACTTTATATCTCATTTCCTACACCGAGTTCCAACTCAGTAGGCACAAAGATTTTGTTGATGGGTCAATTCCCAGTGGATGATGAGAATAATTTATGGAGGAGAAGAAGAATGTTTTGGTGGGCTTAACCCTAGGAAGTGTTTCATAACAAAATCGGATGAAAGATCCATCAAAGTTGTAATTGGATGACTCAGCATAGGTGTTGTCTATAGAGGGAAGACATATTTCGAGGGAAGCAGCAATAATAAAGAACTTCATGATAATTTATTTTTCCATAACAATGTGGTATCAGCTGAGTGCTTTCAGGATACCAAGAAGGTGCGATAGAAAATCAAAGTTGAGTTAAAAAAATTTGAGAGAAGATGTTCAAAGAAATGACGTCATTGAACAATGACACAATGAAAAGTTTTTTTTAAAGTAACGAAGTGGTAAGAGACTCAGGGAGAGAAGTAGGGGCTTAAGTTTATTCAGAATAAGATATTGATGGTGAGTACAAGGAAGTAAAATCCTTATCTGCACAAAATCCAAAGAGTCGAGCTGAAACTGACAAGCAGAATATCATTACTGATTAGTCAGCCACATTTTAGTAAAGTAAAATGAACTCACTAAAGCAGGAAAATTTTCAATCTCAGGATGAATTGAAATGATTTTCTGATGTAGTTAAAGATGAAAAATGGGTTCAGACCATGAATGAAGAGCCAGGTCAGATTGAGAAGAATCAAAAATGAGAGATTGTTTCGAGGTCATCAAACAAGAATGTCATCGGGAATAAATGGGACTATCACAATATGATTAATGCAGATTGAATAGTGGTTCGAAACAAATCATGACTAGTGTAAAAAGGATACTCCCAGATAGAGGGAATAGTTGTTGATGAGACATTTGCACCGGTATCAAGGCTGGAGACAATCAGATTATTCTTATCCATTGCAGTGCAATGAAAGTTCATAGTGTTCCAGATGGATGTCAAATCTACATTCTTGAATGGGGTTCTGGAGAAGGCATTTATATCAAGAAATTAGTTGGTTTTCTCATTCATGAAGATGAGAACAATGTTTGTCAGCTGAAGAAGGCATTATATGGGCTGAAACAAGCACTGAGAGAATGTTATTCAATGCTGGATCAATATTTGAAGAATCTATGTTTCGAATTAATTATAGTAAATGTGGTTTTCAGATATATGAAAAAAAATGTTCTAATGAGATTTGGTATTGAAAATTACAAGGGGATGATTACTCTAGTTGCAACCCGGATGAAACTATCCAAAAATGAGAATGGAAAGGCATCTAATATCACATAATACAAGAAAATTATTGGAAGATTGTTGTACTTGACCGCTACAAGGCTTGACATTGTTTTCACTACATGCCAAGCAGTGATATATTAGAGTAATCACAAGGAAAGCCACAAGCTTGCAGTGAAAAGAATACTTCCGTATATCAATGGCACCGTGGATTTCAATCTGATGTATAATGACAAGTCTCAATCAGTGTTATTGGGTTACACAGATGCTGATTGGGCAGGATTAGCAGATGACATAAAATCAATGTCAGGAGGTGCATTCTATCTTGGTGGATTGTGTATTTCTTTTCTAAGCAAGAAGAATGATTTCATTTCATTGGGCACCGCAGAAGTTGAGTATATTGCGATCAGTCAAGCATGTACACATTTATTGTGGATGAAGCGGCAGCTTGATGATATTGGAGTTGAAGTGACGTCTCCGATTAGAATCCAGTGTGATAACTCAAGTTCCATAAATCTTAGAAAAAATCATATCCATCACTCAAGGACAAAGCACATTGAGATAAGATATCATTTCATCAAGGAGAAGGTTGAGCAGGGAATCGTGAAGTTGGAGTATGTGCCTACAGAGCTACATGTTGCAGACATTCTGACAAAGGCCTTACCCAAGGAAGCTTTTGAGAGGCATCGACTGGCTCTGGGAGATCAGTTGATTCCCCTCACTTGAAAGAGTGTGGATGTGAAACCCCCTATCTCCTTGAGGTATGATGTGTGTTATTCCTTAATGTACTGATATGTGTTCTCTACTCTGTTACAGACTGCAAAGGTGTGACCTTGGGGTTCGTTTATAAAGGGGGAGAAAATAGTGATTGTTCAAGGGGGAGACAGTGTGGAAATTTGATAAATCAGGAATGATATGGGGAGAAGTTGACAGGTGGAGTAGTGAGATAGGGGGAGAGTAATGAGAAAGGGGGCGCCTATCAAATCTGACGATGCTAGAAGTGATCGATCAAAGAATAGATATCACTAAAGCTGAGGATCGTGATGAAATCAGAAGAGTAATGTTGGAATGTGGTAAGAATATTTCCAAAAATCGGTATCAGTTTGGTAAAAATTGGTATCAGTTTGGTATCAACAATCAGTGTTAGTGATGAAGTGATTCATTGATGAACTATTCATTTACTCTTATTTCTCACGCCGAGTATTGCTCATGTGGGCTTAGAGTATTTATTGAGTAACTCCTTGATCGCTATCACAATCGTAAAAGGCGAATGGTGGATGACGAATTGACGATGTATCTTTTTATGTAAGAGTTTTCAACAATCCCAAAGGGGGAGATTGTTGGGGAAAAATCCATCAAGGAATCATTGAAGCATTTTTGAAGTGATTGTGTTTGTTGACAAAGTGGACAACTGTGTTGTGATTGTTGAAAAAGCAAAACAATTACATACAAATTTGTTGAAAAAGGGGATTTGATATTGTAATGTTGAGTTCAAGAGCTGTGCTCAATGATCCATGTTTGATTAATGAACATCAACAAAGGAATGAATGATCTGGAAGCGATACAAAAATAACAGACACAAGGTGGCGCTTCTTTCCAGTTTTTACCAAATTTTTTGGGCCTGATGATCGACAAATGAAGGAATGTGGTTTTTGGAAAAGGGACTTTCGTGCCATGTTTTTTAAGATGAGGGTACTTGAGTACCATATGTTATTCATGATCATATCATCAATATATGGAAAAGGGATAAGGATCGCGCAAGTATTGGGTTGGTCACGCAGGTGACATGCGCGCCGAGAAAGGACATGCACGCCGGTGCCTAGGAGATTTGGAAACTTGCGGGCCTGTTTTTTTTTCAAGATTATAAGTTCAAAATATGGCAATGGAAAGAGGGTCATGAAAGTATTTGGTTTGGTAGTGAAAGTGTCTTGGAGGACAGAAGACTTTCACGCCGAAACGTATGCGTCAAGGGGAGACATGCGCACTGTCGCATAGGTTGTTCAAACACCTAAAAATATAGGACCACCCATCCTCATTTTTCAACGGAGTTCAACACTTAGAAAAATCAGAGCTCCTATCACGCAGGTGTGGTTGTCGCGCAAGTGGTGGTGTGTCGTGCAAGTGGGACTTGGGTGCCAGATTTGAAGAAGGGCGGTTATTGTTTATTGCATGCCAATATTGGTTTGGGGGTAAAGGGAAGTGCGTCACACAAGTTTGGAGTTGAAGAAGCTTGTGTCGCGCAAGTTTCTGAGGTGGAATTGCATGCTAGTTCTGACTTGCATGCCGAGTTACACCTGCGATCTATTTAAGGTTGTTTTTTTGGCAGTGTTTTCGGGCTACGTGGAAGCTGGAAGTTTGATCGATACCTTCGGTGCAAAGATATATTCATCTACGGTTGAAAGTTGGACTTCATTAGAGCATCTACATACATAGAAATATACATTTCTTCATGCAAATAAAGAGACCTACATGTCTATAAACTGTAAGGGGATCCTTTCTGAAACAGTGAGCAAAGGAAGAGGAAGATGGTGATCCTCTCCACCGGCAGTGAGCGAGAGAGAGAGAAATAGGGATTGACCCTTGGGAAAGTAGTGAGCTGACCCTAATCCTTTTAAAAGCAGTGAGCATGGGAAGAGAAGTGATCTATCCCGAACCATTTTATCCACATCTAGTGAAGAAATGTGGAATTTTGTATGACCAGAAACTTGTCAGCGTATGCTCCTTAGACGTAGCCCAGTAATGGTGAGCCAAGTAAAAATCTATGTGTCTTCCTACTAACTTCCCTGCATTGCATTTA
Organism: Viscum album; assembly: GCA_963277665.1. NCBI lineage: Eukaryota > Viridiplantae > Streptophyta > Magnoliopsida > Santalales > Viscaceae > Viscum > Viscum album. Next base: position 990,647,445 of record OY728140.1, read on the forward strand.
AAGCATCATCATCAGATAAAGAAGAAAATAAGTGATCATAATAAACAAAAAAGTGAAAATAGAGTGACCCTTTTAATAAAGAGGTCATGATCTAGTTGGGAAGGAAGAACATTGAAAAAGAATATCCATACCTTGATTCACCCCCCTCTCAGGGTATATAGGCCCCTATTGGTCCTAAAAATAATTAACCATCATCAAATAAATCAACCAGTATTAACCAGAAGGGTCATACCTTATATATTTCCCACAATAACTTTTTAGGAACCTTTCACCTACTAGGTATAAATAAAAGAATATAATATATAGAGTATATATAGTATATAGTCTATTCAATATGATGATAAACTAAATTGAACATGTCATTGTCATATGACCCTAAAATTTAATTGATCAATTTTATTTGTTTTATGAACATGAAAGAACATATTTTTTCTTGGCCTCTAGACCTTAAAAAGAACCATACAATTATTTTTTACATGACCTTAGAAGGTGTGACATTTCCTGTTATGTGGAACTGAACTACATGGTTTCTATTTCCCTAAATAGTGATATATTGGAATCACATATCATGGTATCAATTGCAACTCTACAATAGCTACCACCTCCTTGGATGAAAATATATTTTATAGTTCCATGTCGTGTGTCTTAAAACAATAGTGCAATCTTCTCTTAAAAGGAAATATAGTGAACTTATGATACATTTATATTTTTACATCAATTCATAAAAATGATCAATAAATCTCACAAATATGGTAACTAGTATTGTAAATAAGAAGGATTTAATAAAGATTTATTAAATCTATAATTTTTTTCATTAGATATGAAATCAGCCCCCCAAATAGATGATTTTCTTTCATATGATCTCGAAAAATTTTCAGTGAATGATTTTGTTAGTAATTCTTATTGACTAACTACCCTTGGAATGAATATCTAAAATAAACAAAAAAACATAGACAAAAACACTTTCTGTACCATACAATTTCTGTAGACTTATTAAATGTCATAAAAATTTGATTTAAATTCATATCTCTGATGAATATATTAAATAAAATGTTATTATTGTTTTTAATAAATTACTAACGATAATATTAAAATATGAATACTTTTAATATTTTCTTAGTAGTGCAAATAATTAAATTTCAATATAATAATAAATAATTTCAACATTATATTAATTATTATAACATATTATAGAATTGAGATGAATATAAATAATGCTCTCTAATATATATTTTTTTAGGACACCCTCGGCAATTGAATTATATATCCAATTATAATCACAAATGTCACTACTGGAAATCTGAATTTTCCCAACGCTTCTATACCAATGGTTTGTAAAAACCTTTGGCATAGGTCCCCTTTCAGAACAGTTTGGCAAAACTGTTTGGAAATCCCACTTAGAGGCCACCTTTCCGAACGGTTTGGAAAACCGTTGGGAAAGGGTATGGCTTTCCTAACGGATTGGTCAAACCATTGGGAAAAGACCACTTATGGACACATTTCTGAACGGTTTTGCCAAACCATTGGGAAATGGTATACCTATTCTAATGCTTTTCCAAAACTGTTGGGAATGGTCCCCTATATATCAACCTTCCACCCAGAATTGAATCAATAATCAAGACATATACCAACGGTTGTCAAAACCGTTTGTATAGGTTCTTTGAATTTTTATCAGATCTTCATACCGAGAACATTATATAAATCAAAATATAAAATAAACATGACAATGAATATATATATTTATGTAATTATGTTCACAAAGGTCATGTTAGGTTAGTGGTTAAGTCGTTCAATGATAAACTATGGGGTCCTGGGATCAAATCCCAGTGAATTTTTTTTGAAATACATATACGAACGGTTCCATAACCGTTGGTATTGATTTTTATATTACTTATACCAACGGTTTTCAAAAACGTTGGGATAGGTCTATACCAACGGTTTTCCCAAAACCATTGGTATATACCTATCCAAATGACTTACTTGGAAACTGTTCTCCAAACCGTTTGTATAAGCTATACCAACAGTTTAGGGGCCTATACCAATAGTTCCAAACCGTTGGTATAGGTTAGTTTTCCAGTAGTGTTTTAAAATGATATAAAAAAATATAAGTTCATCAAAGGTCAAATTAATGTATCATTTTTCAGGTGAAAGAAAACATTATTTCTTATATAAAGAAACTCCAATTTTACTCTATCGATGAATAAATAATTTTTAAATCCAAAAAGTACTAATTAAAATTGTATAATGTGATATTTGTGTAATCTACCTCATTAATATAATGTCATAAATCTATGTAATATAAATATTAACGGTTTTATCTATGTATTATTCATACACCACTTCATGTATTTTGAGAAATTAAATAACCAATTTTTATCCTTCCCATTGTTTAGTCATTTGTCTTCATTAGCTCCACCCCTTTCAATTTCAGAGAAGTGAGTGTTGACTTCCCATGACAATTAATCATTTTTTAATCCAAAAACCCAAACATTTTTTCTATATCATCTGCATGAATTGACGGTTCGACACCCATATAATTTTCATAATCCCACCAATATACATTTTCTATTATGAAAACATTAATTAAATTCCTTCATGTTATATTTCATTATGAATCAACTAAATCTATTAGTATATATTATTTCGATAGTACTTATTTCTAAATCTAGCCAGTGAGGTTGACTTGGTATCTTTTCAAACTCTTAACACGATTACATTAAAAACAACCCAGACTACTACTATCCTCATGGTAATTACCACACATCTTAAATGGGTATTAAAAAGTGTTTTTGTTTTACTAATATTTAGGGAAAAATTTACCATAATCCCATCGATATTTGTAATAAATAATATAATTAAATAACCTAACACTGATGGACACGATGAATAAACAAATATATTCAACCTCCAATAATGAAAATAGTTAAAATAAGCTTTTATCTTTAACTAATAGTTATAATTATTACTAATTAATAAAATTATAATAAAAATCCAAATAGTTCTGGAAGTAAGTGAAATTTTCGCTAGAAATTATTTAAATAAAATAAACCAAATAGTTATAAGGAGGAATTTTCAAATTGACAATAAAACTCACCCCATGAATAATACATATAGAGAGATAAAAAATGGTAGGATTGAAAAACAAACATAGAGAACATACATCATAATCTATCCTTTCAAAAACTGATTTTCCATTTGGTTGATTTATCTAAAGGAATGTGATATGCTCATGTAGAGTACATCAGTAACATGAAGACACTCTAATAAAAATTAAAAAATCTTCCTTTTTACACCCATTTATATAATCATCTCCTTGTTGTCCCAAATAAATTATTTTAATTTCTATAATAAGAATTTATTTTCAACAGTGCATGAATGAAAGAATTCATGAGTAATAAACTAGATCTCTTCTTTGAATGTCATACTGGTTCTAGAAATGATTATGAATCACCCATTGATAAGCCCATTAAATTTTTTAAGGATGCCTCAAAAGTATAAGGGGCCCGACCCAAAAAGGTTTGTTCCATAAATATTCTCATTAGTTTATAATGGATTCAGAGGGCTCCACAAAGTATATTTTTAAAAAATATATTTCTTACACCTTCAAGGACCACTATGAACTTTAATCATATTGGTTTTATAAGTATTATTCCTTATAGGTACAATTTGAATCTTCAATACAACAATACAATATCAATATAGTAGAGTAATTCATTCATTAAGAGAATTAATTTTTTTTCAAAAGTGATGTTATTTATAGCCCTAAAAATAAAGGCCATGATAACATTTATATTTTAAAGGATATGATTATACATGTTTTAACTTCATAAAACATCAATTATGGCAGTGGAGAGACCCACTAAACCGTCAACAAGCAATTGCTGGAAAATCAAAATCACTTTCACATAATTACAATTATTCATTATATATATCTTTGATTCTGAAAATTATGATTCATAATATCATGCATAATTAAATATATAACACAAGAAAATTAAAAGTGAATACCATAAATTTGAATTTGATCATCAACAAAGAATTTGGTCTTCTAAATCGGCCAAAGACGAGTAAATCTATAATGTTTTATAAATAGTTTTATAAATGTTTCATTTTAGTTTGTTAATTTCACATCACTACAGCACATTGATTTATTAATATTATGTGTATTATAACACCCATTAGAATTGGATATATATACCAATTTATCACTACCAATGAACAAATACCTTGTCCTTTTTTGAAAAATTCTGGTGGGAATTATATTAAGGAACCCATCAACATCACATATTATTTTTTCAGTAGAATAATATTGTTTGATATGAGGAACTATGATTCTACAATTTAAAGGAATCTATATCCATCATATGATCCAAATTTTTTACTTAGAGTTCTTACAAGCTATTAATTTTTATAAATCCATGATATACACATATAAATTATTAATTTTAGGCCCCAAAGTGGATAATTTTTATAAGGTGTAATTAGGATGAACTTTAGAGGTAATCCTCGTCTGTAGAAACTAAATATGAATATTAGATGGTGGAATAAAGATCATGGGTAATTTTGATAACATTTCTTCATAGAATTACTTATAGTATTTATTACCAACACCAATAAGGTCAATAGATTTAATAAAATCATTTAAGGAAACTGAAACCAATTTATTTTAATTAATAGATCAAGTCTAATTTTCTTTTCAAATCATACTATAATGAATCATAATGATTCTAGAAGTACATTTATGTGAGGAAAATTATTATAAAAATAAGTATTCGTTCTTTGAATAAACCATGATTACCCTTAATTTATTGATTAATTCTCTTCCCCTTATATTTTTTCATTTATTAGTTTTTTTAGAGAAGATTTCATCTAAATAATATCCTTTAATCTCCCCAAAAAAATTTATTTACACTTTTGTAATAAATATTAATGATTTCACTTTTGACACCAATAAATTTAGCGATATTTTTTTTCATAGAAATCAAATCACCCTCTTCAAACACAATGAAAGATTCATTAAAACTAACTGATTGACCATAGACTAATTAATAATGATAAAAATGGATTTCATATATTTAATGATGTTTATTGGGCATTCCAAAAAAAATATCATGAAAATAAATGATATGTGAGGATAAATGTTGATTTCTCAAAATGATAGAAAATTTATAAATTCTAAAATGACAATAATATGTGAAAATTTATACAAATATATATGTGTGTGTGTGGATCAAAAAACATATGTCTATAAAATTAAAATTGTATAACAATTCAAAGGGACAAATGGATGACCATGAGCCATTATCTCTCCAGATATTCATGGTCATCAATCTCCAAGATGCCAACCATTAACCATAAGAGACATCTATCGTTGTAATATATAATTGAAAAAATTCATAACTATATGTACAACGAGGTTCTTTTGTTGGGTATGGGTATAATATTCTAAATAATATTCACCATTATCAATTCAATTATTCTCCATGAATTCATTAAAAAAATCAACTGTATGTATTGAAAAGAATATAATGTTGTAACAATCATCCAATAGTAGAATGAAAAATTAAATAAATAGGATATTAAATAAATATGAACAAATGTATTTCATAATAAATATTCTAATAAATTAAAAAATAAAATTCATAAAAAAACTGAAGTATTAAATAGAATACTATAGTAAATGTTGTTGCTCAGATTAGAGTACTCAAGAGGGGGGTGAATTGACTATCTATAAAAATTTATGTTTGAAAAGTATTCTTAAATGGTTCCACCATAAAAAATAAATACATCTTAGTTAATCAAAGTAATACGGTAATGAATATTTTACTATTTATATATCTTCTCAGAAGATTTATTAACTCCTAGTAATCGTGATATTAGTTATCAACATTAATTTAGAAGCTATCCTAATAAGAAAAAAGAAATATAAATTCTTTATAAGAATAACTATCAATGTAAATTAAGTGATTTCTGAGTTATACAGTAAAAAAGAGAAAACTAATTCAAAAAACATAGTGGATAAAAACAAGTGGTTCAGTCTCAAGACGAGACCAAATCCATTCCACTTGGTGATAACCTACCACCATGTTGATTATATTAATAAACATGATCTAATCCCTAGATCGGGGTAAACAACAATGTAGATGATTATCCAGGTCACAAAACCTCTTCAAGAGTACATTATGGGTATAAACTAACAGGTCACATAGGTACCGCTTCCACACTTATCTGTGGTAGTAAATAAGTGTAAAAATATGTGAGATAAAGGATATCTTGTATCCTTTAGTTTAATGTAGGAGACAGTGTGTGTTTTTATACAAACACACACACAATAGTGAAAAGATTATGAGATAAGGTTAGAAGAGATCCGATTGATAGTATATAAAGCTCTATAATTCTAGCAGAAATAAGATGCATGAATCGAGTCCTCTTTCATGAAACAAAGTATCACATGTTAGTTAGATCTGGCTCCTGTTCTTCATGAAGTTGATATAGCGAATATGTTCTTGAATCTAAACTATGGTATCCCAAATTTCTGTATTCAAGAATGATTTATGTGTTCTTTATATGTAACGAGATGCATGTTTTAGTACTTTTCTCAAGAATGCTCATGCTTATTTATCATCACGCCTCGTAGATTCTGGGCCACAATTTTATTTTAATTCTTTTAATGCATTTGTTGGAGCTGACATGATGCATGTATTCTGCACCTCGCACATCATACTACCAGGTGACATGTATACAAAAGCATATTAATTATGTCAGTGCATTTAAAAGACTAAAAATGACTCTTTGAAATTAAACTGAATACCTAAAATAGATTAAAGAATGGTGTCACGGTCTTTCTAGAAACAGTGTCACTTGGAAATGGTGACACCACCAAACAATGTATTATTATTTACCATTTAGCAGTGAGACAATCATGATTTTATTGTTGCATAGAGATCAGGAACTGGTAGTGCATATATATTGTCTAGTCACAGTGTTTGGGTCACGGTGTCTGGTCATGGTTTCTGGGTCACGTTGTCTGGTCACATTGTCTGGGTCATGGTGTCTGGTCATGGTGACTGATTCACAGTGTCTTGGTTATGGTTTTTGGGTCAGGGTGTCTTGTCATGGTGTCTGGGTCATGGTGTCTAGGTCACGGGGTCTGGGTCCTTTGAAAGGTAATCATAACCAATGGTAGACTAACAGTTTCTCAAACTTAGCCAAATATCTATATACATACATAAACAGTGATATTCATAGAATAGATTAGACTTAAAAAAATTTCAAGTAATTCTATTATAACACAAATTAAAAATATATTTCAAAATTCAAACATAGGTCTTATGATGAGGGATATATTTTTTTAAAGTATAATGAAACTATCCATATGTATACATGACTTGAGACAATTTAAATAGGAATAACAAGATTTGGAGAATGTATTAAATTTTTTATCATTATAACATGAATAAAACATGAGGAGTCCAAAAATATCCCCCTTTTGATGATCAAAAATTATGTGAGTGAGATATTGGATATTAGTGAATGTGTCTCTCCCTTAGGTTATAGTTAGAGTGAATGTCTCTCCCACTTTTGGTATTATCAAAAAGAGTATATGAGTAAATAAGATAATATATAAGAAGAGTTAAAAATTCATTAGATGGATAAAAATGTATCATCACAAAAACTAGGCAACAAAAAATCCAACAATATCCCTATCAAACGATAGTAGTCACTTTTCATTAGCACTGACTATCTTATCTTATCCCTTGGAAGCAGCATCACTAGATTCCACATGAGCAGAGGTATAAGTTGAAGTCAAAAGTGAACCAACTGATAAAGAAGATAGTGAGAGACCTTCAAAAACAGAAGGGGACAAGGTAGGTGTATTTGAATTCCAAGGAAAGTTTTGGTCAAGGAAAACATGTCAGATTTATCTTAGATCTTGAGAGACAGATATTGAAGTTGAGGCAGGGGCAGAGGATGAGAAGGTTGGAAAACTAGGTTGCAAAGGTGTATCTATAAGATCCACATTAGTAGTGATTTGTAAATGAAGATAAAGCCTTAATATCTTGATGAAGTCTGAAATAATATCACCACCATACTACATCACATTGTCAAATTCATCCTTGTTCTCCATAAACCAGACCAAAAAAGTAGTGAAATAATTTATCTTTTGAACCTTAGTTTTGAAAGATTGAGTGCCAGGAGGAATTTTTAGATTCTCTACAAGGTACAAGAAATGAATTTTTTTTCTTAGAGAAGATCTTATTGAAGTAGAAATCCACCTTCTTAGTAATTTCTTCTTGAGCATCATTTGCAATCTTGGAATGAATTTCTCCCAAATCAAGAACTTTGCTACAATTCTTGACAACCAAAGTTATATACTCATTGTCAAAGCCAATGGGTAATGATTGAGGTTAGTCCTTAAAAACCATTCTAAATAGATCACTATCCAAGGAGGGTTAAGAGGACTGCCCAAATGTACTAGAAGCCGTAACAACTTATTTAATAGACATTATTTGATTTTGAACTTTCTGGAGACATCCCTTAAACTCATTAGTCAACATGTTTAGAACAAGAACTAGCTCACACATTTCTTGAAATTTTTTCTTATTTCTTTAAGACACCTTGTTAGCTAATGAATTTAGGTTAGATTGAATCAGGGAGGTAATGTACTGTGGAATCATACTACCATCATCCTCAACCGGATGAGTAATAGGTTCTGGTCTTAAGTTCATTACTATTTGCATATCTTCGAGCATACCTCTGAGAGACTTAAATTCTTCACTAAGTTGTTTGTTCTAAACTTTGACATCTTGAATTTCATGATGAATTTTTTGTTGAATATGTCTTATGATCTTTTCTAACAACAAGGAATCATCTCGTTCACTAAAGTTGGTCAAAGGAGAAGGTTAAGTGTTCATGTTATTTTCAACTCCTGCTAATAGATTATCTTCAAGGGATTTCAAATAATCATTAATTACTATGTTAGAAGGTTATTTTTAATGTTAAGGGATATGAGTTTATATAGGCTCATGGTCCTTTATAGAAACAACATCAGAGGCCTATTTCAATTGATATTCATCATAAAGTACTATATCTTTAATTGAGACTTCATGTGAATCATTCATATAAAAATATATAGTTAATTTTTCCCATATATCCACAGATCATAGATAAACCGAATTATGAATATCAATAGTTTCAAGATTTGGGTGTTTCTCCACTTCAACATGTGAATCTTCCTCTGGACTAAGAGATTTAGATCCTTTATCCATTTCTACGATTTCATCCCTAAAAGCCTCAACCATTTATTTTCTTTCCAACTTAATGGCTTGATCCGTTCTATCTTCAGTGGATAAGATAAACTCGAGAACATCTTGTTCCTCCAAATGTTACTCATAAGCAGATTCATTCTAAAGAGAAATATTTTCTTCTAAATGTCTTTACTAAACAACCTTTTCCCTTTCAAAAACAATAGATTGTTCTTTAGAGGCAGGTTCTTCTTCTATATTAATAATTTCATCAGGAACATGTACTTTTTTCTCAATAAAATATTGAGGAGTAGGTTCATATCTTTCCCATCTAGGGCAGTTTTCCCAGTTGGTGAAACAATATATTCTTCTTCCTCCTCATATGAACAGTCAATGATTTCATTTGGTTCCAAACTAGGATCAGAAATTTCCTTATGTCTTGAAGAATTATCAAGTCGACTGAACTTTTCAAAAAACCCGATCATTATCCTATACCCATGATTTCTTCCATGGATTACAACTGATTATCATTCTCTTGACTATAAATTTTGAGATACAAAATTCATATCCCTTAATTACTTATTCATCTGGTCCAACCAACCATTTTTCATGAAGCATAGTTGAGGTTATGATTGAGTAGAATAGTGAGGTTAACTTGGAGGTTGTCTTTATCAACTAACACATATATAGTATAAAAAACATCCATATGTTGATCTTGTGACCATTATTTATAAGATGTATAAAAAATAAATCCTGATACATGTGTTTACAAAAGTCGTTGTTTCATGGACTGATCAGATTCTGGACAAAAATAAACAATAGTCTGGTTTCCCCATCTAGCTCAACTGCAATATCTATTCAATTTTTTTAATTCCTAGTTAAATATCCCAAGCATTCTATCAAAACAATGATATCACTTGGAGGTGGAGGACCTCTCTAGTAGTCCTAAAAAATACCCTCATGAGGTATCTATAGGCATGCATCCCATAACCTCAAAGAAAATGTGAATCTCTAGAAATTGATCCATCTTCTTACAACAAAACCATCTTTTGTATCAAAAGAGAATTGAACGAACTAATACAACTATGCAACTAGATTTGGGTATATCATTATTTACTCTTTTTTGAACCTATCCATCCATTATTTCTCTTTTATTACTTTCAATACTAAATACATACCTAACAGAGTTCACTTAGGGAAATTTTTTTTAGGTAACACTATTCTGTTCAACAGGTTCAGATTCAAAGGACCATCAGGTGCTAAATTTTATGATATTTTTATATTATTATTTTATATTTACTTATCATGAGGTGATGATGAGTAATTTTTAATTCTAGGAATTCAACAATGGTTAGAGAGAGATATAATGGTTGAAGGAGGGGTTAATGTTGGAGATAAGACAGATTAGGTAAATAAAGGAGTGAAACTTCTTTTTTTATCATTTAGGGATATCTTGCATAGAAAAATCAGAAGTACAAGAAAGTAAAAGAATAAAATAATTAATTACTATGATACGAGTTATAATATGTAAATATAACAATAAAGCATCTCTACAATGAGACGGTAACAGAATTTTACAATGAGGCCAGAACAGGCATGCACAGTTAAACTATAAATGGATTTTACAGTAATACCATAACTATGTGACTTCAAAAGTGTGTGATTTTATTGTTTAAAGCACCATATTTTATGATAGTAAATCTATAGAACTATTAGAGTTAGATAGTAATCATATGATAGTGACTTGTGAAACCATAAAATCTGAAATAATAAGTTGTGAAACATTACACTTACTACTTAAGACTTATCATTCCCAACTCATGTATGATGTAATATATTCTTTCGTAATTTAAAGGTCTAGTGAAAATATCAGCAATATGATCTTTAGTTTCAATGAATTCCAATTTGATGTCACATTTTCGATAATGGTATCTTAAAAAGTGGTGTCTTTCATCAATATGTTTTTTCCAAGAGTGTGAAACATGTTTGTTTGAGATGTTAATAGCACTTATATTGCCACAATTTATAGGTACATGAATTAATTGATATCCATAAACTAGTAATGTGTGTTTCATCCATAAAATTTGTTCACAAAAAATAATAGTATCTATGTACTCAGCTTAAGATGTAGATAATGAAACAATGCATTTTTCTTACTACACCATGATACTAGGGACTTGAATAAAAAGTAAAATTTTCAAGTGGGGCTTTTTTTATCTAACTTACAACCACCGAAGTCAGAATCATAATAGCTAACTAAATCAAATGACTATCTTATGCGATAGAAAATTCCTAGATTGGGTGTATTTTTGACGTATTTGAAAATTCAATAAACATCATTTAAATGAGATTCCATAGGGTTTGTTCGAAAATGATAAAACAAACATACACTAAACATAATGTCAGGCCGACTAGTAGTTAAGTATATTAAGCTTCCAATTATACCTCTTTATGTGATTTGATCAATAGATTTTCCATATCCATCATGATCCAAATTTCAAGTAGTACTCATTGGTGTGTCACTAATTTTAGTGATATCAATAACAAAACATTTCATAAGATCTCTACTATATTTTCTTTGTTTTAAAATAATAAAATTATTATTTTGAATGATTTGAAATCGAAAAAAAATATTTTATTTCACCCATTAATGTCATTTCAAATTCATTTTGCATCATTTTAGAAAATTCAATAAAGAAATAATTTTTTGAAGATCCAAAGATAATGTCATGTACATAAATTTGAACTCCTAAAACATCCATGAAAATAATTTTTATTAAAATTTTAGGATCATTTATTCCTTTTGTGAAACCATGGTAAATAAGAAAAATACGTAATCTATCATACCATGCTCTTGGAGATTTTTTTAAACCATATAAAGCATTTGATAAATTAAAAATATGATTTGGAAAATGAGTATTTGTAAATACTAGGGGTTTCTCAACAAATACATCCTTAGTTATATACCCATTTAGGAATGCACTGATAACATACATTTGGTATAGTTTCAAATTCTGATGTGAAACAAAATCATGAAAAATTATGATGACTTCATGTCTAACTACTAGTGAAAAGGCTTCTTAATTTTCAATTCCTTCTTCTTGACTATATCCTTGTGCAACCAATCTATCCTCATTTCTTAATATTTTTCCAGCTTCATCTACTTTATTTATAATCATACAATTAGTGTCTATTGTAAAATTTGTCCTTGGGTCTACCAAAAATTTTAGAAACATTGTTCTATTAAAATGGATTAAGATCCTCTTTCATAGCCCTCGCCCAAAATTCATCATTGATAGTATCATTAATTTTTTTAGGTTCAAGTTGTGACAAAAAGATTTCATGTTCTACCTGATTTCTAGGAGAAGCTCTAGTTTGAGTTCCTTTATCTAAATCTCTTACAACATCATCTTAAGGATGGTTCTTAAGAGTTGTAATAACTCTATAAAAAGAAGGACAAGTGATTTCAGGTTATCCAATAGGTTCGGGTTCATTGTGACATGAATCTAAAGAATTTATAGAACTGGATGTTTTCACAAATTCCTTACAGGATGGTTAGAGGATTATGAATTAATGTCCATATTTGATACATCATTATACATGTTCTCTAGAGAGGTATTAGGCTCATGTGGCTCTATTTAATCATATTTGACATGGACATATTCTTCCACACATTTAGTTATCATGTAAAACACACTATGAGATTTACTAGAGATTGAATATCCTAGAAATATTCCATCATCACGTTTAGAAACAAATTTATTAATATTTTCTTTATTATTAAATAATATGACATTTCATCCAAAGAAATTAAAGTAGCTTACTTTGGGTTTTATATTATTCTATATCTCATATGGAGTTTCTTTAAGAATCGGTCTAATCAACTCTCGATTAATAATATAGAATTCTGTATTTATAGATTCAGCCCAAAAGTAAATAGTTAAGTCATATTCACTAAGCATTGTTCTAGAAAAATCTTGCAAGGTAGTATTTTTTCTTTAAAAAATTATATTCTATTGAGGAGTTTAAGGGTCAGAGAAATTATGAATATATTCATTTTGAGAACAAAAAGATTCAAATTCATTATTTTCAAACTCACTCCCATGATCACTTGTTAGGGATATAATTCTAATTCCACTAATATACTCTATAATTTTTGAATATTTGGTAAAATGAGAGATGTATTCACTTTTGTCAGCCAAAAATAAAGTCCAAGTATATCAAGAGAATTTGTCTACAAGAACCTAAACATAGTTATTCTTATTTAAAATAGAAACTGTAGATGGTCCAAATAAATCCATATGAATCAAGTAGAGAGGTTGATAAGTTGACACTTCATTCTTGGGTTTGAAGAAAAAAAATTTCTTGCTTCCCCTTTGGACAAGGATTACACATATTATCATTCAGAAACTCATGTTTGGGTAGGTCTTAGACTAAGCATTTTCTAGTTAACTTTATAAGAGAGTCAATATTATATTGTCTTAGTCTCCTATTCCAAGCCCAAGACTCATAGTAAAATACAATTAAACATGAATCATTTTGAGATGATAATGAATATATGTTAATTGAGTATACATTTTCATTTCATAATGTAGAAAATAGTAATTCGTTTTTAAAATTAAAAAACATTTCAATCATCATTTTCACATTTAACATGGAATCCATCATCACAGGGTTGTGAAATACTATGAAAATTATATTTCAATCCATAAAAAAATGTACTTTGTAAATTAAAACAATGTTATAGTTATCGATTTCGCCAAGGACAATGATATTTTCTTTGGCATTGCCACAAAAGGTGACATAGCCAACAGAAATTTTTATTAAATTCTTGAAGTATGAATAGTCTCCTATCATGTGTCTTAAACACCCACTGTCCATGTACCTAAAGCATTTTTAAGAGATCTTTATGAAACCTTCCTAGAAAATAGTCAAATATAAATAGATTTTGGTGGCCATATTTTTTGGGTCAAGTAATATTATTGACTAGTTCTTTTGGAACCCACATCTTTCTCATAGGTTTCCTATAATAATTATGTAATGTTCTTGAAAAAATAACTCTATTTTTTCTATGAAATATTAAAAAAGTAGAGAGTATATCATAATTTGAAATAGATGAATGTTTTATAAAACTATAATTAATGTTCTTCTACCTAGATGTAGAAACAAAATAAGTTCTTCAAAAATTTCTTTTACCTGGCTGATAACCAATACTAGTAATATATTTAGGAGAAATCTATTTACCTAGAATTTAAACCAAAGTATATTTTCCATTAGTAAAACTTTGAATATATTTTTTCTGGTTACATAGATTTAGTTCATTGTTTTCTCTAAGTACTGAGGAATTTTACTCTCTTTCAATAGTAAGTTCATATTTAACGGTTGAGGTAAGAGAATGTTGTTTCGTCAAGTATTTGTATTTATCATTTAGTTCATTACATGTCTATTCAAGAATATTATAGTACTCAAATATTTCATCATTAGATATATTTTTAGAGTCATTATCATCACTAGAATAATAGAAATTTTTTAAAAGAGAATCCAGTGTTACCTCAGATGTGTTTGTCATAAAACACATATTGGATTTATTATCCTGTTCATCATGTGACGATTCTGAGACACTTGAATTTTCCTCAAAATAACTATATGTTGCTTTCATTTCCTTTTTATTCATCCTATATTTATCATCATATTTTTTTGTCCATGAGATTGGTACAATAAGACTTTATATGCCCCTTTCTCTTGAATTCATAGCATAATAACACATTAGACTTGTCACTTTGTTTTCAGTCACTCTTCCAGCTTCCTTTTTGAACATATCATCCATTGATGTTAGGATTTCTGAAAAAATTATTCTTCTTGTAAAATATCTTAATCCTTCTTTCCAATTGTGCCATATCCTCATCACTATCTAGTGATGATTATAGAATAATGACAATTTCTATAGAAACTTCCAATTTCTATTCCTCTTGGTGTTTAGAGGCGGTGGTGTTAAATTCAATAGATTTATTTTGGTTTCATCCCCGTCTTCCTTTTTGACATTCTACTCCTATTTTATCATCATTAGTTTCCCAACGAGTTATTTTATAGGTGACTTTCTTATGTCGCATGACTCTCTAATAGAGATAATGGTTCCTCTCCATCTGTCA